>OX104039.1:15346221-16546221 GCA_944470415.2 Schistosoma rodhaini | reverse complement strand
AAAATAACTTTAACTGTAGAAGATTAATTAACGACAATAATTAATCAGTTAATACAGTAATAATGCTGGTAACAGTTCGTATAATCTCTAAGAAAAAAAGTGAAAAATGTGTTTTTAAGAGAAAGCGATTATATTTTCCCTAAAAATATCGCTAATTACAGAGAAAGTGTGAAATGGATAATCAGATTCTTTTAAACAAAAGCTGGACTTAATTTGTTTAATACAGCTTCTACACTTAAGGCGTATCCATTATCTTAGTTCATAAGATTCCGTTCTGTTTTTCTTACTTCCTTAAGCATCGTATAGTTCATTTTTGTATTTCAATATTTTAAACCGAATGAACTAAGATCTCATCTATACAAGATATACGCCTTTAAACAGTAACTATGTAACTGATGGTAGTCCTATAAAATAAGATTTATCCTTCTTTTAATGAAATTGTTGTCTCTATTGGATCATTTAAATCAACTAAAGAAGCAAATTTCATGAAGATTTTTATTTCATTTAAACATTTAGGTTCTGTATTGGAGATCGTTTTTATCTACATGAAAACATTATTTTGTGTGAACATGATTACATGGAATTATTTCCACACCTTTTTACACGAGATATTAATCTGCCCCATCCAGAAAAAGGGAATATTATTGGTAATAAAACTACTGCTAACTCGTGTATTTGTTCAAATGAAACGATTACAAGACAAAATTGCACTGATGTTGGAGATGATGAAGATTATGATGATGAAAATAATCAAAAATATCAAGTGAACCTCAACTATTCACAATGTATTGCTTCATATATTCAACTATTCACTAAGTGCAAAACACGTATTACTACTGAACAAAGTCCTTGTGACAATAAATTAATTAGGAACACAAATAATAGATTATGTTCTTTATTAAATCCATTTGACATAAACTTTCATGATTCCACAACAATATCAGATGATCGTTCAAGTGGTTATGGTTCACCCAGTTCACCGGGGAATAGCTTCCATGAAAAGATTTGAATTTCAACAAGAGGAATTCTAATAGTATTCAGTCTTCCAATAGACCGGTATGTTTAGTTATGAACAAGTGTCAACTTATTGACAGTTGTTGAACATTAACTTGGGATATGTTTAAACATGACAAAGTTTTCAGCAAATAAACAAAAATACAAAAGCGTTTATTATTCTTTAGATATGACTAATTAAAAAAGAAATTAAATGGATTTTAAACCAATTTTTACTTAAACTACCATATGAGAGAACTAGATGAACCAAAGAGGAACAGATTGTATTATTAAATACATTGTACATTTAGTATTATATATCATAATTAAAATATTTATTCCAGCCTACTTATAATGTTTCTTAAAATTATAGTTTGTGTAAAAGTATTATTATAAACCAAAGGTTTCAATCAAAATATCAAGACTTATTGTTCCATAGTTCAAGCATACATCATACGACAAATCCAATTTTGGCCTAAATAAAATGTGACTATATAGCTTATGGAATTAAAGGAATAATCAGTGTCATCAGCAATGATTCTACTGTACCACTAATGGTACTAAAGATAAAGAATATCTTCCATTTCCTGTGTATCTAGATTCGATTAAAACGATTTGCGATTGACATGTATTGCTACGGTAAAAACCACAACAGGAAAATGAAGATAATCAGCAAACAAATGTTCCGAAATATTCTTTCAAGTTAATTATACATTTCAAAGTTGAAATCATGAGTCAATTGAAGCTAGACCACCATGGAAAACCTGGAAGCACTGGACGGCCGTTTCGTCCTATTATGGGACTCCTCAGCAGCGCGCACCCACGATCCCACACTAGCGAGATTCAAACCCAGGACCTACCAGTTACGAGCCAGAGCCCTTAACCGATAGATCACTAAGCCGGCATCCAACGGTGGTCTAGTTTCAATTGACTCATGATTTCAACTTTGAAATATACTGAAATCTCCACACATCCCCTTCTGATTAATTATACATCCTATAGTTACAGTATTGAATAAGCAAAAAGTCGAATTTTCAAGTTACGTTCATAAGTTCACAGCAGAATGGAGTACTTTCAAAGTTTAACTTAATGTCTACCGGAAAAAATTTGATAACTTGGATTCAAACACAGTGATGAGGATTTTTCCAAAAAAAAACTATCCATTGGTCGTAAAGAATTTATATTTTCAAAATACTGCCGTGTCACTGTCTAGCTATCTTACTATAAAAGCGCAA
The DNA here is from genome assembly GCA_944470415.2 of Schistosoma rodhaini. Lineage (NCBI taxonomy): Eukaryota > Metazoa > Platyhelminthes > Trematoda > Strigeidida > Schistosomatidae > Schistosoma > Schistosoma rodhaini. Next base: position 16,543,993 of record OX104039.1, on the reverse strand, counting down.
TCTTAAATGAACAAGGCTTCATGAGTTTTGAAAAATTCTTCAATAGTATTACAAAACGATCCCCAAGTATTTTTTGAGGAGTTAATTCAAAATTCAAATAATTCAAAAACCTTCATATAAAAGTGACCTACAAAATCGGAATCACACGAGTTATAAGAGTTGCATTTTTCTTTATTTTGTCTAACATATCGAGTACATAAGTGCATAATTTTGTTAAACAAGATGAGTCAGTTTGTAGACAGTTTATTGTCCTATTTTTCTCCGTCACTATTTATAACAGAAACACTGTGTAATTGAATTCGACAGTCTGAATTGATATGAATCTTGTGACTGTCGGTGGTTGGTCAGAAATATGAATATGACCTCACTCTTAGATAAAGACTTCAATGACAACTTTTTATAACTCAAAAAAGACAGGAATTATTGTGAGATAGTTGCTGTTCACCTAATATGGATAGCTTAGTCGAGTGTAGGGAGTGAATTCTGGCAAGTGAATAGAAAACTAACCTTGAGGGCTTTGAATGTGTCTAACGCATCAACTGTCAACAAGAAGAATACACAATAATTAGCTTCTCCAAACACTTTGAAACATTGACGGATTATCTAGAAAAACAATTCAAACGGATAATATAATGTATGCTACTTATGTCTGTCGACATAAGTAGTATGCAACCCAGTCGGAAGTGGAAAAACTGACAGCAGAAAGTTAAGAAGATCAAGTTGAAGGTTCTTACGTCTTAACGTACTCCTATTGGTCAACTTTCATCCATTTTTTATTTCTTTTATATAAATTGTATTCTTACTCCTCCAGGGTTTCTAATTAAGTACACGAAATCTTATTTTACGACTACTTAAGTTAATTGACTTTGCAGAATCACCTTATCTTAACCACGTATTTATAACTCTCTAATTGATATTTGACTATCCTCCTCTGATACAAATAAAGAGTTTCATTGCATCATTCTTAACTACTACTGCATAAACTTTTATCCTACCATCAAATCTTACTACTATAGTGATTTATTTTAAATATTTTAAGTAATACATGTAATACCATTTATTCTTATTCTGTTTTACGAACATACTTATTAAATTACAGGCACGTTTTATTTTTTCTTCCTTTCTTATGTTTTAAAGTCAACTTAGTATTCTTCTAAGTACTGTAAAACCTGCTTAAATATGATGAATAGTACGTAAATGTTATTGAAACTTATGTAACTCCGTTTTCGAGGAAACCCGAAATGCTTTCTTCACAATACTTATGTTGGAATTAGCTGTTTACGAATAATAATAATAATAATAATAATAATAATAATAATAATAATAACTTATACACCCAACAAAATGTAAGTAACATATATAGATTCAGTTATCACTTCAACTACTAAATTTGAAATTAGCAGTATATTTAGTGTTACATTTGATTCGTGGTACAGAGAGCACGAAGGCCTGTTCCAAGGTTGCCCTAGTAAAATCAACGATACTATATAACTGTAGTGTTTGTGTGAACTAGTGACTCCTTTGTACTTGATGACTGCTTGATTTTGAATTCCAAATACAATACATTCGTTCAAGCTCATTTAGTACTTCTTGGTTAAATCACTTTTTTTCGGGATTGCTAGTTTGTAACATAATTCAAACACTCCTAATTATTGCAATAATTTATTCGTTGTATTAGCTTCATTCTTCCGAATTCATTAATTAATAAGTCCCAGGGAATTCATAATATATCTTATTGCTTCCATAAAAATAGACATCCTAGGTATTCTGATTTTAGTGCCTAAAATGGTCAGCAAATCCCATATACCTACTTATTTCCAGGAGGCATCAACTTCTACACATATAGCTCATCATTAAGTTATCTATAAGATATTTATAATTACAGAACAGCTGATATCGCTTCAGTTATTTCATGGATTCCTATCTTTTCCTGGTTACACCTTACTTCCTGTGTTCAACACGAGTCTTTGAATCCATGCACAAACAGGACTTTTCGCCTTTAGTTTTTTTAATCACATGATACAGTGACTGTATCACCTTTTCGTTATATCTTGAATTACGAAAGGATTTCAGCGTGTCATCAAACAAACAGTTGATTTTATTTTTAAGATTCTACTGTTTAGAAGCTCTTTTACTCCACCAACTCCAGCTTTAACAATAGGTTGAAAGTATCAGAAAATACGTTCACTCATTACCATTTTTGTAGTAAGCCCGATACTTTGATAACATGATTCGGTGATGCATGTGGCACTGTTAAATCAGGAAGGCCTTTTTTCTGTATTCTGAAAACCTTAAAGTTGCATGTTCTTTTCTTTCTTGGAGATAAAAACGGCACTGTAAACAATTTTGGCCACGCTGTAATTCAGTCGCACAAGGAATGCTACGAATGCGACGAACATTTGTCGATACTCTTTTCATGTGCAAGGGAATTGTTTGCATTGCTATATAATCACTATATACGATGAAAACTAGGCGTCGTAAAACAAATAATTAACGAAGTTCTATAAACTGTATAGGGAACATCAGGAAGCTGGATAAGAAATGCATATCAGGCCCGAAAAAAGCAAGACTGTAATTTGTGAAAAATTTAATTGGATTTAAGGAATTTAATCTTAGATCCATTCATCCACACAGCTAAGTGGGATTCTGAAGTTACAGCTTATGTCACTTCGTGAAAGAAAACCATAATTCCAATTCATACACCTAACTTCTTAATCTAAATTCTCATTTTTATCTTTCGTATTAGTTTATAACCTCAATAGATCACAGTAGGCTGGCGAACTCCCTCAAGGTTATTTTGACGTCGCTCAAAGATCATCTGTACGTTATAATCCTATCCCCCTAAATAATTAACCCGGCTTAAAATATTTTGGGTGAAATTCAAGGCCTAGTGAAGGGTGAGTTTTTTCTCAGTAAGCCTAATTGAAAAACCGTCTTCTTAATGTGCTCAGGCAAATTGGATGATGATAATAATAATAACAGATATGTGTATATATCTTGAAAATAATAATTACAGAATTCACGTCAGTTTACAGGCATGATCAGCTTCATATAAATAGTAACATTAAATGTAGGGGACAAACATGTGATATAAGATTGTTTCAAATTTACTAGTTCAAAAATCGTTTAGGTGGTACGCTTATGTATTACAGTAATGCACTGCATCGGTTGGGACTTTTTACTTCTTCTTAAGTGAACATCCCGTTGATTCATGAACGGTGCATTTAAGGTCATTTCCTGTGCTTGATATGGTTTGAGTCATTGGTGCGAATGTTTGTGATATCATTATTTATCACATGCCTTAACCTCTCCTTAATGACCAAACCACAAATGCAAATAAATGCGACAATCATAAGATAAATGTATACAAACAAAACAGCACAAGATTCCTTGTCGTTTTGGCTACCCAGTAGAGTTGGCCGAGCCCGACACTGTAGTTGCCGTCATCTGGATGGCATGTGGATTACAAAAAAGCTCAAAAACGCTGGTCAGGGCAATGCTGAAATTATCCATATTCAAGCAATACATGATATACCCAACAGGTTCAGCTGATAGTTAACTCGTTACACTCAAAAGTCGCGTACTCCTTCACCATAACTCCGTATTCCCATAATTTTTCTGAGCACGATACTTATGAGCAACTTTAACTGCAAAATCTCAAGATAAATGTATCTGTGGCGTTAACCGCTCTACAAAATAGTCTATAATACTCAGGAAGTCAGATGAGTTGATACATATGCCATCATAAAGTCATACGCAGTCAACAACGTTGACTTGTTAAGATGAGTGATATGGGTTTGTTCAGATCGAAACGCCGTTAGCGCTCATATGTGGATCCTTGTTGGATCTGTTTGTGTCGGCATTCCACTGACTAGTCATTGTGGGCCGACTTTGGTTAAATCAGGAGACAATGGGGGACATATCAATCAGATGTATGTGTGCTATCTATTATTATCGCTGATATATTCAGAGCCTCTTGTAAAGTTGAGTTTTTAAAGACAGTTCTGACTCCAAGCAGGTGATTGAGATTCGCGACTGTCATCAACAAAACTGTACTGTGCACATGCATCGGTTGATTTTATCATCATCAGTTAGAGCATACGATTGCTGATATTGTTTTAGGTGTTGGCTATCATTGTATCAGCCATGACATACTGCAAGACAAATCAACTACTTGTGATCTTGCGTCCTCTGATAGCAAATCAACATCACCTCTACACTTATATGATTTTTCTTATTTCTTTTCAAGCGAGTGATCTAACTTCACTGAGAGGCTTGACTTATGAAAGTCTTCTATGTTACTATCAAGCCTCTTCGATTCAGTATCACCTGATGCATTGTAGCTGTAAATAAATCCCCAAAATCGATAGCTCATTAAGTGTTCGACATTGGATGCTGACCACGTTTTTAAAGTGGACTTGTTTAACTGAAGGTTTTCGGTCATGCATCCGTACCAGATCACGTTTCGAACCAGCGTGGGACACTGCACCTACGTTTCACTAAACAGCTTAGAGTAAACACTTCGCGATATATTGATAACGTACCAAATATATCTTTCCTATCTCTTTGCATCTGATTTCTGATTTCATTTGGTTGGGAAAAGCTTCGTATAAAGAAGGTGCCACTGGTAGAAGGTTGTAAAATCAGAATACTAGTCGTATCTTCAGCACAATGTACTTTCATCATTCTTCTACCTGATGCTATAGAAATAACCAGCAGAATCTTCAAGTACTTTTGAGAAATAAGGGCTTTCGGCCATTTAAGTAAAGTGAAATAGAATTGAAAACGTAATCGAACATCATAGGCACAACAATAATTTTCAGTGATTGTACAGCAACTGATAGTTGAATCACACATTTGCGCCCATTCCAGTGATCATGTCTCTTAGACGATTGACAGAAAAACTTTATGGAAAGTTTGGATACACCATCGGTTTTGGTTTCAATGTTTCAAACTCATTGATGTCCTTGAGTCCGACACAATTAGGTTGATATTTCAAAAAATTTACACCACAGAATTCTAAGCATACCTCCATCACAATCTCGACATAAGACAAGTCCATATAACGATAGGATTTTTAGTTGTCTACATTTCTTCTGTTTTCCTTGATTTACATCTGAAGAAAGGACAGTTGAACTTTTTGATAATCCGAAACTGATAAATTCAGGTCAAGATAATTTCATTCGTCACAATTAATTTTCTCAGTTTTATACGATATAACCTATAATAATTGTTACTCTAGTCGTTGGAAGAGGTATTGGCCTCCCGACTTCAAAAGATGAGATGTCATATTTCTTCTGAAAGAGGATCCTTCAAGTGTAAGGGTAGAGTTTGGACGGTTTGATTTGTTTGTTCTGGTTTGCGGTTTTTTATGTGAATTTGTTTTCTAAAGGGTGGGGTTGCTGACATCATCCCAACCCTCCTCCTTCATTCGGGCTTTAAACCGGTAGTAACCCTAGAAGAGCCACAAACATCTCAGCCAACCAGCAGGAGGAGGTGCATCGAAGAAGCGCACACAAACCTTACTATATATGTCACTCCAACAACGATCGAAGAAATCGGTGTGTCCATCAGACAAATAAAGAGTGGGAAACAGCAGGACCCAACAATAGTCAAATGGAATTTCAAACCACATAAAATAACACAGACAGAGTAAGCAGTTATGTATTTGAAGAGAGCACTAAATAAATTGTTCCGCTTTATGGTGAAAGAATGATAGTTCAAACTGATTTCCTTTAAACTGGCCTTGTAGATGGGCAAGAGGTGTCTACTTGAACCATATTAGCTAAGTTCCTAGTTGGTAATGTGTCAATCTGTCAATGGATATGAAGGCCAGTGATTTAAATACGCTTTGAAGCCACATTTTTTAGGTTCAGAGCATACTGTTGATGGAGAGAATTTTGTTAGTGCTTAGTGGGCGTTATTGTTTTACTGCATAGCATTCTTTGCCTTTCTGTCCAAAATCGTGAATGCTTACCACATGTGGAAAAGAGATTCTTAGCTACTCTTTCAGTGTTACATTTCGCAATTATGTAGTGTAGTTTGTAACCAGTCGCCTTCATGGATTCTCATGTTCTCGTGTGTTCTCGCTTTCACCGTAGTTGTCTTTTGACTGACCTTACAAACCGAGAATGCAGGATTTCGATAATTTCAGGATAGTTGGGGCATTGATACTGTTGATTTTGTTCCACTGTGCTGAAGTCAGTCTGTTAAAATACTTCAAGTTCTCTCTTGAAATATGGAAATGATAATTGAAATGGTACCAAATACCCAGGATTTGACAATGCTACTGTTCGAACCTCCGCTAACAAAATGATCCGGTAGTCGGAGACAGAGTTTTATTTATATTATGGACGAAAGTATGATAACTTATAGTATGACAATGAGTAAGGATTTGTGAATTATATTTATTTTAAACGGTCATTATTTGTTTGTCATGACCTTGTCGCAGTGCCCGTAATTTTGTAGTCACGTGTTGTTTCGCTGTCGGCAGAACCGTCTATCAAATGTAAGTGAATGATCTCACTGGATTACCAATTCGTTATTTCCTTTGTACGCCCTATCAAATTTTTATAAACGCTGCACTTGGTATCCCAGCTCGTCCCTTCATGTTGGATGCGAACGTGTTAGAAGCTGAAGGCTAGCGCTTCTGAATCGACAGGCTATTTATCAACCATTTTCACAGTGTGATCAATACAAAGCGATGATTTAGTAGTGACCAAACGTTATGTTCCCTAAATTTTTTTCGGATAACTATCCCAGTCTCCTTTGGGGTATTTGTGGGTGTGTCCTTAATTGCTAAAGATTTTGTTATCTCCAAATTCAGTGGATGTTCTTGGTAGAAACCCCAAGCCAGTTAAAATCTTAAAACCATTTGACATGTTCCCTCAAAAGTTCGATGGGATTTCTTCGAAATTTTCCCCAATGCTGCGAGGGTAAGACTGATATATGGATGACCTTTGAGCAACGCTTAAATGACCTTGTAACGTCCACCTACTTACCAGGGTTAAATGTAGGTTATATATTATAGTGTGTGGAATCGGCGTTGGGATTTACAGTTGAGTGTAACGATTAGAAATAAGATTTAATATTTTCATCACGAAATGATATCAGCTTTAATGCTAAAATGGTATTTAACCAGATGAGTGAATGAGTTTCGCGGCCAAACCAAAGACCTGTTATCTTAAGTGTGATTAGTTCATCCATAAATTATAGTCTCGCCGGTGGGAGATACCGTCAATTGCAAATAAGTTTAGCCAATTTACGCTGCATTACAGTCATCTCACTTCCATAAAATAGTGGTTAAACCGACCATTTTTGTATTAATGGTCTGCAACACACACGCTTTAGCTATGTACCCATTAGTCAACCTATATCTCAAAATTGCTGGGCTATGCTTTATGCTTGAATAGATGTTAATAACGAAAGAACCTAATATCAATACTTTCCACGCGTTCATCAACAATTTCCCAAGGTACGAACTAAAGAGAGGGTAGTGATGGTTGGAATAAAGGTATGTTTGATGGCATATAAAAGTAAAAGAACATAAGACTTCTACGTGTCTTTCGTGCAGCGATTTTTCAGATGTCTTGAGAACTTCACGGTTCAGCCGAAACGTGTCCACTTCCTACACCTGATCCTAACTGTTGCCGTCCTCTCGTCGTCACTGATTGTTAGCTGTGCTATAATGTTTGTACTGATGGTGTTGTCTAATGTAGTGAGGATTTCGACTAAGAAGGCTTTTTCTAAGTAAGTCTCTTCTACTCGGTCAATGCTGTTGTTATTTTGCATCCCGTCCTTGTTAATGATATCGAGATTTAATTCACGATTCAAAGCCTTATATAATCTTTAATGAGCCACATCATCAGGTCGGTGTATTGAATCACAACGTACAAAAATGTATATACTGTATCAGTTAGAATGAAGACGTCGGTTCATTGTGGTCGGGTAAGAGGAGGCTTTTCTGAAAATACTGTATTCGTAATCCGGTTCATGGGGAAAGTATAGCTCCATATTCAGTGAAGGAAATGAAAGATATGCGAGTTCTCTCACTACTTGGAGTTGTCGTAAAGAAGCTTAGCCACATGAGATTCAACCTTGGTTTTCATTGCACTAATGATTCCGAGTAAAAAGAGTGAAATTGTCTCAGTCCGTTAAGACATGTTTATAACTAAAAGGAAGTTGTTAACCGTCGGTAGGACCGTTCTACCAAACGACTAGCTTGTGTGTAGTAGTTGGTTGTTCGAGACTGTTTACTTTGTTCAATGAACGCCAAGAAATCACCCGTTTCAATGGAATGTAAACAGGCGAAAATTGGTATGTATACAGTACGTTTATCAACATACTTAACGAAAGTGTTTTACATGGAAGATGAAAGGTCGTTCAAAAAAGAAGAAATGATGAAGAACATGTGTTGTACACCTCGGGTTAGTAAACATATAGAACACTCCTTCAAGCACAGTATATTGTTGTCTTCCAGAGAGGTAAGAACACAACCAGTTGGTTATCCAGCTGTCGATGTTGACACTTGTAAACTCGTTTAAAAGTAATGGGATTGGAATAGAGTCAAAGGCAGACGTATAGTCTAGAAACGCTCACCAAACATAGAATTTTGTCAGATCCTTAATATTCAGAAGAGTTAAGTGACGAAATACTTTCTATCAGTTTTAATACAGATTAAAACACAACTCCTCTTCAAACTTGTCGATTTCAGAAGCATAACATCAAATAACGAACTTAAAGACTAGTTTAGGTTACAGACATTCAGCTAACCATCATCACTAATATTTTCTACTTGTAAGCTCTTCAAGCAGTTTCCACATATTTAAAGTTCTTGCGATATAAAAGTTTTCAAGTAAACATTAAACTCAGACGTTTGATTTCTTGGCTTTTTAGACCATTTCGCTCTCGGAATTCGGTTGATTTTTCCTTGTACATTCTTTTTCTCTTCCAAAACTAATTATGTAGTTCATGAAGTCGTTTGAACCGAGTAAAACTAACAATATCTTTAAATATTATTTTATAACGCTACGTTAAATTCCTTTAGTTAATCTTTTGTGATATTAATTTCAGTCTTAAAAAACGTGGCCATACCTACTTTGCTAATATGAATCGTGTATTTTCCAGTCAAACCATTCGTAACCCAAACCAAATGTTTAAGCAAGGTGGGGATTCATTTGTGTTAAATTAGTTTATACTCTCAAGTTCTTCCAAAACTAAAGACGCAAAAACATCACTTTGCTCAATAAAAAATGATGACTACGATTTTTTTTATCATGTTTATTTATTTATTTGAACACATAATTATTGGTACAAAGATGCACCAAATACATATGCGCCACACAAGTCACTCGTTTCGTAAGTGGGCCGTAATATTGTCCGGGTGCCCAAACCGAAGCAGATGGTTTTCTTAAGGGGCCACACCCGTAGCCTTTGACCTAAAGTTCTAATCTACGAGGCAATGAAGTAACGTTATGAGATGCAGTCAAATGGTAGCTGGTGGCTATCAATAGATTCATATGCCATTTGTTCCCTCAGGATCTTGGAGCCCATGTACATCATTTGTTTGGAATCAGGGTCTTCCGACTCCCTAGCTGGACACAGAGGGTCCACCAACCTAGTTAAAGCGCCGGACATTCTCTTTTCGTCCTCTCAATTTCGCAAACAACACTCCCGTCACGAGAAGGTAGTGAGTAGGACTTCCTTGGCAGTGGTTGTATGCACGTGGCTAAGCTAGAGCATTTCGAGAGAGAGAGTTGAGTTTCTCCACCCTCGACCGTACCAGGGCATTTGGGAGCTTTACCATGATTTCACTGACTGTGTATATTTCTTAACACTGATTACCCTAGCACCATATTACGGTTATAGAAAACTTTTTTTGATTTTCTTAATTTGAATTCGTTCTCAGACAGAGTATTATACCTGGCTCTCAGAATACTTATGGAATATTTTACTCTCCTACATCTATAGTGAACGTGTTCAGTTAACGACTATTTAGAATGGTAAGGTTTCAAAAAGATGTATGTATATATTTGACATCACGAAGTCTCTAATAAACAGGAGTACAACCTTAGTACTTGTAGATCAGCAGTTGTTGGATAAGTAGTTAATGATCGATGGCAGCACTATAACTGATCTAAAACTAAACTAATATTTTATACTTTGTGTACTTCTCTGACTATCTAGTTCAGGTAAACTCCTTGTGTTTGTTTTTCTTTTATATTATTACAGCGAAAATTAAAGAGTTGAAATACATCATGCATTTTAATTACATTTACTTGAAACAGAAATCTAAACTCCCCGTAAACACCTAAATTCTAATAGACACGTTTTGAGTTCTAGGAACACTTCATATATATAGTCACGTTCACTGATAAATTACACGGGATGTCATATTCATTAAATGGAAACTTTTCGATAGATTGTTTGAATAAATTATTCGTTTTGTTGTTTGTCTGTAAAGAAAAATGTCATGTTAGTTTTTAGTACAAAGATGTCGTTTCTATTATTTGATATGTTTATCTACCTTTTTCAATTAAGTCAGTATGAGACAGTTTAATGGTTACAACTTGTTATCTAAAACTGAGTGCAGATAAGTACCAGATTAATCAATAATTGTGAATCCAATTCCGATAAAGCTCAATTATTTCTGCGACTAAATATTTCAGGTTTGTGTTGCAAGTACATAGTTTTTTGTGCGACAAATGTTGTAGAGTGAAATTGGAAACCAGTGTTCACAAGCGAAATTGTCTGATTCATATTGACCAAAAGTCAATGTAAACAAATAACATTGTTTTGTTTTAGGTATGTAATTTATATGAATTTGCTTGTAGAGAAATTGAATATAATGAGCGTAATTATTTTCGAGAATAAAGAATAACCTATCTAATCTTTTCATATTAGTCTTGTGCTGTGCATTATTTGACTACTCTTATATTCTGACTCTGAAAATCAAAGCTAATTGTTGTCACTGTTGCTTGATAAAGACTACAAATCGCGAATATCAGGGAAACCTGCTAATAATAAGTTGCGCATTCATCTTGGGAATTACTTGTCCAATAAAAAACAATGCAGGGTGTGATAGACTCCTCATAAAGTTGATTTTTCTTTCTACACTGTAATTTTCTAAAGTTGATTGTCGACATATTCAAATATGTTTAGAAACCGGCTGATCTCAATGCTCTTGTAAGTCATCCTTAAGAATATGAGATTTAGTAGCCATCTACCGTCTGTATTTTTGCAGTTGGACTAGATTCTCTTTTACTGGTCAACTCATTCCCTACTTTGGTAATTATCTCATGCTATAAGGGTGGTTATTGAGTACGTAAGTAGTGTTTTCAGTATCTTTACGCACATGTAATTGTTTTGTGTATGGTTTGACATCAGTGTTATCAGGATTTAGGAAATGTGTCACGTATATAATCCATAACTATGTATTGCATGCATCTGTTACACTTCACGTGTTTCGGATGATTCGTTTATAACACTTTCATCTATCACACACTCAATCAACTTGTTTTGTTGTTGTAGTTTCTTTGTATTTCCGTCGACGTATGAGTGCGGGTGATCGTCACCAACTGACTGGGTTTTTCAATCCTGAATCTTATGGACTTCGGAGTGACTTTCGTCTAACTAAATTTTCATTCCTGAGAGGATGAGGTTGTAAAGTGCCTCAAGCTGAACTGAAAAAATTGCTCGAGGCACTGAATCAACCTCAACCATGTTCACTTTCAAGTAATAAACCGTTACTGGGTAGGTTTTGTTCAGTATCCTTTTCATTACCATATTTCTATTGACATTAAAGCATTGGAACTCGACTGTTGTGTTATTCCTATTCGAAATAACTTGAAACTTATCCAAACAACCGACTTCTTTTATCCTCTGATTGATGACCCTTACACTATGGTTAGTTAAATGTCGTTTTTAGGCTAAAAAGACAGGGTCGAATTACGTGCTGTAATGTACTGAGTGATTTGTATGCAATGGGCGTAGTTGACTGTGATAATTTGCTTCTACTGTTGGGTGTTCCACGTGAAATGACCCAAGAAGAACGCGAAATATCAAATCGCTTATTGATGGAGGGTTTTAAGGTAGGTTACGTTGTTATACATATTGCAAAAATTTTTCTGTCCTTTGAAGGATTGTGCATCAGAAGCTGGAACATATGTTCGTGGAGGACAAACTGTATTGAGTCCATGGTTGATGATTGGTGGCGTAGCAACTTCAGTTTGCAGCGACTCAGAATATATTATGTAAGTTATTCAATTATCCGGTTGTCTAAATTAGTTAAAAATTATGAACGAATTTCATCCATGGTAGTTAATTATTGAATTAAAGTTAAATCACTGGATGTGTTTTGTATGTGTGCCTAAATATTCAGGATTTTGTGAAAGAAAACATCACAATATTGATGTTTTGTTGTGGCTTAAAAATGTTTCACTCATAACTTATTCATGGATTATCTTCAGTACACATTAAGTATATAGTTTAAGTACAATGCACTTCGGTATATTTCGTATCGATCAATATCTCAGGCTTAATGAATAAAGGGATTCATATATAGTGGGTTGTTTTCATTTTGATAGGGACAAATAATCCATGCAATTTTTCTACATTGGCTTTTTATGGTAGACTTTCTATGCATCGACTGACAATTATCTTTATACAGTCATATGTGTTATTTATTGTTTATATACAAGTAAGTGTTTAAAATCAGATGGAACTAACTCAACCACTAAGTATTAATTGATTTTATGCTGTTTTATTCGTTTTTGTGATATCTCTATCGATCAAATTCGCGACGTAATCTCATAGTAATTGACTTGACATTTATCTTAATATTATGGAATGTGGATTTAAACCACCATTAAGCAAACTGTTGGACCGTAGCTGCTACCTTGACGTGGTGCTCGGGCTTGCCTATCGTGATGACCCAACTGAGCTATATTGGCTGGAACATATGTTCCTGTAGGTTCTACCATGCCAGGCAGATCGATTGGAGAACGGTAAGACTAAAAGCAGTAACTCAAGGTCTGAGGGCGGAGTCGTACTGTTGACTGTAGAGGGATGTGACAGCAGTAAGGTGTTTCTCTCGGACAACCAGCATCTACAATGATACTGCCTTCTCACAAGAAAGAAACGGGTTAGAAAAGGTTGACCCTAAAAACGTCACGCCTCGCCTTACCTCACGGATTTCCGTCTCCGGCAGTAAAGCGCTTTAAGGAACAGAGCTAACACGTCAAAACCTCGCACGAAAAGGCCGTACGTGGCCGGTCTCGAGCAGTTGTCCCTCGGGCTCTGCGGTCACGCTCCCAGGTCGTTAAGACCAACATTAATCCAACTTCCTTTTGAGAACCCTCAGGAAATACCCTTCCACGGTGTGGGCAGCCGGGAAGTTATATTAACCCTCATTTCCGTAACAGCACACGAGACCAAGTTGGTCACATTCAAATCCTTCCTACACCTTCTAATAACTCTCTTATCTCCACGACTAACCCTTCTCACGTCCCTTTATCACCTCGTACCGCTAGGGTAGAAAAACGATTCGAATACGCAGAACGTTATTCCTGGTCACCGGAAACCATGCTCTAAACTACATGTAGGAGCTTTTAACTCTCGAACATTGTGCCAAGTAGGACAACAGGCTTCTTTAGCTAGGACTTTAGAGTCTCGCACCATCGATGTGTGCTGCGTCTCCGAAACGCGCATACAAGATCCGAGTAGTGTCATTCATTTGAACCCACTGTTATATCCCCTGGTGAATTATGAATGGTAACTCCAAGGCCTATTTATCGACCAATGTATTATGCGTATTGTACAATTGTTACGTAACTAAACGATTCATATTTGTGTTTCTCTTATCATGAGCTTTATTTTGATCTTTGATTTATTATCATACGATTCTTGAGTTATAATATTTTTATTGATTACTTTGGTTTGTATAAAAACCCATTATGTTTGTAAATAATGATTCATACCACTGAGGCTGTTATTGGTGTTTTGGGCTTAACTGGCTGGGCTAGGCAGATCGCAGGACCGGTTAGCACTCTAGGCTGCTCGTACGGGTTTCGTGTCACTGTTCCAATCGAGAATTCGCTCTCCCTAATTGGCGGTCTCATCAAGTCACACATCAACTACCCATCCACTCGGCCACAAGATATAACACCCACCACGTCAAAATAAAGAACCAACTCGATATACAATTTGTGTATCAGAAAGCCCTGATGCTGCTTTCCGTGGCCTCACTGGTGTAGGTATAGCATTGAGTCCTAGAGCAGAACTAGCTCTTTTGGACTGGATCCCAGTAGACAGTCGTTTGTGCGCTGTCCGACTAAACGGAACAGTAAGGACTCGGAAAGATAGGGCTACTTGTCGTTGCCTCTTCGTCGTTTCTGACTACTTTGCCACTGACGGCAGCTCAGATGATGTGAAAAATGAGTTTTACAGAAAGCTCTCCAACCTTCGAAAAGCTAGGCGCTCTGATGTAGTAATAGTGGCTGGTGACTATAATGCTTAAGTAAGTAAATTAAGTGAAAGGGAAGAAGACCTGGATAGATTTTATGGTGTCGTGGCTCAAAGAACAGATATTAGCGATCTTCTGTTTAGGCTATGCTCAGATAACTGCCTGTTTCTTACAAATACTAACTTTAAGCACAAGGAAAAACATCTTTTGACATGGCGACCCCGGAATTCGTCCCAACTTTGGACCTAACCAGATCGCGTCGCTATCAGCCATCGAAGGAGGGGCTTCATAGAAGGCTGTTGCTCGTTCTGGAGCACACGTTTAGTTTGAGTTTGTTGGGAATTTCTCGCAATCGACATGACAAGCTCATGAAACATTAAGGAGCATTTCATCCAATCAGCGTTGATTAGAAGTTATGTTAGTAACATAGCGAAATAAAAAATCACATGTAGAGATTCTGATTGGCTGATTAATACACTGCTACTATGTTTAGCAGTATTCTAGAATTTTCATTAAAAACCCAAGGACTTTAAAATACTATAAAAATCCTATATTTTCTGTACATAAAACGAACCTTGGAGTAAAGTGCTTCCCACATATTTTGTGCCTTTTCTCTCGTCTTCAAGTCGCTGTATAGTTCTAGCTCGGGGGTTACGAAGCTAGCTTAGGATCCGAATATAGCGTTCAATCAACAAGACGTATCAGTTAGAGCTGATGACGAACTGTCATCAGAATTGATTATCTCAATGTTGTTCGTCGGGGCTGTCCACTTCCTCTATTCTTGTTTAACTTTGTTGTTGACATGCTTTTAGAGATAACACTTTCATCATCTAAATCTCCAGAAGTTGAACTTTTACCGGAAGACTCACTTGTTGACATAGATTACGCCGGCGACATAATTCTATTTGGTGAAGATGCTGACAAAATGCAGAGTCTTCCGACCACTATAAGCAACTATGCAGGCATGTTCGGGATGCGATTCTCCCCCTCGAAGTGCAAAATGTTACTTCAGGATTGGGTTGCATTGGCACCTGAACTAATGATAGGGAGTGAAGTAGTTGGGCATGTTGACCGCTTCACTTATCTTGGCAGTCACATCAGCCCTTGTGGTCTGGTGTGTGACTAAATCTCAGCACGGATACAGAAGGCTAGTCTAGCTTTCGCCAACTTGCGTCATTTATGGAGTAGGCGAGATATCTGTTTAGCAACCAAAGGATGGGTTTACTGTGCAGCAGTTTGTTCCGTCCTACTTTATGGCAGTGAAACATGGCCGGTAAGAGTAGAGGATATTCGTAGGCTACTAGTGTTCGATCATAGGTGTCTTCGAAGTATTGCTCGTATATCCTGGGACCACCGAGTAAGTAATGCGGTTGTTAGGAAACGGGTACTAGGTAGGGATGGCAAATCGATTGATGAAGTAGTGAAACTTCATCATTTGAGATGGCTGGGACTTCTGTTACACATGCCCAACCACCGACTACCCGGAAGTGCAGTGTTCCATGGTATAGGAGTAGGTTGGAAGAAAGCTAGGGGTGGCCAGACCAAAACGTGGTACAAATCCATGAAGTCACTGACAATTGGACTGAGTCATTTTGGTAGGTGTAGACTACCTGGTTGGGATCCGCGAGACGATAGAGACCTTCAATAACATGGCTCTTGATGATTATTGGTTTTCCCCTGTTGTTGGTTCTTTTTTTCATCTTTTTCTGTACCACTTTGAATTATTACTACACGAATGGTTTACTATTTATTATATGTTTGACTTCATTCGGTTTAGTAGTCCATTACTCTTCATCTAATATTTAATGGTTTGTCAATATTTGATCTCCTACTTTAATCAAATTTTAACAGGCCGGATCAAGCTGCAGTGGGTGACGTTTTAGTACTCACAAAACCTTTGGGCACCCAAGTAGCTGTTTCAGTCTACTACTGGATGCTGGAGGACAGTCCATCTTGGTCTGGAAATCTAGCCAATGTCATCACGTCAGATAAAGTAAAGAGTTTGTTTCATTCCGCTACTCTCTCTATGACTCATTTAAATCGAACAGGTTTGTGTGCTTCATCTAGTAAATATTGATTCTCATATGTTAATTGATGTGCTGTCATACTAGCATTTTCATAAATATGTATCACTGTTCATCCTATACGTGTTGCAATAAAATTAAACAGCACCCAGTATAATTGTGACTAAGGTAGGATTATAACCAAATTGCATCTCTTTATGCTCAAACACTAGACATTCAATATGAATAAGGATTATTGGTTTTTGGATATGGTTAGCTCTCTCTATGTTATTGAGTCACATCATTTGTCACCAATTAAAAAGCATTTTTTCCATCAATTTTCTCAAATCTGCCGATTTTTTCTTGAAGCGTTCACATTCTCTGCTAACTAAACTTGCATAAGTGACAGAGTCATCGGATTCTCGTTTTGTGAGCTTCACCTCTCTAACTTTACGTTATTCGGTGAGAAATTTGGCGACTGTTTATGTTACACCCATAACATCACTCATCAAATCCTTTGCAAAAAAATATTGGCAACAACACATTAGTCATTATTATCGCGAGATTTAGCATAGAGTGTGCTTCAGTTCAAAATGACTCAACCCTTATCAGCACAGCGAGAGTAAATAAATAAGATCAGAAGTCTAAGTTGGGAATTAATATCAAAACAATTTAATTCTAAACATGAGAACTATGCTTTAAAAGGAACAAATGATCTACTCATTTACGTTCGGGTCTAAGACTACATTATTTTCCCTAGATTCTCTGTTCACAAGCTTTAATAAAGCATCGTATAATTATTGACTCCAATACTTTAGACACAGTCATAGTTAACTGGTTTACCTGTTGTCATCACAGGTATATCTTATGAATTAGAACGACCACTGGCTGACAGTGACTAAGTGACAGAATCACTCCCAGACCCTTACTTATATCTCAATCAGTCTTATACGACAGGAATCCTACTTCTTTCACATCAGTCAGTTACTTTCTGTAAACACTGTGAATTAAATGTAATTAATCGTGAATTCTCTAGTCGTTTTGTTTATCACACTTGGTTCGGTGTCAATTAAATTAATGTGTTGCTCTACGATCCCACGATCCACCCAAATAATTTTATTTGTGAGAAGAATCTGAGCATTTATTAATGACTGGTCATAAAATCACTGTTGAGGGCGTTAGATCCTCAGAACTCAATTGAACAAGATCATAATTCTGTAATGTTATTCTGAAATTTTGAACTTTATGTTTTCGCGTCAAGAGACACTTAGTCGACCTACAGCTTACATTTCCCACTCAGAAATCCTTGACTGTCATTGGTTGACGGTTTTTTTTAGTACTCTATTTTGTGGCTCTCCCAAGGGTGTTTCCATTGTTGTGTAAATAAGCTTGATTTGTGTATTCAGTGACCTATTTTCTGGATGCTTGTAGAATACATTCTCTACGCCTCATTAAGATTTCTTGATCTAGTTAGCAGGGCCGGGGGCAACGGATTAGAATAGCCCATCGTGTCACTGTCTTTGACCTTCGTTCTGTTTACCGAGTAAGGTGAACTCGTAATAGCACCAAGCATATCAACCTAAATGACTTCTTATATGTTTCGTATAATTCTAACTTTAAGATATTCAAGGTGATTAAAGCGCTTGGGTTAATAAGTTTTGTTCGTAAAACAGCTTTTTCTTATCTTAGTGAATTTTACTTAGTGGTTGATTTGGCATCAGTACTGTAACTGTTGTTATCAGGGTATTTTGTATGTTAATTTTTCTCACTACATTGTCGGAGAACGGTTAGAACTTGGATCGATATACTTTCTTCTCCTTTATATCTACTACTATGCATCAAAGATATCCTTCTGCTAATTCTTAGGAGCTACACATTGTGCCAATGAGAACATTTCTTAATATTTGTGTTTTTCCGTTGTACTATTTAAACTTAGATTAATTTTGATGTTGTCATTTATTTTCTGACGAAGTGGATTACACTGAGTCACGAAACATAAAATCTAATTTTTATACTCATTGGGATATTACAAGTATATTATTTATTTACAACAATCTACCCAATGCTCAATTTATTCGAAATTAAATAAAGACAGAACAAATATTGATGCAGAATAATATGAATTCATTATATTTCGTGGTTTCTCATCAGCTGTTTACAACCAAATATGCATTAGAGTTTTAGCATTGGGGTTGTAAGCAGCTGATGAGAAACCACGAAATATAATGAATTCATATTATTCTGCATCAATATTTGTTCTGTCTTTATTTAAATTCATAAAGGGAACTAACTGCATGAAATTATTCGAAATTATCAAATCAAACCTCGGTAATGATATCTACATTTCTTAATTGTCTAAATCATATACATATAACAAATTAAATGGTAATTATGTGTTCTCAAAGTGGTTATATTATAACTGTTCATTGTAGCTGCTCGACTAATGCACAAACATCACGCTCATGGGTGTACTGACGTAACAGGTTTCGGTCTTTTGGGTCATGCAAATAATTTAGTCCAAGTTCAGGCAAACAATCACTTAGCTTTCAGCATTCATACTTTGCCGTGTCTTGAAGGAAGTGCGTTAATTTCCAGGGCATTAAACGATCGGTTAAAACTACTTCAAGGTTTTTCTCCAGAAACATCAGGTACCGTTTATTTTTGCTTTTTTTGTTTATATCTATCATAATATATTTGTAGCATTAAGTTTGATATGTTTATGGATAACCTTGATTAATTCTCCTATTGAAAATAATATTAGTTTTTCACCAAAATCTAGGTGGTCTGTTGATTGTTCTTCCTCGAGAATCTGCCCAATCTTTCTGTGAAGAGCTAACTGCTGAAATTGGATGTCCATCATGGATAATTGGTGATGTAATAGAAGCCGATTCAAAAAGCGCTTTCCTTGTTCCACAACCAGAAGTCATAGATGTTCAACATTCACAAATCGTCCCACCAAAATGTTCGACCAATAGCCAGTAACTTTCCTTTCACGTTTTCAAAAACTGAATCAATCACTCTTCGACTGTATGATACTGATGATCGAAAATGCTGCATGATCATTCAGCTGATGATGTCTTAAAGTGATTTGATTCAATCCATTTCTGAATATTCAAATGCTTATAATCATGTATTCAGATATTTTGCGACATTCAAAAAATATTCACGTTCTATCCTCAGGCTTTTTGTAATGCAACATTAAAACCTTTGAAATAAAATTCGTCTCTATGAATTGTGCATTTGTTCAGTATATCTCTAAGACGAAATATCACCTATTTAAATGTTTGCCTCGTAATCTTGACTGTGTACACTTTCAAGATCACCTAATAATATGTGATCCAGTACAAATATCTGTTTGAAACTCAGCCTCCATTTTTTTATGTGTTTACTTGGACTCCACCTATCTATAGAGCATTTTACACAACCAAACCTGAAGGGTTATCAGTTTACAATATCACTGTGACAGTATTTACACGTATGAAAGTTGTTGTGTAGATTTTCAAATATAAACTTATGGTTAAACGTCAGGCGACAATGTGTATCTTATTAAACTATAACCTAAACAAGTCTACTGCAGTATATCGCGAGCGCTTAGTTGACGGGAATAATTCAGTTGATTTTCCACTAAATATTTAAATTTCTTGAACTGATATGTTTTCAGATTTACTTGTCGACGTCGGTATTAGCTAGTAGTTGTATCTTGCAGCTGAGATATACCTTATTAATCCTAAGCTATAAAAGAAGTTTCGAGATTTTTCAACATCTAGAATTGAAAAATCATTTCTACGGAACAAGTTCATCGATAAAATTTACCATCCCCTTAGTTTCATACAGTTTATATGAGCTTTGCTATATTTTATGAAATTCGGTTGTACATTTTACAGTATAGTTTCATATTCTAAATATTGATGGCAGTCTAAACCATATATCCCTTGGCTATTCAACTGTATCAAGATAGAAGAGTTTGCATTTCAGTTCAAGTCAATTCTAACTGTATTTCAATGACTTCGACACATGTAGAACCGAATTACATACTATTTGGATTTTACTCATTCTTTGTAGTCCTTAAAAAAATAGACGCCTTCAAACATATTACATATTAACGCAGTCAGACGGGTCTGTGCGGGAAATGCAAGTGTGGACAAGTTATTGTAATTAAATTATTGATCCGACTAATGTCACGCCCTGCATATCACTGTCTGGGTTAGTAAAGTCATATATATTCTCATGATTTATGTACATTATTGTTTGGCTTTTGGCATAATGTTTCTTATTCTTAGTTTTCTTACTATTGTGTAATTACTCGGGTCAAACAGTAGCAAACTTGTGATTGGATTAAACCGAATATCATACCAGTCTTGTTGAATCACTAGTGTTAGCGCGGATATAAATTGGATTAAGCACGTTCCGTACAGGACTATGTTGGTGCACGCTAATTGTCTATTTCTTATCCAATCAGCGCTAATGGACACTTGGCGAAGACTCCAGAATATTCTCATGTAAAAACGATAAAGATACTTACGTTTTTCTTATTGTGACTCCTACTTCCATCCAACCTGTTTATTTGGAATATAATCACATTCCTGTCCAACCGTGTTCTGATTTTGGCACAACTAGATGCTTACAACTTGAAGTTACATTTTCATTTCAATTTTCGCTAACAACGGTGATTATGATTCGAATAGTATGAAAACCTTGTTTCCATTCACATTCTGAATGCTTTCTTTTATATTATCTGCGCTTGACTCCTAAGGATTTCTAAAGCATATTTTTAGTTAGCTTATCCAGCACTTCCTCGTTCCCATGAATTCTCGAGTAAGGTATTAATAAAATCCGTGTAAACAGTTTGGAAATCATGTTGGTTCCCTGCACCCTCCAACAGATAATACATTGACCAACGTCGTTACTGGTGTGGTGTGAGCTACTTATATCCATATAAGTAGTACACAGTGATAGTCAGAAATAAAATGTATTTCAGTAGAAGACTGAGAAGGAAAGGATGGTAACAGAAAGCAGTTGGCGTGAAAATGCAGAAACAATAAAATCTAAGACGACTGGCTGATATTTACAAAAAGGACAGTCAAGTTTGAGACAATTGATTGACATTTTGCAAATTAAGTATTTACTGAATGATTCTCAGATTTTACTAAGACGTTCTGTAATTTTGAGTTCAAATACATTCGATTGTCCTCACTGGTGTTCTTATTCACTATACTGGTTATTATAAATTAATGCACATATTTCAATTAAGTGAAAATTATTTTATTCGCCCACCTAGGTTATTACTGAATACTGGTATGGATTATCCAGCTTAGTAGTATAATTCCTTCCATAATCGACTTTGAATTAGCATTGGTTTAATTATCCATCACTTATTTGTTGTAAAAAAAAGTGTCAATGCAGAAAACTTTCATCAGTTTATTTTTTGGGAGGAAGACTCCTACTAAAAAATAGATAAAAGTAAGCTTGATAAATACATTAGGAAATTTATTTTTCTGTACCATTATTGCAAGAAACGGGACTAGTTCTTGTAACATGGATTGTTTTAGGAAATAAATTGGTTCCCTAAGAAAAACGGTTATTCAAACCAGTTCATTGGTTAGAATATGAAGAATGTTCGGGACTAGTACATTCGTATGAATTTAGAATTCAAAGATGATCAGCTTTTCGATTTACTTCAAAACATTTTATGCACCAAAGCATCAACTTTCACAAAAAAGTGAAAATAAAAGAACCAACAGTAAGGGAGAACCAAAATTCATCAGGAAGTAATTTACAAGAAATGAATGACAATTAAGAATGCGGTAAGGTTGTCTACATAATTCTACGTATACTAAATATGATAATGTTGGGTACATTTGTATCCATCAAATAGATTCATGAGGTAGACAATATTTTGTTGTTTGGGCTTAATTGAGCATAGCTTAGTCACTGAAACAAAACTACGATTAGTGAAGAGGTTTGATACCTGATTTATGTATAAATATATGTTAATAATATGTCAGACTGATCCTGTTCTAATATATCAATCTATGTCCATTTCTTCATCACTTTGCTTAATTGATGTATTGAACTGACACTGTGTAATACCAAGATAAGTATTAAGTCATGCCAAGGTCAGATCCTAAATTCGGCTGATAAAAGCTAGTCACGAGCAAAGTGTTTAGTGATCGAATTATCTCCATTTAATTCTAAACATTTATTTGCATATATATTGTGCATAACGCTTATAATTCTATGGGAATCACTAGTGGTCAACGTATAGTAGCTTCGTCCTGTATATTGCCAAAAGCATCTTCGAAACTTTGATTATTGTATATATATTTGTCGCATGTATTATGGACGATTGAGAATATTCTGTCCCAATCATTTAGCTGTTGCCTTGTTTGTTAGCTTAGTTTGATTGGTGTGTGAGGGCAGAATGTAATTCTTGATCATACCACGTATTCAATTCAGTTGCCAGTGTTATATCGCTGCCTGGCTTAAGAGATATTCGTTGTATAGCGATATACTAGTATAGACTTCTTTTAGTGCCAAAGTGAATTCATTTTGTACACTCATATTCTCCCATGCTAAGTATTCACATGTTAATTGTAAGCTTCTCCTATCTCGATGTTTTTGTACGTACGTATATCGTTATCTATGGTTTAGTTGGTCAACCTATCTATTCGCCTGCATTTGATACATTCTTTGTCTAAGATAAAATGACCAGTTGCCTTTTGCTTAGCAATAGGCAGAAACTACAATCGTGTATTCGCGTATACCGTATTTGTTTGCATATGAATGTCTAAAATGAAATTCCTTTAATCTGCATTTGGTTTGGATTATCGCCGTTGCCCGACCGGGCTACCCTAAATATTTTGTCGAATTGTTGCCACTGTGTGACTGGGAATATCGTGTTGTATCAGAGTTAGACATATGTGACATGTTATCAACAAGTGACGACCCGAACTTCATTTATTCTGGCTTTTGGACAGTTAGATTATTCCAATATTTCACGTAATTCAGCACACATAATTATCCTTGTCAATTATTCACATGCTAACCTAGTGAGCTTCCTCTACCTGCTTTTTTATCTACAATTATCATTAATCCGATTAGTTGTTTTACATGGTCCCTTTACATATATGCGATGAATCACCTTAATCAGGGTAAGATCAATCGTGTGCCAACTTCATGTTGAATTTGGTTGTCTCTCGTTTTCATTATCGTCTCTTTATAATCGAATGCATGAAGAAGTGTTATATCCCCCAGTGAATTACGAATGGTAACTTCTAGGTCTATTTATGGATCAATGTAATATGCCTATTTCCTATTGTACAATTATTACGTAACGGAACTATTCATATTTCTCTTATCATTAGCTTTATTTTGACCTTGATTTATTATCATACGATTCTTGAGTTATAATCAGTTTATTCATTACTTTGGTTTGTATAAAAACCCTGTGTGTTTGTAAATAATGATTCATACCACTGAGGCTGTTATTGGTGTTTTGGGCTTAACTGGCTTGGGCTAGGCAGATCGCAGGACCAGTTAGCACTCTAGTCTGCTCGTACGGGTTTTGTGTCACTGTTCCAATCGACAATTCGCTGCTCTGTAATTGGCGGTCTTACCGCGTCACACATTAGCAAGGCATCCACTCGGCCACAAGATATAAAAAGAAGTATCCTCGTACATAATTACATACGCCTGTTAGCCATCGTAGAGAAGCATAGGCAGCCCACCAGCAGTCTCCATAGAATTCTGTCCTGGACAATCATTTACAGTTCGTTCCAGTTGCCATTCATCATTTTCATATCTGTTTCCGACTCCCCAAACAGTGTTTTTGTTGGTCTTCCTCCTTATTTTTTCTCTTCAGGATCCCAAGTTAGCGCTTGCTTCGTGATGCACTTCTTTGATGATGGTTGTAATGGTTTTCCAAGTTTCAGCTCCGTACAGTAGAACTGTCTTAACGTTCGTATGAAAGATTATAACTTTGATATCGGTTTGCAGAAAGTTGTTTTGAGTTCCATATGTTCTTCAACTGTAGGAACACTGCCCTTGCTTTGCCAATCCAAAGCACTGGTACGGGGGTGGGACAGTCCGCTTTACGTGCTTCTCTGGACAGCATCCGAGCAACTCTCTGAGTGTGCGGAGCATTTTTTCTTCGTGACCAAAGTCGACAGCATCTTTTCTGAAGCTAATTTTTTTCTAACTAGTTCGGGTCCAATGGGTTTCACTGATTCTGAGTACCGCCAAATTGGATTTGTAGCAAGTCTATTCAACTGTCGTATTTGTGACATCGCTGTAATTTAGACATTTAATCCACTATGTAAAATTATGTGTGAGCCCGATTGAGCGCGTGTCTGCACATTAATATTTAGTCTATTCTCTCATTGCTTGTAAGCAAAGATAATCAATAATTTATCCATAATCCATTAACACTCATATATACATATGGATTTTTAACACTCACTGGTACACACACATATTCACTTGTTTTCCCTATGTGCTTACTTGCTGCACGCATGTGGATCTTTCTAATTTTTTACAATAAACTATTGCAATAACTGGTGTTCGCGCTTTTGAATAATCTCAAGTAAATCCATAATTCTACTAGATGTAGCCTGCATTAATTACTGAGTTAACGGGATATTATATATTTATTTATCCAAGTGACCTTGAGAGTGTCCACCTAATAAATACTACCACATGAGGTTTATGAACATTGGTTCCAACCAATTTGAGGGATTAGAATTATGATCTAATGTTATTGAATCATGTTAATAATTAGATTTAGGATTCTCATAACGAACTGATATCAGCTAAAATCTCTAAGATATGTTCAGCCAGTTGGATGAATGTATTTCGCCCCAAGAACCGAGACCTGCTATTTTATACGTGATTGGTTCATCCATAAATTATAGTATTGCGGAAAATTCGTTTTTATATCGAAATGTTTGCAGCCGACTGTATTTGTGCTAATCAGATTAGCCGAAAGCAAAAATTATAATAGCTGTTTGTGGATGATTTTTTCCATAGTTCTTGTCAGCACGGATGCCGAATTAATTGGTCTGTGGTTAACAATATCGCTGCGTGATCCTGTTTTGAATCTTGGTTTGATAATAGATATTTTCCATACAGTTGGATAGGCCTCATATTCCATTGATCGGTTGAAAAGTTTTAGACAAAATAATGGGAATTCTCCAGTACCATATTTCACAAATGATGAGGAAATCCCGTCAGATCCACCATCATAGGACTTTTTCAGGGCAGTTATGGCCTGCTTGATGTTGGAAGGTACGAAATCAATTTTCGACAGGTGTCTGCATGTCAGCATTGGAAATGTATTGATACAGCTTTCAGCTCTAGTGTTATAGCATTGCGAGAAATGCTGACTGAATCGTTCGCAAATAATATCGGGGTCATCAACAATTCTTCCGTCAACTATGAAGAATTTGGTCGCGCCAAGAGAATTTGACTTCACACGCAATTTAAAAAGCCGAAGTATTGACAATCCTGGACTTTATTTTCTATATTCATAAAATAATTGCGTTTAGATGAAGCACTTCTGTCAATTAACTTAAGTATGCTCTGTAGTGCATTCAAGTAATTATGCTCGTGGTAGCGGTGTTTCGATTTCTTCAGCTTTCTTTCAAAAGTTTTAAAATTATTCTGGCCCCTATTGGCGTTATAAGCCACAGTCGAGCAGTGCATCAAGTTGTGGTATAGATCAGAGAGCGTAATGTCAATATTAATTGTGGTAAAATAAGTTTCCCATGGTAAACAACGAAAAAGAGTTTCAGTCCGTTTCCAGGTTTGTTGATCAAAATGTCTATTCTTGTACATCACTGCAGCTTTAGAATTCAATTGTATGGCGTCGAAAGAATGAATGAAACTATGATAATTAGAAGTATTTGAATTGTAGTATGAACTAGTAATCCCAGGAATAACGCAATTTAATCAAGAAGTACCAGATGAACTCGAACGAATGTATTGTATTTGGAATTCAAAATTACAACAGTCATCAATACGAAGAAGTCATTGATTTATTTAAACATCACATCCGCCACAGCTCGAATTGGAGTGTAAGTGTCTGTAATCGATTGTTCGTCCTCTTCTTAAGTTCATCTTACATCTGTCCGACGGTGTATTGGATGTAGACTCTGTATTATCTAGAATGCACTCATTAGTATTAGAATTAACAACCGAAATTGGAACAGACTCACCTGGATTCTGGTATTGTATTTGATCAACGTGTCGGTTATGTATGGTCAAGTCATTGATATCCAGAATTCGCACCATAGATTTTCCAACATTCTTCACCACGATCCCCGTGGCTGGTCGAAGATCATTACCACGATAATACGTAACTTCTGCAGACTCCAAACACCTCATATTCGAACGGAGAATTCTTCCTTTTAATAGCTTTGATGGAGTCTCTTTCGTCACAGAATGCTTAGCATTTCTATATTGAAGTAGAAATGTATCTACTCCCCTCTCCAGTTCATTGAATGTCGAAGCAGCAATAGAATCAATAGCAATTTTCAATGTTCTTACGAAATTTTCTGCCTGACCATTGGAACAAGGGTGCCTGGGAGCCGTAAACAGATGTCTGCACCCTATACCATTTAACCAATTAGTGACTGCATCTGCAGCAAAATGAGAGCCATTATCAGTCACCAACACCATGGGAACTCCTTCTCGACTAAACACCTTCCTTAATGCTTGAATTGTGAAGTCAGAATTCGGTGAAGTTGTGAAAAAAACTTCAGGCCACTTAGAAAAAGAATCAATAATTACAAGTGCATAGTATTTGCCAAGAAATGGACCACAGTAGTCTGCATGAATTCTCTGCCAGGCCTCAGACGATACTGGCCATGGAGTCCACTTCGAAGGCAGACTTTTTAGCTTATGACATTTCTCACAATTGTTTGCTGTACGACATATATCTGCATTTATCTCTGGCCACCAACATGTGAGTCTTGCTAAGGATTTCATTTTCTCAACACCAAGATGTCCACTATGAAGATCATCAAGGACAGGTTTGCGTAATGAAGGAGGAATAACAACACGATCATTTAAACACAAAATACCGTCAGGAGTAGTAGATAACTCGTCCCGCTTTGAATAATAGACAGGAAATCTACGTTTCAGATTAGCATTCCAACCCTTCCGTATAGCACTGAGTATACATCCAAAGTATCTACGAGTTTCTCTAATGAGATCTGGACGTCTCACCGGTAAAGGTTGCACTAACAAGCAGTCTGAAGTATTAACAGGTCTATCTTGTAATGGTTGTCGAGAAATGTAGTCAACGTGTTGAATTTGTTTTGCACTCCTGTGCTGAATCGTATAGTCATAAGCACTCAAAGCAATACTCCATCGTTGAACCATAGCAGCTGAGGAACGTGCTAAGGATATGTCAGGATGATAAATGAACTTTAAGGCTTCATGATCAGTAACAATGGTAAACTTCTTTCCAAATAAATATTTATGAAGTCTTTTAACAGCCCAAAACACAGCTAACGCTTCTCGCTGCGTTTGTGAATAACCTTGTTCAGCAACAGAAAGTTTGCGTGAAACACATATAACTGGCCTACCTTCCTGTTCCAAAACTGCACCAATACCTACAGGTGACGCATCAGTAATAAGAACAGAATGTACACTGGGTGAGTAAGTTCGAAGGACAGCATCACTTTGAAGAAACTTTAGCAGACTTCGTAGGCATGACTCTTGTTCTTCACCCCATTTGAATGAATTGGATGTCAAAATATTAAATAAACAATTGGCACGACAAGAAAAATTAGGAATAAAACGAGAATAGTACTGAAGAGCACCCACTAGTGAACGTAATTCTGTGATGTTTTTTGGAGACGGTGCATTTGTCAGTGGAGCTAGTCGTTTCATATCTGGTCTAAAACCATTACCATCAACTAGGTATCCAAGGCATTCAAAACTAGATACACTAAATGAACACTTATTTGGATTCACTGTAATATTCTTCTCAATTAAACGACGCAATAAAGCAATAAGTCTCTGGTCATGGACTACTTTATCAGCACCATGAACAATGAGATCATCTTGATAAACTTCAACACCTTCAATATCGCTGACTATCTTATTCATGACCTCTTGAAATATGGCTGGAGAACAACTAAGACCAAATGGAAGGAAGTTGTATTTGAACAGACCAAAAGGAGTGTTAATTGTTGTCAAGATAGATGAAGATTGGTCTAAAGGGATTTGAAGATAAGCATCTTTCAAGTCAACTTTCGAGAACACTTTAGAACCATGAAGCCGATTTAGAATATCTTCAGCCTCCATCGTCGTGCATGTTTGCTTCAACAAACGGGAGTTCAGTGTCAATCTGTAATCACCGCATATTCTAGGGGTCTTGCCATCCGATTTCAATGGCGTAACAATAGGAGTACCCCATGCTGAGGACTGAACTGGTTCAATTATACCTTTCGCACACAAATCATTCAGTGACTTATGTACTGCTTCTCGAAGACCATAAGGAATTATTCGTCTTTTAAGAAAGACCGGATCACCCTGTACTTGAAGTTTAATGGGCTGAATTTTCATACCTCCACTACACTTAGCACACACAGCTATCAAATCCTTGAGTAAAGCATCAGAATTCTCTGTAGAAACTAGTAGAGACAATTCCACTTTAAGCCTTTTCAGATTTTTTAAACCCAGTATGGACAGTCCTGTTTCACTAACTAAAAATTCACAAGGTACGTATGAAGAATTATCATCTCTTATTAGCAATTTACAACATCCTCGTATAGGTAGTCTGTGTCCAGTAATCCCCAGTATTGAGACCTCAGTGGGTTTTACCACAACATTAGGATCTAAAGATTTCAAGTTCTTGAATGAAATAATGGACTCTATACTACCTGTGTCCACAATAAAGTCATGAAATGAACCAAGGGATGTATATAATCGCTTTTGAATATGAACATTCCCTTTTGAAGTAGTGGATAAAGATAAATGATCATCAAGAACAGCCGAATTATTGGGATCTAAGTTACCAGACTTAGTAATACTTGAAGCAAAGTGAACAGTAGTTTTGCACACTGACTGAATGTGTCCTATCTTGCCACATTTAAAACATT
Organism: Schistosoma rodhaini; assembly: GCA_944470415.2. Classification (NCBI taxonomy): domain Eukaryota; kingdom Metazoa; phylum Platyhelminthes; class Trematoda; order Strigeidida; family Schistosomatidae; genus Schistosoma; species Schistosoma rodhaini. The sequence continues at coordinate 16,514,423 of OX104039.1, read as the reverse complement.
TAGCATTACGAAATGCACATGAATTACGAAAATGAAATTTGCCACAAGATAAGCATTTACCAAACTTATTCTCACCTTTGTTGTTTGCTTTGCAGTTCCTTGTTAAACCACCTTTCATATTTCCACGGGAATAGCAATCACGATTAAACGAACGCAAATTTGATCGACCCTGAGATTGTAATTCATCATGACGATTAAGCAAAGTATTAGAAATTTTCATCGATTGAATATCAAGTTCATTCACTGCTTCGTAGTTAATACATGCAGTTCTAGCATCTTGAAAAGAACAGTTCGGCATTCTTAACAGCTCCTTTTCCAGACCTGGTATGTTAATTCCAGCAATTAACCGATCTCTCAACTGTACATGAAGCTGATCACCAAAATTGCATTTGGCAGCTTGTCTTTGCAATTCAAGGATGAAGTCTTTAACCTTCTGGTTATCCTGACGAATCATCTTATGAAATTTTGCTCTCTCACGACACTCAAAACTGGTGCACTTCACATGGTTTAATAGTAATTCCTTGAGAGTTGTATATGGGAGTGAAATCGGCTTATCTGGATATGCCAAGGTTTTTAATAAACTGTAGGCTTCTTGACCGATGAATGTAAGAAAATGTGCCACAATTTTGTCACCCTTCATATCTTTCTTGGTCATGCTCCATATCTCAAACCTTTCAAGGTAATCCTCACAAGCTTCAGAAGTTGAATGAATGTCCAACTGTTGTATCGCAGGCTCCATCGCGACGCCAATATGATAATTAGAAGTATTTTAATTGTAGTATGAACTAGTAATCCCAGGAATAACGCAATTTAATCAAGAAGTACCAGATGAACTCGAACGAATGTATTGTATTTGGAATTCAAAATTACAACAGTCATCAATACGAAGAAGTCATTGATTTATTTAAACATCACAGAAACTCAATACTACTCTGTGATCACTCCTCAAAAACTCATGTTTGATACGAGTTGAGATAGAATCTGTGTTGATTGCAAAAAGCATATCAAGTATATTATTCCTCATAGTCGGTTGTCGGAACTGTTGGACCCATCATCAATGTTCAGACACTCCATGAACCAATGTTAACAGTTCTTCCGGTTGTCAGAAGAGGTATCAGCCTCCGGACTTCCAAAGAATATCGGCTTTCACTATGAGGCGTGATAATTCTTCTGAAAGAGGATCCTTCAATTGTCAGGAAAGAGTTTAAATGGTTTAATTTATTTGTTCTGGTTGGCGGTATTTTTAGCAGGGTTGTTTTGTACGGTATAGGTTCCTGACTCAATGTCTAATCCTCCCTTTTTACCTGGGCTTGGGACTGATTGTAATCGTGGAAGAGCCACAGGCGGAGCTAGACGTATCCTCGTCATATTTCGTATTTCAGGTTTCGGATTACATTTTGTACTAACGTTACGCCCCGATGTTCAATGGCGAAATTAAACACAAGATACGTGAATAATTAACCGGAGTCAGATTTGAGGCACTAATTACAAATAGTAATGGTCAAATCATGCTCCGTACAAGGCTGACATGAAAAGATTAGATAGATTATTCTCTATTCTCGACAATAATTACGCTCATTATATTCAATTTCTCTACAAGCAAATTCATATAAATTACATACCTAAAACAAAACAATGTTATTTGTTTACACTGACCTTTGGTCAATATGAATCAGACAATTTTGCCTGTGAAAACTGGTTTCCAATTTCACTCTACAACATTTGTCGCACAAAAAACTATGTACTTGCAACACAAACCTGAAATATCTAGTCGTAGAAATAATTGAGCTTTATCGGAATTCGATTCACAATTACTGATCAGTCTGGGATTCAGTTCTATATTACAAAGTTAACCATTAGATATCCAATAGGTCTGTTCCTCAATCATACGGTTGTCAACTTCCTTCACTCTGCCCCAAGTCTTTCTAAACCTCTTAATAAATCGAACTATCAGCTGTGGATAATCAATAACTAAAGATGTAAAACGACAAATACGTCTACATGATTGTAGGATACGTCTTTAAACCTTAAAAAGTAAAATGAAACCGAAGCATAATAGGGAGGAACTGGGTAGTGATTTAAAAACTTATATTCTCGTTTAACAGTCATTTCCATGACTTTTTATTAGGTCCATATACGTTTTCTCCGTCAAGGACAAGTAGCAGAAACATTGAAAATAACAAATTATTCTATCCAGAAGCAAGCTAATTACCAAAATATATCTATTTTGAAGTTAACCAGTTCCCCTAAGCCAGATTGTTTTCAAAATCAGTCAGATGGGATTCAAGGCTCAGACTGTAACTCATGTAGCAACATGTCGTTTGGTTCAGCCATAATGAGTGCTTCTAACGTTTAGCTGGTTCATTTACGCAGACGTAGGAGACATTACCATCTAACTGCTTTGTAGATCGTATTTCATTGGTGCCATCAACCTGAGAAATAAACTAGGCACATACGCAAGGAAACAAAGTGATAGAAAATAGCTTACTCCGTTAATTAGATTAGATGAACTTGGAAATACTATTTCAGTAATGTGGATAGGGTTCGAAATTTCTAAGCAACCCAATGAAACTGAGAATACATTTCTCTACACTACTAGTAGTAATTTAAATAAGTAGTACGACCATCAATGTAAAATATTATGTGGTTTAAATGAGGGTAATACATACCATATAAATTATCAAAGTCGATTTTGTATACATGTAGTTCTCAAAATTCGAGAAGCACTAAGAATGTGAAGTAGATTCCGTGGTGAAATCCGCTCCACTAATAAGTTAGTCGGAAGCTGATTGTTTTAGATACATTGGCACATAGTTTAAAATTCGATGTCAGAAAAACTACTAAGTATTGATAGTTATTTTATGAATAGAAATCTGAGGCGTTTGATTTCTTAAATACGTAATATTTGTAGGCCAATTAGAGAGTTTAGAAACTAGAGGATGTTTCTAGTTAACCTACTTGGAAACTATACATTGCTCTGTTTGAGTTTACTTAAACAAAACCAACCTATAAACCACGGACAACTCTTATCATCATGTTTAAACATCTTGACATGATTGTATAAATTTATCTATACCCATACCACTCATAATTATTAATTTTTAAACTTTCACTTGTACTAATCACAATAAAAATAAATGAAAATTAGTTTCCAACAACATAATGTGACTACTAAGATAGTGAAAAATTTATAGCATACAGAGGAGTACGAATAAAATAGTAATGCGGAAAGTACATATTGTAACCCGGATTATTAGGAATACTACGCAATAAATAGCGCTATATGTGGACAAACACTAGGAAATGATCTGACATTTACACTGAACTGATGAATATAATATCAGGACTTCTGACATTTATAAAGATGAGCATAGGGACAAACATACAAAGAAATAGCCTGGCTTTATGAAAAAAGCCTTCAGAACGTACCACAAAAATCAACACAGAAACAACTGACAATTGTCTAGGCTTTACAATACAGTTTCACATTAGTAGAAAACAAAAGATTACCTCAGAAGATTCTGTGGTTGGACGGAATTAGTGTTTTCACAACAGCCAGGTACAATTCATTTGTATAGGTTGTTTCAATCTTCTTATTGATGTCCAAAACTAAATGTGCGTCCTGGATTCCAATGCTAGACACAAACCATCTCTGTTTATAAGCTCGTTTTATTTGTCAAACTCGTAAGAAATTTGGTTTTCCGGAAATCAATACTTTCATATTATTATTTACAACTGCTAACACGGATTTAATTCTACTCAAGAATATGAGAACTCACAATAAGGCACGAGAATTTCCAGACACTATGAACTTGGACGGCAATGGCGAGATAAGGCAATTACAGTCAACCTTATTGCCATTTTTGGATAATGAAAAGACGCGCTTACATAATCTGTCTCCGTATAAAATATACGATGTTATTAGACACTTCAAGTAAATCCGTCATCAACAGATGATTAGAGCAGTTTCCTCTAGAGTCCAAGGGAGCCAGGTATCAAGAATAACGACTAGTGGCACGCAAGATCAACCTGTCAATGATACAGAGGAAAGCCGAACTACTCCTCACCAATTAGTCCTCAACGACTTCCACACATCTGGGAAGTATAACGAAAGTCAATGTTTTAGACGTGATTAGCCATGGAATTATACCCTGATAATTTTCACGTACGTTACACAGGCTCTTTGTGAAGTTGAGTAAGATAAGGGATTTAATCTAGAATCGTTAAGCACTAGCAGTTCACCGCCAATTTCTGAATAGCTCGGTAAGTTGTTGAATCAGAATATCTCTGTCATCCAATAGAGAAACAGAGATTTGGCGACCTCCACCAAGTAATATATAACTTTTGAGTAGATGAAGTTCTTTACAGATTACAAATCTGTTGAACAACTAGTTATCTTCGAAAGAAAGAAAATTTCAGTCAGAGTTACTTAGGCGATTGCTAAATTAAAAAATCTTTTTTGGTTGCTCCAAATAAGGGAATTGTACCCACTGTTTTATAAAGTATCCCCCAGAATCGACTGTCAGTCGCCAAGAGGTTGCATGAAGTCGAAAGAAGTTTAGTGTTTATAAATGCATTTTGCACAATTTTAAGTAGATCTTTTCGCTACTAGCGCGTCTTGTAAATCAAATCATTTGACCATTTATTTAGTTGAACACAAAAATATTGGTAAAAGAAAGTACCAAATATATATGCGCTACACTTCATCATTCGATTTGTGTGAGGGCTGAGATACTGTCCGAATTCCCAAGCCGAGGCAGGTGGTTTCCTTAGGGGGCCACAGAAATCTAATCCACAAAGTGGTGAAGCAACATCAGGAGATGCAGGCCCATGGTAGCCAGTGACTAACAATAGGTTCATATCTCTTTTGTTCCTTCAAGATACTGGAGCCCATGTGCACTATAGATTTGAAATCAGGATTGTCTAACTTCTCCCAGGTGGATCCTCCATATCCACCAATCAGTCGCCCATATAAACACTAATGATTTAAAAATTATCCTTGAGCCTAGAGTAGTTTGATAAACACGTGAGTCGGTACGCTGAAAATTTTCCATTACGACGATTTTCCAAGTCATAAACCCACGAGCTAACTCACTGTAATGAGTCCAGATCTAATTTGCACAGGCAGAAATCCTCGTATTCTATAGACGACGATTGATTATTGATTAAAAATAAGCTTTTATGTGCGCGGGGCCGTAGGAGACGGTTTTTACTATCCTGTTCGGAAATAAATTGTTACTATGGGCTTCCCAAATGGCCTTTTTGTGTTTAGATACCTGATCTATAAATTTAAATCCTTAACTAGTATTACAATATCTGTTGAGTCCTAATTGTTAAGATAGTTTAGTTGGTGATCCTTACATACAATACACGATCTGTTGGAGTTGTTGTGTAGTGGGTCAAGACGATTATTGTAGGCTAACTGTTCTACTAATAACTATGAACAGGTATATTTTACTGAGAAATGATAGTTACTCACACATAGGAAAGTGACGGAAAACACTACGATACGTCACAATTCATTACTAAAGATTTTAAAAGCCATCACTGAACGTAACAAATTGGCCAAATAAAGTTTCCACTTGATTATCAGGTGACTTGCAACTTATTTTGCAGATAAAAATCATGCTTGGGCGTGCTGTGTAAATGTAAGATGGTATATATCAATTTTTATTTTCAAGTAGTTTTTTTGAATTAGACCACTCACTAACAGCTAAGTACAAGTCACCATAAAACCGAAGGGCATGGTTTTCAAACGACCGGTGATCCTTTCTATGCCACCCATCCACGGAAGCCAAATTATTGAAAAGGTTACGGTTCATTTTTCTAATTCGTCTCCAATAATAGTAGGAATTTTTATCAACCTCATTAAGAGGGATAGGACCTCTCTCTGTCCGTAATTTCCAGAGCCAATCCGGATACTCACTACGGGGAATAATTATGAAAAAATTCATACTTATCTGGCTTTAGTGGAATAGGTTGTTCACCTATCCTATAATTAATACAGCAGCAGTTTACAATTTTCTCTGGGTCTGTCTCCACATTAATTTCACGTATTTTAGCGACAGCGGCAACCCCTTTGGCTAAAGAAATGGAACAAGTCAATTTAGAACTAACTTGCTTTTCCTTTTTTAGCATATTTTCGGGTGAATGTACACAGAACATTATGGTAAAATTTGAATGTCGACATACAGTGATCTTTAGAAAACTAAAATCCAAAAGAAATTTGATGTGCATGGTAAAGCAACGACAAAGATAAACAAAATGACTTCACAAATAACTATTTTTAGGTTACTGTAAAAGTTTGCAGCCCCAGTGATGTAATTATATGTTTTGGAATATTTTCAGAACTGACAGTAATAACTTAGAGAAACTCGAAGTAAACATAAGTGTTCTGTTAAACGTCTTTCAGATTTTTACGAGCGCTCGTATAAAGTACATCATGCTAATTTAAAACATCAAACCGTATTCCCCGTAAAAGAAAGATCCACTTCAATAGAATTTACTAGTTTAATTTCGCTTGACACTTTTCTGATAAACTGAAAAATTCTGCAAATATCAAAGGAATCATTAATCCAAAGGAACATAATGTTGTTTAGAAACCTATCACAAAATGAGAATTATGTTTGGCTTGAAATAATTTATAAGCTATTTGAATAAGAACTACAACGTTACTTATTCTACTCTAGAAAACTGTCCAGTATTAGTAACTACATAGTAATTTGAACTATTAAGTTACATTTGTGCAGCGCAATGTAAAAAATTACACTTAATTTATAAATACAGCAAAACGCTCTACATAAGAAGCATCACATTTTATGTAGTGCACACCAAAGTCACATGATACTCACACACAGGCACTGATACAGTATCTTGTATCGGTAGTTGCGCGACACATTTCAAAACTCCCATTTAGTTTTAATTAGTGCTCAACTTAAATTCACGATTGTATATTGTCATGCTTTCTAATGTCTCACTGCTAAACATAGATTCACTATGCATCCTGACGTTTTTTTTGTCCTTATTGCAACTAGATTATAACAAATAATAAGCGTACTTCCAATGTTAAACACGTATATTCTTTATTATAAGCTGTTAAAAACGATGCTACATTAGTGTCAGGAAGGAACGAGTACGTAATTTAGTAATCTAGTTATATTTACTAGTTGAAATAGATAATCAGTTGACACCGCAAAATGCATACAGATACTAAATTAATGATGAATTAGTGTCAACCACTATCCTGTCCTATCCATCTGAATTCCACCAGATAACTGAATGGCAAATGTGATGTGTCTTTAATGTTGTGGTTTATGATTGGTCTACAGCTAAAATAGATCAATTGTTTGTGCAGCTTCACTTTCATTCTTATATCGATCTGTATCATTCTCTATTCAATCGTAACAAGCAGTGAAAGGCAGTATTTTATGGTTATAACAAGTAGACAACGCAGTAACTTGTTCCAGTCACAATAGTTAGCCACCAAGTCCTCCGGAGTAGTGATAGACCAGTAGTCAAATGATCTAACTCTTAATTGCTGACACTGGTTTCGATCCTGTCTCAATCAGGAGTTGAGAAATTGGATACCACCATTCGTTTTTAAACAGAAACCACAGCTTAAAAAAGAGTACACGGACAAGTGATAGATTAATGTGCCATAGCACTTAATAATATATTAATAGATCGCGATGCTTTTTCACTCATACGCTAAAATTATGGTCATCTGTGGAATAAAAAAGCTCATTACCTATTAGGCACTATAAGCTGGATTATTGTGAATATTTAAAATCATTTCGGAGGTAATAGGAGATTATAACGAATGTTCACTTAAATAAATACAATTATTTAGTGATTGAGCACGACGAATTATCATAATGTAGACTTGACCGGTTTTTGAGAATGCCGGATGAAAAGCTCTTATACATTTATACAAAAGTTATGCATTTAAAAACCTTGGTAGCTTGAGAAACGTAATTTATTTTAGCGGACTAATAAAGCCTTCTGACTAGTACAAAGGTGCCCAATTCGGGGAAAATTTTATCCGTTTTGGAGGAGCTAACAAGACCATCTGGACCTAATGACCGCCATACCGGTTTAAAGACAGAGCTTTAAAAAGGGAGAAGGTGTGTCATTCCGGAAACTATTGAGTGACATATGAAATTGGGGTTTAGATGCGAAGTAAGTTTCAAACCTTACTAGCAAATGATCACGTTGAGACGTCTGGTCCATATATGAAGCACAAATACAGTCAGCTGCAAACATTTCGATATAAAAATGAATTTTCCGCAATACTATAATTTATGGATGAACCAATCACGTATAAAATAGCAGGTCTCGGTTCTTGGGGCGAAATACATTCATCCAACTGGCTGAACATATCTTAGAGATTTTAGCTGATATCAGTTCGTTATGAGAATCCTAAATCTAATTATTAACATGATTCAATAACATTAGATCATAATTCTAATCCCTCAAATTGGTTGGAACCAATGTTCATAAACCTCATGTGGTAGTATTTATTAGGTGGACACTCTCAAGGTCACTTGGATGTCGCTCAGAGGTCTCCCGTAAATTATAGATTCACCGAATTTTTGTGCCATGAAAACATTACATGAAAGCGTTGGGAGTGTGTTAGATATAACCTCTAATACCTAACCTTGGTGTAACGTAAAGGTCGAATAACGATTTTTATATATTCAATATGCAACACCCGTGTAACAAGCTAAAATTAACTATTTGATTTGTTATAGATACGAAAACTGTTTCAAAGTTATGAAGACATCCGAAGTATTTTTCTGCAATATGGGCCGCGACAACAGATTTTTGAGGTTTGGCATGTTTTTGGGGGTTGAAAGACTTAATTGATTGTTGGCAGTAGTGCTACTGGAACCAACAGCTCCCATGCAATTTTCTGGTTGTTTCATTAGCGTTATATTGAGGTTTGTGGTTAAAGTTAGGATAGCAACTACTAAGAAGTAGCCAATCCCTTAGTACGTCCATGAATATTAAGTTTCCTCTTGAATGAATCTCTAGAATGGACTGTGGTCTAACCAGTCACGACATGAATCCGAGAAGAACAGATTCGCAGTACAAACAGCGTAATGCCACACCAGAGTAACTGTCCTTTGGTAATTTACCTTACGGTGATTACCGAGTGCTTTGAAATGATGGCGTTCATGTAGATATACTGTATTGAATTAACCAAGACTGTAAACACGTTCTATAGGTGTTAAAAACTGTTCATTGCCTTTTTCCTCCTGGTTTCTACATTTCTTATCAATTACTTTATTAGTTTCTTCTCTTAGTTCGTTTCACGAAATTCTCGTTCGCCTCAAGAAGATGGATTTTCAGTAACCTTACTTCGTTCACACCATAGCATTTAACTAGACTCTTGATTAATATGCTTCTAATTCGCTTTACCCAAGGTAAGAATGGTTGTTTGTTATATTATTTCAAGGAAAGTTTTAATTTGATTTACTTTTGCTTTTGTCCAATTATTTAACTCTGAGAATTAGCAGATTGTTATAATAAGGAAGCTTGATTGTCATCTAGATACTTCAGAATACTTTGTTTTGAAATTTCAACCACGGTAGAGGACTCCACATTTAAGAAAATTTGTCGCTGAAGGTTTCTAGATTCCTGATCTCAGATCACAATGTTCAGTTGGCTTCGAAAGTATTAGGAGATAGTGTAAGTTAGTTTGTAGGCATAGATTTCTTTTCGACAGGAGACTAAGAAACCACCGTCAACCTCCATTTAAAAATTAAAATATTGAAGCCAAGATATATACGTGCTTCCTTACTTTGTGTAGCGTTATATTTCGTACCACTGTATTTTGAACGTTGACGGATTTTGAGACCTCGCTCAATAAATGTTCTGTTATATTTGTAGTGGTATGATCATATTATCGATAAGGTCATCGACTGAGTAAGTTGTGTCGAGTTTGCTGATGAAAAGTATGGGGTGTGAACTTTTTCTCATCTATGTAGTTTGATGTGCAAGGCTAGCCATCGAACTGATCAGTTTGTTGTTACGACATCTGACTATTTAGATAGTACGTACGATTGGCGTTGGAGTATACATCTCGGCTACCCTCGTACATGGCAATCGAATTAACTAGTGTTAGTTAATAATGGAATTAAAATAAGTCGCATACAAGAATGAATTGCGAGTGAGCGAATAAGTGATATGGTCAGAACGTGACTTAAAAAAATATGGATAAATTGGTTTGTATAGAAGCTAGAATAGTTTGTGTCCTTGACACAGTACCAGCTACTTAAAAGCTTCTTTGTAGAAAATAATACATTGTTCTGAAAACGTGTCTGTTTTCGAAGATGACACTGGAGATGTTTGAGGTTAACTTTAACAATAAGTAAGGAAAAAATTTATACTGCATCTAATAGAGTGATGTGTCACGTGAGAGATGAGTGTATTATACGAAGGTGTGATATATGTGTAAAGACAACATATGAATGTCGTAAAGTCGCGGACAATAATAAAATGTCAGTATGCGACTATGAGCAGTTTAACAAGGGTACGAAAATTAATATGCATTTCTGACGTGTTTGTCTGAACGATAAAGAAATATGATCGTATGGGCGACTTGAAATGTCATGAAAACTGAGTAATAAACAGTTAATCGCCTGTGGACATAATAGTAGGATAAATTGTGAAAACAAGTAAAGTAGAATATAAGTGGTCTGCGGTGGAGACAGAATATGAAATTAAAGAATAGCTGCATATAAACACGTTCTAATAAACCACAGTAAGATAAATGGTGTTGATTATCGAGTAATGGATTCGGATTTGGAGTTTATGTCGGTTTGTGTCACCAATTGAATATCAACGTGCTTAACAATGATTTATACAAAAAAGGTCCGTCATCTATCTAACTGACTGAAAAGCAAAGTGAAACCTTTGAAACTTTTCATGTCTATTCTATTTCTATTCATCTTAATATATGAAGTCTGCTTATGTTCGTATTCATAATTATTACTGTTATTATTATCATTATTGGTCTCTCGACACATAAGATATTCTCTTCATCTCTTCTTGTCCTTCTAAACATATTTTATTCCTAAACATCCAAAGTCTATAATTAAAAGCAAACAAAAAACTCGATGTTACAAATAAGCTTTTCAGATTCAACTTATCTTCACCATACACATATACATAACATATAGAAATTTATATTTGATTATCCTTTGCAATTAATTGTGGCTATGATAGCATCATTCTATATTATTATTATTGCACTGATGTTTATACTAATACCCGGTTTTCACTTTGTATACTGTCACATAAATCAACACGTATTTATCCGAGTGCAGTAAAGGTTTATTATTATTGTCACTATTGTTGTTATTATTATTTTTAAATTATTCGTTTATCTCAAAAGTCTATAACCAATGCACTATTATGATAATGGTTGTACCCTTTCACTATGTGTTCATTTCTTTTCTCTCACTTTTTTTCCTTCTAAATAAATATTGTTCTTAAGATTACGAAGCTGTGGATTAAAACACTAATTTGTGTTACGCCGAATTCAACTTATCAGACTCGTTTTATCTTCACTATGTATATACACCTCATACATATTGATTATCTTTTGCACTTAATTTGGACTTTCATAGCATCACTCCAAATTATGTCTGCACGCAAAACGCTTATTCTAACGTCATATATCACCGCAATAATAAGTTATTTGCTGATTGATTTATTCTGTTTTGCTTTATTTTTATTACTCGTTTTTGCCATACATACATAGTTGTTTATTCTTGTTCTGCGTTAAAATATCTACGTATTCCGCGACTCTTTTATTTCTATTTCCTTAGTTTCTTCCTTTCCTCCTTCAAAATCAATTCAAAATTCTTGCCAATTACGCAGAACCGGATTTATTATTACTATTCCATTATTAATATTTTATCATCCTTTTTCTTCCTTTCTCAATCATGGTAAATGTAATGCTAACATTATTGAAAATCGCGTATTATTGCATTTTTGGAGAAACCCAAAATGGTTTCTTCACAGCACTTATGTACCCATAAGATGTTTGTGAATAATAATAAGCTTTATTTTGACCCATAGACTATTAATATACGATTTACCATTCCCGAGTTGTCCGCCGTCTATTAATTACAGTTCCCATTATTCACAGCCACATTTAGCTGAATATTGTACAAATATTATTTTCCATTTTATGGCACGATGTGGTCTTCCTGTTTGGTATCTTAATCCAGTATGCTTGAAATTAACGATTGATACTGCAGAGGCTGTTATTGATGTTCTGGACTGGACTGGCTGGACTAGGTAGAAAGCAGGACCGACAAGTGTTCTAGACTGCTCGTACGAGTTTTGTGTGTCACTGGTCCGATCAATAAATCGCTGCTCTCTAATAGGCGGGTAGATAAAAAAAATCGTGCGATTTTCATCTGTTCATTGCATGACCTATTTTATTTATGATGATCCATGGCACACAACATTTTATGATTAGACTAGTGTTAGTGGGATATAGATTTGATTAAGCATGTTTTATGCATGATGGTGTTGCTGCACGCTGATTGGTTAATTTTAAACCGATCAGCCCGTGCATATTATTGCAGACAAATCTATAAGCTTCTTATGTCTATACTATAAATGTATGAACATTATTTAAACTATTGATTGCTGTTCACTTATCATTATTATTTTGAATACAATTTCATTCATGTTCAACGTGTTCTGATTTTGGGGTCTTGTCGAGTGTGCATTGCATAAGAATACAAGGCAATAGTAATAGCTGGGTCGTTTATATAGCAAAACACAATTATAACAACTGCTTTTGCATATTATTTCACAGAAAATCACCTCCACATCATAAGATATTCAGAGCTGACTTAATGTTTGTTAGTTGATCTAATTGTCATTTTTACATATTGGTAAATTTCATGTATTATGCTGACTACAGAAACGTATCATGAATCAGTTAGACCATCCCTTCCTTGTTCATAACAGGAGTTCTATAAGTCATACTGGAAATTTTTTAATATTTTGTTAACTTTTTCATCTCCTATCTTTAGATTTCGCATGGGCTTGTATGTCAACCTAGCTTAAAAATACGTTCACCTTATATTGTTTCTGTAATATTCGGATTTCACTGTTATTTAACCATTCAACAACATCTTACATCAAACCCAACACAGTCCCATGGCTATATGTTTTGTGTTTGTGGTTGCCCAGCACGTTCGTTGTTTAAACGGATGTTTACAGAAGTCGCTATTATTGGGCATTACAAGGTCACCGAATTAAAGTATTCTTATACTGTACCGATATATTAGATTGAAAGTGACGTAGATTATAGTTTCACGAATTCTCTGGAAAGAAAAACTGTAGGTCAATTTTAGGAAATGAACTAAATTAATGAATATTTCTGTAACATGCTTTGTGATATAGTCAGACATTTCGGATTCACAGTTGTCATTCAAAACATTTATTTTGTCTGGTGACATTTCAGTATGTACTGAATAATCGACTAGTAAGCATCAGTGTGCATTCTCTCGCTAAGTCACACTTAAGAGAATGTTAGTGTCTTGACGTACCAACTTAGTTGGAAGCTTGAGATAACTGACAAGGAAGCTTGGTTAAAAGTTGCTCTGTATTGAATTGATGTTTGACTAACCCGATGAACATGAAGAGGAGAGAATTCAAAACACTGAATATTGAGCGAAAAAACATGAAATCGTCGGAGTTACTTCAATGAAATATGCATATTAGGCATGTAATTATCAAAACTTTACATAAGACGATCTAAATTGTTCCATATCGCAGAAATAGGTTGTAATGACCTACTTTTATGATGAGAATGCGATTGGTGTAAAGGAAACAGTTATTATTATAAAAAATTGTACTTGTGATTGTTTTGCTGTACTTGTTAGTTTAACTGTACCAGAAGAACTTTTCCTTGACCTTGAGCGAACTCGCTTATACTTTGCAGTTCTGCCCGTAAGCTTTGGCACGTCTCGGTATTCTTTCGATACTGAGTGATCACTAACGAATATATCTTATTGCAGCCATTATCAGCCTTCTGGTTTTTGGCTTACTGAGGGATCCGAGTCGATATCTTGCACGTAATCTTATTGTGGTGGTGATCATAGTCAACCGCGACTTGACACCATCTGCAGCGCCTCCCTAAAGAACCTTGAAAACATCTTACATATACACAAACACTCGGGATCTGACCTTTCATCCATGCCTATCCGACTATGAGGCACATTTTCGTAACTGCTGAATATCTACACCTATCTTAAGTAATTATTGATCAATCACAAATATATCACACTTCCGTAGCTATCCATATGTGTATAATTAAATGATGAAACACACAGTTTCTATTCTCTTACTAACGATAAAAAGTTATACTCTTATTTTGCCAGTATTCAGACTTGGAGTTTCCTCAATGTTTAAATTTTCACCATTTTCTTCCATAAGATCTAATGTCCGTCTTAAACTTATATTTGAATCAGACAGATTACTCACCAAGCCTGTGGATGCCTCTGAACGATGGTGGACCATTGGAAAATCATACTAATGTGAATTATTTACCATTACGATACATCATAATACGTGTTGCTACAACCAACTTAATTGCATCAATTCGGGCATATGTCAAAGTTCACTGAGTGATTAAGATATACGCGAGAAACCATTGTTCATAAAACGGCGACCTGTATAGAAAGCTGTTTTATATTGAGAAATAGAAACTAATCAGTTGCAAACACCAACTCATAAGGTATCTGTGGAGCTTAGGGCGTCTTTAGGTCAGAAGGAAAAAAGGATTACTGTAATTTATGCGCTCACCAGAATATTTCTTACTTTGAATAGCTATGGAACTGGTTTGCCTTAATTATCGACATCCAATTTTCGTCGTAATGCAGCTGCCATGAAACGCGCCAATTGTTAGATCATTCATTCCAGTTTCGCTACCACTAATCATACTCCAATATTGTTAAGTATGTTTCGTCGTTCCCATTATTACTGTTTCTTGTAACCCATTTGTCAAACTGAGGGATTTATTACAGCAAACCTTGTGGCAGTTTGAACATATTTGTCTTGTCTGTAAACTAACATTACTGGTGTAACGTGTTATTTCAGAATGAATTATTATTGTATACGTCTTGATGAGGAAACTGGATACGCATAAGTTGAAAATGTCACTGTCCACATCTCTTCATTCGTTCATACTCAACGTAAAGCCTGAAACAAAAGGTGACACAGAAACCAATAGATATAGAAGTTATCGATGATAGGATCTGACAATATACTTGGGTTATGGGTCAAGGTTTGGGAGTACACGATGTCTAAACCACCTAGATATTCAAGGACACTCATTACACGACGTCCCCAAACTCGATATAGTGTGGACACCTGATCAGGTTCACCTAGCTAATGGTACATTCAGTAAGACTGAAATAGTCATTGCCATCGTCGAACACTTCTCCAGCTGTCTATTTTATCGATTATTTATTACTCTAGTTCACAGACTACAATGCAGTGTCAGTCCAGGTGTCGTGTTCAGACTTATCGGACGAGGTGTTGACTATTATAAAGATGAAAATTCTCAACGAAAAATTTATTTTAATAGACCCAGTAAGATGATTAATTTACTAACTGACAAAGTAGAAAAATGACTAGATTTTTCAGCTCTGACAAAAGCTGTTCCTCGATGATGTTCTCGTTTACTCATAGTGGAGAAAGTGGAGGTTTTGTAGTGTTTCTAGATTTGGTCTAGGCAGAAGCAAAGTTAAAAGCACTCCACATAGAACAGAATTAGATAAGTGTCATCAGAACACTTAAGTTAGATTGATTGGAGAACAAACAATAAATGATAAAGTGGTTGTTATGAGGAACAGTGTATATGAATGAAAACGGTGATAGACGAACTTGGAATCACCAAGCTGAGTACAGTCAGTTGAAGCATCAAATATGAGATGTAGCGAGACCTAGCTCTAATGTTAAACAACCAATAAAACCCGCTGAAGCACTCACTTTTTTCATTCTTGAACAAATGTTTTAATCTTTATGTAGCTCTCACCAGTCCATGAAAATCCCCCCACACAAGCCCTGGACAGCGTAACCATTAAAGAACTCGATGTCTTTGGTCTGCTAGTTAAGCTTGACATAGGTAAATCCACTGGACCCGATGAACTGCATCCTAGGTTACTAAAGGAATTAGCTAACTTTGTTGCGAAACCTTTAAATGTATGCTTTAATCTATCCGTAACCCAGGGTCGTCTACCAAAAGACTGGAAGAACGCCATAGTAAGTCCAGTCTTCAAAACAGGTACAAAACATAAGCCTGAGAATTACCGACCAATTAGCCTAACTAGTGTGGTTGTTAAAATCTTAGAAAAGATTATTCGGAAGGAACTGTTAAAGTATCGATGAAAACCGGATCCTCTCCCAAAAGCAACATGGTTTTAGAACAGGTTACTCTTGTCTCACAAACTTATTAGTCGCTCGTGGAAGCTGGTGCGCTCTTAAGGACCAAAAATTACCTATAGACGTAGCTTACATCGATTTCAGCAAAGCTTTCGACAAAGTTCCGCATAACTGGCTGTTTTATAAGCCAAGGAATGTCGAGATTGGAGGCAATCTATTGATGTGGATATAAGACTCACTAGTTGGGCGTCAACAAAGAGTAAGGGTGAACTCCAAGTTGTCTAGCTGGGAAACTGTGCTTAATGGAGTCCCCCAGGGTACAGTTTTGGGGCCAGTGTTATTCCTCTTGTACGTAAATGACCTCCCTCATCTACTATCATCATCGGTCTTACTCCATGCTGATGATGTCAAAATACGGAGAGCGATACAAAGCAAGGGCGATAGCTTAGAACTTCAAAATGACCTGGAGAGATTATCTGAATGGTCCCAAACCTGGCAATTGCCGATAAACACTTCCAAGTGTGTTGTGATGCATATTGGCCATCAGGGTACAGATACATACATGATGAATAACACTGAGTTACCTATTGTCCAGGCACACAATGACTTAGGCGTCATCGTTAGTCAAGACTTAAAGACTACTTCACACTGCCGTGCAATAGCCGCCAAAGGTTTTAGGACTTTATGGTCCATACACAGGGCTTTTAGGCATCTTGACGCTAAAACGTTTCTGACTATGTATACAGTGTTCGTACTCCCTAAACTTGAGTACTGCATACAAGCAGCTAGCCCCTGCCTAAAAAAAGACAGTGAACTCTTGGAAAGGGTTCAGAGAACAGCAACTAGGCTGATTCCCGGAATAGCGAAGCTCCCGTATGGTACTAGACTGACCAAGCTAAACCTATTCCCGCTGTCATATAGAAGAATCAGAGGTGACTTGATTATAGTTTTCAAATTGCTAAATGACAAATTTGCACCTGATATGCCCTCATTTTTCTTGTCTTCCAAAACAGAAAATCTACGAGGACACTCCAAAAAAGTTCACAAGCCCAGAACGAATTACTTGTCAGCTGACTACCGACTTTCCCATCGAATAATCATCGAGTGGAATTCATTACCTCAGCACGTGGTTGAGGCTCCATCCGTCGACTCCTTCAAAAGAAAGTTAGATCAGCTGAGAGACCATCATTGCCAGGACTAACACAGGCCATCAAGCCTCCTGTCCTTCCCAAACTGAAACTGATAACTGTTTGAATCATTCAAAAAGTGGCGGTCCATGTAACATATGACATTAGCTCAAATTATGGACACACACCATAGATCTTTGAAATGGTTTGCAGGCCAGTCTGACAAATTAAAGGTATCAAATTGCCAGAATAGATATAAGTATGTCAAAGTCAACTCATCATTGTGTTGGCGCCCGTTATCCAGCTCTTTTAAGTGGGATAAATACACCTGTTCTAGCTTGACTGGTGCACATTCATTTAAACACAGTTCCTCTAGTATTTATTCTAGATTTAATGGGAGTAAAACATACAACACAACGATTGGCAGAGATAGACCCTACAATTATATTAGGAAAAGCGATCACGAGGATCAACAATTGTTGACCCCCGTTCCGGGCATCCAACAGCATAAGGATAAGTTACTTAGTAGCGAAATTTCTAGTGGTGTGATAAGTCGGGTTCGGGAAGATAATGTTGGTTTACCACCTTGCAGTAGCAATGTATTGCATACTAAAACTAGTCGATTTAGGTATGTCAAGCCTGGTAGTTCAGCTAGTTTGAGGCTTGCATCTAAGAATAACTCGCAGCTTGTCAAGAAGTTTTCCATTAAGAAAATGAGCCGGCATAATGTACCTCGTCCATCTGCATGTCAGTACAAGTATGTCTACTTTACGTATTGACAGTACCTCAGGAAAATTGTCCAGAAGGCTGTGCACAGTTTGAAATTCCGTCGTCGTATGGTTTGTCAAAGTTACTGCAGGACTGGATTTTGCTCTGTGCAGCCGTGTTCTTACTCTCATGATGAGAACTATCTACGTATTTGTCCAAGGTAGGTCGCACTTTATTGATCCGTGTTTTGACTCGTAAATGAAAGCTGACGGAGTAGTATATTAGGGACCACTTTGGCAAAATCACAAAATAATTCTTATTGTGTGTTAGTAGTCAATGTTCTTATTGTAAACATGAAGTACTTCACAACAAAGCTTTGAAACTATATGGAATTACTGGATGGGATAGGTTGAAAATTTAGTGATTAGCGAGTACTTAGTACTAAGGCATTGATGTTTATTTTAGAAAAATGACTTCCAGTATGGTTTCTCATTGTTTTATATATTTGTCGTAATGCAGTAACTTAATAAGTCCGTAACTAAAGCCAAAAAACTTTACAGGTTAAAGCTACTAACATTCCTACTTATTTTTGTTATAAACGTTAATAGAACTGGCTTCAATTATTCATCGGACAATTTTGGGTGATATAATGCATGGATATGATTTTAATGAATTAATTACTTACGCCTGTTACCCCCCCCCCATAGAGCATAGGCTGCTACCAACATTCTTCAATCCACTCTTTCTTGGGCCTTCCTTTCTCGTTCTATCAAATTGTTGTTCATTCCTATGTCTGTTTCCATTTCTCGGCGTACTATGTTCTTTGGTCTTCCTCTTCTCCTTTGGCTTTGAGGATTCCAAGTGAGGGCTTGCCATGTGACGCAGTTGGGTGCTTTCCTCAATGCGTGTTTCATCCACTTCCAGCGCTTCTTCCTGAATTCTTCCTCTACTGAAATCTGGTTTGTTCTCTTTCACAGTAGAATGTTGCTGATAGTGTCTGGCCAACAGATCCGAAGTATCTTGCGTAGACAACTGTTAATAAACACTTGTATCTTCTGGATGATGGCTTTCGTAGTTCTCCAAGTTTTCGCCCCATACCGTTTAACTGTCTTGACATTTGTATTGAAAATTCTGGTCTTGTTTGTTGGTTGGCCATTGTCGCGAGTTCCAGATGTTCTCCAGTTGTAAATATGCTACTCTTACTGCTTTGCTGATTCGCACCTTCACATCTGTATCAGATCCACCGTGTTCATCAAGCTTCTCCGTCAACTGTAATGCGATTGGTGCATGCTGTATTGTATCGGAGTATCTTGCTTTTCCCTTTGTGTATATTGAAACCTACTGTTGCTGAGGCTGCTGCTGCTACACTGGTCGTCTCCTACATTTGTTGTTGCGTGTGTGATAGTAGAGCCAGACAATCTGCGAAGTGTAAATCGTCCAGCTACATCCTAGCTGTCCGTTGTGTCCCGTGCTTCCCTCCAGATGTTGACGTGTACATAATCCAGTCGATCAGCAGGAGAGAGAGAGGGTGAGAATAAGCAACCTTGCCTTGATCAGAAGTCCTTTTTTCCTCTCTTGGTACTTGTTCTTCATCCCAAATCTTACTGAACAGAATGCAGAGTATCTTTGCGCTTACTACTACATCTGCTTTCAGTGCATCTGCTGGAATGTTGTCCGATCCCGCTTCTTTGTCGCACTTAATTTGTTTCATGGCCATGCTGATCTCTTTAATTGTTGTTGGGCCAACATCAATTGGGAGGTCCGTGGGTGCTGGATGAGTTCAATGAAGCTGGTTGATTAAAAAGTTTTTTGAGATGTTCTACCCGCCTCTTTCGTTGTTCTTCAATGTCGGTGATTACTTTACCTTCCTTGCTTTTCACTAGTCGTTCTGGTTTGCCGTAATTTCCAGCGAGTTTCTTTGTTGTATCATATAATTTTCTCATGTTTCCTTCTCTTGCAGTCTTTTCCGTCGTCATTGCTAAATCTTCCACATATTTACGTTTGTCGGTTCTGATGCCCCTCTCTACTTGCTTGTTTACTTCTATGTATTCAGCTTGTGTCTTAGCTTTCTCTGTTCTTGTTCGGCTGGTATTGATTGCTGCCTTCTTGTTCCTTCTTTCTTCAATCTGATCCAGTGTACCAACAGTAATCCGTTCCTTGTGGTTGTGATTTTTGTGGCCTAGAACCTCCTGGCATGTTGAAGTGATTGCCTCTTTTATCCCTTCCAAGTTTCTCTGCATAGTAGTTCCCTCTCCATTGGGTAGATCATGAAAGTCCTGGAACTTATTGTTGAGGGCTATCTTGAATTTGTTGAGTTTGTCAGTATTCCGAAGAAAAGCCGTATTAAACTTTTGTGATGTTGTCCGGTGCTTCTTGAGTTTCACTTTTGTCTTGGCTACCAGCAAGTGATGATCTGATACTGTATCAGCCCCTCTCTTGATTCTCACGTCCTCCATTGTCCTTCCGAACTTTTTTTAACGCAGATATGGTTGATTTAGTTCTGCGTGGTGTGTTCCGGCGAAGTCTATGTGGCTTTGTGTTTGCGTTCATGTGGGAATATATAGTGCTGCCTATGACCAGTTTATTGAAGGCACACAGGTTTGCAAATCTCTCACCATTTTCGTTCCTTTTTCCCAGCCAATGTCGTCCCGTGATGTTTTCATATCCAGTGTTGTCCATTCCAACCTTGGCATTTGAATCTCCGATCAGAATCGTCAAGTCCTTTGTTGGGCACTTCTCGACAACTAACTGCAGCTTATCGTAGGATTGATCTTTAACGTCTTCATTGTAGTCGTCGCAGGCGCATACCATTGGGTGACGTTGATTGTAATGCCCTCTTCCTTTGTTTTGAAGGAGGTTTGATGCCCGTTGGTCCATGGGATTTTCATCCTATGAGTGCTTCTTATATTTGCTTGGACAGCATCAATGCAACTCCTTGTGCATGTGAGGCATTTTCTTCTTCATGGCCGAAGTATAACAGCAGCTCCCCTGAAGATAGTCTTTGTTGTCCAACCTGCGGGCAATGTGTTTCACTGATTCCAACCACCTTCAGGTTGTATCTTTTCATTTCTGCAACAACTTGGATGACTCTTCAGGTCTCCCACACTGTACGAACATTCCATCTACTTAAATAAACGATTGCTCTGGTTGTCAGAAGGGGCATCAGCCTCGTGACGTCTGAAGGAACGGCTTTCATCATAATACATAACTCGTCCAAATGAAGACCTAAGTCACATTACAGAGTTGAAATGATTTGAATTATTTTTTTCTGGTCAGCATTTTCTTAGCGATTTAGTTTTCTATGGGATGGAGTCGCTAACCTCATGCCAAACCCTCCTGTTTTATCCGGGCTTGAGACTGACAGTAGCTAAAGGCGGAGTTGGTTGTACTGAATGGAGATTGGAATATTTACTATCTAAACAGGCATGTGAATATCTGCGTACGTTTAGTATCTGAAATTTGCATTGTGTCAACAATGGTGTTTCCTATCACTTACATCAGAGATATTCTGAATTCGGCAATCAACATCATTCATGCCAAGTATAAAATAATCATGGTTAGTTCACTGCGCAAAAATTCTATTTATCTTAGGCGATGGGTACGAGGTCTTGCTTTTAAGGATAGTAGACAAAACTTTATACAAAGTGGGTCTGGAGTCGAATTGTGGAGAAATTTCAAAATCATTCATCTTAGTTTCTCATTAGGCATGGGTTGAGTAAAAAGATGAGGAAAAAAATACATTGATCTAGGTTATGGGAAATAGTCTGAGGAAGTGTATCCGTGCCATTGTAATAGATTTGCAGCCGTGGTAATGTTCAGTGACTAAGCGTGTGCTATTTAGAGGTATTCCCTACATTAACGATGACTATACCATGTTGAAAGCACTGATTTTCGTCCGATCACTAGGGTTAAGGAGCTGTATCTAAGTTTTTAATGCGTCTAACCTTCAGCCATTAATCCACAGGTTCAAACTTCACCTAAATTATTTCTGCATATGCAGCCGTGTAGTATCATCATCCCTGTGTGTCTCAGAATCAAGTTTCCGAGTTAATAATAAAAAACTTAAGATGCTGATCAAGCGACGATTTTAGTGGAATTCAAGAGTAACTGTCATACAGCATTAGCTTAAGTGGCTGCATAAAACATTTGGAGTCATTAGTTGAAAATCTTAACGTACATTATTAAAATTATTAACAGGAATGCGGATGCTTTCACGTACCACTTTCATCTTAGTGTATCTGAATCATGGTTGTTAATCTGATATATACCAAAGCTTCCGTTCACAGTATTACTACTCAAAAGCGGGCAAAATAGGTTTTTTATTTAATGGATTACTTTGCAGCGCTGACTTTTGTTTTCTAGTCACAATTTACGTTTGTTCTAGGAGTCTTTCTACCAAACATTATTTGATAACTTAGTTAATGACCAAAAGTTGGGGATATGTGGTCAGTTTGTAAAGTCACAATGTGTTATGATACATAATTTTATTGAGATAAAATCCTTTAACGCCTCACGTTTTCCCGGATAGTGACTGCTCAATTCTAAACTTATATCAGAAACACACTGGAAAAAAACTTACTCCCTAGTTTCTTTCATCCAATCATATAGTCATTAATTTCTATGTCCGTATTATCATCCTCGTCCACTTAGCACATTACGATAGCCCATTTTTAATAAGTTTTTCAAACTAAAGTGAAAACTTGCGTTGCTGTCGAAACGTTTCAATTATTCTTTTTTGTAATTTTAGTACTATTTTATTATTGGTATCTAAAACGTAATTTATTGCTTAAGTAACTTGACTTTTTCGTCCTACAGGTTTTTACAACAAAGCTGTTCTCTGGGAAGCGAATCTTGTCCACTTGCTCATGTATTAGATCCGTGTAGACTGCCACAATGTACTTACTATGAGTCCGGAAAGTGTGAACGTGTTCACTGTCCTTATTTGCATGTGAGGCACCCACCAAAGACGACTATATGTTCAGATTTCTCTCGTGGTCGTTGCCCGCTAGGTCGCTTGGTATGTTCATTTTCCAGTAAAGCAGAAACATCAAACTTAACAGACTAATATGGATTTATGTATTTCGTATATTTTATTCGGCTACTCACATCTTAGAAACAATAGTATTACGTATTGAAAACATGCATCTGTGTTGATATCACGTTAACTTGAACAGATTTAGGTCACTGAAAACAAAAGTGGAGTGAATAAAGAAATTTTCATGCCTTGGACTATTTGTAGTTACTGTATATTGACGTAATCCTCATTTAGGCATTAAAAACACAAAGTTCGGCGAAGGGATCTATTTCTAACGAATTTATTATCAAGTTATACGATCATATATATATATATATATATACCACCTGATGCCTTTTCCGTTTTGGAGGAAACTGTCATAATTTGTTCTATATAACTGACTTCACGTGATTCGTAAAATAATATGCTCTTGTCAATAAAGTTTCTTTTGAACATCGGAACTATGTTCTCATATCTTTGGTTTGTCGAAATGTTCACGCCAAAACAACAATGTTTCAAAGTTGAATTCGTCTGTCACGACGTGAAAATTGAAGCTATTCGTTTTCACCTGCTTGACAAAAATCAAACAATATTCACAAATGTGAAAGCAGACTAGTTTCATTTCTTTCAGATATTCTTATGTGCTTTTATGGCTAACATTACAGTAATAGTCGTTAAAAATATCTCACTGAGTCTTTCCACCAAGTTCAGAATTGTTACTCCCAACTTATGTATATTTCATCAAATAGTGTATTTTTTTTATTGTTTTAGTGTAATAAGCGCCATATATGGGTGCAAAAGTCATTTTCGAACAAGTCTGGTCATCATAAATTGTCCAAATTAACCATTGTTTCTAAAGGCGCCTGTAAAACTTTACTTACCAAACTAGAAGATACTTGTGAATATAATTATCCTGGTCCTGTTGCTGCTCCAGCTGGTTCACTACGCAACGTATATCCTCCTCCGGAATTTATTCCTCTGATTTCAGACAATGACGATTCCATGACAGCTACAGATGTGAATGGTTCTTGAACTATTGCTTCCAAAGTTTCGTTTCTTTGCATTTGATAATATGCATAATTATCTTATTTTAGTACCTGTACATAGGTTATGTAATTCCAGATTATTTTAAAACTGCTTTTTTCATATTTTTTATTGATCATTTTTTTGTGTTTGTGCGCTTATGTTTTACACATACTTGCTTTCCCATCTCAAAGTCATTCACTAGTGAAAAACAGTATATATTACTATCATCAAATATCGTCGTTTGGGAAAGTTTATCAACTTTTATTAATTGTATTTTCTTGCCATTTGTTATAATAATTATAAGGAACTTGTATTGATATAATCAAGATGTATATGGTTTTCGTAGTAAAATCCACGGCAACGTATACACAAGGTATGAACAGCAACAAAACATTTAAAGAATGATCTGAACTAATAAATAACTACCAATTCACCCTTTAGTATCTAGAAAAGGAGTAAATGAGTTGTTTGGTAGTTCGGTGTGGAATGGTCAGGATACCCAGTTTTGTTAAGTCAAAGTAAGAGGACGCTTTGTCTGAACAAAGGTATTACATCTGAAGAGGATAATATAAGAAATGTGGTTTTTCTTAATAGTAAGATAAACAAACCGCTTACGGATTATTCTTATGTACTTTTAATGATTATCATCTTACGCCTTCGCTCATCTATACTTTCCGGTGGGATGGTAGCTAGTCTAGAGGCTAGCTCCGCTCGATACTTACTTGCAACAGATGTTGCAGCCAGTTTACTAACATCGATCCGTTGGTGGTGGTCAATCCTTCGACCACTGACAAGTAAGGTGAGATTGGCGCAGACCAGGTTATGATCAGACTCCAGTTAGGTACTCCAAAGGGAGCGGCAGTCTTGTACACAACCACGACAGCGGTAGCTGATCGTGATGTTATCAGTCTGAGCCCAGGGTTGAGATACATAGGGAGGACGCCAGGTGGCACATCGGCGATGACTGTGCCGGAAGTTGGTGCTAGCCAGAAACAGGTTGTGGTCTGTGCACAGTTGCAGTGGACGGTCCCCATTATCTTTCTTGCCACCGACAAGTCCCCATCGGCCACCTGAACGACTCTCTTCTGTGCCTAGACACCTGACCTGTGCATTCAAGTCTCCGGTTAGTACTACAATACCTGTCGAGCGCACTTTCTGTAGAACAGTTAACTGGCGATAGAATTCACCCTTGATTGCATCCAGGCTACATTCTGTCGGGGCTTAGGCGAGATGACGAAAAGACATCGTTTCTCACGCCGATTTCTCCTCACTTTGATAGAACTTTCTAATCTAGCAGCACATAACCGACTGTTAATGGTGATCAAATCGATTAGTGCTACCTCAGCTCTAGCGCTTACTGCGACACCAACGCCAGCAAGACCAGACGAAGATGCCACAGGGTCCCCGGATAAGCGCACGTGAAACAAGCTTTTCGAAGAGACAGATGGAGAGCGAATTTGTAGTATTTCACTAGAGTCTTGAATACTTGTCTCGGATAGACAACAAACATCGACTTTCCAAAGACATAACCAGCCCCATATGTTGCCCGATCTGCATTAGTGTGCGAACGTTGAAGGAAGCCTGTTTGAATGGTGTACGCGGTCTCAGAAAGGCTGGTTTGGTATACGTATACGGTGGAAGCATTCATTTTCGACCAGACAGTGGCTGCAGGTTGTTTAGATAGTACAGAGTTCCCACCATGGGTGAGCTGCTGCATAAGCTGAAAAATGGGATTAGAGGAAGATAAGTGACGTAGTATATAAAAAAATGGTTATAATAATGAGAATGAGTGTTATCAAGTGAATTGTCTGAATCCTAATCGAAGCATAGTATTTCGTGAAGTAATTGTCATCTCATTAGACTTGCGTGAGCGCTGTGATACTGCCCAGGTCGAAGCAGGTGTTTATCTTAGGGAGTCACACCTCGAATCATAGACCTAAAGGTCTGACCCACAAGGCAGTGGAGCATCATAGGAAGATGCAATCCCATGGTAGCCAGTGACCAATAACTGGTTCATACGCCATTTGCTCCCTCAGGATCCTGTAGCCCATGTGCACCAATAGTTTGGAATCAAGGTTTTTCAACTCCCCTAGGTGAAGTCGCCGTGTCCACCGGTTAAAGCGCCGGACATTCGCTTTTCGTCCTCTCACTTTCGTGAACAACACCCCCGTCACGAGAATGCAGTGAGTAGGACTTTCCTGGCAGAGTCTGTATACGCGTGGCCGTGTGAGGGAATTTCGAGTGGAAGGATGTCCACCCTCGGCCGTACAAAGGCATTCTGGGGCGGCTGTTTACTTTCTCCATTTTTGTTTAGTTTCATCATAAACCTACTGCTGGGAATAACGTACTCGTCGACTGAATTTTCGGGTATTGATCGCTTACCAGAAGGACCACTTATCGACTTAGAATACGCAGTTGACATAGTCCTGTTTAGTGAAGACGCTGATAAAATGCAGTGTTTTGGTAGCACTAAACAACAATGCCAGGATGTTTAGGATGCGTTTCCCCCCTCTAAACGTAAGTTGTTGCTTCAGGACTGATCTGTGTCAACACCTGAACTAAGGACAGAAAGTGAAGTAGTCGACGATACTAGTATTTGATCACAGATGTTTTAGGAATATTGTCAGTATTTCCTGAGATCAACGTGTAAGTGATAGGGAGGTTAGACTCAGGATATAAGGGAATGATGGTAAATCAGTTGATGAGGTTGTAAATCTTCATTGACTGAGAAAGTTGGGCCACATGTTACGTATGCTTGAACATCGATTACCACGACGCACAATACTGACTAGTGTTTAGGTTGGTTGGAAGAAACTTAGGAGTAGCCAAACCAAAACGTGGCATCAGTCCACCAAGTCAATAACTTCTGTTCTGAGCCATGCAGAATACTCGGTCGGGGTCCGCGTGACTATCGTAACCAATGGTTGGAGACTCTGTGTGACATGGATCAGAATCGATCACAATGGCGTAAGTACATACACTCTTTGTCTTCCTTTAAACTGTGGGACTAAAATTGTCTTATATCTTTCTATCTATCAAACAATTCTTTCTTCTTGTATTATATCATTATAAACAATCTTTCTTTTATATATTACTACGATTAAAGTAACTATTTCTATGAATTTGGTGTTTATCTTGTTACGCTAATGATGTGTGGCAACATGGGCCGATCATATATGTGCCTGGTCCTGCGTTGTAGCTGACTGACTATTTTACATCATATAATATATTTTGTGCTTAAAGAACCTAATTTTCCAATCAAGATACAGATACACATCGATTAATAAAAGTGACATTAACTTGAGCATTTGTCAGTGCTAACAGTAACAGTTCGTACGGTTAGTCACTTGTGCATAATTTTTCAGCCGTGTTCAGAAATCATTTTACTTGCCACAGTACGTAATACCGAGTTCAAATTTGCATCTGTTAGCTGATGTTCAGTACATTGAAACGCCTGTTCACAAATCTAAGTTAACCCATACAATAGCAGCACTTCTCAGATTGTGTAATTTATCTTCTGCTATTTCTGTGTAGGATCCAGTTAATTATTTGCAAATAAACCATTTCATTCAAGCTGTTGTCAACTTCTAGGTCTATTAGTAACATGTGAAAATCATGATTAGCTGCCTCGATGTCAAAAGGACCTAGAACAGTCCATAAATTGGATGCTTTAAGATCCTCCAAACATAAGGATTCATACCTTAGTACTTTCTGGATTGCATTACTACTCACTAATGAAATATATAAAAGGAAACTATGTGGTTTAGATTCTGCCAGAGTACCTAACATTATTTTTTCGAACTGCAACTCTTCTTTAGCACCAGTAGGTTAATTTTTTGCTAACATTCAAAGTACAACCTAATAACATGAATACTCAGAATTACGTGTAAGTTCCAATGCAGAAATGAAGTGGGCATTCAATTCAGTGAATTTCATGATTATTATTACTTCCTATGTTAATCATTACTCATTAAAAATAAAAACAGTTCGATAAAATATACGTGTTTTAGTACGGACGATCAATAAAATAGAAATACGGAGCAATTTTTACATAGACCTGGAAATCATGTCAATGATTAAGTGGCGCTAGATATAATTTGGTCAACAAACTTTAACATAATAACAAAATATTATTATGATTAATTATACTAATTAATATAACCTTAGTTTGTATTTCTAACTAAACAGCATTCGTATGTTCTTAAGGTGGAGAACTTATTTAGCGACACCTAAATATAGTATTTCAATAACTACAATAAGAGGACTATATCTCTTATTTCTTCGTGACTCACCATGTGTAATCGCATTTATGTTTGTTACTTATCTCAATCCTAAACATCGGTGGGAAGATTCAAACTGCCAATATATATGCACTATTATCTATTTGCATCAATTGTGAATAGATAACAATAATCAACTGGTTGAAACTCGGGTTCTATTCTTCATTGTTTAAATAAATACTACGTGTGATGATTAGAAATATTTGAATCAATATACGAACTAGGAATTCCCGAAATAGCACAATTCAAACCAAAAGGAATTAAGTAAACACAAACGAACGTATTGTATTTAGAATTCAAAATCGGGCACACATCGCGTACAAAGGAATTATTCATTCATACGAACACCACACTACATAGTTCTATTTTCTGCTTTGTTGGCCACGGCTTGTGATTTAAGAATATAATCGTGTCGTAATAACCTTTTAAGCTAGTCAATATTAGGTGAAAATGCCGACCTGGTTTATTTCCCATTAAAGCCATTGAAATTAAACTTCTCTGCACGCCATCAGTACCAATCATTAGGAATGATTATTTGATAATCGAGTGAACTCTATTTGTAGTGGTCAACATAGGAGGAACTTTCAAGTAACATTCTTTACGCAACTGTTGTTACCATTGTATCACATACTATATAACTCTGTTCTCGGCAATAGCAGTTTCAGTTTGTATCATTAATATTTGTTTTTGTATATTATTATTTGTTTTACGTATCGTTATACCTTGATTAGGTTCTCGTAGAGATCCGCAACATGTTTCCCTTTAATATTAACGTACTTTCTTGACAAAATTTTTCTATTTTCACAGTAGAAATCATGAGTCAATTGATGCTAGACCACCATGGAAAACGTGGAAGCACCGGACGACCGTTTCGTCCTATTATGGGACTCCTCAGCAGTGCACATCCACGATCCCTCTAGTAAATATTTTATTTATTTATGTTTATTATGTGACGTTATGGTATAATGTATTCTTTAATAAGTTTTGCAATGTAAATATTCTTCAGATACAGTTTCAATATTTAAAAAATTAAAACAAGAAATTATGTGAATTTTTTGGTGTGAAAGCAATAGCATATTCAGAAAGATATTATTAACTCTTATGTTTTAAATATTTGTGAATTTTACAGTAAGCCGAAACAGCATAATTTTATTTCTTCCTCATCTTCATGATTATCTGTAATTATGTATTTTGCATTCATGTCAGTATGAAAATGTTTCATAATTTCAGTCAGCCTCTAATTTTAGTTTATTGATATGAATCAGACAAACTGGAGTGCTTTCACAGTTGAAAGTTTCCTCTAAATAATGTTAGCTAATTTAAATCACTGACTGTTCATACGTTTGTCATTTTAACGTCTTTACTTTTTGAGTTCCTAGTTCAAATTTAGCATTTCGAGTCAAAGTGTCTATTATAAATCTTCCGTTCACTTCTAGTTATTTTAAGAACAATCGTCACGTTTTCAGTTGCCTATTGATGAAAATATGTCTAACAAATTATATGAAGTAATTACTACGAGGTAGTAATGAAATTCCATAGAATTTCAATTATTTTAGTCAAGACTTTTTTCTAATTTAAGATCAATTTCATTACTGAAATTCTTTTATTCTGCAACGATTTTCAAAAATAAAGACAAAAATAAACAACTTAGAATTACTAAGAATTATTTAAATGCTTTAAATGCGTTAATATATTTCAAATCCACTGAATATGAAACTTAAATTCAAGTTAGCTGAACTGTACGCATATTATAAGCCGCTAAAATAGACGGTAATCAATACTATCATGTTATCTAATAACAATCACATGATAATAATTTACTATTTTGGTTGACTGAATAATCAGTAACACATTGCGCTGATGAAACCAATTTATCTGATGCATTTGTGAGCTTTTCCGCAAGACTGGCAACAGTTTGTGAGTGATCTGTGCGTAGTTATCTCAATTCAGATGTTAGAGAGGCTATAGTCAGGGTAAGAGTGGTACTAGGCGTATCTGAACCGGACGACTACACTCTACAATCACAAGCTGTCTCCAACAAAACAGAAAATGGAATGACGTAGGTAGAGTTTATTTAAACACTAAAGTATAAAGCGAGTATCAATCAGTTGGCTATTGTTGTTTATTCACATTGAATGCAAATAGACAATAGTGTATATTATAGTGTCTGTCTCTATGTCAAGCTCACATGGCTTATTTTAGCTTTTAGACAGACCAGTTTATCTATTCCTCTTGAGTCATATTTTGACCTTGTTAATCATTCACTCATCAACCTTTACTGTTTTTATGTGAGCGTATGTATGTGCATTTCTTATTTTACAAATCACATATCTGTAATTTATTTTTTCTGACTATAAATATCGATTAACTCTTGGTTAAATCAAGTTTGCTTACATGCCTTCTCCAACGCGCGTCATTTTGCTTCGCCCTCTTCTCTTCTCTTCTCATCGTTCCTCTGATCGTCTGTCTGCATCGATAATTGTATGTAATATACGTATTCGAAATCCATTCTCGTATTTCAATTATTTAATTACGTTATTCACTAACGTGAGTTCAGTTGACAATTATATATGAGGATTGGAGACATGTATATTTCGATACCAATCAGAAACGATCTAAATGGAGACAGATTTAGGGCCACAAAAATATATAGTGGCTGTTTGAATCTCCCCACTGATGTTTAGGAATGAGATAAGTATTGAATATAAATGCGATTATACATGGCGAGTCACAAAGAAATAAGAGATATAGTCTTGTTATTATAGTTATGAAAAAAATCTTAATATGCTGAATAAACATTCACCTTACCATACATTGCTAATTGACTAATTTTGTTGGGCTCTTTTTGCAGACACAATGTTTTACCCTTACATTATGTTATCCGAATTTATAGTCATTCTATAACTCTTCATATTTATTGTTTATTGATGGATCCTCGTATAACTAATACTGAAAAAAATAGGTACAGTGTGATAATAATTTCAATAAAGAAAACATCCCTTCACTGAAGTTTATGTCTTCACTGTCTTCATATACTTGTAACTTAGTCAAAAAAATTATTATATTTTCATAGTGGTTAAAGTGAACACTTATTTAAGATCTTTCTTGTAATTTCCACTTATGAAAATTTATTATTTCCTTAGTTTTTACTGATGATGCATAGACTGTTGAAACCACTAGTTAGCTTCCAGATTGATAAGATCGAAATTCGAGTGTTTCTCTTTTTTTCTATTTATATTATCAAACTGTTTTAACGACAAACTTGTAGTGACCTGCTTTTCTCATCAAGAACGCGATTGGCATAATAGAAACAATTATTATTATAACCAATTGTACCAGCGATTGTTTTACTGTAATTGTTGTTTAACTGTATCAAAGTCATTTCTCGTTCCGCCGTCCATCTTGTTGGTTCGAACTTTCTTACGCTCAGCTCTTATTGCCTGTAATCTATGGCGCGTCTCGGTATTCATTTGATACCACGAGATTGCCAATAAATATACTCTATCTGGACTAATTACGGCCTTCTGGTTTATTAACTATCAAAGGAACCAAGTCGATTTCGGGCGCGTAATCTTACTGTATTGGTGATCATAGCCATTCAAGACTCGACGCCATCTACAAACTCATTCGAAAATTTCTTGTTATTGATAATGTGTGCATAATTTCTGAGACTTTGACGCTTAAACAGCTTCATAAACCTTTGTAGTTATTCAATAAAAATTTCTTTAGAAATATTTTTTCCCTACTTAATTCATGTTAATCACGATCATCAACAATTATATCACATTTATTATGATGATACGGAATATTTATAACTGTTAAACACCCGTAAGTTTTTGTAAAACAGTCTTCGCAAGACAAGTTGCTGAAAGGTAATTTTTCAAGGATTTGAAATATTTAATTATGTTCATACTAATCAGATACAAAAGTATGTAACAAATAATAGTACGTTGAATGATAAATAATTCATGAAGGATGTAGGATAATTACTTTAAGCTCAGTTTTATTTCTAATAATCGTGTACCCAGCAATGTGGGCACTTTAAAATAATTACAAAATCAATTTGTGTGTATTTGACTTGCATATAATATATCAAAAATAAAGAATATTACTAAAGCAGTCTGCAAATTATGTCAGGTGAAGTTAGACATTAACACCGTTGGATGCCGGCTCAGTGATCTATCGGTCAAGTGCTCCGGCGCGAAGTCGCTAGGTCCTGGGTTCGAGTCTCGCGGGTGTGGGATCGTGGATGCGCACTGCTGAGGAGTCCCACAATAGGACGAAACGGCCGTCCAGTGCTTCCACGTTTTCCATGGTGGTCTAGCTTAAATTGACTAATAATTTGAACTATGAAAATATTGAAATATCTACAAAAACCCCTTCTGATCTATAATCATGGATATATCAAGAACATTTCTTAATTGAAATTCCGATGGTCGTGCCTGTATTATGCTCAATGTTGACTCAAAAGTGTGAGGTGGTTTTACTAGTAAAATATACAGCCTAACATTGTTTGTCTTCAGTTAACTGATGACGTTAACACAATATAAAAATAAAAAACCTAACAGGAGTAAAATTTAGGGGTTGTATATTTTTAACATTCACATTAGCAGGTAAACTAAACAACTCAAAATTTAAATCAGACAGAGCACCAAATCTGTTGTATTTATATCACTAAAAAATTCAGCTGACGAAGATTTACTATCTCATCGGTCGATTTACTATCCTCATGTGGTATTTATATGAACCAATGATTTCTTTGTATTGAGGACTGTTTTGATTTTGAATTCCAAATACAGCACATTTTTTCCTTCTCATCTAATACTTCTTGATTAAATTGGATTTTTCCTGGGATTACTAGTTCATACAATAATTCAAATAGTCTTTAACATCACATTGGCGTCGCGATCGAGCCTGTGATGCATCGGTTGCATATACATTCAGATTTTAATGATTTTGAGGATTATGTAGTGCCGGGCTTCAATAATGGTTCACTTCGATAACCGTTATTATACCAATCTTAACGGTGTATAAAATCAGAAGGCAAAAGGAAGCGGCAACTACATTTTTATTGATGAATGATGCAGACCAGTAAGCTGTGGGTGCATGAGCAAGTGTAAGCGAGCGAAGCAAAGATGATGCATAGTGGATGTGGCTGGAAAGCCAACTCCAGAGTGAAGCAAAATTAATGCGTATTGGAGATGGCGGGGAAGCCAACTCACTATCAGCATGCATTACTCAATATTTATAGCCAGACAAAATGAATGACAGACATGATGAATAGGATACGAAGGGTACACATATACGCTCATATAAAAATATAGTCAAGGTTAATAAGCGAATAGTTAACAAGACCAAAATATGACTCATAATATATAGGTGAATTGGCTTGGCCAGTAGCTACATGGGGTTAACATAACAACCAATACTACAATTACATGGAGATGTTCAAAATCTGGGCGAGACTAAAGAACATGGACGAGCCAATTAGAAGCTTTCGCGGGTTTTCAAGGTCACGGCGCTAAGTTCGGTACCTGACGCTTACGTACGGTCGGTTTACAAAGGATTTTAGAGAAAACATGATAACTAAGCGTCTACAAGATGTTATCATAAGATTTCGGCGCAAAATTCAATTATATATTTGGATTGAGTTGTGGCATTATAGCTTATGTCAGTTCGTGATGAAAACCCTAAGTAAAATTCATAACCTTAACCATGAACTGTAACTCATAATTTGAATTCTTCACATGGGTTTATAACCCTCATTTAGTTTAAGTTATTACGTTGACATTCTCAGATTCACTCTAGCGTCGCTCAAATGTCGTCCATAATTTATAGTCTCATCTTTAACCCTAAACCTTAACCCTAATCCTAAACCATACCGACAACTATGTGGTTGAGGCTGAAAGAATTTTCGGGACTTTATCATGGTTCCAGAGGTCGACTACTATGGAGCCACAGGAATGAGTTCCTGTGCCGGATGCACTATGATTTTAGAACTTCTAAACCTATATCTGACCTTGATAAGTTTTTGATTCATGTAAAAGAACAGTATCCCCTTTGATTTTTGAGTTTTGTAGAATATATTTTTACTGTATGCTAACTGTCTTCTGATTGGCCAATATTTCTCAAGGTCATTTATGATTCGTTCAAAGGTCGTCCATCTTCTTTAGTGTCGCCGATTTTTCTAACGACCCGTTATTCTTTAATGAAACTCTTAATAAATTTGAGGGAAATATTTTAGAAAAATCAAATTCAGATATCACATCAAGTGTTAGTGGTCCTCAAAATGAATTTATCTTTAATGATATTCCTAATGAATGTGACAAATATGTTCCGAATGAGTTGAATTCCAGACACATTTCCAATGTTATTATAGCAGATGTTGGATATTCTCACGAAAAATGTATGTTGAGTAGAATCCCTAGTGAGTGATATGATGAATCCGAGGGAATAGAAAGTTTTCCTGATGCAATCAGAGAACCATTTTACTAAGATATAGAGTTTGCACAGGCAGAGAATTCACATCAAGTTCAGGATTATCCTTATGACTATGGGACAGATGCATGTTTTTTATTCGACTGTTTCGCAGGTGAATCAAGCCTAGATGAGTCACATGTGTTAATTACACATATCTGTTATATCCCCTGGTGAATTATGAATGATAACTATTGAGGGCTATTTATGGACCAATGTAATATGTGTATTTCCTATTGTATAATTGTCGTATCATTAGCTTTATTTTGACTTTTGACCTATTATTATACGATTCTTGAGTTATCATCAGTCTATCGATTACTTTTCCCATATTCACAGCCACATTTGACCAATTATTGTACAAATGTTATTTTCTATTTTATGGTACGATGTGGTCTATTTGGTTGGTATATAAACCCAGTATAATTGTGAATAATGATTCATATTGCCGAGGCTGTTATTAGTGTTCTGGACTCAACTGACTGTGCTAGGCAGGTAGCAGAACTGACAAGTAATCAAGGCTGCTCATACGGTTTTATGTATCATTGGGCGATCAATCAATACACTGCTTTCTCATTGGCGGTAACCGGCACGTTCATATATCGAACAGGGCGCCCACACACTCATACGATATAACAATATCAATGCATATTTATCTGTGTATTCTAATATGAAAAGGACTATGTATCATAATTTTTATGCAAGTCAAGTTCACATGACGGAATGCCTCGAATTGCATGTCAGTGTGTAACCCTAAATGCTCACATGCAATAATCGAAGCGTGAGATATAAGGAGATAATACGAATTGGGAACATCAAAATGGTTATAACAGTGCGACGTAAAAACCCAATATTATTCCCTGGGGGAGGATAGTGTTGGAAAGTCTATGATGCGAATTCTTAATATCAGTGATTTCACTAGACAATCGATATGATGATTGCATACAATTCCAGGAATCAGGTGAGTATGTTCCATTGTTGGATTTTAATTCTAATACTAATGATTGTGTTCTAGATCCTACAGAGTCTACATCTATTACACAGTCAGGCATACACGTGATGAACCTAAAGAGAAGAGGTACGATTAATCGCAGAAATCTGTATAATCATTTAAGCTGTTGTGGATGTGGTGTTTGAATGAACCAATAATTCTTTTGAATTGATGACTGTTAATTTGAATTCCAAATACAGTATTTTCGTTCATGCTCATCCAATACTTCTTCATTAAATGGAGTTCTTGCTGGGATTACTAGTTCATACTATAATTCAAATACTACAAAACGTCACGAATACACGACCAATGCTTCGAATACTAGCAACCCATATATATATATATATATATATATATATATATATATATATATATATATATACTCTTAATGGTCATGTATCATATCCATCAAGTAGAACGAAGCAAACTGCTGAGCAAAAAACTCGTACATTGGTTATAAGATGGGTATCTCCTGTACTCTTCTCAGGTTCTCTATTCTCGAGATTTAGTTAGACCTAATAGTATTTTTGAGGCTAATATTTTAGAAAACTCCCTGTGATTGTCACTAGACGTTTTGTGTTCTTCCTTGTAAAATGGAACGATCAGAGATCCAGATCAGTCGGATGGGAACTCATCCAGTCCACAGATTTTAGCTAAGATCGCAGTTGATCCCACTGCTCAAACTGGATCACCATCCTTGAAAGTCTCAAGGTTCATCAGGCTCAGCTGCTCTCCCTCTCTTTAGATTACTTTGTCTTTTTAACCTCACTGAGTTGAACGACCTACATCAGTTTGCCATTCAGGTTACTTGGAGATAGTGGGTAACTGAAATGTAGCTGATGGCTAGTTGAATTGTCCCCCAAAGTGTTCTCCCCATTGATCCAATCTCCTTTATTGAGAGTGAGTAGTAGTCCTTTCCTTTTCCGAGATAGTTTCACTAACAGCCAGATTTTTAATACCGGTTTCCTAGTTAATTTCGAATAGTTGTCTGTTGTTGCCTTTCGCCACAGATTTCCCATCTCTTTTGCTTTTGTTACCCACAATTGCTCACGGTCATTGTGTAGGCTTTTAATCAGTCTACGTCTGAACCGCCTCAGCCCGTCATTGTGTTCGGAGCCAGACAGGATGAGCACCTATCAGTTTTGTAGACGTCGCTGAAACCTGCTGGTTGTCCCTAACTTTTTGTTTGGGTTTTTGGTAGATATCGCTGCCGTTTCCACAGCGTTTTGTCCATCGTACTGAGCTATCTCGGAGTGGATAACATTTTCACGGTTGACTAGCAGTTTCCCTAGTTTTCCCTGAAAAATATTCTTGAATTTTCCAGGATTAAGTAGAACTCTTAGGAGTTTTCTTGTCACTGTTTTACGTCCAGTAATATCCCCAAGTGCCCTGGTACGGTCGAGGGTGTGAAGTCCGCTTTCACACTCAAAATGCACTCACGTAGCCTTAGGTATACATGCAGTACATTTTTCTACAGTAGATCGATTTATGAGGAATGAATACGATCAAAATGTGGTGGGAACCATATAATATATAGCTATGTTTTGTAAAGATAACTTGAAAGTGTTATTAGGGATTAGAAATATAACACTTGATAATTTAGTGCAGTTATGATACTTGCCCGGAATAATCTCACTTCTAAGATATGAAGATTGTTGCTGTAGTTCTTCATTTAGTATAACGTTGCAGACTGAGTCTGTATAAGTCCAAAATAATTTCGGCAAAATTCATGGCACTGTCTGACAAACAATCTGAAGAAAATCCAAGATTGTCTTAAATTTATGGTTAAGACTCACCGAGATTTTTTCTCATTTGTATCATCTGACCACCACG
The DNA here is from genome assembly GCA_944470415.2 of Schistosoma rodhaini. Taxonomy (NCBI): domain Eukaryota; kingdom Metazoa; phylum Platyhelminthes; class Trematoda; order Strigeidida; family Schistosomatidae; genus Schistosoma; species Schistosoma rodhaini. The sequence goes on along the minus strand of OX104039.1, from coordinate 16,476,551 downwards.
AACGCAGAAATGGGTGATTAGGCAGGCAGAGGTCAAGTAAAATATTCTAGTTAATGGGTTATGATGGAAAAAAGTTTAAAGTAAATAAGCCGGAAGAAGAATTTTTAATCTATATTTGATCTTGTCTTGCTCACATAAGATACTGAGATATATGCAATTGTGTTGATTTTTGGTCATATATATGAGTGCTTGGTATTTTAGCTGACATTACACAGAAACATTTACATGTCGCTAATGCTTGTTAAAGAATCATAATACCCTGTTACAATCGTAGCATACTGGTGAGATTTATCCATCGAACTAATTAGTTAAGCTTAAATCTTAATCATTATTAACATAAAACAGCAAATGTTCACGGTAATTGGCGAACTTGAGGGACGATAGGAATGAAAAAGAATAGGTGTAGAACTAAAAAATGAGGATTATATTAATAGACTGTGTTATTATGTGTCTTGCTCACCAATGTAGATCACCAACGTAGTTGGTTTGTGTCGAATGATTGGGGGCGGTCTAACGTAAAAGTCACACATCACAGTATCCTACGTGCGCTAGCCTTTCGTCGTATCCAGGTGCTATGGCTACCTGGACAAACGTGCGGCACAAACGACGTATTAATGAAGCTAACTTGCACATCCTCTCATGTGTCGGCTGCAACTCCGGAAGGATTTTGTGCCAACAGACGTCGGTTGCCAACTGGAATCCATATGAATCCGGATAGGCCACACGACACCAGGATCAAGCACAAAAGCAAGGTGTAGCCGACACTTTAACTTGTGGACTGTCTTGATTACAAAAAAGGTGTAAATGACAGGGACTACCAACTCGGAGAACCTTGAATGGGTAGGCTACCCGTCCATTCACATAAGGCTCATATGGACAAACAGGAAAAAGCTCACGTGTTTCAAATTGAAAGCATTAAATGCTTGCACATGAACGCCGCAAGTTTACCAAATAAAATGGATGAGCTAAGTGAACTTCGCATTGCTAATAATGCTCATCTGATAGGGACATCTGGAGCTTGGATATCTTCTCAGTTTACGGACCAGGAGCTGGCAATACTTGGGATGTCTTTGTTTCGCAACGACAGAAAAAGAGGAATGAAGGACGGAGTAGGCTTGTATATACGATCATGCCTGAAGGTACGCCAAGTTCACAACCAAGAGTTTCTCAATCTTGATGAATCCGTATGATGCTCAGTAAGATTGTCTGCCATCTCGAGGTGTCTAGTTATGGTCATCTACAGGAAGTTAATCGTTGATATCGTATTCTGAATGGATTATTCTGCTCTACGCGTCTCGGATTCATCATATCCTGATTCTAGACTGAAGTTTGCAGGACATACGTATATTGGAGGTGAAAACTTAACTGAAGATCGGTTCTTTAACCTCATCGAGGATCTGGGACCATTCGAAGATGTGAAGTTGGCAACTCGTTTAGGAAACAGTGAGAAACTGTTGCTCTTAGACTGTGTATTTACAAATGAAGAATTCCTAGTCGACAATCTCTCAATTCTGGCTCCCCTGGGAAGAAGCAATCACGACGTTATAGCCTTCAATTTTGTCAACAAAACTGAGTTAAGACGTCCCACCAGCAACAGGCGCTGGAATTTCGAACGCTTGAATGCGCCAGTTTTACAGGACTATCTACAACAGGTTGATTGGGATGTTCGCCACTACCTTGAAGTAAAAGATCACTGGGATTTCTCACTGCACACGCTCTTATGTGCTACAAAGCATTCTGTTCCTAAACCGATCCTCAAACGCTACAAGCAACCTACAATCATCAAAGAACCGCGCTCTTCGTTTACTAAACAGCAAAAGACACTGCTGGGCTGAACACAAACGAACTGATAACAACGCCATGTACAGGCAATACAAACATATAAGGAACATATGCACAAAGGTAATAAAACAGGCTCCAGTACCAGACCAAGCTTATCGATAAATTTGTTTCCAGCCCGAGAAGCTCATTCCGTTATGTAGCTTTTCTTCGACAAGCCAAAACTGGGGTTTTTAACTGCCAATTTCTAATGCCCGACCAATAACGACGGTGATGCTGCTAAACGTTTGGCTGAACAATACTCTCGCATATTTCAACCAACCCATATCCACCACACTGATGGAGGCTTCATCTGCAACTGCACAGGACTTTCCGAAGTGGACCTGAGCGCTGACCTGGTGTTCCGTAGACTGCAGAATGTAAGAAAAGACACTTCTCCTGGACCGTAAATGTTTCATTCTGTTATACTGAGGGAAGCAGCTTCAATCCTGGCAACACTGCTCAGCGTGATGTTCTTACACTCCCAAAGTCTTGACAAACGATCGGAAATTCGGAAGGTGGCTCACTTCACACCAACTTTCAAAGAAGGTCGGCACAGCGAACCCTCAAGCTACCGACCGGTGGCCCTTCTCTCTACACCTTCAAAAATTAGAGTCCCTGATATGCGATGATATACACGAATACTTATTATCCTTAAACTTCTTCTCTACCTAACAGCATGGTTTCAGGAAGGGTCACTTTTGCATAACCAACCTGCTGACTGTGGTGGACAGATGGATAAGCATTCATGTTTGCAAACGGAAGGTTAACATCATTACCTTGATCTTTCAAAAGCTTTTGATAGGGTCAACCATATAAGTCTTATCAATAAGCTTAAACGTTTGGGTATCAAACCACCTCTAATTGACTGGCCCGCTTCATATCTAAAAAATCGACATTTTAAGGTCAGGGTTAACTCCAATCTCTCAGGCTATCGAATGTCCTAGTGGGTTCTCCCAGGGTTAAATACTAGCACCTCTTCTCTTCTTGATTTACATTACCGATCTTCTACAACAGGTTTCATCTGACTTATTTCTTTTTGCTGGCGATGTGAAACTCTGGAGAGAGATACGTAACCAAAAGGATATAATGGTAATTCAGGAGGATCTGACTCGAATTCAAAGTTGGGCAAATGACAACGGACTTACCTTCAAAACTTCAAAGTGTAAAGTAGTCCACCTGCTACATGCTGTAGACTATAGTTACAACTTAGGGAACTCCTCTCTGGAAGAATCCCAAGTCAAAAATGATTTGGAACTTCTGGCAGCCTACGATTTGAAGTCTTACGTTAACTGTAACAAAAATACCTTTCGAGCAAATCTTGCACTGCTAACATTGGAGAGCATTTTTGGTCAGTTTGACGGTAGAACTTTCTAAATGATCTTCAACAGTTTTATTCATCCTCATTTAGAGTACGAGGACATAGTATTTCCTCCCTACCTCCAGAAAAATAAGAACACTGGAAAGTACCCAACGGCAAGCCACGAAATCAGTTCGGGGACTCAAATTCAAGCCTTGTGAAGAGCGCCTTCAATCACTAAACAGGCGTTTCAGAGGTTGCATTCTAATGGCTTTCAGCATCCTAAATACTTCTGGACATCCCGTTAAACACCTACTTAATCTTAATCCCAATACAAACCTAAGGGGTAACACTCAGAAACTGGAAACTCAACACAGCGGAACGGACTGTAGACACAACTGCTACTCCTTAAGAATTGTCAAATGCTGGAATTCGGTGCCGGCTGAGCTAGTCCAAGCGACTTCTCAGGAGTCCTTTAGGAGAGAACTTGATCTATTCTTATGGACTAAGGATAATATCTTACTATAATTTACCAATTTCTTTTTCCTCTTTTACTGATAATATACCTAGATCCCCCCTGAAAGTATTGGTGATCCACTGCTACTAGAGACGGAAGCCCGTTAAGTGAAGGCTTCCTCTATTCCGTCCACAACCATTTGAACAATTAGTATTGAAATTCGGACAGTTCTACGTTGGCAAGGATTTGACGGTTGCGTAACAGTGTTCATATAGTGTTAGACGTGATTATTTTGCAGCAGTACATTTATACTGACAATCTCAGGTAGGTCATTAAAGCGTGCTTATTTGTCGTACACAACCGTTTCAACTGTTTGGTTTTTGATTCGTGCCAATTAGATATGTTCCGAAAGATTAAAACTACTGATTACTACGTAACCCTAATGAAATTTTACTTTCGTTGATATACCTATTCAAAGTATTCAAAACTCTGACGTTTTTCTTTCATATATCAATGAAAGTCTAAGTACGTATGTTGAGTGTTGCAATTTTCGTGTTGCCAATTGATGGCCAAACCTAATTAGGTCATTAAGGACCAAATAAAAGTAGGACCCTACTGGAACAGGAACACAAATAATGACTGCATGAACAAAAAACAATCAGGAAAATAAGCAATATCAATTTTTGGCGGGAATTATCCATTCTCATTTCACTTAAGTGATAATTATCTTCGAATATAATATAAGGTTACCTGTAGAAATATGGCTTTCAGAGCCTCGTAAAACGACGCACTGTAGAGATGACATAAGCCAAGCTGTTTCATAAAAGAGACAATTATACTAGATGAATGCGCAGGTACTGGAAATGATAATTAGGGGGTATAGAACTACAGGTGTGGCGTGCCGGTAATATTGTAACCAGATTTGTGTTCATCCGTTTTATGTCTCCATACATTTCTGACAAAATATGTTTGCTGAGAATCAGCTTCATTATGATTCATGTCAGTGGACCGGATATCAAATGAATGTAAAACTTCTCATTGGTTAAAACTGTTAATAATGTCCACTTATCACCATGAAAATACTACATATGATTGTTTGATTAAACAGTGATTGGATATCGTTTAAAATTTATGTAAATGAGATAACAGGTTTAGGTCATTAAACGCGGAATTTGGAATGTTTTGTCAGAAAAATAATGTAAAATAATCTTAAGGAATTAACGTCAAACTGGGAAACTGAATTTACGGGGTTATTTAATTTTCTTTTGGCAAATTGGATATTTTTAAGAAAGTATACATAACCCAACTATTAAGTCCCTACAGAGAAATAATTATCCGAGTTAGCAGGAGATGCATAAGCTAACTCTTTGATATCTTTAAATATTTCAGAACCCATACTTTTGGTAGGTTGGCATATTCAACCGATATACAAAGAGCTAGATTTCCTCTACCAAACCTATTGTATCTGACCTGGAAAGGGTGTGATCTACACTCCTTATATTTCCTTGAGTATATAGATGACCTTTATATCCTCAAGTCGTAACCTGAAAGTATTTTCGGCGAGACTATAATTTATGGACGACCTTTAAACGAATCTCAACTGACCTTGAGAAACGCCAACAAATCAGATAACAGTTAGTGCAGAATGAAAATATGTTATGCAATGCCAAAGAGTCAAAATGGACGCACTTTTTTTACATGGTCCAAAAACTTTTCAGAGTTAGAAGTAGGTTCAAGAGTTCTAAAATCGTAATCCATAAGGAAGAGGAACTCATCCATATGGCTCCATAATAGTCGATCTCTTGGGCCATGGTAAGGTCGCACATACTCTCTCAACCTATACTACATAGCTCCAATATTGTTTGTGTGGACGCCTTGAAATCCCTCGGACGCTTTTGACTGGCTCGTTCATAAATTATAGTCTCGCCCACTGCGCTCCAAAAGGTGCGATTATCTTGCACCTCACTCATTTAGGATCACAGCATGATATTTTTGACCCTATCTCTTTGCTATTATTTCAGTCACTCTCTCCTTGTGCCTTAAGATGTCATCTAATATGTATAAACAGCTGCTTTTGAGTAGCTACTGCCTTGGCGTGGTGGTCGGGCTTGTCCGTCGTCGTGATTCAACCAAACCGTATTGGCTAAAACACCTTTCTTTAGGTCCTACCATACCGGGGAGGTCAGATGGTTATTTATTTATCTATTTAAACACATACATATTGGTACAAAGTGGTACCAGATATATATGCGCCACACAAGGTCAGATGAAGAACATCAAGACTAAAAACAGCAACTAAAAGTCCGAGGGCTAAGTCGTAAATGGATGTAAAAGCAGCAAAATGTTTATCTCAAAAATCCAGCATCTGTAGCGATGCTGCTTTCTCATAACGGAAGGTAGGGCTTGTAAAATGTTGCCCCTAAGAATGTCATACATCCTACTTATTTACACCTGTTACCTCTCGTGGGGGAGGGACGTTTGCCGCACATCAGGATTCTTCATCGAACTATCTCCTGGACAATCTTTTCTAGTTGCGATCCATTCTTCCGTTGTCTGTTTGCGATTACCCTCACAATTTGTTTCTTGGTCTGTCTCCTTTCCTTTTATCTTCAGAACTCCTAGGTTTGGGTTGCCTCGTGATCAAGTTTGATGATATCCGCAATATATGTGCTACCCACACCAGCGATGCTTCCTAAATCCCTCTTCAGATTGAACCCGGTTTTTTCTCTACTACAGTAGGTTGTTGTTTTCCAAGTCTCAGCTACTTACAATAGAACTGTCTTGATACTCCTATTAGAGGTCCTGACTTCGACGTTGGCTGTCAATTGTTTTGAGTTCCATATTTTCTTCGATTGTAGGAATGTTGCCTTTGATTTGGCAACCCATGCCTTCACACTTACGTCAAATCCTCCTTGTTTATCAATAATATTGTCCAGGTACCTAAAACTTCACAGCTCTTCCAAAGCTTCTACATCAAGAGTGAATTGGTTGGTGCTCATTGCATTATAATTTGGGTTCCTGGATTCTCCCTTGTGTATGCTTAGGTATACTACTGCAGAGGCTGCTGCTACACAGGGCATCTTCACCTGCATTTATTGTTGTGTGTATGAAATAGAAGAGATAGGTCATCTGAGGAATCCGAATCGTCTAGCCGCATCCAATCTGTCCATTGTATTCCGTGCTTTCCATGATGTACGATATTTATAATTCAGTCAACCGCCAAAAGATTGAGAAAGAACAAGAGTAAGTAACCTTATCTGACACTGGTCTTCACTTGGAATACATTTGCCAGTTGTTCTCCATGCACGACTTTGCAGTGTAGTTCGTCTTATGAATTCCGGATGATGTTCACGATTTTATCAGGTACACCATAGTGTCGGAGAAGTTCCCATAAGGTTTTCATATCCACACTGTGAAATGCTTTCTCATATTTCGAATCTAATCTTTTCTGTCCAGGGTTTCACCGATTCCGAGGACCACCATGTTGTATCTCCTCATTTCAACAGCTATTTTATTGATCCTCCCACATTGTTCGGACATTTATTATTATTTATTTAAGCACATAAATATTGGTACAAAGGGGCACAAAATACATATGCGCCACACAAATCTCATTTGATTTGTGTGAGGGCTGTGATACTGCCCGGGTGCCCAAACCAAAGCAGGTGGTTTTCTTAGGGGGCCACACCTGGAACCTTTTACCTAAAAATCTGATCCACAATGCAGCGAAGCATCGTGGGGAGACACAGTCCTCTAGTAGCCGGTGCCATTCGTTTCCTCAGGTTACTGGGGTCCATGTACACCATTGGTTTGAAATCAGGGGTTTCCAACTCCCTTAGGTGAACCCTCCGTGTCCACCAACCCGGTTAAAGCGCCGAACATTCGCTTTTCGTCCTCTCAATTTCGTAAACAACAGTAATACCACGAGAAGGCAATGAGTAGGACTTCCCTAGCAGAGGCGTTAGACGCGTGACCATGTGAGAGCACTTCGAGAGGGAGAGCGAACTCTTCCCACTCTCGACCGTACTAGGGCATTTGGGGACATCCCACTTACCTATGTAAATTTTCCATGTGATTGCCCCAGAGATGGTGCAACACAGTGGCTTCTGACGTTATCAGAAGTCTTCCTTCCTATACTATATCCTTATATACAACTTATCTTTTATATACTAATACCACTAAATTAACTACTTCTATGAATCCGGTGTCCATCTTGTTGTGCTGACGAGGTATGGCAACTTGGACCAATGCATAAATGTGCCTGGTCCTACGTTGTAGCTGACTGGCAGAATAGAAGTCGGAAACGATCCTGCTGTAAATTTCTTTTACTTTCCTCATAAAACTGAACGTAAATTCTTTAATTGGAAGAATTTTTTCTGGTTGTATTTCTTCTAATTGAACTGCTTCTCCCATTATTTTTAATATTATTCCACTCTCACTCACCGATTCATGTTCACTTGTGGTCATCTTATTGTTATATCCACCCTCCTCTGTCTCTTCACAACCTCAATGTCATTGTGTGGTCCATTTGTATATATTGCCCCCTTGTACCAATTAATAAATAGACTACATATTTAGATACATACATATTTAGACTCAGATCATACTTTAGTACGAGCGCGTATTTGTCTGCGTTTTACTGAACGTTATTATTTTATCCTTGTTTGTTTATTTAAACACTTAAACATTGATACAAGGGAGCACGAAATACAAATACGCCACACAATATCAATGAGGCTAGTAGTAGTTATCTTTGATTTGTGTGCGGGCTCTAATAATGTCAGGGTGCCCAAACCGAAGCAGGTGGTTTTCTTAAAGGGCTACACCCGGAGCCTTCGACTTTAATTTGCAAGGCAGTGGAGTAACGGAGATGCAGCCCCATCGTAGCCGGAGACCAACAATAGGTTCATATGCCATTTGTTTGCTCAGGGTTCCGGAGCTCTATTTCCCCATTTGTTTCGAATCAGCGTTTTCCAACTCTCACTAAACGGATCCTCGATAACCGCCAACCCAATTAAAACGTTGGACATTTGCTTTTCGTCCTCTCAATTTCGAAAACAACGCCCTTGCAAAGAGAAGGCAGTGAGTAGGACTTCCCTGGTAGTGGCTGTATACGCATGGCCATGTGGGAGCATTAAATTATCAAGTGTTATATTTCTAATCCCTAATAACACTTTCAAGTTATCTTTACAAAACATAGCTATATATTATATGGTTCCCACCACATTTTGATCGTATTCATTCCTCATAAATCGATCTACTGTAGAAAAATGTACTGCATGTATACCTAAGGCTACGTGAGTGCATTTTGAGTGTGAAAGCGGACTTCACACCCTCGACCGTACCAGGGCACTTGGGGATATTACTGGACGTAAAACAGTGACAAGAAAACTCCTAAGAGTTCTACTTAATCCTGGAAAATTCAAGAATATTTTTCAGGGAAAACTAGGGAAACTGCTAGTCAACCGTGAAAATGTTATCCACTCCGAGATAGCTCAGTACGATGGACAAAACGCTGTGGAAACGGCAGCGATATCTACCAAAAACCCAAACAAAAAGTTAGGGACAACCAGCAGGTTTCAGCGACGTCTACAAAACTGATAGGTGCTCATCCTGTCTGGCTCCGAACACAATGACGGGCTGAGGCGGTTCAGACGTAGACTGATTAAAAGCCTACACAATGACCGTGAGCAATTGTGGGTAACAAAAGCAAAAGAGATGGGAAATCTGTGGCGAAAGGCAACAACAGACAACTATTCGAAATTAACTAGGAAACCGGTATTAAAAATCTGGCTGTTAGTGAAACTATCTCGGAAAAGGAAAGGACTACTACTCACTCTCAATAAAGGAGATTGGATCAATGGGGAGAACACTTTGGGGGACAATTCAACTAGCCATCAGCTACATTTCAGTTACCCACTATCTCCAAGTAACCTGAATGGCAAACTGATGTAGGTCGTTCAACTCAGTGAGGTTAAAAAGACAAAGTAATCTAAAGAGAGGGAGAGCAGCTGAGCCTGATGAACCTTGAGACTTTCAAGGATGGTGATCCAGTTTGAGCAGTGGGATCAACTGCGATCTTAGCTAAAATCTGAATTGGACTACCACCTGCATATTCCAGCTCAAGAAGTGAGTCTCCCGATAGATTGATTTCTGCAATGTCAGACGATGTGAGTGTTGCTTCTAAGGAAATAATTATGGCAAAGTTAAATTTAAATTGGGAAAGTGGACAACCCTGACAAACATCACTTGACTTTACCGTTTCTGATGAAAGTTCACTTTAGGCTTTGACTCTACCACTAGTGTTCAAGTAAAAAGCCTGTAATTGGTTAATGTAATTTGGCGTGACATTGTCATAAAACCTTGTCGACCAACGGAGTTAAATGCCCCCCTAAGATCTTGATATTCTTGGATGTAAGCCACATTCATAGCTTAACTTACACTAAGTCACGAAATGTTAGAAGTGCATTTCTTAACTCATTGCATTATCACAAAAATATGTTTATTATTGAATTTATTCCGAATGCTCTATTTATTTGAAACTATAAATTCCAATCTTGGCATTGATTAAATAAAACTTTTCTTTTAGAGCACCTTGATAGTGAAGTACTTTTCTTGCTAAGATGGCCGGTACCGTAAGTATAATGAGTTGAAAAGACATCCTTTTTAGAATCCTGTTGACCACAGAAGAAAATGGGACAAAGCTCATTTTGAGAAATTGGCGAATGATAAACTTAGCAATGAGTTAGAGGCTATGCGAAATGCTCGGAAAGAAAAGGAAACTATGAAAAAAGAGTATTTAAAAGCTCGTGATTATACAGTAAGTTTTCTTTAAACTGTAACAAATAGTATCACACAGATTGACTTAGAATCTAACCTGAACAAATCTCAAGTAATTGCAAAGACCGGACCAGGATCTTCACAAGCAGGCTACTACTGTGAAGTTTGTGACTGTGTTGTGAAAGATTCAATTAACTATTTGGACCATATAAATGGTAAAAAACATCAAAGGAATATGGGAATGTCGATGAGAATTAAAAGGTCAACTTTAGAAGAAGTTAAAGAAAGGTATTACTGCGGTATTATAACTCTGCTATAGGTTTCAGCTTCACAAGCAAAAGTCTGAAGAAAAGGCAGAAGAGTATAGTTTAGATGAAAGAATGAGACAAATCGCCGAGGAAGAAGAGAAATTTAGGGCTTATAAGCAAGAAAAACGCAAAGAGAAAAGGCGTAGAAATGACGAACAGTTTGAAGATTCTGACGTCGCAGCAGCTATGGGATTTGGTGGTTTTGGTAAGAGATCAAAGTGACCGTTGTACACATTTGTAAATAATCAGTTCCTGTAATTGTGTATTATATTTATGTGAACAATAAATTTTATACTTCCAAACGGTTGTTTTGTCCAACGTTATTTTTTAGGATTTATAACAACGTTAGGAACCCAAACATTTTAAAGCTTGCGACACACTTTACTGCACTCGAACCACTCGCAAAGACGGATGTTGTCTCATACACCTTACGAAGTGTTATTTTAAACGAAATCATTTTTAATTTTAGTGAAGTATATAATGGATGGATGGTTGAGCAAGATCATGGATCGACTGAAGTTAAACATTGACGTTGTTGGCTGCCAACTCAGTGGTCTAGAGGTTAAGCGTTCGCGCACAAGAATTAATGTTTTGGGTTTGAGTCTCATGCAAGGTCGTGGATGCGCACTGCTGAGCAGTTCAATGCCAGGACAAAACGGCCTTCCACTGCTTTCAAGTTCTCAACGGTGGTCTGGCTTAGATCGACCCCTGAATTCAACTAGTAAAGTTTCTACAATCTCCACAAGCCCACCGTTTTGTCAAATAGACAAAAGTTCATCTGCTTCCCCTGTGTTGTATTATGGTCTCAGTCAAACAAGTCGAGTTCTCACAAATTTTCAGAGGTTATTTTTTGAAAGATATAACAAATAATAAGGGCAGTTTTTGGAAAATAAATATATTTTAACTACTTTTTAGTATGAAAATAAAATACATACGATTAAAATCATTTCCATTAATGTATAATCACAGCTTCACTCTTTCTTCAATGCATCCCAGTTAACTATTTAATCAATCTACTTGTTTTGTGTTTGGTTCCTCCAACTTTTTATTCCTTGTTTTCTCTGAGCATTGAGTTTAGCATCACGGAACAAAAACAAAGCACAGATCAAAGCGCTTATCTGGATTTTCGAATTCAATGAGAGAGAAAAAAAATATATAGATATAGTATTTTGATTACGACAACCATATTTAAGATGGTGGATCATAATTGAAGCCAAAAATTACTACTTTATTACTGACTTCGTACAGAATAATTTAGATTGATAAAAGGATGACACACGAAGGTAATATTTATGCCACAAAACCAGTTTCAATAGACTGATTTATTTGCGCAGAAACAACCTGTTTAACCTGAAATCGCTGGTTTATATCAATTTAAATCGAAGAGCATTACCAAGCAATTTTCAAGGGAGTTGCGCTCTCTGAGCTGAGTGGTTTTTCTGTAAAGTTTTCATTATCTTTCTGGTCAACACCATCAGCACAAACTTCAGGTAGAAATAAGTTACTAGGACTTCACACATAAATTACAATTTATCTTGTCAACGTTAGTGTCCCCCAAAGTCACGGCCATTTCGTCCTATTGTGGGACTCCTCAGCAGTGCGCATCCACGATCTCGCCTCACGAGATTCAAACCCAGGACCTACCGGTATCGCGCCAGAGCACTTAATCGACAGACCACTGAGCCGGCATCCAACAGTGTTAATGTCTAACCTCAACCAATCCACGAAATTTTGCGACCAACTTCATGAGAATTCTGGCGATTACTACAGTTGGCTCAGGTTGATTTAATCAGTGTTTATGAACTTAGAATCCGGGTAGTACTAATATCCTCAACTCATAAACTGTGTTCTGAGCTAAGTACAGAAACGTGCATTTTGTTCGGCTGCAACTACTGTAATTTGTCTGTGAAACTTTTCAAATATTAAGTGATAGGAGTTTGATAATTCCGAAAATTTAAAAATTAATTCGGTTACGACAGTAATTTTTCTATTACAATCAAGCTTATGTTTAAGATTGGTTGGCGAAAGTACACAGACAGTAGACTGATTATTTTGGACATTCCCGATCAAATATATCAAGTTTTGTGTTTGGAGATTTCAAAGAAATGAGATAGCACATTTGAAAAATATCAGTAAGTTATGGCATTGTGAACACAAAGGTTGCGTTCTCTCATAAACGTCGAAACTGTTACATGAGTGCATCGGTTTAATTAAGTACATCTCACGTAAGCACGGGTACAATGGGTCAACAAGGTAAAAAAACAAGAGTCGAAATAATGGTGTCAATGACAACAAAAACTACGACTAAATCTCAGCTCGTAAAGACAAACAATCTTTGTATTTGGGTCACTACCCGATTTTAAGCAGTATCATGTGTACGATCATCGCGCGGACATCAGTCAAAAAGATTACATCTCCCTGGACTGTTCATACTAATAGCTTGTGAAACGACTATGTCCGACCATTGAGCTAACAGGCGAAATCCGCCTTTTTCGAATGCAAAAAACTTCAACGGTAACCCAAGAGTATAATTTCTATCAAGGAAATGTAAAGATTTAGCGACGATACATGTCCCAGAGTATACTTAGAATGATGAGTTCTTAATTAAATTTGTAGAAGTAATAAAATATCTAGTTTCTGAGTAGGTTCGTTCCTTGCATTACCTAGTTCATTTACGGTAGTCCGTGATTTTAAAAATACGAAAATTCCTTTACTACCAGATGCGATGTTTGAAACTTTATTTATTTGCATCGGTGGTTACTCATCCGGTGATTCTCCAAAACTCTTGAGACCAGTCAGGCCATACTAGTAAGTTGCTTTTTTGAGATTGGCAACTCGAGTTGGCTGTTTAGATATTTAGTGCAATTAAGGATAATTTTGTCGGAAGATATTATATGAAGGCCCATTTTTATGAAATTATTTAGCACAGCATTTACTAGTATTTGGCTCTGTTGACTTATATATTGTCCACCATCGTTTGGATCGTCATTTTCGTAAATTTTCAACCAGATACAATCGCTAAACTAGTGGCCATACAATTTTATTTTTTCCGTACAATGCAAATACGTGCCTATTTTATCAAACAATTTAACTGGGTCCATATATTTAAGTTTTACTATCGAATTAGTATCTGATTTATAACTACAACTCCATGAAATGCTAATGACATCTCAGAATTCAGTGAACTGCCACCATAACCAGTACTTCAGTTGTACACAGATTTAAGAAAAAATTAAACTTACCAAGATAATACATGCGATCAGTGCCAAGACGCCAACAGCCTTAGCATAATTATCGATATAACTTTTCAAACTTTCAAAGCATCCCTGAATAAAGTTTACATATTAACCGTCAAAAAAATTACTGCGTAGTAAATAGCGTCGTTGTGGGGTCCACTGCTTTTATTCGGTGGTCCATACTGCCACGTCTGGCAGCGTCTCTTATCACGGTATATTTCAGTTGGCCAACCAGTCAATCCATCAAGTCTCTTGACACAACAAGATTCTGGAACATATAAGTAAAACAAACTTGACTCTTTATCACAGTCATAAAGTAATCTGTATATACCTGACAATTTAGTGTTTGTTTCGTATAAATCCGAGTTTACAATCATGTCCCACCATGATCCGTTATACACGCCCCACCCCCTATTATCCACTCCACAGCAACGTAGGTTTCTCTGTACTAAGTCCCATGCATCAGTTATTATCCCATATCGTCCATAGTGATTCCTTAACGAAGCTACCATCACACTTCTAGCAGATTCACCAAGCTAAATTGTAAAAGACGTGACTGAAAAGCTTTAAACTTTACTTACTGAACTCTTAAACGACAAAACTATTATTCCTGATATCAACAAGAGTAATGCGAGCAAGCATAAAATGAATATATACTACAAATGTTCGAAATTTGGTTTTATGCAAATCCTACTGACACAATCAAGCAGATATTTTCTTTATCAGCTGCAATGTAACCGCATAGAGCTACGATTGTGATAACAAGTCCTAAGAAGATGACTATGTACACTCCAGACGAATAGAGTGAGGTTCCAACAACTTCAGACATGTTTCCATGGTCAACAACACATACTATCCCAAGAGATATTAAAGCAACCCCGAACAACTAAACGTCAGCTAAGGTTTAAGAAACAATTGTTACTATTGAAAATCCGTTCAGAACAAACAGAATAAGCGACGGCGTTCTGCCGGAAAGACACCGGTACATTGTAATCTCAGTTGAAACTTTGCAATGTTTATAGTACGTCAACCTTGGTAATCAGAGTGAAGAAACAAACTTCAGGAGGAAACAGAAATCAAGCACCTTAATTCATGCTCAAAAATGCTTATCCAAGCAGAAAGAAGGTAGAGCCTGAGAAAATTATTGAAGTTCTTTTTTTTCAACTTCATTATATAGTGCTGTGACCTTCAAGTTTAAATGTCTGTCTATTCTGAAGGTGGGTTGTATGTCTGATTTACTGGTAAAGGAATGTATGTCGGAGAATCTGGAGGAGAAAAGGATAAGAAGATTGAGATGACTTGATGAACCACAAAGGTGCACTTAAATTAATAAGTCCAACCTACTACAAAGAATAGTTTGAAAATCCTGATTATCGAAACCTGGGTATAATACGAAAGTATTTCATATATATTATATATGACAACACCATTCCCACCCAAACAAAGCAAGCAGAAATTATATACACGGATCACTGTGGTGATCTACACTGGTGAGCTCTATTTTAAATATCGGAATTCATTCCGATTATTAACTTTACTTATGAATTCCATAGGTAGTTTTTACTGAATAAGTCTGTAAACCACTGTGATCACTCTCTTTTTTATCTCAGTGTTGATTTGTACTTAGATTTATCCCACTACATATATCTATGCCAAAAGTCGATTATAATCAGCTATCATGGTTCTTTAAAATGTATTAGTAGCCTACAAATCTTCCTGTATAAGTCAGTAAGAATATCAACCACATGTTGGTAGAGCCTCAAGGTAATATGAACTTTTATCTACATATGATGTATGCAAAAAGTGTATTAGGAGACGTCTTGCATCTTATAACTTCCTTAAACATTTCTTCAAGCCAAGCTTAGCTTTTAAATGACAACAACGATCTTCAGCACGAGTTATCTTCGACGACTCTGAAAATATGAATAAAACGGATGAGAAAAGATAATGAAACGTTATCGATACGCTACAAAAGCTTTCCCACCCAGGTATTCGAGTAGCCAGAAAGCACGTAGCAAAACGATTTTTTATACCTAATGTGAATAGAGACGTGTGAGCGTGGGCAGACTGATGTGTGAGCTCCAAGAAATATTAGATGGATGAACATGAGAAATGTCATTTACTTTTCTTCGCAATGTCTGACACTCGTTTCGACAATGTTCATTTTGATTTCGCAGTATATTTTTGTCGTTAAACTGTGTGTATCGTTCCACACGATGACCAGAATCAGTTCCTTTCAAGCACATTACTGCTGAAACATTGACCCGAGCCTTTGTCAAACGATGAGTAGAAAACTCTATCTGCTCTTCAAGCATCACCACAGACTGTAAACGTCAGTTTGAATCCTGACTTTTCGTTGTCATACCAAACTGCTAGGAATCATACAATTCTGAACCATCGCCTACAACCCACAAACAAACGGGTTGGCAAAACGCTTTCATAGACAGCTAAATACTTCACTATCGGTTGTAAGCGCACCACAGCTGACTGACGCTTTTCCAGGCATATTACTAGGTATTCGCAATGAAGTGAACTCTGATGTTGGACACACAGCGGCACAACTCGTTTACGGAATGAAACTGACTTCCAAGAGAGTTTCTTTATCTTTCATCTCCTTCAGTGAATGTGGATCAGCATTTGTACACCAACACCTCTGATGATGCAAAACACCCAATCAGACCTGCTCTCGTTCGATCACGATCAATCGATGTTTTCGTCCATGTCTCCCCAAAACTTAGTAAAACTGTTTACCTGAGTCGCAAAACGTTACACTCAACTTCCGAAGCTGAATACAAAGAACCTTATATTGCTCTACGTCACGAATACGGGTACTACACCACTAACGAAAATAGAACTAAATATAAAATAATCGACTACCCGAAAGCTGATTTCTTAAAAGAAATTCCCATCTATGTTGATTTTCCCATTAGACGATCAAAAAGCACAATTCCCACTGCTGTGATGCAATCCTCGATACTTAAGGACGACGACAAAGCCTTACTGATGTCCAACAGACGTCCAAAAATACGCTATCTGGAATGGATGTATTACATTTTATAAGCCTTTTTTCAAGTTTCTGAAGTTTGTTGCATATTAAAATTCCCCTGTGTTAGGAGCAAAAAGGGGAGGTTTTAAATATTTTTTCATATATAATGTCAAAAAAAATTTTTTTCAGTATCCATGTATGTTTATAGCTCCCCACAAAACGTCCCAAAATACTTTATTGT
Source organism: Schistosoma rodhaini (assembly GCA_944470415.2). Classification (NCBI taxonomy): domain Eukaryota; kingdom Metazoa; phylum Platyhelminthes; class Trematoda; order Strigeidida; family Schistosomatidae; genus Schistosoma; species Schistosoma rodhaini. The sequence continues at coordinate 16,459,425 of OX104039.1, read as the reverse complement.
CTATAGTCTTTCGGTGGTTGTTGGATGGTATAATGACCGTCCCCATTGTTCCGCTGGCTCGTCTCTTTGACATAATTCCTCGGCAAGAGGTCAGCCCTGGCTCCACTTTTTATGAATTCACCCGTATCGCTTTTTAAGGCATAACTCAGTGTTTATATTGTCTCCACCTTCAAATATTGACGTTTAATTTTAATAGAAAAACTGCAAAAGTTTTAAAAATGTTATATCCTAGCGAAGACATAAGTACGGGTAACTCACAGAACCTATTAATGGACAATTATTCTATATATATTTTTATTGTATTATTATTGTATAACTATTCATTAACTAGACTATATATATCTATATTCATCTGATTATAAGCTTCAATTTGATCTATTGATTATTATTATATGACTTGCTGTTCCTGTGTTATACTCAGTTTATTGATTATTGTCTATCACGCTTACAGCCACATTTGACTTCTTCTTTTTCTTTTTCTTCTTCTTCTTCTTCTTCTTCTTATTATTATTATTATTATTATTATTAATATTCACAAACATCTTATGGGTACATAAGTGCTGTAAAGAAACCATTTTGAGTTTCTCCAAAAATGCAATAACACACAATTTTCAATAATGTTAGCATTACATTTAACATGTTTGAGAAAGGAAGGAAAAGGATAATAAAATATTAATAATGGAATAGTAATAATAAATCCGGTTCTGCGTAATTGGCAAGAATTTTGAATTGATTTTGAAGGAGGAAAGGAAGAAACTAAGGAAATAAAGATAAAGGAGACGTGGAATACGTATATATCTTAACGCAGAACAAGAATAAACAACTATGTATGTATAGCGAAAACGAGTAATAAAAATTAAATAAAATAGAATAAATTATTAAGTAAATAACTTATTATTGCGGTAAGATATGACGTTAGAATAAGCGTTTTGCGTGCAGACATAATTTGGAGTGATGCTATGAAAGTCCAAATTAAGTGCAAAAGATAATCAATATGTATGAGGTGTATATGCATAGTGAAGATAAAACGAGTCTGATAAGTTGAATTTGGCGTAACACAAATTATTGTTTTAATCCACAGCTTCGTAATCTTAAGAATAATATTTATTTAGAAGGAAAAAAAGTGAGAGAAAAGAAATGAACACATAGTGAAAGGGTACAACCATTATCATAATAGTGCATTGGTTATAGACTTTTGAGATAAACGAATAATTTAAAAATAATAATAACAACAATAGTGACAATAATAATAAACCTTTACTGCACTCGGATAAATACGTGTAGATTTATGTGACAGTATACAGAGTGAAAACCGGGTATTAGTATAAACATCAGTGCAATAATAATAATATAGAATGATGCTATCATAGCCACAATTAATTGCAAAGGATAATCAAATATAAATTTCTATATGTTATGTATATGTGTATGGTGAAGATAAGTTGAATCTGAAAAGCTTATTTGTAACATCGAGTTTTTTGTTTGCTTTTAATTATAGACTTTGGATGTTTAGGAATAAAATATGTTTAGAAGGACAAGAAGAGATGAAGAGAATATCTTATGTGTCGAGAGACCAATAATGATAATAATAACAGTAATAATTATATATATGAACATAAGCAGACTTCATATATTAAGATGAATAGAAGTGAAATAGAATAGACATGAAAAGTTTCAAAGGTTTCACTTTGCTTTTCAGTCAGTTAGATAGATGACGGGCCTTTTTTGTATAAATCATTGTTAAGCACGTTGATATTCAATTGGTGACACAATCCACTTTCGGAAACAAAATCATTAAGAAGACTTTGGAACCGGGTTGTAGTTACACTGCATCGGAGGTTCATTGGCAGTCTATTCCACATGGTTGAGTAGCGAATAACGAAAAAATTCTAGCGTAAATTTGTGTGGGTTTTTGGAATCGCTAGAATATTTTCCTTATTGCGTAGATTGTGGGACGGTATCATAGAGTATGATGGGGTAGATAGCGAAGAGTAAGAAATACCGTTAAGAAGCCGGTAGAGAAAAATAAGATTTAATTTGATACGCCTGATCCAGAGAGGTTCTAGTTTGAGTTGTTGACATCTTTGGTGATGGTCTTTGTTGTCAGAATACCCCAAAACAGCTTTGGTGAACCCTCTTTGAACACCTTCAATTTTAATCGGGTCATTATGCCTGCAATTATTGTAAACTAAAATACGATATTCAAGAATTGGTATGATACATTTTCTGTATAATAATAATCTCGATTCGATATTATTGAAATTATTCACTATGAATCCGATGAGCTTTCTAGCTCTGGATACTTGAGATGCAATGTGTTCAGAAAAGTTCAAACTGTTGTTATATCTTAAACCCGAGTCACGAACAGTATTAAGAGGTTTCAGTGTGTGTTTGTGTATAGCCAGATTTAAATTAAGGCAGCGGCCAATGTTAATAAATCCACTTTTGTCAACATTAAGTGGCAAATTCCACGAAATAGTCCATTCGTACAACTTGTTTATTTCCTCTTGGATTACCGTTGAAATATGGCTTTCTTTGGTGGGAGATGAGAATGAATAAACCACGTTTAGATCATCGGCAAAAAGAAAGGGTTTACCATATTGAAAGAGGGAGCAAACGTCATTGATAAAAAGGAGAAATAATAATGGACCAATTACACTTCCTTGTATAACCCCACTGGTTACATTCACAGGTTTGGAGTAGCAAGATCCAAAGCGGACAATTTGGCTACGTTCTTCTAAAAATGACTTGATCCAAGATAAAAGGGGATTCTGTATTCCATATGAAGAGAGTTTTATAAGAAGAAGGTTTTGTACAAATATTATTTTCTATTTTATGGTGTGATGTGGCCTGTCTGTCTGATATATAAACAAAGTAGGCTTGAAATAAACGATTCGCACGGATTCGCATAGATTCGCATAGCAGAAGTTGTCTATTGATGTTGTGGACTCAAGTGGACGGGCTAGGCGGATTAAGAATCAACAAGTACGCGAGATTACTCATACTGATTGGACGTCCTTGATTGTCACCGTGTTAAGGTCGGAGAAGTCGTATTTCTTTTGATAGAAGTTCACACGAGTAACGTCCTTGCTTAATTTATAAGGTCATAACAATTGACCACGACCTTGATCAAGTCATAACAATTGTCGACGGGGACGACGTTCATCAAGACATAACAGTTGGTGACGGCTTGGTGAAGACATAAAAAAACGTTTAGTGACAGCTTCACTGATAGATTCTTCGAGTCGATATATTAGTTTCAGGAGGGAGATCTTTCATCAAGTATACTATTCCAACCAAAATCAAAAGTTCAGGAAATTCTTCTCGACCGTATAAGCTAGTTCAATAAGCTTGCTCAGTATCCTATTGTTACGTCGCGAAATACAGCGTATTGCGATAGGAATAAGCGAAATTCTACCGGTTGACCAAATTCAAATATCCTAGTTCGACCCCCAATACTGTTACCCAACTCCGATAAATCAGAACACAGCCGTCAAATGAGAATTGTTTATGGGGTCAGCAGCAGAACAAAAATGGTTTACAGACAAGGCATATTTATGCAGTCACGATGACTATTAACAGTAACCAATGGAAAGGAAGGACACGTAAAGGTTATAATTAGGACAACTCAGAATTGACCAATAGGGAAACGACACATGAAAGTCATAGTTAGAACAACTGTAATAATGGCCAATAGGAATAACATGTAAAATATGTGAAGAGACTGAAAACATGCCAATTTACATTCGAGATAATTTTTTGGGATATTCTTGTGAATATCCTAACACCTATAGATTCTAAAACAATGTTCGAACAGCTTCGACAAAGAAAGGATACAGCCATTTGTGTATCGGAATACTGTTTGAAGGACTATTTTTTATAACTACACATAATCCCATACCTTCATCTTTTTCCTGAACCGTCTTCATCTATATAGTTCCTTATCCACTCATGCCTTGTTTACACTTATTTTTTTAACATATTAGAATGCTCTTGCTTAAAAGGTACCCTAATAACAGAGAAGTAGACTAAGTAGTTATGCCTCACTATTCCACCGTGAACTTTGCTCTGATTCTCGTCCTTCCTTTTCACTACACCCTTTCTCAGCCCCCTTGAGATACGTCACCGGAAACAGATATGGAACGGGCGACTTCGTCCTGCACCATTAATAAAGCCTCGGATATTACAGAGGGGTATAAGGTTGTGATTTCTAGAAGCCCCCAACTACACATGGACATATTCTCGACCATCAGTTGCATGTCGCAACGAAACCTTCATAAAGCGCGCCGATCGTGATGTTGACAATGCGTTTCTTACCAAAACCATCTACATTCATATCTCATAAAATATCGACCCAGCTGAAAACAGTGAAAATTGTAACTTCTATAACAATTTGATCTTGCCTGTAAACTGGCATGTCTCATGTAACAAACTGTTAGTTGAGAACAAATTATTAGTATTAACTTGTGCATTGAAAAACGCTCTAATGTTTGGGAAGTGTCCTAATTATCCACAGTGAGAATTTAATTTATTTTTTAATCACTGATAAGAAACTAAAAGGTTTTATTATGCCTTTAGTGATGTTCACTCACAAGTCAAATCCCGATTTTTAGGTGACAGATCACTGAAATAATAAAACTATAATGGCTGTATTTTAGAATCATCTGCTGCATAATTACCCCCCCCATTTATTCTCATCAAGCTGTCTCTTTCAGGTGTAATATCTCTCATAAATGGAAAGAATCCCCTCGAATATCCCTCGAGATATTGTCTATATCGCTAGGAGCTTGAGAAAATCTAGTGCAAAATGTAGGGTGAACGATGTAAGTCAACTATTTAGTAAGCATATGGTACCACTCACCTCGTAACTGGCTTATTTTTACCACACCACTTGCTAATCCAGATTCTTTGATGCAAATTACTCCCCTCACTCTTACGAGCACACAACAGATATGTTTTTTATCTACCAGTGGCTAAACGTTAAACCTGGTGATGGGGATGGGATGGCCGCTCTATATTGAGCATCGGTATACATGTGGATTGGATGGATGTTTTATCTTATCGCAAGACGAGTGAGGGAACAAAAGTTACCACTCCCGAGTGTCTGGGCCATCCAGTATTGATGGTGTCTGTGAGTCAGCTTTTATTGAACTACCATTTTCCGTCCATCGTTCAGTGTCCAACAGAAAGCCTTCCAAGTTGGGATACATTCACCACGAAGTATCTTGTGACTAGGGCTTTTATTATTCTTCAGTTCTGTCATACTTGAACAAAGAGTAAATAACTTGTCCCCTCCAGGAGTTATTTATGGACTATCATTACATGCATTCTTATCGGATAACCGTTAACTAGATTGTATGCATATTCAAATTTTTTTATCATAAGCTTTCATCTAACCTATTGGCCATCACTATACGATTCACTACTGTTAAATTACTCCTAAACTATTTGTTATAACTTTCCATTTTCAGAGCCACTTTGGGCTTGATGTATAATTTTCTTTTTTTGTCATATGTTGTGTTGCAATCTGACTTGCATATATATAAACGAAGGGTGTTTGGGATATATTATTCATACAGTGGAGGATGAGATCGCGTCCTAGACTTAACAAGCAGGGCCAGGATAGAAAGACCAATAAGGATTCAGAGTTGAAGCAAGGCTGCTAGCACTAGCTGACGTGTCATGGGTTTGGCACAAAAGCAAAGTAAAATAAGTCGGAGAAAAAGTCTTAACAAGCCCCCACAGTATAATTTAAATAAATAGTAGAAGTGTCCTGCTGGTGAAGTGGTTCAATACTCTACAATATTTTGTATCCTGAGAATGTTGCAGCCTTGTATATTATTTCATCGCGACATCATGAAGAGTAGAAAGTTTCAGACAACCGAGATTATTAAGGTTTGTTTCTGACTGAGAACTGCTGGAGCTATAATGGTGAGTTGTGTTCCATATGTCTTGGGATATCGTGAACCAAATTATCATGAGAACCTCGTAATTGGATTTCTATTTATAGCTATCAATCGCAACGGCATGTAAAGGAATGGTTTTGAAAATATCTCCAATAGAATATTGAGCATAAGAGTATCGTACTATTGCAAGACACTATGTCTCCTTCCAAAGCAAATTTAATGAAGAATAACCTCTTGAAAATAAAAATGGTTCGTGGTTCGACATTCAGTTTGTTATTATGTTCCATGTTCATTACAAGTTATCAGTGGCAGTTACTGTGTGCCCCAATTGAAGTAAGGGTGCCAGAAGAGGTGATGTGAAATGTATATGGTAAGCCAAAATTAAGTTTGGCAAATGAACTAGATTTCGTACTGTTTCGTTAGGACCCCTTAAAAACTCCTCCATGCCTTCAAAATCTGTGGAAAAGGCTGAAAACATTTCGTCTGATTAGCATAAAATAAGAAACTCCACAAAAAGTTGCAAAATTTAGGGTTTGAGCTACATTTTAACTAGATAATTGTTTATGCCGTTAATAAATTAATTATATCTCCAACAGTCTCTAGGAGGTTAAGAGAACCCGTCTCTTCAGAATCTTGCTCTGAGGTTGAAGTTGAGGAATTCCTGACATATGAAACAAACCCGACGTCGGCGCTTTCCCAAATTCACAGTTCGCATCAGGCGCTCCACAGTATATCTGAACGAATGAACCGCTATTAACTTTTATAGATTATATTTACTAAACAACCCTGCTTGGAACGCATACTGTGAACCAGTATATGCTATAACTTGTAGATCATGCCTGTAAAAATGGCGTGCACCTGCCCCTGCAGAAGTATGTTATTATTATCTGTACAAGTAATCTTTGAGATTTAATAGTATACGGCTTTAAAATGTAGACATTCTATAGGGTTAGGTACGTAAATATGTAGTTGTTTTCAACAAGAGCGAACGGCCGATGTGCACGATTTGGTGGTAGGATGAATCAAGCTAGTAAGTTTCCTACATGCTCGATGGAGCTTACCTAAGCCAAACTGCATCTAAGGATGGACCATACAACATTTAACCTTGTGGATAAAGAGTCGGTTGGCATCTAGTGGCGATGTCACAAACCGTAAATATTCAACCCTTAATAGCATATGTAACTTTGTATTTTGCATATCAGGGTCCCAACACAGTGTTTTTTCTCCTTCATTTGTTCTGTGCTTCGTATTCCCTTTTCATAACTAATAAATAACCATGTTGTCAGTTTTTATCTCCACAACTATTGATGGCGTTGCACACATTGGGCCTTAGAAATAGCTTGGACTACCAATCAATAAAACCTAATGCAACTAGAGACTACTGGAGTGGAAAATCGGAAACATGGAAACCACTGTCAACCATAACAACGGTTCACTCAGAGTAGAACGTATTATTTTCCCATAATAATAATAAATTTTTGCAATAGCAGGTACACGCCATTTTTACAGGCATGATCTACAATTTACAACATAAACTGGTTCACAGTATGCATCCCAAGCAAGGTTATTTAGTAATTATGATCTATAAAAGTTAATAGCAGTTCATTCGTTTAGATATAATGTGTTTTCACAAGAATATTTTCCAAAGGAGCATGGTATCCACGTTACATACCAAATCCAATCTCGACAAAAAGTGTATAGACTTACGGAAAATGAATCCTTTCAGAAACATTTACGTATATATGGTATACTTTGCCGTATGATGACCAATTCAGGGCGTATATGACCACGTACGTACATTCGTCTATCCATTTCGTTTATCTGATAAGACCATAGTCTAGCACCTTCAGAACGTATATAATCACATTTAATAAGTAATTATTCACTGGATTTCACATAATATTCCTTAGTTTGCATTTCAATACTATAAGTAACATATTTTCTAGAATTACCAGTTCAGATCGTAAACATACAAATCACTAACCCCATGAGTACTGTGGCGGACCAAAATGTTTGATAACCAAAAAAATTAGCAACAAAAATATTATGTCTATAGTTTATGTAACAATTAACAGTTAATAAGTAATTACACACAAAAATAACAAAATAAGGGACGTTACTTAAGTCTTCAGGCTATTGCGTGTTTGGCTGGGTTTGGTCCAGATACTCCACAATTATAACAAAATTATTAATCCCAATATGGACGATATAGATCCAGTAATTTTACCAAGCGTAGAATCCAATAAGAATGTCGCAATTGTCTATAAACGTAGATGGTATGCAATTAATATTTCATTCAACATATTAGCAGACAGGGCAGAACGATGCAGACGTGAATTAGAGTGTATTTATTGAGGAGAATTAACAGTGGCACGGTATGTTGTACTCACAACGGAAGGAAAGTGTGTTACAAGCGTTCAATGTAATACAGTTAAACAACAAGTACAATTGTTTAATGCTTAATGTACAGAATATGAAAATACATGCGAAAACTATGAAAAATTATTTACAAAATAGGTTTTTAAGGTTCTATCTCCACATAGCTCCCCCCAGAGTGTCCGGAGGTAACACTGTTTACAATATAAAGAACAGAAATTGAGAAATATTGTATATAAATGTACATAAAATAGTATTTACTGTAATAACGGAAAAAAAATGGTGGAGATAGGAATAAATGGCGCGTTAATAGTATACGCTATTCTACGCAAAATGAAACTGAAGAACAAACATTACAAAGTTTCGGTTTGGTACTAATAATAATAAAATGTGCAAAACTGTTAATAGTCATAAAAAAATGGATGAATTTAATAAATAGTTAGTTAGCATTCACTCGTTTATTACTATAACAATTTTTTCTTATTAAAAAAAAAATTGGCAAAACCAGTGATAACAAATAAATGTAGTTATTAAATGTACATGTAGGGAAAATATCTTTTATCAGAAGATTGCGTAACTTCACAAAGTAATGCATACAACTGATTGATTGTGTTAGTCCATAAAATGTACATAACGTTTGGGTTTTTTAATAAGTCTCCCAGATCGTGTTAAACAAGAGGGTGTAGTGCTGAGTTTTTCCTCTTCCTCTTGTTTCTTAGCAATTGATGGGAGTGATTGTTTGTTCGCCGTATTGTCATCAGTGGCTTGAGGGGGTTCGTAGAAAGCTGGTTTAATTCGGTCTATGGAAATGGTTTCATTGTTTCCGTTTTTGTTGATAATGGAATATTTGCAAGTGCGTTTTATTACTTTATACGGACCTTCATATGATGGTGTTAGTGGCTTTTTCACCGCGTCTACTCGAGCAAAAACAAATTTGCACGTTTCTAAATGTTTGTCGAGATGGACTGGATTGTTGTATTCTCGCGGTGGTATTGCTCTAATGTTCTGCATCACTTGTAATAGGCAACTTGCGAAATGAGTAGCATCTTCTTGCGTTGTAGGTTCACAGTTGACTAGTTGGCCCGGTAACGTTAGAGCTGTACCATAGACTAACTGGGCGGGTGTATAACCTATGTCTTCTTTCACCGTGGCACGAATCCCAAGGAGAACAAGCGGCAAGGCATCACTCCATTTTGTTGAATCAGTTTGAGCCATGAGTGAGCTTTTTAATTGCCGGTGAAATCTTTCAACCATGCCGTTTGCTTCCGGGTGGTAAGCTGTGGTTCTGATGTGTTTTGCGCCCAGAAGTCTTGTGAACTCCTGAAACAGGATAGACTGGAACTGAGGACCACGATCAGTTGTGATGGTTGTCGGTACACCGTAGTGCGATATCCATCGGTCTAGTAGAACGGATGCTACAGTCTCAGCTGATGTGTCTTTGATGGGGCATGCAATGGCCCATCGAGTGAATCTGTCTATTGCCGTGAGGATGTGAGTAAAAGAATTTGACGAAGGTAGAGGTCCTACTAAATCTAAATGGATGTGCTGAAAACGTCTATCCGGAATAGGAAATTTTCCGATTGGACTAATAGTATGCTTTTGGATCTTACTACGTTGACACTGAAGGCAACCACGTGTCCAACGTTTAATATCTGAATTGATTTTCGGCCAAACAAAACGTTCAGTTATCAGCTTTGTAGTAGCTCGGATGCCCGGATGTGATAAACCATGCAAGTGTTGGAATAACTTTAGTCGACAAGCCTGAGGGACAAAAGGGCGATTATTGCCTGTTGAAGTGTCACAAATTATGGATGCGTCTGAGAAAGGAATAGGTACCGATTTTAGGTTCAAGCTAGACTTTTCTCTACAGACCTTCAATTCTGCATCGTCTGCTTGTAATTTGGCTAAGGTTTCAAGTTTGATGTCCTGATTAAGTACCGTCATATTGATATCCTTTCTAGACAATGCGTCTGCGACAATGTTGGTATGACCTTTGATAAACTGGATGTCTGTGGTGAATTGCGAGATATAATCGAGTTGTCTCGCTTCACGTGGAGAGTGTCTATCATATGACATATTAAATGAGTAACACAGGGGTTTATGGTCCGTCATAATAGTAAAGTCACGACCCTGTAGTAGAAAATTGAAGTGTTTGACAGCTAAGTACATAGCTAAACGTTCTCGCCCAAATGTGCTGTACCGCTCTTGGGCAGGTGATAACCGTTTAGAGAAAAAGGCGATTGGCGTAATCGTGTTATTAACCCGTTGTTGTAGCACTGCCCCTACAGCTTTTTGGGATGCGTCCGTACACAGGATCAGATGCGTTTGGGGGTCAGTGTTTAGGTGTTGTAGCATAGTAGCATCAGTGATCAAGTTTTTCGCTTTTTCGAATGCCATTTTGACGTCAGAGGATAACTGGAATTGTTGGTTCTTCTTTTTGCTACACGATTTTTCATTTTTAAGTAGATCCGTTAAGGGTTGTAGCACATCGGCACAATTGGGTAAAAATCGTCGATAAAAATTTAATGTTCCAAGGAAACGCCGTAGTGATTTTATTGAGGTTGGTTCTGGGTAGCTGATTATGGCTTTGACTTTCTCTTCAAGTGGTTTAATTCCTTGAGAATCAATGTGATGTCCCAGGAATTCCAGTGATGAGGCGCCAAATATACACTTTGAAGGGTTGATTACAACACCATAACTTTTGAAACGTTCAAAAAGCGTGTGTAAGTGTTGAATATGTTCTTCAGTGGAAGAGCTAGCGATCAAAACATCGTCGATATAGACAAACACAAAATCTAATCCTCTAGTTACTTTGTCCATAAATCTCTGAAAGGTTTGAGCGGCGTTTTCAAGTCCGAAAGGCATCCTCAAGAATTCAAACAAGCTAAAAGGTGTGATAACGGCTGTTTTTTCGATATCCTCAGGTGCCATCGGTATTTGATGGTATGCTCGAACGAGATCTAACTTTGAAAAAATCTGTTTTCCATGTAGGTTTAACGAAAAATCATGTAGATGAGGGATCGGATACCTGTCTGGGATCGTCTGGTTATTCAATCTGCGATAATCTCCACATGGGCGCCAGTCCTGATCTTTCTTGGGAACCATATGCAGCGGCGAGGCCCAAGGACTGTTAGATTGTCTGATTATTCCAAGTTGCATCATATGTTCGAATTCTCTCTTAGCGAACTGCAACTTGTTTGGAGGGAGTCTTCTCGCCCTGGCGCGGGTGGGTGGTCCGGTGGTAGTGATATGGTGTTGCACCAGCTGTGGGTTACTCTCCTTTTGGTAATCTGATTTCGTAATACACTGGTATTCTGTTAGAATGTCGTTGAAGATGTTGTTCACAGGTTTCATTATTCGAACACCCTGGATCTCGTTGTCATTGGAGAGCGCAACATTTACCTGTAAACGTGTGTTTACGTCGATTAGTCTCTTGTTGGTCATATCTACTAACAGGTTGTACGCACTAAGAAAATCAGCCCCGAGGATGGGTCGTTTGACTTGGGCAACTATGAATACCCATGTGAATCTTCTGCGGAGCCCGAGGTCTAATATAAGAGATTGTTCTCCGTAAGTTTTGATAACTGATTCGTTAGCCGCTATTAAGGACAATTTAGTGCTTGTTGTCTGTTGTCTGCGGGAGAGATGGAGTGGGATGATGCTGATTTCTGCTCCAGTATCGACTAAAAAGTCCGAGCCAGAAATGCGATCCCTGACGTGAAACAGGCGGCTAACATGTTGGCCAGTAGCAGCTGCCGCCGTTACTGTCTGGCCGCTTCGTTTCCCTGATAGACTGGGTTGGTTGTCTTAAAGTTGCACGGTTTTGTGCAACAACGTGCTTTCTCACCATACTTCGAATGATACCAACACATTCCGGCTGCCCGCTTAGGTGACCTAAGACGATGTCTGGATACTGATCTCCTTCTGGACATAGATCTGGGAGGTCGAGAATGGATGGTGGCAACAGTCGCCTGCAGTGATGCTAGCTGCTGTGTTAACAGTGTTATTTGTTGTTGGATGTTGAGTGCGTCGCTCATGTTTTCTGCATTTGAGGATTGTATCGCGCTAACGCCGTGACTATCAGGATATATTTCTATCATCTTATCAGCCATGTCTGCTAAATCATCAAGACTGACAGAGGCTCCTGATATGCTGAGGATTTGTCTGACGTTATATGGTAACCTTTGTAACCATATATGCTTAAGTAATGCTTCGTCTAACTTGTAAGGGCCTGATAGTTGTCTCATATGTCTAAGCAACTGTGAAGGTCTTTTGTCCCCTAACTCGCATGCGGTGAGTAGTTGCTGCAAGCGTTTTTCATCAGACTGCGAAGTACGGTGGATTACGGCAGCTTTTATTTTGTCATAGGGGTCCGTTTCTGGTACGTTGTCTATCAGGTCACTGACTTCCGTTGCAACATCTATAGGTAGTGCCCCGACGATGTGGGCATATTTAGTCGCTTGTGAACGTATGCCCCTCGCCAAAAACAGTGCCTCAACTTGTGCAAACCAGATTCTGGGATTATTAACACCATATGTTGGTAATCTCAGTTCAGAAATAGTGTTGATTGAGTTTAAAACATTATCTTCTGGCGGTGGTGAATGAAAGGGGTTGGTTAATGAGCTATCAATATCGATAAGTTTATTAGAGGAGTCCATAATGTCAAAAACAAAAAATGGGGTCGTGCCAATTAATAAGAAAACTAAATTATGCAGCTATATATAGTAAATATCTATAAAAAGATAATCGAGGCTCACCAGATAATTGTGGCGGACCAAAATGTTTGATAACCAAAAAAATTAGCAACAAAAATATCATGTCTATAGTTTATGTAACAATTAACAGTTAATAAGTAATTACACACAAAAATAACAAAATAAGGGACGTTACTTAAGTCTTCAGGCTATTGCGTGTTTGGCTGGGTTTGGTCCAGATACTCCACAATTATAACAAAATTATTAATCCCAATATGGACGATATAGATCCAGTAATTTTACCAAGCGTAGAATCCAATAAGAATGTCGCAATTGTCTATAAACGTAGATGGTATGCAATTAATATTTCATTCAACATATTAGCAGACAGGGCAGAACGATGCAGACGTGAATTAGAGTGTATTTATTGAGGAGAATTAACAGTGGCACGGTATGTTGTACTCACAACGGAAGGAAAGTGTGTTACAAGCGTTCAATGTAATACAGTTAAACAACAAGTACAATTGTTTAATGCTTAATGTACAGAATATGAAAATACATGCGAAAACTATGAAAAATTATTTACAAAATAGGTTTTTAAGGTTCTATCTCCACATAGCTCCCCCCAGAGTGTCCGGAGGTAACACTGTTTACAATATAAAGAACAGAAATTGAGAAATATTGTATATAAATGTACATAAAATAGTATTTACTGTAATAACGGAAAAAAAATGGTGGAGATAGGAATAAATGGCGCGTTAATAGTATACGCTATTCTACGCAAAATGAAACTGAAGAACAAACATTACAAAGTTTCGGTTTGGTACTAATAATAATAAAATGTGCAAAACTGTTAATAGTCATAAAAAAATGGATGAATTTAATAAATAGTTAGTTAGCATTCACTCGTTTATTACTATAACAATTTTTTCTTATTAAAAAAAAAATTGGCAAAACCAGTGATAACAAATAAATGTAGTTATTAAATGTACATGTAGGGAAAATATCTTTTATCAGAAGATTGCGTAACTTCACAAAGTAATGCATACAACTGATTGATTGTGTTAGTCCATAAAATGTACATAACGTTTGGGTTTTTTAATAAGTCTCCCAGATCGTGTTAAACAAGAGGGTGTAGTGCTGAGTTTTTCCTCTTCCTCTTGTTTCTTAGCAATTGATGGGAGTGATTGTTTGTTCGCCGTATTGTCATCAGTGGCTTGAGGGGGTTCGTAGAAAGCTGGTTTAATTCGGTCTATGGAAATGGTTTCATTGTTTCCGTTTTTGTTGATAATGAAATATTTGCAAGTGCGTTTTATTACTTTATACGGACCTTCATATGATGGTGTTAGTGGCTTTTTCACCGCGTCTACTCGAGCAAAAACAAATTTGCACGTTTCTAAATGTTTGTCGAGATGGACTGGATTGTTGTATTCTCGCGGTGGTATTGCTCTAATGTTCTGCATCACTTGTAATAGGCAACTTGCGAAATGAGTAGCATCTTCTTGCGTTGTAGGTTCACAGTTGACTAGTTGGCCCGGTAACGTTAGAGCTGTACCATAGACTAACTGGGCGGGTGTATAACCTATGTCTTCTTTCACCGTGGCACGAATCCCAAGGAGAACAAGCGGCAAGGCATCACTCCATTTTGTTGAATCAGTTTGAGCCATGAGTGAGCTTTTTAATTGCCGGTGAAATCTTTCAACCATGCCGTTTGCTTCCGGGTGGTAAGCTGTGGTTCTGATGTGTTTTGCGCCCAGAAGTCTTGTGAACTCCTGAAACAGGATAGACTGGAACTGAGGACCACGATCAGTTGTGATGGTTGTCGGTACACCGTAGTGCGATATCCATCGGTCTAGTAGAACGGATGCTACAGTCTCAGCTGATGTGTCTTTGATGGGGCATGCAATGGCCCATCGAGTGAATCTGTCTATTGCCGTGAGGATGTGAGTAAAAGAATTTGACGAAGGTAGAGGTCCTACTAAATCTAAATGGATGTGCTGAAAACGTCTATCCGGAATAGGAAATTTTCCGATTGGACTAATAGTATGCTTTTGGATCTTACTACGTTGACACTGAAGGCAACCACGTGTCCAACGTTTAATATCTGAATTGATTTTCGGCCAAACAAAACGTTCAGTTATCAGCTTTGTAGTAGCTCGGATGCCCGGATGTGATAAACCATGCAAGTGTTGGAATAACTTTAGTCGACAAGCCTGAGGGACAAAAGGGCGATTATTGCCTGTTGAAGTGTCACAAATTATGGATGCGTCTGAGAAAGGAATAGGTACCGATTTTAGGTTCAAGCTAGACTTTTCTCTACAGACCTTCAATTCTGCATCGTCTGCTTGTAATTTGGCTAAGGTTTCAAGTTTGATGTCCTGATTAAGTACCGTCATATTGATATCCTTTCTAGACAATGCGTCTGCGACAATGTTGGTATGACCTTTGATAAACTGGATGTCTGTGGTGAATTGCGAGATATAATCGAGTTGTCTCGCTTCACGTGGAGAGTGTCTATCATATGACATATTAAATGAGTAACACAGGGGTTTATGGTCCGTCATAATAGTAAAGTCACGACCCTGTAGTAGAAAATTGAAGTGTTTGACAGCTAAGTACATAGCTAAACGTTCTCGCCCAAATGTGCTGTACCGCTCTTGGGCAGGTGATAACCGTTTAGAGAAAAAGGCGATTGGCGTAATCGTGTTATTAACCCGTTGTTGTAGCACTGCCCCTACAGCTTTTTGGGATGCGTCCGTACACAGGATCAGATGCGTTTGGGGGTCAGTGTTTAGGTGTTGTAGCATAGTAGCATCAGTGATCAAGTTTTTCGCTTTTTCGAATGCCATTTTGACGTCAGAGGATAACTGGAATTGTTGGTTCTTCTTTTTGCTACACGATTTTTCATTTTTAAGTAGATCCGTTAAGGGTTGTAGCACATCGGCACAATTGGGTAAAAATCGTCGATAAAAATTTAATGTTCCAAGGAAACGCCGTAGTGATTTTATTGAGGTTGGTTCTGGGTAGCTGATTATGGCTTTGACTTTCTCTTCAAGTGGTTTAATTCCTTGAGAATCAATGTGATGTCCCAGGAATTCCAGTGATGAGGCGCCAAATATACACTTTGAAGGGTTGATTACAACACCATAACTTTTGAAACGTTCAAAAAGCGTGTGTAAGTGTTGAATATGTTCTTCAGTGGAAGAGCTAGCGATCAAAACATCGTCGATATAGACAAACACAAAATCTAATCCTCTAGTTACTTTGTCCATAAATCTCTGAAAGGTTTGAGCGGCGTTTTCAAGTCCGAAAGGCATCCTCAAGAATTCAAACAAGCTAAAAGGTGTGATAACGGCTGTTTTTTCGATATCCTCAGGTGCCATCGGTATTTGATGGTATGCTCGAACGAGATCTAACTTTGAAAAAATCTGTTTTCCATGTAGGTTTAACGAAAAATCATGTAGATGAGGGATCGGATACCTGTCTGGGATCGTCTGGTTATTCAATCTGCGATAATCTCCACATGGGCGCCAGTCCTGATCTTTCTTGGGAACCATATGCAGCGGCGAGGCCCAAGGACTGTTAGATTGTCTGATTATTCCAAGTTGCATCATATGTTCGAATTCTCTCTTAGCGAACTGCAACTTGTTTGGAGGGAGTCTTCTCGCCCTGGCGCGGGTGGGTGGTCCGGTGGTAGTGATATGGTGTTGCACCAGCTGTGGGTTACTCTCCTTTTGGTAATCTGATTTCGTAATACACTGGTATTCTGTTAGAATGTCGTTGAAGATGTTGTTCACAGGTTTCATTATTCGAACACCCTGGATCTCGTTGTCATTGGAGAGCGCAACATTTACCTGTAAACGTGTGTTTACGTCGATTAGTCTCTTGTTGGTCATATCTACTAACAGGTTGTACGCACTAAGAAAATCAGCCCCGAGGATGGGTCGTTTGACTTGGGCAACTATGAATACCCATGTGAATCTTCTGCGGAGCCCGAGGTCTAATATAAGAGATTGTTCTCCGTAAGTTTTGATAACTGATTCGTTAGCCGCTATTAAGGACAATTTAGTGCTTGTTGTCTGTTGTCTGCGGGAGAGATGGAGTGGGATGATGCTGATTTCTGCTCCAGTATCGACTAAAAAGTCCGAGCCAGAAATGCGATCCCTGACGTGAAACAGGCGGCTAACATGTTGGCCAGTAGCAGCTGCCGCCGTTACTGTCTGGCCGCTTCGTTTCCCTGATAGACTGGGTTGGTTGTCTTAAAGTTGCACGGTTTTGTGCAACAACGTGCTTTCTCACCATACTTCGAATGATACCAACACATTCCGGCTGCCCGCTTAGGTGACCTAAGACGATGTCTGGATACTGATCTCCTTCTGGACATAGATCTGGGAGGTCGAGAATGGATGGTGGCAACAGTCGCCTGCAGTGATGCTAGCTGCTGTGTTAACAGTGTTATTTGTTGTTGGATGTTGAGTGCGTCGCTCATGTTTTCTGCATTTGAGGATTGTATCGCGCTAACGCCGTGACTATCAGGATATATTTCTATCATCTTATCAGCCATGTCTGCTAAATCATCAAGACTGACAGAGGCTCCTGATATGCTGAGGATTTGTCTGACGTTATATGGTAACCTTTGTAACCATATATGCTTAAGTAATGCTTCGTCTAACTTGTAAGGGCCTGATAGTTGTCTCATATGTCTAAGCAACTGTGAAGGTCTTTTGTCCCCTAACTCGCATGCGGTGAGTAGTTGCTGCAAGCGTTTTTCATCAGACTGCGAAGTACGGTGGATTACGGCAGCTTTTATTTTGTCATAGGGGTCCGTTTCTGGTACGTTGTCTATCAGGTCACTGACTTCCGTTGCAACATCTATAGGTAGTGCCCCGACGATGTGGGCATATTTAGTCGCTTGTGAACGTATGCCCCTCGCCAAAAACAGTGCCTCAACTTGTGCAAACCAGATTCTGGGATTATTAACACCATATGTTGGTAATCTCAGTTCAGAAATAGTGTTGATTGAGTTTAAAACATTATCTTCTGGCGGTGGTGAATGAAAGGGGTTGGTTAATGAGCTATCAATATCGATAAGTTTATTAGAGGAGTCCATAATGTCAAAAACAAAAAATGGGGTCGTGCCAATTAATAAGAAAACTAAATTATGCAGCTATATATAGTAAATATCTATAAAAAGATAATCGAGGCTCACCAGATAATTGTGGCGGACCAAAATGTTTGATAACCAAAAAAATTAGCAACAAAAATATCATGTCTATAGTTTATGTAACAATTAACAGTTAATAAGTAATTACACACAAAAATAACAAAATAAGGGACGTTACTTAAGTCTTCAGGCTATTGCGTGTTTGGCTGGGTTTGGTCCAGATACTCCACAATTATAACAAAATTATTAATCCCAATATGGACGATATAGATCCAGTAATTTTACCAAGCGTAGAATCCAATAAGAATGTCGCAATTGTCTATAAACGTAGATGGTATGCAATTAATATTTCATTCAACATATTAGCAGACAGGGCAGAACGATGCAGACGTGAATTAGAGTGTATTTATTGAGGAGAATTAACAGTGGCACGGTATGTTGTACTCACAACGGAAGGAAAGTGTGTTACAAGCGTTCAATGTAATACAGTTAAACAACAAGTACAATTGTTTAATGCTTAATGTACAGAATATGAAAATACATGCGAAA
Source organism: Schistosoma rodhaini (assembly GCA_944470415.2). Classification (NCBI taxonomy): domain Eukaryota; kingdom Metazoa; phylum Platyhelminthes; class Trematoda; order Strigeidida; family Schistosomatidae; genus Schistosoma; species Schistosoma rodhaini. The sequence goes on along the minus strand of OX104039.1, from coordinate 16,440,736 downwards.
ACTATGAAAAATTATTTACAAAATAGGTTTTTAAGGTTCTATCTCCACAGTACTGCTCAACCATGGCTGACCATAAAAAGCTCAGAATATCCCGAATCTCTGTGATTTCCTTCCAGTTCATGTTGTAAAAGCAAAAAATTTCTTATCAGCATTCAAATGTTTTATTTTCTTACCTACTTATCATGTTAGTTGTAAATTTTTAAACTCTAAATTGTCCTTGCGTATTCTCTGATAAACTATCTGTTCTTATCATATTTAAATCTCATATCATCTGATTACTATCTTACAACTTACACGAATAGTTAACTTTATAGCAAAGTGATATACTAAACGGATGTCTAAAGTACAGTGAAATACCTTAGCTGTCTGATTTGCTCAAAATATGGAACTGGTAGAGACAGTGCATTCCAACAAGATATTTCAAATAGAGCGTGAATTGCAGCAATATTCATAAACACAACAAAAGTAAGAGAGAGTGCTACCACAAAAGGGACGACAGTGGCGTTACTGACCAGCGAACATGACAGTGAGAATACAAGGTCAATTCGAACACGTCTGTGGGGCAACACATTCTGCTTATTTACGGGTCTTTATGGTCTAGTGGGGTTGCATGAAACAGTTGTATTTATGCCAATTTCTTGTACTAAACATCTTTTTCACTCATGTTTGTAACTCTGAATTGGATTCACTCCTTACTTGGAAGTCTATCATAAGCAAAAATAGACATTAACGCTAAACAGGAGTCCACTCATGATTGTGCCTTGACATATAATTCTAGGTGTAGTAAACTCGGGCTTGACCCTTTATGGAAGAGGAGACTCAAGCTTAACCTTATCTTCTTTTTCGAAATACTTAACAAACTATCCTTCACATCCAACCAGGCGATTCAATATGCTGAAGCTTCACATTACGAAATTCGTAACTCCTTGTCTTTAGCGAAACAAGCATATTCCAGATCTTCTCTCTACATGAATTACTTTACCTGTAAGTTTTCTAGACTCTGGAATAATCTACCACAAACTATCCGTACGTTAAACTCTCTTCCATTATTTGTTCGCTCAATTAATGCTTATTGCTCCTCTGAAAATGCATTAAATGCTCTAGCGCCTGTAAGTATATCTTACTCCACAAGTGAGATTATCGGAACTTTAAATGTTTAACCACTTACTTGCTGCCACTTTACATCAACACTGTCACTAGCAACTCTAACATGCTTGAATAATATCTAACATGAACAGTGGTAACCTGATCGGCATATTTTGGCAATCATTGTTTTGTTGTTCCGTGCTCTCTACTTTAATCTTACTTTCTCTAGTTGTAGATAATTATCAATAACTCGCTCTGGCACTGGAAATAACCTTACAGAACAACGTTTATTAATCATCAGGCTATCCACTTAAGAAAAAATGACAAGTTCCCTGGTGTAGCATTGGCTTGCCGTGAAATATGCCATATATAAACTACTTATCAATTAACAAACCAGCAAACATAAAGCTATCTTATATTTCATGTTTGTTCTCTACATTAAATGTTGCTTTTCATATCAATCTGGTCATGCCTGTAAACTAGTGTGAATTCTGTACATATTATTATTTTCAGAATATATTATTATTATGATTCTATGAGAGTTGTAATGATTACAATGAGTTATAATAATTCCGACGAAAAAGGAAGCTATTCGGTATCCAAAAACTGTTTTCCTTACCAAGTTTTATAAATGCACACAATCCTTGATTTTCGGCGCTTTTAAATAAGTTCCATTAGCAAAATCCTTTGTTGATTGAGAGCCACAATTTGGCTTGCTTTCTGTCTCCCGGTGAAGTATGCATGTTTAGAAATAAGTTGGTGGTTGAAGGTAGTCAGCAGGAAAACATGAACTCAGGTTTCAATATACTTGGCACTCGTCAATATGATGTGCTTGTAAAGTTAACGGAACTAGTTCTCTCTGAAGGATTCGATCTTGTTTCACCCAGTTTTACAGTCATATACTTTACCACTGAGCTCTCTGGGTCACTACTGACCTTCTGTCGGTCTTAAATGTATTTACAGTTGATTGATCACTGGGTGTAGGCCAAAACATTTTTATAGAAAATATGAATTCACTTTGTACCATCACCAACATCTGCGATATTTATCTGGGAACATTATCAAAAAGCGCAAAATAACAAGTCATTGTTGAGGTTTTCAACTGATTGATTATGCAGTTGCCGAATTACTTCTCATTATGAATAGCTCTGGATTTCATTTGCATTCGTTCTGGATTACCAATTGCTTGTTGCAACACAACCTCTACAAGGCGCTTCAACTCATATATTGGACATTAGAGTCTCATGGCAAGCCCATTCAACTATTGTATTATTTGTGTGTTCTCTGTAATTTAGACATTTAATCCACTTTGTAAATTTATGTGTGAGTCTAATTGAGAACATGTCAACACATCAATCTTCAATTTATTCCCTCATTGGTTGTAAGCAAAGACAATCAATAATTTGTTCACAATCCATTAACACTCATAAGTATATATGGATTTTTAACACTCATTGATATACACACGCACTTGTTTTCCCCGTGCGCTTGACATCTGTATGCTTGCCGATTTTACAAAACTCCAACAATAAATTATCTCTGTAACTGATGATCAGGCTTTTCAATAATCTCGAGTAAACCCATAATTCTATTGGATTTAGCCTGCGTTAAATATTCAGTTAACGGGATATTATTTATTTATTGGAGTCAAATATAGAGGAATTAATCCTTTACACTCTCACCAACGTTAGTATGTTAATGTATGAAAATGTATCCCCTGATTCTATGACAAATCTGCTTGACGACGTATCAACTTAATTAAGCGAATTATTAAAGTGAAACCTATAGGGTTTGTGTCAATTTGATTTTCCATGTAAACTGGCATGTAAAATTTTGTTATTTGTGATAAGTTTTTTGTTGTTGTTATAGTGATACACTTTGAACAGTTAGTGTTGACAGAAAATTAATACATCAACCCATTTTTTCCTGGCAAAAGTATGTCGTAATATCGGTGTCATCCGTCAAGTTCTATACAGTTTGCTGAAGTGGGGGTAGTGGTGGCGTTAGTCGTCAGTTTTTGCTTAACCTTGATGCAATCAATAACCCTGAAACTTGAAGCATACTCACTTGCGTGCCCCAGGTGTCCTTAATTTCATCGTTGTTGATTTAGATTGTTGCACTAACGAAGGCAAAAAGTAACAGTTTATGGAAACAGAATGCGAATGACTCTCAGTAATTTAATGGTTCCATTGTAATCTGCTGGAGCAATAATTCAACTGAAATCAAAAGGTGCAACCTATATATTTGTCATAATCGCGATTGTCGTTCACACTGTTATTTTACACTGGTAATTTTAAGTGTTGTTATGATTCAACTCTAACTAATCATTGACGCTCGGGATTTAGCTGCTGACTATCATATCCTTTGTTTGATAAGGATCTATCCTAAATCACTTAAATTTTACATTGTCTATTGACAGAATCAGGAAGACATTACTTTTACGTACTTCTTATTTACCGCGTACACAATACTGTGGTGAGAAATTAAACATGTGTACTAGAATGGGCTCTTGAAAGAAATAGTTATTCTGGGAAAGTGGCCAATGGACTGTGGTCTGGCCTTAATAAATACACAGTTGTTCTTTCGAACCAAGAGGAGAATAAATGCTGCATTCTATTCTGTAGTTGCCAGGACAGGAGTTTAGGTGGCACATGTTAGTCGTTGCATTAATGGTCTTTCACTTGACCCAATTTTCTTTTGAAGGAATAGACAAGTGGATCTGCATTTACTTTTTGGAGTAATAAATTTCATCCGTTGGTAATTCGATTGTAAAGTCGATAGTTAGCTGGTAAGTAATTTGTCCTGTGCTTGTGAACTTTCTAGAGTGTCCTCGTATATTCTCTGTTTCGAAAGACAAGAAAAGTGAGGGTCTATCAGAGACGAAATCGTCACTAGATAATTTGAAGAATATTATCAATTTACCTCTTGATTTCGATGTGACAATATGAATAGGTTTAGTTTATTCAGTCCAGCGTCTTATGTGAGATTCGTTGTTCCGGAAACCAACTTAGTTGTGGGTTTCTTAACCTTTTCCAATAACTAAATGCCTCTTCTTGGGCACGGGTTAGTCCCTTGTATGCGGTACTAAATTATAAGACGGACGAACAATGTACACAACGTCAAAAATGTTTTAGCGTCGACAAGGCTAAATGGTTTACGTATTGACTATGAGTTCTAAAACCTTTGATGGATATTGCACGGCAGTGTGCAGTAGATTTAAAGTCTTGGTTAACGATGACTCCTAAGTCATTGCGTGCCTGGACAACAGGTAGCTCGCTGCTTTTCATCGTATATATATCTGCATCTTGATCATTATGCACCATAATGCTTTTGGATGTTTTGACCGGTAACTGCCAAGTTTGAGACATTCAGATAATTTTTTCACGTCTTTTTGAAACTCTTAGCTATTATCATTACCTTTCATCGCCCTACATATCTTGAAATTGTCAGCACATAGCAAGGCCGATGATGACAGCAGACGAGGAAGGTCATTTAAACACAAGAGGAATAACGTTGACCCCAAAACCGTTCACTGGGGCACCCAGCTAGACAACCTGAAGTTCACCCGTAATCTTTGCCGGCGCCTAACTAGGAAGTCTTTTATCCACATTATTAAGTTGTCTCCAACCCTTCTGAAAGCCGTAGTAGTGCGGTTCGTGCAAACGTCGTCGTACTATCAATTACACTAGTCGCACTCCATCCCACTTTCAAAGGGGTATCGATAGACTGAGCGTTGGCAATTGCTTACCTTGTGCTCCCTAGATATCAAACAGATGTTTCCAAAAGGAAACTTGGTGCAATAATACACGAACACAAAAGAAATCGGTGACCAGCAAAGTGCAAAACTGCAATCAAAGGTGCTAACAAATACAACAGAAACAATGTACTCAAAAGTACCAACGATTAATCACATTGGAAAAGAAGCGATTCTCTTAGCGAATACTTCAACTGAACTGAATTCAAATAAAGTAAAAACCATGGTATTGGCACATAGTGAGCGATCAAAACAATGGAATTTATTCAGTAAGGAAAAATACCACTGTCCTTTTTAAATAATAAGAGTGATGAACATTAACAAAAAGATGATAGATACAATAAAAATGGCTGCAAACTTATAGTAGGATTCCAGTTAAAATTGCCTTTGAAAATGAAGAATGACGACTGCTGCGTGTAAATACAATGCATGAACATTCATTGCATACCTTTGTTATATTCAATTTATAAAATTTCTATCATGCGTTCGTACTTTAAATGTCGGCTTTACAGTTTTATTTTCATGTGCTGTATACAGTTACATAGTGAACGTTCTTAATTTACTCATAAAATTATCTCTCCACTTGAATTGGTTGCTTCAGCTGTAATTGTCCACCTTTCAGCATCTGTAGAAATCATTCGAAAAGAGCAAGGTGTTGCTACCCAAGTCATGATTTGTTATATTTTTGGTATCTTACTTTGTACTTGCAGTTGTAAGCCTCAGTCAATAATTATTTTTAACAGTGTTTTCTCCGACTGTGTATAGTGATATATGCAGTGCGACTGACGAGATCTTGTCTTGTTTCACAAAAATATTATCGTATGAAGCGATTGAGGACTTACATCGAAATCTTGATGGTGATAAAAATGGAGAAGTCGACCATTCCGAAACTGAAAAGGTAGGATAATTGAGAATGTGTTTACTTCGTGTTATTCGATAACAAAGGCCTTTAGGAAATGAAAACCGTTAGTCTCTACTCACGTGACATTCTAGATTTTATTTATGTCTAAGCAGTCTTAAGGATAAGCAGAAATAAACGTTTTCGTGTTCACTAGTCATGTTGCTGCTTGTTTTTTGCTGTTTGGAGAATTTTAAAAAATGAAGTCAGAGCTTTTGTAAGTGGCTTCACATGTATTTAGATGGGGTTGTGAGTTTGAAAACTTTGGAGCATTTAGTGTCTTTTGGTATCTAAACTTTTGTTCCTCACTGGGAAAAATCACCTCTTTATTACTCTGACTTAAAGTGTTTCGAACCGTGGTACTTATGTAGTTTTGATTATATCTATAAAGTGGTTGCACTTACATTAGGTACACTAATCTTTATATCGAAGTACTGCACCTAATTGGAATATGCAACTACGAACTCTTCCGTTTATTCATAACTTATAAGTATGTGTTTCGCATCTGAAATAGACATATATTTGAGAGCACTGGGCTGTCAATCGATTTTTGATTACCTACAAATGAAAGTTTACAAGAAAAAAGGGAGAATACTTCTGTGTCTCTGAGGCTAGTTTTTCATTATATCCTCTTTTAAGCTAGTCCTACTCATTCACTGAGTACAAGGTCATAGACGTGGCTCCAAGGCACAAATTTTGTTTAGCATAATAATACTACTCACATCGAACTGGATGGTCGTAGTTAGTGGGAAGTAGTGGCTTTGCAGTTAAGGCGTTTGACTTTCAACCACTGTATCTCAGGTGCTAACTCCTCTCCACCTATCTTAGTTTTGGCAACCAAGTAGTATTATTGTCAATCAATTAGAATTTGTCTAACACTCAAGCAGCCGGTGAGCTAGTTTAAAAAACTTACCTTGACGTCCGATGTCAGCTGGTATAGGAATAAGGTTGAAGTTTGCATATAGGATCAGTTCATGAAGTTATTAACTGTTGGTATGATCCATTTCAGTAGATGCAAACTACCCGGTCGGCGTTTGTGATAGCTGTGAATTGTGGTTGGAGACGTTAGGTAACGTGGTTCCTAATTAGTCAATGGCACAGATGCCCCCCCACTCTTTGTCTGTACCTCTATGCCGAGTTTAGAGACTACTTCATATTTTTATTTGGTGAATTTGTTCTTGGATTATTACGCTATTTTTCACCAATAATGCTATTATTACCACTTTGGTATGCGTCTTGGTAATTTTGTGCTGCTTTAATGTGGTGTGGCAACCGAGGTCGACGGGCATTCGTGGCAGCTGCTAGGTTGCTTATAACCGACTGACCCCCACAATCATACCAGTTAAGCTGTTCAAACGCTACTTTACAGCATCCCAAAAATATTGAAAGGGGACCGAGATTTAGTTTCACTATGCAACCCTAGACTCAGAAAGTTTTATGGATCGGTGCCTTTTATTCGATTGCCTATTAACTGTTTCGTCCTGTTTCCCTTCCAGCTATCTTGGTGGGTTGTTTCGAGAGGTGGTTTAGTTTTTCTGTAAATATCCCAAGTAACATTAGTAATTTATGACACCTTTTATCATTTTATGTTTATCATCTGTGCGTTGAGTGTTTCGTTATTTATACCAGTTATCAAATTTGACCTCATTTTTACTGGCTTGGAATAAATAGGTACATAATAAAGTTAATGTAGGCCCCTTTCAAGATTTTGTCTATCTAGTACATCATTTGTAACTCGTCAATTTTTACCGTTTTATTTAATTAAGCTAAAGTAACCGACTGTCTAGGGGTGGCTTAGTGGTTAAAACATTCAGTTTCAAACCATCAGGTGATTACAGGTTTTGACATCCATCCACTTTAGCTTGGGAAATCGGGCAGCACCTCTAGTCGTTACACAAGTCGGACTTAAGCCTAATCATATGAGCATACATTTGATGAATTAGATTATTTTTGTAACTCATTTTTGGTGTCTTGCTGTAATAAAAATAAAACTTATAAAAATCTGAACTTTCGATCAGGAGAATTTAGATAAAAGCAGGCTTTTTTTATGAAGCTAGCAAAATTGCTATAAGTCGTTAATCAGAGACTCATAGTACTGTTAGTTGATTTCGAATACACTGATGGAAATGTGTAAAGAGATTGTGGGACGTATGTTTTGTATTCACTTGTTTCTCGTTCATCCCAACATATTAGTCTTTGATTTCTTTCTGTTTTGTTGAAAACTGGGTTTTGGAGCTGTTGCATTAACCTGCCAAAAAGTTTGTACTGGTTAGTGCACAACACAGTAAATCAATTCACTTACTCTCCTGCATCAATACAGTTCTGCGGATAATTCATGTGTTGTACAAATATGTTTGAGGTGTAGGCTGACATTTCATCAAGAATCCTGTATGACGCGCACAGATGTCTCACTAAATGTTGATCAGTGCATGTTATTATTAGGTGTAATGTCAACGACTAAGGGTAATCCTTCGTCTAAGCTCTTTTGCTGTAGAATACATGCTGCATAGTTCTTTTACTAAGCTTTCAGATATGTGCTTCCTAATTTGGCTAAAGTTTTTTCATGTTTTTACTGTCTGAATCTATGCACGTTTTAAAATCCATTAAATTCAAACTGCTACTGATTTTAGTTTCTGAGGAAAGAATTCAATTCGGGCGATGCTGCCAAGAAATCACGTATGTTAAACAGTGATGATCCTCTTATTAGTCTTACAGACTTGTGGCAGATGTGGAGAAATAATCCTGGTAATTTGGGTTTTTTAATTTTTTATGATAGAATTATTGAAATGGTCCAACTTCGAACAGTTTTCTTATTTGTTGAGCTGTGCATGGTCTTTCTAACTGTTTACGATGTATTGAATATTCACCAAATAATCTTACGTAGTTACTCCATTATCACCTTTGTACCTCTTTTTTGAAGTCGTGATGATTTATGTTACTACTTGTTTAAAGTTTTTCTGTCATTAAAATCATACTCTGAATAGGTAAAAAAATCAGTTACTACTTAGCGAGTACTTTTGTGTTTTAATATTAGGCTACCAATATAGAGGCTAATTTACTGGACATTTGTCTGTAAACGACAGTAGTTTCTGATAGAAAAGTTGTGTCGGGTTTCATTGTTAGGGATAATAAACTTCAGGTATTGGGGTTTTTACAAATATTGTATAACAAGTGGAATAATACAATAAAGCTACCAAAGAAATCTAATTTTCCAAGTCGTGTTAATTAGCTACATGCTTTACAATAATTTTAATCATTTAAGATATCTGGTTGATATATTCCACTAAGTCTAACAAATATGTAAAAGTTAAGTGTAAAACGACTTCAGTTGACCGTTTTTATCATACAGCTTAATTACCAGAGATAGTGAGTTGACTTCGGAATTCCTTCAAATTTATGTTCACTTAAATAAAATGTTATTACCTAATTACGAATATTTATGTTATAACTTGTGGCCAAGTGTATGCCCTTTTAACGTATGACGTGATAAAACCGCCAATTAAAGAACAGCGAATTGTCGATCGGACCAGTGATACACGAAAACTGTACGAACAGTCCAGAGTACTTATCGGTCCTGCTTCTGCCTAGCCCAGGCGGTTGAGTCCAGAACACTTATCTCAGCCTCTGCGATATGAATCATTATATTTCAAACATACTGAGTTTATATACCAATCCAACTGAACACATCCTACCATAAAATAGAAAGTAACATGTGTACAAGACTTAGTCAAATGTGGCTGTGAATAGGGAAGATAGTAAGTAATAGACGAGGCATAATTCAGGAATGGTAAATCGTATAACATTAGTTTGTAGTTTAAAATAAGGCTTATAATGAGGGGGGCACGAATATGAATGGTTTTGTTATTTAGCGATTGTCCGAAAAAAATTTATGCACAGTATCGGTTCATAAATAGATCCCGAAGTTACCATTCATTATCCTTATCGGGGTATAAAAATTTGGGGGTTCCCCATTTTTCTTTGAAGAAAAATGGTCAGGATAGCGGTTAGACATCCGTATTCCTCTTTTCGTCTTAAGTAAATAATAACAATTATTGCAGTCATTCTTAATATATATCTGATATTCTTTATTTCTGTTTTTACATCTAGCATTTAACTGGACTGTGAGAGATACTACTCAATGGTTAGTTAATCTGGTAGATCTCCCTCAGTATGCTGATTTATTTCGTCAACATAATTTAGATGGTCGTTCATTACCACGGTAAAGTTTCAGTATTAATTTTTTTACGAAGTATGATTTGGATAAAATTTCATCAGGACTTATATTTCATTATTTATATGCAGGAATCATGTGATTAGTATGTTTTTACAGTCGTATGCACAATGCCCTCTTAATCTAATTTTTCTACTCATTTGGATATTACGAATATATTATTTATTTATAGCAATCTACCCAATGCTCAATTTATTCAAAATTACCAAATTAAAACTTGGTCATGATACCTACAACCTCCATGTTTATTCATTTCGGATTACCATTTTTTTACGAACTAGGTGTTTTGTGCTCAAGTTCGCAGGGCGTATTAGTGCCTTCAATGCAAATATTGTACATGAAAAAACCGATAATCTAATACCCAAATTGTTTGTTTTAGGGAAATATCTTTCATGACCTTCAAGTAACTCAAAGTCTAATATATTTGCCATTCGGTGTAGAAAATATTTAAGAAATGTGTTATTTTCATTAAACATGTACTTACATGACCAATCATTGTAGCTTTGACGTACAGTGACACCATCTTTAATCCTTTTTGATAACCAAAATACCACATTTCGAAGAGGTTGAAAAACAATCGTTAGAGACTGACCAGTTGCAGTCCTAACAAATTGATGGGAAGATTCAAACAAACAATACTGAATGAATTTAAACTCCACCCCATCACACAAGCAAGTAGCTATCAGGAATCAGTGGCCGAGTGGATAACGCGATGGCGTTTGAAGCGAGGGTACTGGGTTCGAGTCCCAGAGTGAACATCAACTCTGAGATGCAGGTACATCCAGCTGACGAGTCCCAAATAGGACGAAACGCGCGTCCTGGATTCCACTGCTAGCCACTATCCATCTCTGCTTACCAATCTTGATTTTATTGTCATCTATTAATTATTGATTATCTCAAATAATCGTATCAACGTATATGTTTTTACTATCTCAAGTAGTTTTTATCTCAATTCCGAGTTTTGCTTTTGCTGACTTTTAATAAAACATTACAGTTCAGCTGTAAGTTGCTTGATAATGGGTCTAACTCAGAAAATTCATTCTGTTGACTTTTGTTCACAACCAACCATAATTTAATTTTACTTAGAACAAGTGACAATTGCTTACTTTATTGGAAGCAAGTTTTTGCCGTTTTTTCCCTACAATAATTATGTGTGGTAGTTTATGTAGAATCAAATCGGACTTGACTAGTTTTCAAGCTAGTAGAATGTGTGGCGCATATGTATCTGGTGCCCTTTTGTACCAATATGTATGTTTAAATAATAATAATAATAATAATAATAATAATAATAATAATAATAATAATAGAATGTATATCAGAATATTTTTCTTTATCATTTTTTACAGCTTGGCTATGCAAAATATGAGCTACTTAGTCGATGTCCTGGGGATTCAGAATCCGATACACAAGAAGAAATTGATGCTTCGTGCTTTGGATATCATTCTGTTTGGGCCTCCAAGACGTTAGTGAATTTTATCATTAACTTAGATTGGTTTTATGATTTTTCATCTGACTTTTGGTATTGATAGCGAGATATCCTTTATGATACTTTCGCAGAGTACTGGAAAGATATGACTCCTTTGAAGCTGGGCCCATCATTACGATATAAACAAATAAATCATCCACCAGATTCTTGGGTATAATCCACTCTTTAAGTGTGAGGGCTAATGATACTGCCCGGTCGATCAAACTGAAATAGGTGGAGCGAAGTTTGAACGAGAGACTTATTTATTTATTTATTTAAACACATACATATTGGTACGAGGGACTTAGTGGCATAAGTCGAACACTTCAACTAGTAAGCTACTTCAACTCTTGTTCAAATGAGTACTACTAGTTAGCGTTGTCTGGATTATTGAAGAATGTGACATTTTACATATTAGTACACTCATAGTAGGTCATTACTTCGACGATGTGGTATATTTGACTTGTTATTAGTCGATCACCGTCATATCGATAAATTATGACTAAATCATTCCTTCCAATTTATTTATGGCCTAAATATTATTTCCACTTCAAAATGTTTGTAAACTTGAGGTTATATATCTAGTATTTTGAGTCACAATACATTTCAGTAACCTGTTGAGTTATAGAGTTGTATAGAAGAGTAAAGATATTAGTACAGTAAATTCTACGTGGGACAGTCACATCTCAAACACCGGACTATAAAAAGTGAAGCATCTGGATGCTATTGTGAAACACGATAAGAAACAGTAGGGATGTATGCCTATTAAAAGAATTTACAAAGTATTCATATTATATATATATATATATATATATATATATATATATATATATATTTGAACACAAATATTGGTACAAAGGGGCACAAAATACATATGCGCCACAAAAGTCACTTGATTTGTATGTGGGTTGTGATACTGCCCGGTTGCCCAAACAGAAGCAGGTGGTTTTCTCAGGGGGCCATACCCGGAGCCTTCGACCTAAAGGTCTGATCCACAAGGTAGTGGAGAAACGTTAGGAGATGCAGTCTAATGGTAGCCGGAAACCAACAATAGGTTCATATGCCTTTTGTTCCATCAGGATACTAGAGCCCATTTAAACGATTTGTTTGAAATCAGGGTTTTCCAACTCCCTTAGGTGAACCCTCTGTGTCCACCAACCTAGTTAAAGCGCCGGACATTCGCTTTTCGTCCTCTCAATTTCGTAAACAACAGTAATACTACAAGAAGGCAGTAAGTAAGACTTCCCTGGCAGTGGTTGTATGCACGTGGCCATGTGAGAGCATTTCTAAAGGGAGAGTGGACTTTCCCCGCCCTCGGGCGTACCAAGGCATTTAGAAGGTATATTTATGTAGCGTTCAATCATCTATTTGCATCTCTCGGTTTTCCGCAATTTGAACTGTCTTCTCGACTAACCTCCAAGTGTTCTTCCAACACCATGATTTCGATGCACTGGAATTCTTCACTCTGTCCGAAAATTGTTGCAACTTCGACGCTGCGTTCCAACATATGCTACTTATAAACATCCCTGTGAGTGGCGTCCACTTCACTACCTCTTGGTAATGGTTTCTGTGATGTTCATTACTTTGAGTAACTTGAGTTATTTATCCTAGTCATCAGGGCTAAATCACTAGGTAAATTGATTTAGTCTCACATGTCTGATCTACCATTTAACTTCAATATTAGCGATCCTATGTTCCCATGTGTTGTACACCATTTTTCAGGCTTAATATCAAAGTCTAGTGATTTCGTCTTTCTGAAATCTGTAGTAATGAAACATTAGGGTAACGTGCTTGTTAACATTAGTCGCTTTTTCGCGTAACATCAGATAGTTCTGCTTATCATGTAACGGTGGCTTATCGGTTAAGAAATTTAACTTTTGGTCATTAACTCCCAGATTTTAGCCCGGCTTCACCTACTTCAGTTTTGGCCATCGAGTAGTATTATTAGTCTTCATATCCGGAGTGTCGCTCGTACTCAAGTACTTGGTGAATAATCTAGTGTTTTTTTTACTCATGATTATTAACGCGTATCTGTGTCACTGCACTAAAATTTCCTTATTTTTCTTAGTGCATCAATATGGTTTCAACTGTATGAAGTACATGGTTCTGTCTCGACCGTAGTTGCTACCTTGACGTGGTGGTCAGACTTGCCTATCGTGATGACCCAACTGGGCTATATTGGCTGGAACATAAGTTCCTGTAGTTTTTACTATGCCAGGCAGGTCGATTGGAGAACAGTAAGACTAAAAGCAGCAACTCAAGGTCTGAGGGCGAAGTCGTACTGCTAATTGTAGGGGTATGACAGCAGTAGGGTGTTTCCCTCTGACAACCAGCATCTGCAGGGATGCTGCCTTCTAACAAGGAAGGAAAGGGTTAGAAAAGGTCGACCCTAAAAATGTCAAGCCTCACCTTACCTCACGGATTTCCGTCTTTGGTGGTAAGGCCCTTTAAAGAACGGAGCTAACACGTCAAAAATCCCCCACAAAAAGGCTGTGCGTGACCGGCCTCAAGCAGTTGTCCCTCGGGCTCTGCGATCACGCTCCCAGGTCGTTAAGACCAACATTAATCCAACTTCCTTTTGAGAACCCTCTTTCCGTCCTACTTTATGGCAGTGAAACATGGCCGGTAAGATTAGAGGATATTCGTAGGCGCCTTTTGTTTCCAAGATGTTTTTTTCAAACCACATTCTCTATGCTTAGTCTTCCTTACTATCGTTCGTGTTACTATCATTTATACTTCTTTGCTGTTGATCTTAACAATTTCATTGCGCCATATTAGTGTATGGCAAATTGGAATAATGTACAGGTCCATAGCTAAATTTACAAAAAAATTATGGTAGTTGAATTTGTTAATTACTTTATTTTTCATTGTTTATCGATCATCTATCTGAGAAAATGGAGGTAGATCCGCATCCTTAAACACTAACCAGCTACTGGGTTGTACATATTTAATTCAACCAAGTATATTTTTAGAAGGGGATTTGTGGAGATTTCAGTATATTTCAAAGTTGAAATCATGAGTCAATTGAAGCTAGACCACCATCGAAATCCTGGAAGCACTGGACGGCCGTTTCGTCCTATTATGGGACTCCTCAGCAGTGCGCATTCACGAACCCGCTCTGGCGAGATTCGAACCCAGGACCTACCACTCTCAAGCCGAAGCCCTTAACCGATAGACCACTGAGCTGGCATCCAACAGTGTTAATGTCTAACTTCAACTGATCCACGAAGTTGAGCAACCATTCATCAATTGTCTTCAGTGAATTCCTATCTCACAACAGACGTGGTTGAACTCCACTGGTCACTGCTTCCCACTAGAACTCCAGGACATGTATCTTGAAGTCAGTCACTAGTGAGCATATGACTATAATCAGAAGGGGATTTGTGAAGATTTCAGTATTTTTCAAAGTTGAAATCATGAGTCAATTGAAGCTAGACTACCATCGAAAACCTGGAAGCACTGGACGGCTAGTTTATTGGATTGAAGCATTAACCACCAGTAAATTTCAAGTGATTACCTGTGTTTAATCATAATCTATTGTGATCATTTGTTATACATTCATTGAAACTATCAAATATAATAAACTGAGAGCATGTTTAGTTTTCAAGTTCATAAACCTAGATTAATTAACCGAATAAACAATCTTCAACGTTCTCAGTGATTTCTCTTAATTTTCGTGTAAGTAAAAAGTACATCAACTTACAACACTTCATTGATACTATTGAGTTTATTCGATTGGTCTTAAACTATGACATCCCAATTTTGAAAATCTGATTCTTTCCAGTTTTCAAGTGTAAGATTTATCCATTGGTTTTCGGGGTTTTTCGTTAGTTGGCATCAGTGCTTGAAGTCACTAACTTCTAGTCTGAGCCAGATTCAGACCACTTGGTTGGGTTCCGCGTGACTATCGTAACCAATGATTGGAGACTCTACGTGACATGTCTCAGAATCAGTCACGATGGCGTAGGTGTATACACTTTTTGTCTTCCCTTAAACCGTGGGATTAAAATTGCTTCATATCTATCTTTCTTCCTGTACTATATTCTCATATACAATTATCCTTTCATATAATACCACCATTAAATTAACTACTATGAATTCGGTGTTCATCTTGTTGTGCTAATGAGGTATGGCAACTTGGACCGATGTATATATGTGCCTGGTCCTATGTTGTGCTGACTGACTGACTGATCCAGGCTATTTTGTACAAATTTATGGTGAAATATGAATATAGTGAGATTTCTCACTTTCTTGATCTCAGGATTCAACGAACTATAGGTGAAAAGTTACAAGGATACTTAAGAAAGAACTTTTTTAATTATACCAGTGTTGCTCACGGTAAAGCTGAAATAATCGCGTCTCTTCTGACCTCAGCTTTAGAGATAATATAGTCTTTGTTAGAATTATCCAGGGAATCAGTACTTAGTTAAAAGTAATCTTCCCAACTACTGGATTCCTGTTACCTCAAGCGAACTGCTCTCCGAGGTTACCAGGGTTCAAAAAGTTTTTTTTCCACATGGAAATACAAAATTTGTCTAAAGTAGTTGGTAAAAGAATGGATTTAAACCTATTGGGATAATTAAATCACTTTGTTTATTGACTTCAATCAAGTAATTGGATTGCGGGAAAAATTTGTCAGTTTGTCACTATTTGGGAAGTTTTAATTCCTGCCATTAATATGTACTTATAAGTTGTCATTCTCTTTTGACCTTTTGATCTATATATTGACAATCTACTTGTTCTGCACAATTTATATTTCGTTCTCTTTTAATGCTTTATAAATGTAATAGCCTAATAAGTAAATATTCTTCACATTACCTAATCACAGTTATCAATGTTAATTATGTAACATTGTATTTCCTTTCAAATCAATCAATATTTTTCGCTAATTCGTTTGTGAGTAGCTTGTGAAAGAAACTTAATTTGATCATCGTTCTTGGTGTGTTCACATCTGTGTAGCAAAATAATTGTATGTAATGCTAGTGATTGATCGTGTCTGTGCTGTGCTTATAAAAAGCAGGATATATAAAGTGTCATAAGTCTTTTGCTACAAGTAGTAATTGGATTTTCTGTTATGTTTTCTAAATATGGATCAATGAATCTCCGTTTTAAAAAAATCGTATATCACATAGAAAGAGATTGCGTAATTGTGGAAAACTCCGCTTTATCATCCTTTGTTCATTTACTACTAGGGATACTTTTTTTATCTGAAAACTGAAACAAATTAATATGATCACGAATCGATCTGAGCTAGACAACCGTTGAAAACCTGGAAACGCAGGAGGGCTGTTTTGTCCTAGTGTTTAGTTTCTCAGCAGTACACAACCATGAACTTGTAACTCTCGCTCACCAATGTTTGACCTCTAGACCTGTGAGCCAAGATTCAATGGTGTACAAGTCTAACTCCTGTCAATCCACAATATCGAGCAACCATATTCCATTACCTTCGGTGGGCACCTACAAATCCAACACGACTTAGCTCTCCTGGTCACGGCATCTCAATAAATGTCGAGGTATTATTGAGGCTAATATTTCAGACCCTATATTAGTTCAACTGATTTCTCTCTAATTGTCACTAGAAGGTTTGTGTTCTTTCCTGTAAACTGGAATGATCAGAGATCAAGACCAGTCGGATAGGATTACATCCAGTCCACAGATTTTAGCTAAGATATATGCCCCTAAATGCCCTGGTACGGTCGAGAGTGGGGAGAGTCCGCTCTCCTTCTCGAAATGCTCCCACATGGCCACGCGTATATAGCCTCTGATATGGAAGTCTTACTCACTGCCTTCTCGGAGCGGGGATGTTGTTTATGAAATTGAGAGGACGAAAAGCGAATGTCCATCGCTTTAACTAGGTTGGTGGACACGGAGGGTCTGTTTGTTGTCTATCCGAGACCCGTACTCAAGACTCTGGTGAAGTATTAAAAATCCGCTGTCCATCCGTCGACTCGAAAAGTTTGTTTCACGTGCGTATATCCGGGAACCCTGTGGCATCTTCGTCTGGTCTTGCTGGCGTTGATGTCGCAGTAAGCGCTAGAGCTGAGGTAGCACTAATCAATTTGATCACCATTAACAGTCGGTTATGTGCTGTTAAATTAGAAAGTTCTATCAAAGTGAGAAGAAATCGGCGTGAGAAACGATGTCTTTTCGTCATCTCGCCTATGCCCCGACAGAATGTAGCCTGGATGCAATCAAGGGTGAATTCTATCGCTAGTTAACTGTTCTACAAAAAGTGCGTTTGACAGATATTGTAGTACTAGCCGGAGACTTGAATGCACAGGTCGGGCGTCTTGGCACAGAAGAGAGTTGTCTGGGTGGCCGATAGCTACTTGTTAGTGGCAGGACAGATAACGGGGACCGTCTACTGCAACTGTGCACAGACCAAAACCTGTTTCTGGCTAGCAATAACTTCCGGCCGCCCTCGATTCGTTGGACAGAACTGTTCTCTGTAATTGTCTATTGAAGAGGGATGTGCCTGAGAAGTTTATTAACATCTTAAAGGCCATGTCTACAAACACCACAGGCAGAGTGAAGGCATACAACCACCTTTCTCCATTGTTCCATTCAAGCAATAGGGTTAGGCAGTGTTGCCCAATCTCACTATTCCTCTTCAACCTCGCCATCGATGACATTCTGAAAACAGCTGTGATGGATGTAAGGAATGGCGGTGTAGATCTTTTGCCCGGAGAAAGACTTCTCGACCTTGAGTATGCGGTTAATATTGTCTTACTGTGCGGTAATGCCCAAGCCATACAATCCGCACTTAATCAGTCCGTAGGTATGGTATGTGCTTTGCACCTTTGAGGTGTGAAGTACTTCTACAAGACTGGAAAGATTCTAATACTGTACTCACCCTGGGTGGTGAGTAGATTGAAGTAGTTTAGAAGTTCGTGTATCTAGGTACCTGCATAAGTGCTGGTGGTGGTGTGAGTGATGAGATCGATTCACGTATAGTGAAAGCCAGAGCGGTTTATGCCAATCTAGGCCATCTTTGGTGCCTTCGTTATGTTAGTCTGGCTGTAAAAGGTCAGATTTACAACGCATCGGTGAGAGCAGTATTGTACTATGCTTTTGAAACCTGGTCTCTCCGAGTTGAGGATGTTAGACGACTCTGTGTCTTATCATCGTTGTCTCTGAAGAATTGCTGACATCCAATGACAACACCATGTTAGTAATGCAGAGGTTCAGCATTTTGTGTTCGGGCGCAGAGACGATAATCCTGTTGGTGTCACCATCCCGAAACATCGACTTCAGTGGCTTGGACATGTTCTACGAATGTCATCCCAGAGAGCTCTTCGTCGTGTATTATTTGCCGACGCTGGGACTGGTTGGAAAAGCGGAGAGATGGTCAGTGTATGACATGGTGTCGTGGTATGAAAGGAAGCTGCAAAGGGCTAGCTTCTGTTGGTCCTTCCTGACTCTGTGGTTGGGGTCCGAAAGATGGTGCAACACAGTGGCTAGAGACGTTATCAGATATGGCACAGAATAGAAGCCAGTGGCGATCCTGCTGTAACCTCCTTTGACTGAAAGAGTTCTTCTGGTTGTACATTTCAGTTTCCCCACCATTACTCTTATGTTTTTTATATATGCATCTTACCCCTTTTCTCTTCCCATTCTCATTGTTTTGTGTGGCGCATATATATCTGGTGCCCTTTTGTACCAATATTTATATGTTTAAATAAATAAATAAAAGCTAAGATTTCAGTTGATCCCACTGCTCAAACTGGATCACCATCCTTGAAAATCTCAGGAGATTTCTTGCTGTCACTTTTTTACGTCCAGTAAGACTTAGACAAATATGCGCTCGAGCTAGAACATTATCCGAGTCCAGAGTGGTCTATTTGATTCCATCGATCAGTCGATTGTGTAGGTCACCACTTCAGACTATGTTTTTCCTCATGTTTAAAGTTGGTATTAGCCAGGAATAGACGGTTATCTGACCATATTTGCAGCAGACTCTGGCCATTATCTGTTCTATGAGCCTCAACACCGTAGGATCCTCCTAAATGCCTTCCGATTTGGTTTAGTTTACCTACTTTGGGATTAAAATCACTTGCCACTATTATTGCACCGGTGCATTTAGCTTTTCGAAGGAGGTTAGATAGCTTCCTATAAAATTCATCGCTAACTTCGAGTAGCAATCTGTGAGAGTGTAGACAGAGACTACGAGAAGGCGATGGCGCGTGTTCCTATCTTTCTGAGTTCTCACTGTTCGGTTTGGTTGAGTGTCTATTGGAATCAAGTTTGACGGAGCCTATTCTACTTTATAATTTAGTGCAATGTCTACACCAGCGATGCTGCTAGAGGTAGCAGTGTGATCTCTAGATATTTGAGGCGGAAATCGTGCTGGTTTTGTGTATTGACAGGATGAGGTCAAATAAATGACTGTACTTGGATCCTGTATGCATGTTTCGGAGACTCAACATACGTCTATGGCACGAGACTCTAGAGTCCTGGCTAAATAAGACTGTTGTTCTATCTGACTACGTTTGACCATCAAAGGCTCCAGCATGTAGTTTAGAACGTGATTTCTGGACATCAGGAATATAAGTTGGTTAATTCAAATAATTGATGGCGCATGTGTATAAAGATAAATGTGAAGGGTTAGTCGTGTAGATGGAAGAATTATTTATAGGTGAGGGGGGACTCGATCGTCAACACGATAATCTCGGGTTCTGGAAGAGATATAAGGGCTGTTGTGACTTCCCGTTTGCCCACACCGTTGAAGGATATTTCTTGTTGGTGAACCTAAAAAAGAAGCAGAGTTAGTGGTGGTAGTCGCGATTTAGGAGCGTGACAGCAGAACCCAAGGCACAACTTATTGATGCCGGTCGTACACGTCTTCTTCGTGGGGAGTTTTCTATGTGTTAGCTGTGCACTTCTAAAGGCCTTACCATTAGAGACGGAAATCCGTGGGGTAAGGCGAGGTGTGATATATTTAGGGTCGACCATTTTTAACCCCTTCCTTCCTTGTGAGAAGGCAGCATCCCTGCAGATGCTGGTTGTCCGATTGAAACACCCTGCTGCTGTCATACCCCTACAGTTAGCAGTACGACTTCGCCCTTGGACTTTGAGTTGCTGCCTTTGGTCCTAACGTTCTCCAAACGACCTATCTTGTATGGTAGGGCCTAAAGAGATATGTGTTCCAGCCAATACAGCTGGGTTGAGTCATCACCATAGGCGATCCCACCACCACGGTTCACGTAAACAACGTCAATACCATCGATTCAAAGATGAGGTCGTACAAATATTTTTCATAAATTAAGGTAGAATATTTGGCTTTTTTATTGCATACGGTGTTAGATCTTCCCTCACAATCAATTTTTTTCACAATAATAACATATTTTTAGTAGACAACAGAATTCTTAAAGTTTTTTGCCAGCTGTTTATTTGTTTTAGCTAAGTTTCTAATTCAATACATAATTACTTCAACTATTTCACTTACAGAGCCAGTACTTGTGTCAGGGAATGTTCCTCTAGTCACATTATCAATAGGATTGTTATGCGTCTCGTTTGTGAGCTTTTCTCATTGGTTCTACCATACATCAAGTTTTTCGGAGAAAAATTCCGTTGGTGAAAATCAAGAAAAGCTAAATGTTGCTGAACAAACATTAAAGCAACTTCAAAGAAGGTTGGTTACTTATGTGAATAATAATAATATGGAGTGACTTTTCGTCGATATTTTATCTTTATTATTGAAGAAACTAGTTTTACTAAATATGGAAGTGATGATGAAAAAAATGAAGTATATGACTTTGACTTCACTAATTTGATGCCATAATTCAATGCAAGATAAAGTGGAATAATGATGCATATGATTTTGTTTTCAACTGTTTATAGGGATTTACTTGTTACTCAGTTCGTTTTGATCTGTCTGTAGTGTGAGGTTTATTCATTTTCATTTAGTTCATGGCTTGTGCCCCTTTATGTCAGAAGTCTATAGAATATCGATATTACTTCTTTAAACCCCATTCTAATTTCACATCAGCAGATGAACACATGCACACACAAAATATTTCATTTCATTTCTTAAAATATGCTACAGTTGGGTTCTGTGTAACCAGGTTTGATATATTCACAACGATGCTAGTTACATCACTAATGTGTTTACTTGACGTGAAGACTGAACTTCTTATTGTGGTACCTTTTTACTCAATTCCTTAAACAAATCAAACACTGAATCCGTATATTTGATATGGTACATGATTTCTATCGTTTGTGTCTAACATCAAAACGACGGTTGTATTTTTCTTTACCACTAATAATAAATTTTGAAGGTTTATTAGATGATACCGTAATATAATGAGAAGACGAAGATTATCAGAACTATGTGATATATTAACGCAATACATTTCGAACAATCTGATCACACATATACTTGTTAAGAACATTTATATATAAAAATAAAAGGTCAACTAGACTGGAAATAGGTGTAAGAATAGACAAGGATAATAATGATAAAATAATTTGAAAACAATTTGACACCTAATCACTCTGGATAATAAGCATGTATTACCAGGGTAGGTTTAAGGAGAGAACAAACTGTCTTTTAATACACAAAGGGGTTTTGAATTTTCGTATGGCTAAGGCTTCAATAAACCTCATTATGCGCCCTTTCACACTTTTAAACAACACAACAAAAGCCGAGTTAAGATCAATCTTATTTCGATAATGCAATGAGAAGACGAAGTTTATCAGAATTATGTTTATCATAATTCTGATAAACTTCGTCTTCTCATTGCATTATCGAAATTTATCAAAGGGACTAATTGTTTTAAATCAATCTTATTACCTGTTTCAATTATATGTTTGGCAATAGAGGATGATGGATGTTTATCCTCTACTCTTATTGGGTCATTCGACTCTATTTGTTTTTGCAACCGTACTAGTTTCAAGTGTTAACCAGATATGTGTTCAATACATCAAGTTGCAGACCTTTTTTGCTCGAATGATTAGTTAACGGTCAAAAAATTGATGGATTCGTTTCACTGGTTTAGGATAATTAATTTTCTTAAGTTACTTTATATCACTAATTTATGAATCGAAGTCACAGTCTTAGTAAGACAACTCTGTAATACTCCGATTTAAACAAAGTTTGTAGAAATATTCTATGCTCATATTATCTAAGATCTGAAATTTTGATTAGAAAACTATTATAAACGATATCACTTTTGTAATGGATGCAAAGGAGGAAGGGATGAGAAAAATATTTCAGTTGTATGGAGACGGGTGGGAATAAATGTAAACCATAGTTGTTTTTTATGCTATTTATTATTTTTAATGTATGACTAATATTGGCTGGGGTAATCACTAAGTTTTATAGTAATATCAATCAACCAACTACAACTTCGGATCAGGCACATATATGTATCGGTCCAAGTTGCCATACCTCATTAGCACAACAAGGGGAACACCAAATTCATACAAATAGTTCCTTCAATGGTAGTAAAAAAATTTCATACAAGGAGGGAGAATTGGTTCGTATAAAGAAAGGTGTAAAGTAATGCTAATCTCGCGGTTTAGGATAAAACAAATAGTGTATGCAACTACGCCATCGTGGTCGATTCTGAGCCATGCCACCCACAGTCTCCAAATACTGGGTACGATAGTTACACGTACCCCAACCAAGTAGTCTGCATCTACCAACATGGCTCAGACCAGGAGTTAGTGACTTTGTGGACTGATGCCACGTTTTGGTTTGGCCGTCCTTAACTCTCTTACAACCATCTCCAACTCTAGTCAGCATTGCGCGTCGTGGTAATCGATGTTCAGGCATATGCAACACGTGGCCCAACCATCTCAGGTAATCAAGATTCACAACCTCATCAATTGATTTACCATCATTCCCTAATACCCTGTGTCTAACCTCACTATTACTTACCTGGCAATCCGAGCAGATGCGAGCAGTATTTCTAAGACATCTATGATAAAATAATAGTAACTTAAGAGTATCTTCTACTCTTAATGACCACGTTTCACAGCCGTAAAGTAGAACAGAACTGCCACATAGTATACTCTTCCTTTAATTGATAAATGGATATCTCGTCTTCGCCATAGGTGACTTAAGTTGGCAAAAACCAAACGAGCGTTCTATTGCGTGCAGAGATTTCGTCAGACATCAACCCATTAGGGCTGATCAGACTTCCAAGATAAGTGAAGTTGTCAACGCGTTCGAATACTTCACTCCCTATCCTTAGTTCAGGTGTTGACGCAGGTCAGTCCTGAAGTAACAATTTACATTTAAAGGGAGAGAAACGCATTCCAAATATCCTAGCATTATTACTCAGTGCTAACAAAAGATTCTGCATTTTATCAGCGTCTTCACCAAACAGGACTATGTCATCTGCGTATTCTAAGTCGATAAGTGGACCTCCTGGTAGGAGACCAATTCCTGAAAATTAAGTCGACGAGACTGTTATTTCCAGCAATAGGTCGATAATGAAGTTAAACAAAAAAACGGGGATAGTGGACGGTCTTGTCGAACACCACTCGAGGTTATAAAATTAAATGACAGTTCGCCATAAGCTCTCACTCGACTGGTAGTGTTCGAGTGAGGAGCCTTCACAAGGTTTATGTACTTCTGAGGTACACGTTTCAATGACAGACACTGCCACAGAACCTCTCGGTCTACAGAGTCAAATGCTGCTTTCAAGTCAAGAAAAACTATCATTGTCGGACGCCGATAAGCATGTCTGTGTTCAAAAACCTGACGAATGATGCATATGTGGTTGATGCAGCCACGACTAGGTCTGAAGCCAGCCTGATTTTCTCGTGTTTGCAGTTCACGAGTCTTTGTTAGGCGTCCGATGATAATTGAGACTAGTATTTTAGATACGATATTAATCAAACTAATCCATCTATAGTTATCACAGGATGATTTTGATCCCTTCTTATATATTGGGATAATCAATGATTGCGACCAGTCAGATGGGATTACATTCAGTTCCCAGATTCCGACTAAAATATTAGTCAACCTAATCGCTAAAACTGGACTACCATCCTTAAAGACCTCCATCTGGAACAGCTGCCTTTCCTTGTTTTAGGTTAGCTATAACTTTGTGAACCTTAATTAGAGGTGGGGGACTTATTTCATTGTTCCATTCAGGCTGTTTAGAAATGGTGAGTAGTTGTAGAGTAGCTGAAGACCAACCAAACTGTTCCTTAAAGTGTTCCTCCTGTCAGGTTCCAGTGAGGCACAAGCAAATTCGTTCTCGTATTAGAGCATCTACAGAGTCTAAACATGTACTCCAGAACGAGCGGCAGTCTTCTGTCGAGCCTCTCCAACGATGACTAATGACAATATGGTCTACTTGAGTCCATCTTTGGTTTGATTCAGAAGGTCGCCATGTGAGACAATATCTCTCCTTATGCCTAAAACTAGTGTTTCCCAAAAATAAACGATTGTCTAAGCACAGTTGCAGCTGACGATCACTATTATCTGTTCGCTGGACTGGAATAACTTCGCCTGTATCCCCCCGGGGGCCACTACCGGTTCCAAGTCCGGATAAGGAAGGAGAGTTGCGCATGGGGTTAGCGACCCCATCCTGTAGAAAACTAACTCGCTAAAAAAACGCTAACTAGGAAAAATAATTCAAACCATTTAAACTCTGCCCTGGGAGTTGAAGGGAGAATTATGAGACCCCATAATGAAATGGGAATCCCATTGACCAAGGATCATCAATCCTTCTTCAAAACAAAGAGAGAGGGCATCACAATCAACGTCATCCAATGGTATGCGCCTACCAACGACTACAATGAAGACGCCAAAGATCAATTTATCGATAGGCTGCAGTCGATCTTCCAGAAGTGCCCAACCAAGGACCTGACCATTCCGATGGGAGATTTCAATGCCAAGGTTGGAAAGGACAACACTGGATACGAAAACGTCATGGGATGGCATGGACTGGGAGAAAGGAACGAAAATGGTGAGAGGTTTGCAAACCTATGTGCCTTCAATAAACTGATCATAGGCGGCACTATATTTCCATACAAACGCATTCACATGACCACATGGACTTCACTAGATCACACTATGCAGAATTAAATTGACCATATCTGCATCAACAAAACGTTCAGAAAGACGACTGGAGAACCAAGGGAGGAGCTGATGTAGCCTCAGCTCATCACTTGCTGGTTGCAAAGATGAAATTAAAACTTGAAAAGCACTGGACAACGGTGAATCTTCTCCTATTTCATGTCAATGGTGCTCTCTAACAACTTTGAACGAAGTAAAGTGACAGAATACGAATAATTCATTGTGTCTTGAAACTTCTTCTCGAGCTACGTACAAAATAAAAAGTTTATTTAGTTTCAAATATCAGTTCAGCTGGAATTGTAGTTAGCTTTCGATCAGTGAATAGTGAATTGTTTAGAATTTGAACTTGTAATTTACTCTTGCAAGAGTTTTAATAGAGCTTACGTGAGCAATTGAGTAGTAAGGTTGATGGAAAACAGAGAGTGCTTGGGGTAGGATGAATGGTTAGCAGGAGGTGCTTTTGGTTACTGTTATGACTTGTAGTCTGTCTGCGCGATACACGAAAGCCGTACTAGCAGTCTAGAGCACTTATCGGTCCTGCTATTTGCCTAGCCCTTCCAGTTGAGTCCAGAACACCAACAACAGCCTCTGCAATATGAATCATTATTTTCAAACATACTGGGTTTATATACCAAACAGACAGACCACATCGTACCATAAAGTAGAAAATAGCATTTGTACAAGATTCAGCTAAATGTGGCTGTGAATAAGCGGAACAGTGGTTAATAGACGGCGGATAACTCAGGAATGGTAAATCGTACAGTAATAGTCTGTGGGTCAAAATAAAGCTCATAATAAGAGGAACATGAATATGAATAGTTAATCTACTTAACAATTATACAATAAGAAATCTAGGTATTATATTGGTCTATAAATAGTCCTCAAAGTTACCATTCCTAGTTCTGTTCGGGATTTAGCAGCTACAGAGTGCTTTCGCATTCATATTTTCCTGATAGATGAAAGTTACAAGTACTCAAAATAAAGAGTTTAACTCAATGATCCTACAGAATAGCTGCTTAATAACTAGACATTTGAGGGGCAAGATCTGAATTTAAGGTATGGTTGTTACGTTTTATCACTAGAAGGTTTTCACATTGTTGCTTCGACAACGAAAGTTTTCAACATAGCCCTCAACAATAAAGTCCAGGTCTTTCATGATCTAGTCAATGGAGAGGGAACTACTATGCAGAGCAACTTGGAAGGGATAAAAGAGGCAATCACTTGAACATGTCAGAAGGTTCTGGTTCACAAAAATCACCATCACAAGGAACGGATTACTGTTGGTACACTGAATCAGATTGAAAAAAGGAGGAACAAGAAGGCAGCAATCAATACCAGCCGAACAAGAACAGAGAAAGCTAAGACACAAGCTGAATACATAGAAGTAAACAAGCAAGTAGAGAGGAGCATCAGAACCGACAAACGTAAATATGTGGAAGATTTAGCAATGACGACGGACTTCAAGAGAAGGATACATGAGACATCTGTATGATACAACAAAGAAACCCGCTGGAAATTACGGCAAACCAGAACGACTAGTGAAAAGCAAGGAAGGTAAAGTAATCACCGACATTGAAGAACAACGAAACAGGTGGGTAGAACACTTCAAAGAACTCCTTAATCAACCAGCTTCATTGAACCCACCCAACATCGAAGCAGCACCCACGGACCTCCCAATTGATGTTGGCCCACCAACAATTGAAGAGATCAGCATGGTCATAAAACAAATCAAGTGCGACAGAGAAGCGGGATCAGACAACATTCCGGCAGAGGCACTGAAAGCAGAAGTAGTAGTAAGTGCAAAGATACTCTGCATTTTCTTCAGTAAGATTTGGGATGAAGAACAAGTACCAACAGACTAGGAAAAAGGACTTTTGATCAAGATACCAAAAAGGCGATTTCAGCAAATGTGAAAACTACAGGGGCATCACTCTTCTCAATACCAGGAACTGTCTTCAACAGAGTATTGTTAAAGAGAATGAAGGACCCCGTAGGCGCCCAACTTCGAGACCAACAGGCTGGATTTCGTAAGGATCGATTGTGTACAGATCAAATCGCAACTCTATGGATCATTGTGGAACAATCAATTGAATGGAATTCATCACTCTACATCAACAGTTGTCTACGCAAGATACTTCGGATCCGCTGGCCAGACACTATCAGCAACATTCTGTGGGAGAGAACAAACCAGAATTCAATGGAGGAAGAAGTCAGGAAGAAGCGCTGGAAGTGGACATTGAGGAAAGCACACAACTGCGTCACATGGAATCCTGAAGACCAAAGAACACATTACGCCAAGAAATGGAAACAGACTTGAGAATGAATAAAAATTGTATAGAACTAGAACGGAAGGCACGGAACAGAGTGAGTTAGAGAATGCTGGCCGGCGGCCTCTGTTCCATTGGGAGTAACAGGTGTAAGTAAGTAAGGGCTGGAATACCAAGATACCCACTTAAATGTCTTTCTATTTGGTTAAGGCTACCTACTTGGGCATTGTAGTCACCTGTTACGAGTACTATGTATGAGCGTTTAGCTTTATGAAAAAGTTCAGAGAGATTTCTGTAAAAGTCACCTTTCACTTCATCCCGGCTTCAGTCAGTGAGAGCGTAGGCAGAAACGACGAAAAGACAACGACGTATGTCCCTATCCTTCCGAGTTCTTACGGAGCCGTTTAGATGAACAGCGTGTAGGCGACTGTTAACGGGCATCCACTCTAATAGTGCTTTTTCTGCCCTTGTACTTAGTGATATGCCTATACCCAACAGTCCACGAGAACTAGCCATTGTGTTGTCAGACATACGGAGGGTGTATCTCGTCGGTTCTCCGTTTTGGCGAGATGTGATCATGTGAATGACCACGCTGGGATCCTGTATGTGTGTTTCGGAGACACAGCATACATCAATGGTACGAGATTCTAGGGCCTTGGCCAGGAAGGCCTACTATCTGACTTGACATAGGGTATGTACGTTGAAGACTCCAATGTTTAGTTTGAAGTCAGGTTTCAGTAGACGTGAGACGGTATTTCGCTTACTAGAATAGTTGGGCATGGTGACACTTGAGGAGCAAGCAAGAGAGGAAGTTTGGAGTTGAAAATCGAAGTAGGGGGAATAATAGGTATTAAAGAGGGGAATTATGAATACAGAGGTATTGAGTTCTGTTAGAGGTATGAGGGCGGTTATCACTTCCCTTCCCACACCGTGGAAGGGTTGCTCTAGAGGTACTTGAAAATATGGTTTTAGCTACCTGAGAGCATGACCGCTGTGCCCAAAGGACAACTGCTTGATGCCAGTCGTGCACGATGTCTTCTTGTTAGCTCCGTACTTGTTGAAACCGAACCGCCGGAGATGGAAATACGTGGGGTAAGGCGAGGTGTGATATTCTTAGGGTCGACCTTTTCTAACCCCTTCCTTCCGTTGTGAGAAATCGTCACATCTGCTATCACACCTCTCTACAGTCAGGAGTACGTCTTCGCCCTTGGACTTTGATCCTACCGTTCTCCAAACGACCTACCTTGTATGGTAGGGCCTAAAGAGATATGTGTTCCAGCCAATATAGCTAGGTTGAGTCATCACCATAGGCGATCCCAAACACCACATCAAGGTAGCAGCAACGGTCGGGTAATAGTAATGTGCTAGTTGTTGGTTGCTGGAGGTTCTTTAGATACAGTGGGTTTCAAACTCTTTGTCTAGTAAATAGTCTCTGTAGCGTTCAAATAATTCTAATCTTAATTCTGAAGTTACATTTTTGATCGTGGTTGTAGCTAAACTTTCATACTATTTATTACTATTTCTAGTGTATTGATGTCGCACATGTAAAGTTTATATTTGTCAATTTTGACATAGTACTATTTAAACCAGTGTTAATTTAATCTGGTTATTTGTTTACTCCGGAGAAATGCTTTACATTGAGTCACGAAACGTCGGGAATACAATTTTTCTATTCATTAGAATATAACAAAAAGCATATTATTAAAATGCATCTTTATTCAAAATTTTCAGTAATATGTGATGATTCTAAAACTTCCTTCCAACATGTAATTATTGTGTATTTGTTTTATAAAATTAAATAGGTTAGACGACGTGGAGCAATTAAGGCAAACATTGAATGCTTATGAAATAAATCAACATTTTGCTTCATCCTCACCATCGGCTCCGAAGGTGAGATTAAAATTTCTGTGTCTATTAAACTGAAAAAAACTTTTAAATCTATGTTATAAGTAGTTTTTATTTTCACTATATTAATGCGGTTATATATTAAGTGGATAGAAATTAAAAACCATTAAATATCATTATAGTAAATGGGCATTCACAGATTCCATCCAAAATTCGTTTTATACACAATTCGTTAATTTAATAAAGATTTAATCTTGGCTATTTTGTGATTTCTTCTTTACAAAATATTTGTTGCCACTTGTCACTGTCTTCCGTGAATGAATAATCTAAAGCTTTTTTTTCAAATAACAAAGTATCAGTCAAAGTGAAAGTATTTTCAAGCTGTTTCGTTGAATTCTTGTTTCTTTTCCATTTATCTCTCATTTTGCGCATAGATAGTCAAGGGTAGAAGTGTTTTTCAGTCTATTTAGTCGTACGATATATCTCTAACTATTTCATACAATATCTGCAATTGTGTGGTTTTATATTGTTTTGTTTCTTCTCGTTTACACTCGACTACTTTGTAGGGTATGAAACGAGATAATTTGTCATCGCCTCATCTAAAAAGTATGGAAGCGTTGAATGAAGATAGTCTTAATACGCACAAACAATCATATGATCATTCATCATACATACCGTCGTCAATTACTGAATTCAGTTTGTCAACTGACTTATGTAATGATTCTTTACATTCGAATTCCTCGAATAATAATAATGTATACTCAGCAAACGATCCATTGACTTCTGATCAAATACGTACTTTACAATGTCGCAAAATTCTAAATTTGAAGGGACGAAATTATGGAAATGAGTTTTGTTCATCAATTGCTTTATCAAGAAATCCTTGTAATAAATACCATCTAGATGAACCTCATTATGAACTTAAACATTGGCTACAAGTTACTTATGAGTTGGAACTTAAACGTTATTGTGAAAAAAGAATGAAAGCTGAAAAGAAACTGGATTTCGCTCGTCAATCTGTAATTAAATTTATTGATAATTTCTTTTAATTATTATTTTAATCTATCTGAATTATTTTTTATCTACTGAGTATATTATTTATCAACTATTAAGTGTCAACACGCATTCCTATATAATTCAAAACTGGTAGCCAACATCATTTGTAGCCCTTAGCGTAGACCAGTTTGTATGGATCAAGCTTGGACGATAACTAATTGATTTGATTATTAAAAATCTTTTTGTACTTTGTCTGATTTCGAACAGTTAGACATAACAGACAGAAATTTTGAATCTAAGATTTGTTTTTGTTAACTTGACAATGGTCTTTCTCTCTTTAACCATTAGTCTAAACGCACTCGTACATAGAGTTATTCACACTATGAATAAAATATTGGAGAAATCTCTGATTATAACAGTAGGTGGATGCTATTTCAAATTTCCGTGGAAGCTTCAATTCCCTCATGTTTGTAAATATGTATTATTTGAAAATTAGCGATAAGTCATATTTGGCTAGCAAATTGACAAAGTTTGCACCATATGACCTAATGCGATCAGAGGACATTTAGCTGATCAATTAAGAATAAGAAAATAGTCTCTTTTGTAGAATAACCCATTTAAATTATACTTATCGATACAGTTGATTGGTATTTTCGTTTGTTAAGCACTGCGTTATATTCATGTGCCATTTGCTTACATGAAAGAAAGTATGAAATTTACGGATATGTATCTTATAATGGATCGTTTACCAAATCATTTAGTCTGATACTCTATTTGTTTGTTTGCATGCTAAAGTAATGCGTAATTGTTCACTATATGTAGTTGTTTAAGATTATTGAGTAGTGTCATTGTGTTTCTGATTTTAAAAAATATATATGGGAATTTCAGTGATGATATTCAATCTAGATGAAGAAAACTTTTCCAAATAGTTTTTCTAATTTGAAAACAACAATTCCGGGTGATGTGTTCAATACGAATATCGATCACAGAAAAACTAGTTAGATAAACCTGGTAGTCATAAAACTAGTTATACTTATATTATTTTTACATTAGTTGTTCAATTTAAAAGAGACGTGATATTTTCATTGTGTTATTAAATTATCTATTGTTCTTTATTCAAGTATCGGTTATTTATGGCCATAATGTAATTTATAACTATACTGTATGTAAGTTTTTCTAAAAGCCGCATCATGTATTACTGATTATGATGTAAGTGTAGCTGTTACTAATGTTCTCAAACAATTTTGTGTCTCCACTCAGTTGTAGTGGAGTTAAATGTATTGAATTTTCAACATGACACAATATTTAACCTTTGTTTGGCTATGTATTTGTTGCTCCTAGTGTAAACGCTTTATGCGTAAACGTTATGGTATTTTTGGTTCAGTTCGACTAGTAAATGCGATAAATTTGGATGAATTGGAAAATCGTTTGATTAGCGCGAAGTAGGTTATCGTTTTTTTATGATACACCATATTATATATATATATATATATATATATATATATATATATATATGCTATGTAGTTATTTTCTAAGTATAAAGTTTTGCTTCTTTTTAGATTTGTAGTAGTAATTGTTCAGACGCTATTAAGCTTTGAACAATCAGAATTTGGAAATTAGAAAAATCTGTTGATTCTGGTCTTGGTCGAAGTAAATGCAAAATAAACTTTTAATCAAAGTGTTTAAGAGTCAGTTTAAGGCAATACATACATAGATCTTCAGTTTTCACTATGGCTCTTTGAAGTATAGAATAATCATATCAAGTTAGTAGCATCTCTCGGTGCTTTACTAGTGAGTTTGGTAATGTGAAAAAAATGATCACATAACCTTGCTACTGGGTTCGAACACTATTAAACATTACTGTAGCTTGAAGTTGATTTTAGTTCTGTTTTGTTGTTGATTTAAATCACCTTAAATGTAAGTAGAAGTTTAGGTCGTTCTGCTTTTATCTGAACTCTTTTCTTTGATATTATTGCTAGTAATACTATTATTATTATTGTTATTATCAGAGTGTAATTTAATCTGACCCCCAACCAAATGTATTTTCATAATTTTTTCCATTTTGTTAATGTAAGAGGAAGGAGCTTTTAAGAATTAAATAAGATAATTCGATTGCATTGTTTTACTTCTGTCACAAATAGCTTTAGGAATTCATAGAAGTTATGAAGCTGGAAACATACGTTCCTCTTTATTAATGATACGTCTAAACAAATGGTGGGATACTAGCATGATAACATTAAATTTAACAGTTATGAAAATGATTTATCTCGAAGTAGTTTGTAAAAAGAGAACTGTAGATTCAATGAACTCTGTAGTAATACAATTAATAATCAAAATAAAATTTCCTCTCAACATCACACAAAAGAATGATCAGTAAAAAATCACGTAATGTACATAAATCCTTCCAAAAAATTGGTCAATTAATTTAAGATGGATAAATTACAAAAAAAGCCTGAATTAAAATAGTTTGTGATCTGATTATAGTAAATTTATTAGGTTAGTATTGGTTTGATGACCTTATTGTATCGCATGCATACACCATGATTAACGATTTGTTATGGTCAATTCAATGTAACAAAAAAGATTTATGCGTATTTACCTGGCAATTATTATACTAGGACTAGTATTTTAAATCTATTCAGCGGTGTGGAATTACATGTATGAATAACAGAATTCCTCGAACTTTGAGTTTTCGGTGCATCCGTAGAGTAATAACGAATGATTGTTCGTAAATCTTCACTTCTAATACTCTTTTTCTAACAAGTATTCTTGGATTTGTAAATTCTTAGAGTGACTAATTATATATGTTTTTGAAATGAAATCAATCTTAAAATATTGGAAGATAAGTTTATAATTTCTACTTTTGTGACTGTTGCTTAATAGTTTATTATTGTTTTATTCATTTCTTTTCATGGATCCAACATTTTTCTCGTAGATAAGCGACTGGAGAATGTTTCCTAATAGATCTAACTGTTCCAGTGAACAAGTATTTATCATTTTATGTGGCATCTCACCTTATTCCTTTAGGAAACCCTTACTTTTATTTCTATTATTGACAGATTATTTTATGTATATGTGCCTTGGGACTATTGATGTTCCCACAAAGAGTTATTGCAGTGTAACCAAGTACTACAAGCTTGAAATGCATACTTGCTTGTAGAATTTCCTATACGGAGTTTCTTTGAATTAGTTACTTTCGCGTAATTCATGAGTTATGAAAACGATGTGGGAATGATACTGCTTACTCTTCATTATAATAATTTTTACAAATTGTTCTTTTCTAGTTTGTAAGTATCTTCTCTTTAATATTGTCGGTAATGTATTTTACAAATTGTCCATTTTTACCTATTTGCTTCTTCCTTGCTCCTGTTACCCACCATAGACGAGCATAGACTGTCAGCCAGCATTCTCCATCCAACTTTGTCCTGAGCAGTTGTTTCCAGCTCCGATTCATTCTTTTGATGTCTGCTTCCGACTCCCGGTGCATTGTGTTCTTTGGTCCTCCTCTTTTCGGTTTCCCTTCAGGTTTTCAAGTCAGCGCTTGCTTCGTAATGTAGTTTGGTGATTTCCGTAATGTGTGTCCTATCCAGAATCTTTTCCTAATGTCCTCTTCAGTTGAATGCGGGTTTATCTTCTAACACAGTAGGCTGTGTTTGATGGTATCCGGCCAACGGACGTTCAGTATTTTACGTAGACAATTGTTTATAAATACTTGTACATTCTTTATTATGGTTATAGTAGTTATACAAGTTTTAGCTCCATACAATAAGACTGTTTTGACGTTCGTATTAAAAATTCTGACTGTGATGTACACCAACAGTTATTTTGAGTCCCATATGTTCTTCAATTGTAAGATTACTATCCTTTCTTTGCCAATCTTCCCCTTTACGTCTGCATAAGATCCTCCATGTTCATCGACGATGCTACCCAGATACGTAAGTTTCCACTCATTCCAGAATTCCCCCAGCAAGTGTGATTGGGTTGGTGTTCTCTGCATTGTATTTGAGGACGTTGCTTTTTCCTTAGTGTATGTTGAGGTTCACTGATGCAGAAGCTGCTGCTACACTGTTTGTCTTGACCTGCATTTGTTGATGTGTATAGGATAAAAGAGCTAGGTCATTTACGAAGTCGAAATCGCCCAGTTGCATCCAACCTATCCATTGTATTCCGTGCTTTCCCTCAGATGTGGAGATCTTTATAATCCAGTCGACCTCCAGAAGAGAGAGAAAGGGGGGAGTAAGCAGCCTTGTTTGACTCCGGTCTTTACTTAGAATATATCTGTCAGCTGTCCTCTACGCACCACTTTGCAGTGTACTCCGTCATATGAATCCCGGATGATGTTGACGATTTGCTCAGATAAACCATGGTGTCGAAGAAGTTCCCATAAGGTTCTTTTTTCCACACTCAAATGCTTTCTCATATTAAAGGAGGTGTGTAGTGGCGAGTTTCTTTCAATTGAATGTCCAACGATGATCTATAGTGTCGCGATTTAGTCTGTGCGCGACCTATCTTTACGAAGTCCGGTTTGTTGATCTCGAAGTTGTGCATCTAATAAGTCCTTCATCCTGTTCAGCAACACTCTGTTGAAAACTTTTCCTGATATTGATAGTAGTGTGATGTATGTGTAGTCCTCACATTTGCTCAGATCTCCTTTCTTTGATATTTTGATGAGATATCCTTCTTTCCTGTCCGTTGGCACTTGTTCTTCCTCACAAATCTTCCTGAATAAATCGTGGAACATGTATGCAGTTACTTTTATGTATAACTCCAGTACTTTTGATGGTCTTGCTGCTTTCCCACTCTTGATTTGTCTGATGACCATCTATTTTGATTCTTTTCGATCGTTTGAGAAGTGACATTTACAGGAAGACTAATGTGTGCTGCTTCAGTGAAGCTGGCTTATTCAAGAGTTTCTCAAAGCGTTCTACCCATCTGTTCCTCTGTCCTTAACTGGTCTCTCTGTTTTACAATATTTCCCTGCTGGTTTCTTCATTGTGTTATTAAGTTGTTTCATATTTCCTCCTCTTGCAACTTTTTCCGCTGTCGTTGCTAGGTCTTCCAAATATTTTTGCTTGTCAGCTGTTATGTTAATCTGCACTTGCTTGTTTGCTTCAGTGCATCCAGCTTGTGTCTTGACTTTCTGTTATTGTTTGACTGTTGCTAATTACTGTCTTTTTGTTCTTCCTTTCTTGAATGTCCAGAGTTTCAATAGGGATCCATTCCTCATGATGATGCTTGTTGCGGTCCAGAACCTCCTATCACGTTGAAGTTAGTGCTTCTGTGATCCGTTTCCAATTGCCCTTCATAGTGGTTTCTTCTTTGAATAAATATTGTAAGGCTTGGAACGTGTTATTGAGAGCTATTTTGAGTCCTTTGAGTTTATCAATATCCCGAAGGAAGGTTGTATTGAACCTTTGTAATACTGTCTCCCCAGTTGTCCAGCCTTTGTTTGATCTTTTCAACCACCAGGTGGTGATCTGAAGCTGTGTCAGTTTCTCTCCTAGTTCTCACGTCCTCCATTGACCGGAAGTTTTTACAGATACAAATATGATCTATCTGGTTCTCTGTAGTGTGATCCGGTGAGACCCATGTAGCTTTGTGTATGTATTTGTGTGGGAATATTGTGCCACCCATAACAATTTGTTGAATGCACATAGGTTTGAAAATCTCTCCCCATTTCCGTTTTTCTCTTCCAGTTCATGTCGTCCCATGATATCTTCATCTGTCGCGACTATTGCGTTTGGGTCTCCCATCAGGATGGCGAAATCCTTTTTTGGGAACTTAGCCATGATCGATCTCAGCCTATTGTAAAATCTGTCTTTATTGTCGTCGTTGCAGTAATTGGTTGGTGCATAACATTGGATAACATTCATCCTGATTTCCTCTTTTGTTTCGAATGATATTTTGATGATCCTGGATCCATGAGATTCCATCCTATAAGTGCTTTTCGCGCTTATTTGGACAACATCAGAGCGAATCTCTGAGTATGAGGAGCTTTTCACTCTTCGTCACCGGAGCACAACAGCACCTCTCGCGTACCTAACCTTTGTTGTCCAGCTTGGGTCCAATAAGTTTCGCTGATTTCGAGAACCCTCAAGTTGTATCTCCTCATCTCCGTAGCTATTTCGTTGATCCTCCCAGTCTCCCACATTGTCCAAACATTCTATGTAGCTATATTAATTGTTGCTCTGATTGTTAAACAGAGCATAGGCCTCGTGAGACTTCCAAAGAATGTCAGCTATCACCATGGGGCATGATAATTCTTCTGAAAAAGGGTCCTTCAAGTGTCAGGACAGAGTTTAAATGGTTTAATTTGTTCAATCTGGTTAGCGTTTTTTCAACAGGGTTGTTTTCTTCCCACGTTAACTATAAAGAAAATAGTTTGCCAACGATCTTGTTTGATGCAGTTTACAAATATCATATACATATAACCGATTATCCGATAATAATTGTTGTGAAAAAAATTTCACTGAGTGTATCTCATCTAAGTTTTTGATCGGATTATCTTTTGTCTTTATCTATTTTTACAGTGATTTATTATTTAATGTACAGCTCCGTATACTGTATTTGATTGTTAACTTTTTTCTAGACAAGCTTTGGATCAACTTGAAATTGAAGTTCAAGAACGTATAAACCGTTGGAGTCGTATTGAAGCCTTAACTGGTCACTTTATACACACAGATATTCATAATCAATATGCGAAAAGTACCATTTGTGAAACGACAAAGTCAATTCATTGCTCAATGGATATGTATAGATATTGTAATGGTAGTATGAAGTCTAGTGATTCTGATCGTCTGTCGTCTATGATTGAAGAAACTTCTCTAGAATCTAATCGTTTTTCTAAATCTACTAGTAATGGTTTGGTGAATGATTTCGATTGTACTCATAATAAAGAAAGTAAGTCACAGAATCATATTTTTATTTGAATATTTTGGTTATAGTTCATTTAGGACAGAGTGAGGAAGAATTTGTCCTGATATTTTACGTGACTGATGATTAATTGATTGTCTAAATAATAATTGCTTAATGTATTGCAGATTATATGCATAATATTTTATTATGTTGGGCTCAGTCTGCTCACAAATTAACATTGAAAAATAATATTTACTTTTTGTGAAACCTATATTTTTGTAGTTTTCAACTTGAAAGATTCATTTCAATCAAACAGTGAAACCGCTGATACCTTCAGGACAAGTTTACCACGAAATTATTCTTTTGTTCGACCATTTGCTACTTTATGGAGACGTAAGACAAAATCTGGCCGAGGTAAAGCAGATTCTAAACAATAATTATATAGAATTTTGTTTCCTCAGAGTAATACACTTATTTTAATTTCTATCTTCTTTCACTATTTATCTTCATAAGATGTCAAGCTGAATCTTTAAGATTACATGATTAGTTTCTTTGTTACTTCCTGTTAAATATATATACGTATAACCTTAGCATACATTCCTTTAATCACTAATGCGTCTTTCTATTAGACTGTATGTTTGAATCTAAAGGGAAATTGTTCGACTGAAATTATTGTGTTTACAGGTTTTGTGCAATGTTGGCTTTATTATCAAACGGAACTTTATCATTTATTTACCTTGACCTGTTTACTTCGATCTTCTGACTGTCATAGTACTTTACATTTGCTATAATATACCTATATTTGTTTTCCTCTTTTGTTTGTACTTTCATAATATTACCCAGGTTGGTAATAAATTTAACTGTGTTAAAGGCATTTATATTTATTTTAATTAAATTTTTTCTTATGATAGTCTGCTTTTTCCTCACTTATTTCGAATTTGTCAGTCATAAGGTGAATTTTATCCTATTTCATGTCATTGGTGCTCTCTAACAACTTTGAACGTAGTAAAGTGACAGAATACGAATAATTCATTGTGTCTTGAAACTTCTTCTCGAGCTACGTACAAAATAAAAAGTTTATTTAGTTTCAAATATCAGTTCAGCTGGAATTGTAGTTAGCTTTCGATCAGTGAATAGTGAATTGTTTAGAATTTGAACTTGTAATTTACTCTTGCAAGAGTTTTAATAGAGCTTACGTGAGCAATTGAGTAGTAAGGTTGATGGAAAACAGAGAGTGCTTGGGGTAGGATGAATGGTTAGCAGGAGGTGCTTTTGGTTACTGTTATGACTTGTAGTCTGTCTGCGTGTCCAGTTAATATATGACGTGACGATGCCGCCAATTAGAGAGCAGCGATTTATCGATTGGACCAATGATACACGAAAGCCGTACTAGCAGTCTAGAGCACTTATCGGTCCTGCTATTTGCCTAGCCCTTCCTGTTGAGTCCAGAACACCAACAACAGCCTCTGCAATATGAATCATTATTTTCAAACATACTGGGTTTATATACCAAACAGACAGACCACATCGTACCATAAAGTAGAAAATAGCATTTGTACAAGATTCAGCTAAATGTGGCTGTGAATAAGCGGAACAGTGGTTAATAGACGGCGGATAACTCAGGAATGGTAAATCGTACAGTAATAGTCTGTGGGTCAAAATAAAGCTCATAATAAGAGGAACATGAATATGAATAGTTAATCTACTTAACAATTATACAATAAGAAATCTAGGTATTATATTGGTCTATAAATAGTCCTCAAAGTTACCATTCCTAGTTCTGTTCGGGATTTAGCAGCTACAGAGTGCTTTCGCATTCATATTTTCCTGATAGATGAAAGTTACAAGTACTCAAAATAAAGAGTTTAACTCAATGATCCTACAGAATAGCTGCTTAATAACTAGACATTTGAGGGGCAAGATCTGAATTTAAGGTATGGTTGTTACGTTTTATCACTAGAAGGTTTTCACATTGTTGCTTCGACAACGAAAGTTTCCAAGCGTTTAATCACGTGACTTGGGACACATAAAATTGAGCTTCTGCAATTTCATCATTATATGCTGTGAAATGTACAGATAAATTTGATAGACATTAGATTGAGTCCTAGTTGATTTCCTTATGGGCGAATTGAGAAACAGCCCTCTAAAAGGGCTTAGAGGTTTATGACTGAATAGCTCTAAAAATTCGTGATCCTTGGATGGAAGTAACTAATCGACAATTTAGTCAGAATATAATGGCATGAAAAACGCTCATAAATCCAGTGGTAATTTTGGGAAAACTCAAGCTTATTATCCCGCTCAATGAACGGCGATTCAAGAAAGTATACGACAATAACAAACGTTTTGATTATTGGCTGTGAGCAATAAAGTAGAACATGGAATAGCGTAAGTCGGTATTTAACTTCAGACTGAAAAACGTGGTACTAATTTATCGAAAATTGGAACGCATTCGCGATCGATACAATTAAACGAATATATATGTAACTATAAAAACAGCTTCATTCAAGAAAGTGGGCACAGTATTCATGAGATGATATTCTTTCATAAAGATTTGACAATTTTATTGTATGCTGAAACATCATAAAATGTACATGTCACTATAACCCTACCTTAAGTGCGGTCAGAGAAGAAAGGGATTATTCCAGTCTTTAGTCTTCAGTAATAAGTATAGTAGGTTGATGAACCTGTGTTAATCCTGACAGATTTCCTTCCAGTGAAGGTCCAGCTTCTTCTTGAAAATGTTCACTGATGGTGCTGATACCACTTGTTCTGGTAAAGCGTTCCAGTCATTGACCACTCGATGAGAAAAACGGGACCCCACCTTTAGTTTATTAGATCGCGGTTTCAGAACCTTCTTGCTATGACCCCGGAGATTATTAGTGCTGGAGGGAGCAAAAAGATAAGACATATTAACACCCAGATCATAATTAAAGATACGAAATGCCAGTATGAGGTCACCTCGAGTCCTACGATAAGATAAGGGGAAAAGGTTTAGACGTTTCAGGGGAGTTTAGAAAGACCCTTCACTAATTTTGTCCTAACACGCTGGACACGCTCAAGTGATTTAGTATAATTTATCAGACATGGGCTAGCTGTTTGGATACAGTATTCTAAGTGTGGCCTTACATAGGTGGGGTATAAAATTGGAAACATATCCTCGTCGAAGCATTTAAATGTTCGGCGAAGTGACCATAGCGCACGACAACCGCATTGCAGTGCGTAGTAGTTTCTAAGTTGTGACTTATAGTTATTCATAAGTCTTTATGTTCTTGGACGCGTGGAAGAGATGTACCATTAATGGTATAATAGTAACTAATATCGTGCCCGATGTGCTTGAACACGCTTTCCCTGGAATTAACTTCCAGGCCCCAATCATGAGCCCATCTAACTAATTCGTCTAAACCAGCTTGCAGATGACAACGATCAGTCTCACTTCTTATTGTTCTCCAGATTTTAACATCATCCGCAAACAATAATGTCGATGACATAAGTAATAAAGGTAGTTCGTTAGCATACAGAAGGAAAAGTAAAGGGCCTAAGATGGTGCATTGGGGTACACCACTTTTGACTGTCTTCCATTCGGATAGCATTCCATGGACCCTCACTCTCTGTCTGCAGTCACAGGAAGTTTTCTGTCCGTTCCTGTATAGCACCTGTTATTCCAAAGCTCGAGAGCTTCTGCATAAGACCTAAGAGTGAAACTTTGTCAAACACTTTGCTAAAATCTATGAATATAGCGTCTACAGACAGGCCGTTATCTAGGGCAGCTGTCCAATCCTCTCTCGCAATAAGTTAGTTAAGCATGAACGCTTGTTACGAAACCCATGTTGCTCGAGATTTAACAAATTGTACGAATCTATGTGACTCAGTAGCTTAGCCCGAATTATTTTTTCAAGTAACTTGACTACTATGCTGATCAGGCTGACAGGCCGGTAGTTAGATACCATTCGTCTCTGATCAACTTTAAATATAGGACTAA
Organism: Schistosoma rodhaini; assembly: GCA_944470415.2. Taxonomy (NCBI): domain Eukaryota; kingdom Metazoa; phylum Platyhelminthes; class Trematoda; order Strigeidida; family Schistosomatidae; genus Schistosoma; species Schistosoma rodhaini. The sequence goes on along the minus strand of OX104039.1, from coordinate 16,399,325 downwards.
CTATAGCGTCTTTCCAGTCTCTAGGTAGTTGAGCCTGTGAAATGGACATGTTGAAGAGCGTCGTGAGCGGTCTTGAAATAATGTCCGCGAGCGATGACAGCAAACGTGGATGTAACCCATCGGCGCCCGGTATCTTGCCCGGCTTGATGTTAGTTATCAATGGAAGAAAAACAATACCCTCGGTCACGTATATAGGTCCTATGGTTGGTATCTCGTTGTCAATGGGGCAAGTAGTTGTAACACTACACGTAGAGTAGACTTCACTAAAATGGTTTGCAAATGTCGCAGCTTTCGCTAGATCAGATTCCGCTAGTAAATCTGAATTTTCGTTTAACAGTAATGGGGGATACCATCACTACGTTTTGTCTGCCTTTTAACGTATGAAAATAGTCGCTTCGGACAGGTGCGGCCATCGTATGCGAACTGTCGTTCGTAAGCAGTACGGGGTTTAGTTGGTCTTTTTACATATATTCCGGGTTTTTTTATATTCGCACCTAAATGATGCTTGACCTGTTGACAAGAATAATTCCCCAAAGTGTTTCCTACGCTTCAACAGCTTCCGGGTTTCCTTATTAATCCATGGAGGGCAATGTGATAGCTTACGTGCTGGCCATGGGATAAACGGTTGAGTTAAGGATTCGAATGTAGACTTAAACCTATTCCATGCATCGTCGATCGTACCATCAGCATCGACCGACCAATCAATCGAGATAGCATAGTGAGGACAAAGTCTATCAATGACGGATTATGTTCCAAGTCAATATGTGTCGGCTTTACGATGCTTTGTACAAGTGCACATTGAATAATTGATGATAGAAGGACGCTATCAAAACCCTCAGCTCTATCCAGTTTATATGGGGTGCGTTGAAGTCTCCAATGATGAGACAACATTCTGCCTTACTCGAAGAACAGACGTGTCTTAGGATAAAGTTGTCAGTTAGACAACACGGAGTACGATATATTCCTCCTATAGTCACTAACCCGTTCTTAGACATAATTGTACAACATACTACCTCACACGTGTCACTCGCCTGCGCCTCCGATATGATCGAGTTAATGCGGAAGTGGCCCCTAACATAGAATATTATACCTCCTCCCTTGCTACATATAATTCTATCACTTCTGATACAGATGTAGCCTGAAATGATGGGAGAACAGTCTATATCTACAGTGAGCCAAGTTTCGGTGGAAACAATTATATCGGGATTTAATTCGTCCACCATCAAAATTAGCTCAGATATCTTATTTCGAAGACTACAGGCATCCGTGTAACACACATTTAAGGTGTTTATGGAAACATACGTTCTACCCACACAGGTCTCCTCGGTTTCTCTCTTTTTTTCTCCAGAATCTTGCTCTGAGGGTGAGGTTATGTAACTTCGGACATCTGGAACAAGCTTGACGAACGCGCTTTCCCAAGGTCATAGCTCGAACCAGGCGCTCCACAAACCTACTTTATAACAACAATAAACTTAAAAGGCTGCATTACATAAATACTTAGCTCGACCGAAACCCTATTACACTTTTTGTTGTGATTGGATCTGGTATGTAACTTGGACGCTATGCCCCTTTGGAAATATATTCTTATGAAAACACATTATATCTGAACGAATGAACTGCTATCAACTTTTATAGATTATAATTACTAAACAACCTTGATTGGGATGCATACTGTGAACCAGTATATGTTGTAAATTGTAGATCATGCCTGTAAAAATGGCGTGTACCTGCTATTGCAGAAATATATTGTTATTATTATTATTATTATCATTATTATTGGCTTCCAAGACCTGACTACCCGAAAACCCTTAATCGTAAGGTTCGTTTCACCGTTTAGTTTTCAAGTTTTTAACTCTGTCAGGGAATTCGTCCACTTGATCCGATCCTCAAGTGGCCAGTCTTCTGGAATACGAATATTTTAGTCCTGAATTTCGCGTGCGTTATTCAGTACTACGCCTCTTTCCTCAAAATTTCCGAGTACTAATTTAAGGATCCTTCCTTGTTGGGTCTCGCCCACGACATATTTACCTAGTCTGATGACTTTCGTGATATGTACCCCTGAGACCTCATCGGGCATTACATTTCTGATGACAGATCCCACTAACTGCAGATCGTGGGCATGTCTCTTAGCAGGGTCGGTGTCTTTCGATTCTTCTCCATTCCAAATGATTACACTAGGGACCTGTTTAAGTTCTTTAAAAGTCGTGTTCACGGCTTTCGACCGTGATGTCAGATCCTGCATGTTAGCTACTGGCTTCTTACTGTTAGCTTTCTTTTTAACAGTGTCGTGTTAGTCGAGCGAGTGATTTACAACAACATTTGATGAAGCCAAACTGTTCCCATCCACGACAGGGCTAAATATTTTCTTACATTTGGACTTTAGCGGAGTAACCTGATTCTCAGGACGTGAGTTCAACAAGGACTATACGCACGATCTCTTTAGGTATCTTACCTTCTCTTTTACGTTTCCGCGTTATCCATTTCCCACCAGTATCAGCATCCAGATTAGAAGTACTCGGGAAGATAGTGAATATAGCCAGGTCATCAGTCGCTGCTAAAGCAACTTGCCCCTCAATATGCAATAGTGTGTCTCGGAGTAGAAATTTCTACTTCGTGTTGCAACATTGGGTGTCTGGCATATGCCATGGCAGCATTTACGACACTGATACAATCTTCGTTATCAGTATCCGCGTTGCCGGCACAGCCTTCGTCGACCTTTTTATTAGCTAATGCTAGAAGGATAATGGCTTCCTGAATGAGTAATGTTTTGCTTGAACAACAAAACATACAAAGTCGATGAGAATTGGGCTTCGAATACCTTTTATAGGCAGTAGTGCTTAAGCGCGTGCACATATTGTGGAACCACTCCTTACATTCATCACATTGCATCCCTTCTTACGCGTGGGAACAAGCAATATGACTGTCCACACTTGTGTGCAGAGCCGACCATCTTAGAATGAAGCAAAATGACCGACAAGGTAGATATGTAAGACAAATCACAACCTTGGTCAAATAATGAAGCCGAAGTCGACCAAGAATGCTTTGATGCAGTTTTACAACTAGCTACCAGTAGCACCTTCTATATTTGATCGTTCCCAGTCAGATAGAAATCAGAAGTCAGACGAGAAGAGGCAGGAAAGATATATTTGATGCGTTACCAATATATCGAGGACCTTTTCTATGAGCTGACTAATGAAACGTAGGAGCTGTGTCCCACGCCGTCTTGAAACGTGATCTGGTGCGGATGCATGACCGAAAGCCTTCAGCTAAACAAGTCCACTTAAACAACAGGGTCAGCATCCAATGTCGAACACTTAATGAACTATTGATTTTGGGGAATTACTTACAGCTACACAGTAAATACACAAAAGCAGGATCAAAACACACAAATACAATACCACGTTAACTGAAATAAGTTCAAATCAAGTGTAAACAGTGGTTTTGATACGTAATTTACGATCAAAACAGTGAATTTAACTCAACAAGAATTAATACCACTGTCCTTTTAAAGAGCGCTCAATGTCCTAGATGACTATTGGAATTGACATCAAGTCCACGGAAATTTGTGATCTTGGTTTTGGACTCGATAAGTTTTAATGTGTCAAGGTCAACGAGGGTTAATTAAAATGTCTGGAAGGACGGAAAGGGGTTGTTTGGTGGTGTTTCTGGTATTTACCTTGTTAATTTACAAGTCATCCCAGATAGGTAACAACTATCAGTATTTTATAATATTGTTTGAATGTTAGTAAAATTTATGGCATGTGAATAGGCAGGGATGTAATTTTCAGTTTTCATAGTGATCACCATGAAAACTTAAACATCTTGAGTATCGTTCCTCAAAGCCTGTCGTTATTGTTGTTCGTAATGTTGAACTGTATTTTATTTTTCCCAACTTGTGGAGACCCATATTAGTCCATTTTATTCAGCAAAGGTTAATTTACAAATTTCTGATAGTCATTCATTCTCTGGGGAAAACACTTGGGACTTTCTGTTAAATGATCGCTGTAGTTGCCATGACTCTGTTGACACGTGAATTTGTGTTCCAGTGGTTCATTATTTTTATTTTAACCAAGTTTTTTCCTCTATCTCCGTAAAGATCTGTAGCGTCATTAGGGATCGGCCGTGCTCGCTGCCTGATTGTCCTCACGTTATTTCTTTTCAGTAGCCCTGCAAAGCAGTAAAGATCGTTATTGTTAATTAATCAACTGTCATTCAGCGTTTGTTTGAAAATATACTGGGTTACATGATAGCTTTCGTGACAATAATGTCATCGAGTTCATGATCAAACCAAAAGTTAGTGAACTGTTGTTATATTTCGATTTAGACACCTCTGTTCACACCAACAATCTCACAGAACTAGAGCAACGTTTCGGCAACCTTTTCGGCTTTTAACAGTTTTTCAGTAACTTTTGACTTGTAATCAAAACTGTTTTCAGGCCAAATAATTATTTACAAACTTCTTAATCAGATATTTCTCTAAGTGTGGACGACTGCTTTTTTCATGTAGTCTATTCTATAGTTCGTGCGTTTCGCGTGTTGAAACGGTCAATATTTGGAGCCAATCTGATGAGCATTTATCTGGCTTAGCTGCACAATTTTTAGTACATTATATAATGGGTAACGTTTTCTAACGTTTTGTGTGCATAAGCTTTTTAAGTGTCTTGTCCGCAACTACTAATATAAAGTTTTTTTTTTAGGTTCAGTTACACCAGAAGTCATTGTGCTAGATACCAATGGAAACCAAAAAGAATTGGACGGAGTTGCTATTGTTTATAATTCTTACGTCACTTTAATTTGCCGTACAGTATCTGACGAACATCTTCTGAGGTGGCTGTATGCACCATCACAAGATGAAACATTTACGCCACTAAATAATACAGACCATATTACCATTTCGTCTCAAAAAAATGAAGAAGTATCGTTGCTACTCATCAATGTTCAGTTTAATATGTCGGGCGTGTATCAATGCACTAATGGACTTGCTAGTCGTCAAATAGACGTTCACGTCTATGGAGGTATTTTTATGATAATAACGCAGTTTCTTGTTCAGTTTTAAACAAGATTAGTAGTACTGTCCACTTGATGAAAAAACATGAGGTGGTTGGTGCTTACAGTCTCCAGATTAACACAATCAATTCAAGTTATCATCCTGTTATTGCATGTGAATTCCGGGTTGGTTCAAATGGTATAAGATATACTACTGTCCGTTGGAGAGGCGGAAAGTATCATGTTAAACCCAATCTTTACAAAGTTACTGAGAGTCGAGACGAAAAGTCTGGCATAATATGGAGTAATTTGACATTGCTTCATCCTTGTAAGTTTGGTGATTTCACTCCATTTAATCTTTAGTACTTTATATTTCATCCCTAAACTTAATAATTCATATGACCTGGTGCTTGTCATAAATGTAAAGATTTTTTTCGTCTAGTAACATATTAGCCCAATCACTCGATTCCCGATCACTGATGACAGGTCTCGTTTCCACTCTATGTACATAAATATAAGCATATTGTGTTTCCAGTTTTCACAGAACTATTGTTACTCATAGTCTAGTACATGAACATTTACCAGGCTGGTGATTTGGCAGTACATATCTTTTGTCTTACAAACTTACGCTCCTATGGAGACTTGATGAATCATTTATTAGAGTCACACAGACGTTACTTATGATATTTTCATGTCATGATTGCATGAAGTAACGAGTTATTAGAAACGGTAATTTTAAAATTATTTACAAGGTTAGGGGCAATCAACAGTCTTATCTTTCCCTAATGTTGGATGTTGACATCTTATTATGTATCGCATATTCTTTATTTGACTTTAAGTCAAATTAAAACCACTATTCTTCACACTTATAGTACTTTAAATTGGACAACAGACTTATCGTGATAGTAATGGCTCCATAAATTCTAAACATTCTAATTGCAGTTTAATGGGCTATTTTTTATTGTCTCGATTGATTGAGCTATGATTTAGTTACTTTTCAGATTTGTTTTTCCATTGGTTGTGCACTAGTGAACAAGAGAATAAATTAGTCCTTTTACATTCAGAAGTACATATTTGTGTCATTCATGGTTTTATGGAGGATAAGGGTTTCGTGTCGGCATAGTATAGAAAATATTGTCAAGGTTAAGAAGTTTCTGTTCAGTAGTAATTGAATGCGTTTTAAAAATAGAAACTATCTCTGTTAACACTGATGCTTATTTACATTGAGTTTTAACGTATGATTTTATCAGGTTCGTGTACGTTTTACGAAATATTTGTTTATCGTTTGGGATTGTTTCTCTTAACATAGCCTATGACCAAGAACTGTACGGAAAGTATTATTGCATGTTCAATATTGTGCCTGGTACTATGGAGACTGCTGAATTACAAATAAGCAGTGAGCTAGTTTTTTGATAATTTGCTGTAATACTATCTTAATACTTATGCAAAAATGGTTGTTCGGAATCAGTCGTTCAGGTTTTTTCATTAAATGGCCAAAGTAGGTATTTATATTGCTAAGAAACATTTATTACTGCTGAAGTAGTAGCCTATCTGGTAAAACTTCACTAGGTAGCGCCACGGCTCATCGCATAATCCTTCCAATAACCATTGGATTTCTTGAAATTCACTAGTTTAAACTCTAAAATATTTGAATACAGAATACCCCATCAGAACTTGCTAAACTATGGTTTTATTCACACCCTTTTTGAAACTTTTTAACTATGAATGGAACTTTATCTTCATTTATTTCACACTTTTAGAGACTCATCCTTCAATGAAAATCCTAAAAGTACTCGGTTGTCTTTTCATTAATCATTGCAGGTCCGGCACCTAACAATCCTTATTCTTTCTCGTTTTATCCCTAGTTAATAATTGAGCTAGAGAGTAAATCACTTGTGATAAAATCCTAGTCACGAGTTAAAGCTAAGTTATTTCGGTCGTTCGACTTTCATCCGTTGCAGCTACGGTTCGAAAACTTTTAACCTTTTTGATCTGAAGAATTATGTATCTCTCAACTAGCCAGTATCAGCAACCTTTTCACAGTAATCATATAAACCAAAATCTGTACTAAAAGCTCTTGGTTGATTAGATAGATACTACCCTAAGAATACAGAATTTTTGTTTACAAACTCTATCGGAAACATATGAAATATAAGTGAATATCAACAAGTTTACAAATACTTCAACTTAAAATACCAAACAATGTTGTTTTGCAAGTGATTAAGTAAATGAAGAAATCATATAGCACTTACAAAGTTGTCATTAATTGGTAATAATGCATAATTCCCAACCAATAACACATGTTTTCATAGTTTACATCTGGGACTGATCTTGATGAGACCACCATTGTAAACCAGGTAGCACTGAATGGTCGTTAGTGATAGTAAAACTAAGATCACTTCATGATAAAAATCCAATAATCTCCAAAAAACTTGTTTAATTATAATAACCCATTGTTCCAACCACACATAATTACAAGCGTACGTACACGCACTTGGATGTGATTCATATCCTAGCGTTTCCTTGATAACTGGTTGTTTTTTAGCCAGACTAGGTAAGAATGTTCGGTGAATTTTTATTCATTTTCGTATAAATAATAGGAAGTCGAAGTTGTGCACAATAATAGTTCAATTATGAACACATATACTGCTAGATTTTGTTACATACATATGTAGTTTGGGTTCATATCGATCATTATCTGTACATATTTTGTTTGCTTACAGTTAGACAAAAGTAATAAAGTTTCAGTAACACGTTGAGTAGACGGTAAGCAGCAAGAAGAAAGGAAAAACAATGAAATTATTAACAATTAGTATATTTAAAAAGGCTGGATAAAACCATGTATAGCATGTATAAATAAGTTTCGACTTAATTTAGGGAGAAAACAACTACCACTATTTGTAGTTTATGTGATGAACGTTGAGGTGAACTACATATTTAAACTGGGAAGTGTTTCAGCTTTTCAAGTTGGACTTAGGGACTTATTACAATGTCAACATACTACATTTTAAATTTACCCTTGAACATGATATGTTATCTGTACTTTCCGGTGGAGTTTCGTTCTTTGAGATGGATGGCCCTGATCGTCGAGCTTCTGTTGAAAGCTTGTGCTAATGATGTTGCCCAAAATAATAATGAAAGCTCCACAACTAAGTCATCGAGCTCAGAGAAGGAAACCCCATCAGGACCATACATTTGAGCTACAAATGTTCTCCGTCTTAATATTCCTAGTGCCGATCAATGGCATCTGTGTAGAATTTTTTTCAATAGTATTGTTGTACTATATATAATTATTCTTAGTGGCTTGTTTACTAATAATTGAGTTTAGTTAGTGCTATGACTTTAATCGTTAAACTAATTCATTTTTTGTTTTTTTCCTTATTTCTTCATACTGGACAACTTTTTCTTATATACATATCAAGTCCCACCATTAATACACAAAAATGAACGTAGTGTAAATCTTTATTCTGGTGTGAAATACACTTACTTTTGTGATATTATTGCTTATCCACCAATCACTGAACCTATTTCATGGATGAGGAATGATGTTCCTCTAGTAATCCAACATAATGGTCGAGATTCTGAAAATCGTATACATTTTGAAAGTAAAAACTTTCTCAATGATCAAATTGTATTCGATACAATACAATCAGATGATAGAGCTGTCTATTCATGTTTTGTTCGAGGAGCATTTGGAAATGATACAGCAGCTTTCTTTTTACGAGTGAAAGGTTGGTTTTTATTTCAAGTTAAATTTTTCTGATAGAATATTCAACTTTATGTAGTTAAATGTCTAGTACAAGATAATGTGAATTCAATCGACAACGTTTTTTTGTCTACGAAGTAATGTAATCTGTTTCGATTCTTTCGTTGATGAGATACTAATCACTCAAAAAAATACATGTCAATAATATTTTTCTTATGCGTGTAACATTAAGTGAGCGTTTTATAGTTTGGATATGTATTCTAACTAGTGATAATTTTTTTTAGCTTATCCTAACTTTTTTTCCTCGTCCTTCATCATCCTTTTCGTGTTTATCCTAACATTTTGATGAATGTATTGCTGAGAACTGTAGTGACATTAATATACAGAGGGTTATTTGGTTTTATGCTTTAAAGGTTTGTTCTTTGAAGATAAGTGCTGTAAGTAACTCAGTTCTTATTTTTCATGTGAATTTAATATGCCAGAAACCAGTATATTCAGTTTGTGAATATATGATGAAACTGTGCAGAATGTAAATCTGGACTCTTCAAATCATTAGAATGGTTTGCACGTAAATATTCTCTGCCCAACTTGTTTGAATTCGACAGTTTTACTAGTTGTGTTTGTCTGAAGAGACTATTCTTTACATAGACCTATCTTATGTATGCATGTCAGTCAGTCGGTCGGTCACAATGTAAAACCTGTGCGTATGTATGTTTTTTGAAGTTTCCATGCCCAATTAGCACAGAGAGATAAAGTTGTGATGCCAAATCCCAGAATAGTAGAGGTATTAACACTCATTGGTAATAGGAAAGATTAGACATTGAAGGCACGACTCGGAAAGAAAATATAAATTAGCTAAATAACAGTAAAAAGTTATGAGGAATATAGAATCTCAGGATTTAGGGGAATATAAAGAACGGATGCACCTGCGCCATTGCAAACGATTATGAGTCATGTCATTCAAAGTCTCTAACTATTCGTTGCGATAATCACGCGGATCCCAACCAGGTAGTCTGTACCTATTAACATGGGTCAGTCTGATTGTCAGTGACTTTATGGACAAATGTCATGGTTTGTCCGTCCCCATCTTTCATCTAGACTACTCATGCACCGAACAACATTACCCGTCAAGGTAGGAGGTGGTTGGGCATGCGTAACATGTCTCGGCCACATCAATTGATGAAAATTTACTACCTCATCAATCGATTTCTCATCTGTTATATACTAGTACTATACACTTAACCCAGGCATTGCTTACTCTGTGGTTCCAAAATACACGACCAATGCTTCAAATACTAGTAACTTATGAATATACTCTACTTTTGATGACTATGTATCACATCCGTCCTATGTTGTGGCAGACTGACTGCTGTGGAAACAGCAGTGATATCCGCTAGTAAGGTAAGCCATAAGGTCAGGGAGAAACAATGGATCTCGGCAGCATCCACCACACTGATAGATGCTCTAAAACTCATCCCACCTGGCTCTGAACATAACGAAGAGCGGAGTCAGCTTAAGCGAAGCCTATGCAATGATCGTGAACAGTGGTGGGTAGCGAAAGCAAGAGAAATGGAAAAGGCGGCGGCAATAGGTAACAGCAGACAGCTATTCAGACTTATTAAAGAAACCGGCATTAGGAACCCAACTATTAGCGAAACTATCTCAGACAAAGATGGGCATATCATTCATTCTCAATCCAGGAGATTGGATCGATGGGCAGAACACTTTAGGGATCAGTTCAACTGACCTTCAGCCACACTTCAGTTACCCACGATCCCCAGTCGTCCTGAATGGCAAATTGAGGTAAGTCTTCCAACTCTACGAGGTTGAAAAAGCTATAGGAAATCTGAAGCGAGGGAGAGCCGCAGGCCCTGACAGGTTTACCCCTGAGATTTTTAAGGATGGTGGTCCAGTACTAGCAACGAGATTGACTAAGGTCTTAGGTAGAATCTGGGAACTGGACGTAATTCCATCTGACTGGTCCCAATCACTGATTGTGCCAGTCTATAAGAAAGAACAAAAGTCCTCCTGTGTCAATCACAGAGGAATCAGTTTGACTAATATAGTGTCTAAAATATTAGCTTCAATAATACTTAGGCGCCTAACCAAAGCTCGTGAAGAGCAGACTAGAGAAAACCAGGCTGGTTTTCGACCTGGACGTGGTTGCATAGACCAGATATTCACTCTACGTCAGGTCCTAGAACATAGCCATACATTCAGACGTCCCACAATAATAGTATTTCTTGACCTTAAGGCGGCATTTGACTCCGTTGATCGTGAGGTTCTACGGCAGTGTTTGTCAGTGAAAGGAGTACCAAAGAGGTACATTAACCTCATCAAGGCTCTCTACTCGAACACAACTGGTCGAGTTAGAGCCTATGGCGAACTGTCATCAGAATTGGTTACCTCAAGTGGTGTTCGTAAGGGCTGTCCACTCTCCTCATTCTTGTTTAACTTTGTCGTTGACATGCTTTTAGAGATAACACTTTCATCATCTCAATCTCCTAGAGTTGAACTTTTACCGGGAGATTCACTTATTGACTTAGAATACGCCGACGACATAGTTTTATTCGGTAAAGACGCTGACAAAATGCAGTCTTCTGACCACTATAAGCAACAATGCAGACATGTTCGGGATGCGATTCTCTCCCTCGAAGTGCAAAATGTTACTTCAGGATTGGGTTGCATCGACACCTGAACTAATGATAGGGAGTGAAGTAGTTGAGCGTGTTGACAGCTTCACTTATCTTGGGAGTCTCATCAGCCCTTGTGGTCTGGTATGTGACGAAATCTCAGCACGGATACAGAAGGCTCGTCTAGCTTTCGCCAACTTGAGCCATTTATGGCGTAGGTGAGATATCCGTCTAGCGACAGAAGGACAGGTTTACTGTGCAGCAGTCCGTTCCGTCCTACTTTATGGCAGTGAAACATGGCCGATAAGAGTAGAGGATATTCGTAGGCTACTAGTGTTCGATCATAGGTGTCTTCGACGCATTGCTCGTATATCCTGGGACCACCGAGTAAGTAATGCAGATGTTAGGAAACGGGTACTAGGTAAGGATGGCAAATCGATTGATGAAGTACTGAAACTTGATCAGTTGAGATGGCCGGGACATGTGTTACGTATGCCCAACCACCGACTGCCTCGACGTGCAATGCTTTATGGTGTAGGAGCAGGTTGGAAGAAAGCTAGGGGCGGCTAGACCAAAACATGGCATAAATCCATGAAGTCGCTGACAAGTGGACTGGGCCGTGTTGGTAGGCGTAGACTACCTGGTTGGGATTCGCGAGATGATAGCAACCGATGGTTAGAGACCTTGAATGACATGGCTCAAAATCGTTTGCAATGGCGAAGGTGCATCCACTCTTTGTGTTCTACCAACTTCTAATCTTCTGAATTCTTCATGTCCGTATCCTTTTTCTCTTTCCAAATTTATTTCACCGTATTATACTCCTTCAATAACATCTTCCAACCCTTATCTTTCACATAATACTTATACTCTTACTACTTCTACCAATATGGGATTTGAATCGACAACTTCATCTCTGTGCTAATGTGGTATGGCAACTCGAACTGATGTACGTACGTACGAAGTTCTACGTTATAACTGACTGACTGACTGGTATATCACATCCATCAAGTAGAACGAAGCAATCTGTTGGGCAGAAAACTCGTCCTTTGGTTGGAAGATGGATTTCTCACCTACTCCGTTAGTGACGCAAGTTGGCAAAGCCAATCGAACTTTCTGAATCCATTCCGGGATTTGGTCAAATATCAAACCAGGAGTACTAAATAGACCTTCAAGATAAGTGAGGCGGTGGATGCGTTCAATTATTTCACCCCCTATCACTCATTCAGGTGATGATGCGAGCCAATCGTGAAGTAACATTTTACCTTTGAAGGTAGAAAACCGCATCCGAAACACGTTCGCATTGTTCACAGGACAGTTTTTGTTCTTTCTTGTTAACTGGAATGATCAGAGATCACGAGCAGTCGGATGGGATTACACCTCGAATAACAAGATGGCATTCTCCTACTACGCATTTCACTCACAATTTTTTATTTTGTTATATTACTGTTATACTGATTATGACTTGACACTTTAGTACAAATCATTCTGACCTTTATTAAATGAACTCTCTAATTTACAAATAACACAATTATGAAGTATTTATGTCGTGACAGATGCAAACGTTCACCATTTTTAACATATAACATCAAATTCATTAATGTATGCCTTATTTTGACATTTGTAAGATATCATAATTATGGACTTATAACTGTAGAACCTAATGGTGGAGTTGTTGAAAACAATTATTCTCTCTAATATCCTTTATCTTGTATAATTTTTTAATCTAGATAAATACTTATTTCATAGCATGTAGTCAACCCTTACCTCACACCAGTCCTAGAAATAAAAACAAATCCACTGTTATTGTTCTGTTGTTTAGTTTATTTTCGTCTGAAACAGTAGTTTTATCTTCTAATCGCAACTGTGAATTAAACATTTATTAAAATTTCTTAAATTATGCATTATGAAGGATTTAGACATTTCTATTGAACATTATTATTTCGCTTCAGTAGAATAAATTTCATATTAGTGATTACAAGTCCTTAGGATTAATAAATGGTCATTAGTACTATCCCAAGGTATTTATCATTATATCGGTGGTTGTCTTAATCTTTCATTTGGATAATTGATGGAAGTATAAAAATTATTCACTTTATCAAGACTTATTAAAGTCATTGAAAATCTAGTATGAGACCAGTTAAAAAAGTAATCTTCTCTTGATATTATCCATCGAATTGTAAACACTGATATTCTTGTGTAGTTTCTGAGTGTTCAAGGTTGAGGTGTAAACTGTTAGTGTAAAATTATCAGCTAATTAATATACATTTGGATTTCCTGTTTGCTGAAACAGTTATGTCTGAATTGTTGTGCTTGCTGAATACTCAAGTGGGTTATATTTTGTACTGAACTCCTAAATCCGACAATGCGCTATGAGAACGCAAGGCTAATAACGTTGATTTGTTTACAGTTAAGTTAACAATCAGATTTGTATAGTTTGAAACTGAGTAATATTCAATACCAGTCACTCAATGACTTATTATATGAACACAAATTCGATATCTCACAGTCAACCGTCTATGACCGACAAATATAACTATTTGACTAAGTTACGTAATCATTCCTCAAGGTGTGATTATATATATATATATATCAGCCACTTGAAAAGTTAATTGTCTATAAGTTTGTAACTTTATGACATCGTTGTAAATGTCTTCACAATAAGATTGTTATTTGGGTAACCGATTCTTCACCGTACCATCTCAAGCTTCTAATAATTGATTTCCCGTAGACTTGTAGACGTGATATGACTCTGAGTAATTGGTATTCCGCAACTATACAACGAACCTAACACGGAAATAGGGTATTATGATAACCTATCGTACATTCAGTGCATGACGTTTTTATATCAATCATAGGGTTTATTAAACTAAGTAGTTTAGATAGTATGTAGTCGTTACAGTTGTCATAATTTTTAGTCGAAATTGTGATGCTTATAATTATAAAGCACATTATATTTTCGTATATTAGTCAGCGACAGTAATTATTACATTTTAAAAAGATTCCGTGTAACTGCATAAACAAGTCGCTTCATTTACATCATGTTAAAGTATTTTTAACGTGTCTGTTTACTACTTGTTTGCAATATAGATCGTCATGCTACGCTATGGCCTTTAATTGGTATTATCCTAGAAGTGGTGGTTTTGTTTATAATTATTTTAATTTATGAAATAAAGCGCCGTGAGCGTGCTAAACGAGAAGAAGCTGGGGAAAATTTGGTCACATCTAGCAAAACACCAAATGCAGCGTATGGAGTTGATGAAGCGAGTGAGAATATGTAAGTTGTTTACTGAAGAGTAAATTTATTCCTGAAAGCTATTTATTTTCTAGTTATATCTTGTTTTTATGATATGGTTCTGGATATGTTTTTTTCTCTAAATTAAATGAGCTCAGAATCTTGTGCATCTTTGACCGAGATTGTTCAAATGCTGCAAATTAATGTGCGCGCATACATATCATACATATAATAAATGAATGAAAGTTAAATGATAATCGGAAATTATAAACTTAAGTTTCGTTTGAATAATATTTCATGGATTATGGCTCCTTCTAGGTAAACTTCAGATTATCGAGTTTCGCGCTGATAAATTTTAATCATCTTTCAGCAAGGGTAACCGCGATAACTTATTTCTGATTCCACATTGACTTTTGATGATGTTTGGTTGGTTGTTGCCATTTTTAGTTCGTTAGCTTTGCTGTGTCTCAAGGTCATATATCCTTGCTTTAACACAGTTGTTGTTCCTCGGATCTTACTTCTTTGAATATCAGGCTTCTCCTGACTTCTTCCTGTCTTCGCGTTAGGGAACTATTATCGAAGTTCTGTATCAGTCATCCGATTTAACTAGTTCACGTAAATCCCTTTATATGTAAAGAGCGTATCCGATCGTTTGTAATTAGAAGTTACCGCAGTTCAATAAAAAAACTTTACAGTTCCTTGTTATGGATATTTCAAGTTCATTCATGATAAGCAACTCAAGTTGCTTTTTTTTAATTTTCTTACATCAACTTTTGAATTCCAGGCAGTCAGATTTTTCTTCTTTAGACTATTAGTCATCGATCGGTAGATTACTTTTAACTCATGAAAATTAGGTGATTACATGCATCTTGAAACATTTGTGATGTCTAAACTAAAGAAGAACTAAGCAAAATAGTAAGTGTATATTCAAAAATAAATACTGTCTGTGGTAGTCATCTGGTTATCTATACATCGTTATGTTGGTTTGTTGCTTCTCAGTGTATTTAGTTTTACCCTCAAGTTATAGGGTTTGTTAAAAGTTGCAAGTAGGATAAATAAATGGTTAGTAGATGCATGACTCTTATTCTTTAAGTTTTACTTTCATTTCGATCGAAGTAGAAACTTAGTAATACATAGTTTTTGCTTGTAGTATTGAATTCGATAATATGACCAACCACGAGTTCGGCAAGTTCTTACTAGGTTACTTGTATTAGTGTAAACAGTTTCCCTAAAACAGTCACATCTAGGGAGATTATACGAACTTTTCTGGAAAAAACTTGGATTTATAGATTTTGTGAATAGGAGGCTTTTTAGAGTGATTACGACAAAAACTTTTTAATGGAATTAAAATGGGACTTAGAAAATCAATTTATATAATTTTTTTTTAGTTCGTTTGTAATCGTTAGAATCCGATCATTTATAATCTTTACTTTTATCTGCTTCAAAGTAAATTTCCGTATGTTACTATAAGAATAATGTTTCTACAAACATGTAACTTACATGTTTGTGTCTATATTAATGCTTAATCTGTTCCTGCTTCGGTTTGGGCATCCGGGCAGTATTCCAACTCCCACACATTTGTATTTCGTGCTTCCTTGTACCAATGTTTATGTGTTTATATAAGTCTGTTCCAGTTAAAATGTTCTTAATTTTACATTTAAGTTTTATTTATGTAATATGAATATTTGTTTAAGATAATTTCGTGATCAGCAGAATCTCTTCTATTCCAGTTTTATTAACTATATAATATAATTAGTTCTTACACAAACAGTGTAAATCAAAGCTATGTATATGAATCTGTTGTTGATAAACGGATTCCGTAATTATAAGAGTTATTCATTGTTGACATTTGATTTGTTTTTTATCATGTGGTCATCATTTTATTTTCATGATTTACACTACATTCTCTAAACCAAAACAATAACAAACCATCATATTCTGAAACTTCTTAATACACAAATTATATTTATTAACAAGAGATACTATCACGTTAAGTAATAAGTTAAATGATCAAGCTTTGCATATGTATTGCCATCATAATCCTTTCTGTTTAACAAATATACTATAGACTATATTGAACTATAACAGGATGAGTATAAAACTTAAAACATACTGAGAAATATATATGCTACAGTCTAATTTTTCAATCCTTTTTAGTAAAAAAAGAATTTCGCTACTTTTTCTAAAATGCGCCTTATTTCATATATATGTCAAAGTTGAAATAGATGGTTTATTAAGTGGTCAATTTCCAGTTTTCCGTTTGAGCATATACCTACACAAAAATAAAATATCATTTTTAAAATCCTGTTTATTTGCTGGTTTACATATTGTAACTGTTTGTCATCCTTTCCATTGAGATCAAGAAGTTTATGTATATCACTGGTTCTAACCTCAGAACTTTTATCTTTAGTGAAAATGTCCTCATCGACCGACCTGGTTTAAGCTGTAAAGGCATGAGCTTTCACATTTTCAAGTAACATCCTATCGCATGGATACTGTGAATAGAAAGTGTGCTCACATCTGTTTTAACAGTAGTTCAATAAAATCGGTATACTCTACGCACTCCTGGCCACATATACCAGGGTATTTGTAATGATGATTATAATCAGTATTGATTTATTCGCGTTACGTGATAATATCAGGGAACAATATTTGGGATATACTACAAACGTGGTACATCATAGTCGTTTATGTTTCGCCTAGCTTCATGCTATTAATTGTTTTTTATTTTTTGACGTTTTCATGCCTTCTTTTCCAGGTTATTACGACAACGAGGTGATCGTCACTAGGACAACATTACGAAATTCCATCATCATTGTATTAAACCATTCTACACAAACATCCAATGTATTTTCACGTACACATACACATACACTTTCTATGATGGAACTATGTTTTTAATTATTATTTTTTTCTTTTCTCAGAATATTGTCCACTATACAATAGCCATTTTTCTTATTTCATCATTATGTATTTTACAGATTATGTTATATATTACTTAACTATCTTTCAGATGGTTTTCATATTATCACCATTCATTCGACATTGATTAATGATCATAATGCATTTTTTCCTTCAATAATTTCCTCATATTATTGTGATCCTCACATGTGATATATACATATATATACTACTACGGGCTCACTACTCATTCTTATGTGTATAAATAGAAATTATTCATATAATTACAATCTTCTTCATTCTCATTTATATACAATTATACGCTTTGCATATCATAATGCACTATATCTTCCCTTTATTATTTTATCTTTTCCAACAAAATATGCATTTACATTTGTTATACAAAATGTTTTTTTTTGTTTAGAAAAAAAGAAGAAAACTATTAATCTATGCAAATATCTTTTTTCTTAGGGATTTATTCGTATCCAATTCCTTTGTCCCTTCTTTTTTTATCATTTTTCCCTCATATTTTTTCATTTTTTTCTTTATACCTATATACCTATACTTTTCATACTATTATTATTATTATTATTATTACTATTCATTTATCTTCTATAATTTCTAGTCAGTTATTAATGCATTTCCATGATATATAGAGATTTAGATTACTATTATTAACACAATGAATTATTACAATTATCATTATTAGTATTATTATTTTTGACTTAATATATAAAGGCTGTTAATTTAACCTTCTCATGTCTCTTTAAAGACATACATACGCACATTTCTCTTTTTTTGCCTTTATTTACAAAACTTACTCTTTTGAAAAAAAAATTACCTTGTTCATATTCAATTGATAATATTTTCCTTTGTTTAATATGACAAAAAAAGGAGAATACACTTTTAGTATATAGTAGTTTATAGGAGTGTATCTGTTTTTATTTCTTAATAATGAGTTTATTTAAACTTGCATGTTAATTGAGGTTTTTGGTTTATTTTGTGCGTATAGAGTTGATATAGAGTTTTTTTGGTTAAGCGAAAACACTCTAATGCTCTATCTTTATTTAATGGAATGAATTGTTTAAAACTTTAGTTGTTCATAGTTGAATGACGTTATTGATTTAGTTGAAAGGGTTTTTTGGAGGTTGATTTGATTTGTTAGTGGGTAATTTTCACAGATTATTCTTAGCGTGGGTATAAATAAAAGGCAGAAGGCACTAGATAGGCATTTCGTTCTAGTACGAAATCTTCAGCAGAAATCAATCTGGGATGAACACAACCGAAAATTTGATCTGTTTCATGAAACGCTTCAAGAAGTTCTAGTAAGAAGTCATGGAGTTTAGATATGACTAAAATTAGAAATGTAAACCACTGGGTACCAATTCAATTATGTATAGTCTAAATGTACGCTTTGAGCTCTGGAGGTTACGGATACGTACTGCTAAGTCTTATACTAGCATAAAACATGTCTAGTGCTCCTTGGTTCTTTTAGCGGTATTCTATCTGAGATCAGTTTTTGACGAATAGAACCTATAGGACTATTATTGTAAAATTTCAGTAAATCTGAGATATTGATAGCTCGGTATTACTAATCAAGAAAATTTCTCGTTAAGAAGAACTATTTCTACGTACTTTTTGATATTGGGATGGAAATGTATGAAACCTAGAAGTGACACACTCCTTTATTCTTTCATGATTAAATACTTTTAATTTGTCCTGCAACCCAGGTAATCCATAAATTATTAGTGTAAATTGATATTATCATCCTTACATGTATTTCATTTGGAAAGTTGCTTTTTGTTAATGTAAAAGTAGACTTTCTAGATTAACTAAATTGTTCATTGTAGGTGAGATTAAAATTATTGAATACCTTTCTACGAACTAATTCTTTCTTCCTGTATTCTATTCTTATACACAATTTTTCTTTTATATATTACTACCATTGAAGTAACTACTTCCATGAATTTGGTATTCATCTTGTCGTGTTAATGAGGTGTGGCAACGTTGACCGTTGCATATATGTGCCTAGTCCTACGTTGTAGTTGACTGACTGACTCATTGCAGGTAATACTATTGATTATACAGAAATCATCATTCTTGTAAATTGTTTCCAATTTCAAGTGTCAATAAGTGATTTTAGCTTTCAAAATACTTTGATTTCTCGTTTATATGTCTGTTGGTAATTCTCCTACAAGTAAGGATTAATTCACTACATAATCAAATAGGTCACACTGCTTAATCAAGTACACACTGTGGTATTACAAACTGTTATAAATTTGTTAAATTATTTAGTCTTGAAGATATTCTTATTGAATACAAATTGCAAAACTCTTATGAAGTATCAGGTACTTTAAATTATTCTGTCAAATAGGGTACTCGTAGTAAATTTAAAAGTCGAAACACTGTTCGATGAACGTACTTTGATTAAAGATGATATTAGTATTTTCACGATTGTCATTATTTGTTTGTGACTACATTATAACATATAGCATGTAAATGATGTGCATCAACACGTTTCAGAACATTTGTCAACGGTCACAGTTTTACAAAGATGTAAGGAGATTAGTAGAATTAATCACAGTGACAGCGAAATAATGAAAATAAAAGTAACTTTCTGTGAATGAAAAATTAGCTTCCAGTTAGACGATATGCAACTTATGTATGCTAAATCGATCGACTCACATCTCTACTGATAAAAACGATCACATCTAGTAGTTCTTTAAACTATTTTGAAACGTAAGCTTGTAATCTACTTAGAATTGTAAACTCAAATTATTTGAACTGGGTCATTTTCATATGTGTTAATTTTATTGTCAATCTTGTCTG
The DNA here is from genome assembly GCA_944470415.2 of Schistosoma rodhaini. NCBI lineage: Eukaryota > Metazoa > Platyhelminthes > Trematoda > Strigeidida > Schistosomatidae > Schistosoma > Schistosoma rodhaini. The sequence continues at coordinate 16,379,038 of OX104039.1, read as the reverse complement.
TGATTCTGTCTAGGTTATGTATCATAACGATTCAACTTCAAGCTACATAATCACTCTAACATGTGGCGTCTAGTTATCATTATTAGTTGTTTACAACATTCCCCTATGTGTTAGTATTGATACACAATTTTAGATAATTATGAGATAGAGAACCGGTTAAAATGAATTAATATTGCTGGCCAGTGATCTGTTAAAATTTGTCATTTGTAAAAAAAGAGGATATCAGTTTCATATCTATTAAAAACCATCTAACATTCATTGTCAGTTGCTATGTATAGCTCTAGTGTAAACAACTATTCAGGAGTGAGAAATTAACGACCTAAGTTGGTTGAGTCACATTTGTAGTCATTAATATCTTTTATTTTCACCAAGCATTAATCACTGTAACACTAAAATTTCGAATGGTCGATTCGTCAAGTATTATGACTTTAGACTTTGTCATCATGATTTGACTACAGTTGATGAACTGTGTCCGGAAGTCTATCTGGTTTTGATAGATTCTAGATTAGAGGGGGTTTTGTGGAGAATTTAGTAGATGCGCACTGCTGAGGAGTCCCATAATAGGACGAAACGGCCGTCCAGGTTTTCGATGGTGGTCTAGCTTCAATTGACTCATGATTTCAACTGTGAAAATACTAAATTCTCCACAAAACACCTCTGATCTATATTCATATGCTCACTAGTGACAGACTTCAAGAGATATTTATTTGAGTTCTAGTGGGAAGCAATGTGGCCAGCGGAGTTCTACCAGGTCTGTTGTAGAGATATCATCTCACTGAAGACAATTGGTGAACGGTCGCTCAAAATCGTGGATTGGTTGAAGTCAGACATTAACACCATCGGATAACAGCTCAGTGGTCTATCGGTTAAGGGCTTCGGCTCGAGACTGGTAGGTCCTGAGTTCGAATCCCGCGAGAGCAGGTTCGTGAGTGCGCACTGCTGAGGAGTCCCATAATAGGACGAAACGGCCGTCTAGTGTTTCCAGGTTTTCGATGGTGGTCTAGCTTCAATTGACTCATGATTTCAACTGTGAAGATTCTAGATTATTATGATCTCGTGAATCGTGCAAAAGATGACAGTTTCGATCTACTATTCACTAGTTTTGATAGACAGATTACTTTAAAGACATAAGAGATTTTCCAAAAGTGACTATTAACTCAAAATTTTTTGGGACAACGTGGAAGTGTTGTAATATTCAAGAGTATTATAAGAAATTTGGTGTTTGTTTACGCACTGCGACAGTTTGGTTGATTATTTTATATTAAAAATGTAATCTCAGTAAACATTAGTCTTTTTACTTTTATATGGAAAAACCTTATTGCCAATTTTAATGTAGTCTCACTCAAACTAGTCTAAATGATTTTAGAAATAATGAAACATTCATCGCACTCACAACTTCTCGCTAAAAACAAGAGAAATTTATCATTTAGGGAAATTAGAGAATATAATCGACCAGAATTTAATATACGCACGATACATTTTTGTTAATATGTTGGAGGAAATATTCAATCATCAACAATAAATGTTGTTATGACAACAGACAATTAACTTTTTTTCCAAATTAACACAGTTAAATAATTTTGTATATTAAATGTGAATTAATTAATAAATGTCACTAATAAAAGCTGAATAGCTTAATTACTGTAAGTTCCTGGAATTGTAAATTGAAGCAGATGTATAATTATTTTTAGTTCGTACTGCAATTCTAAAGTTACCTACAATTTCCTCGTTTATTCAAGTAGATAGAATGAATTCAAAAGTTTATAATTGATTACAAAAATGAAATGCTATCGTAAACAATCTATTTATTTATTATGAGCGAATATAAAATAAGTAATTCTCTCCTATATTAATTCTCGATAGATTATTTTATATCCAGCTCAAAAGTACCATTTACAAGCGACTAAATGGTTAAATAAAAGGTGTACTACAGGAGGTAAATAAATGACTTTAATGAAAGTTAACTATAATTACAAAATCTGATTAACTCATTTCATGCCCCCGAATGCCTTGGCACGGCCAAGAGTGGGGAGGGCCCGACCTCTCTCTCGAAATGCTCACACATGGCCACGCGTATATAGCCTTTGTCAGGGAAGTCCTACTCACTACCTTCTCATGGCGGGGTGTTGTTTACGAAATTGAGAAGACTAAAAGCGAATGTCTGGTGCTTTAACTTAGTTGGTGGACACGGCGAGTCCACCTAGGAGAATTGGAAAACCCTGATTCCAAACCAATGGTGCACATGGACTCCAGTATCCTGAAGGAATAAATGGCGTATGAACCAATCGTTGGTCACTGGCTACCATGAAACTGCATCTCCTCACGATGATCCACTACCTGGTGGATCAAATCTTTAGGTCAATGACTCGGGGTATGGCCCCCTGAGAAAACCACCTATTTCGATCTGGGTACCTGGGCAGTATCATAGCTCTCACACAATTAAATGAAATGACAATTTTTTGTGTGTCGCATAAATATCTGGTGCCCCCTTGTACCAGTATTTATGTGTTCAAATAATAATAATAAAAACTCATTTCATGCATATATACTTTTTGCACGTGCAGTATCTCCCCACTGTTGTTATTATTATGCTTTTGTATTCAGCAAAATCTGCACTTCAACTTATAAATTTTTTGAAATGTATTGTTAGTTTATACATTTGTCTTTTTTAAGCACAAGTATATGTGTTAATTTAAAAAAAGTTTAATTGTCTGTTGTCATAACAACATTTATTGTTGATGATTGAATATTTCCTCCAACATATTAACAAAAATGCATCGTGCGTATATTAAATTCTGGTCGATTATATTCTCTAATTTCCCTAAATGATAAATTTCTCTTGTTTTTAGCGAGAAGTTGTGAGTGCGATGAATGTTTCATTATTTCTAAAATCATTTAGACTAGTTTGAATAAGACTATGTTAAAATTGGCTAAAATGTATGTGACTCATACAGTTCTATCAATCGTTTACATTTTTGTCAGACAATTTTCTTAAAATACAACAGAATGTCATAGTTAGGTTTGAAGGTTATCGCTATACATACTACTCACAGATTTGGCCGATTTAATATTAACTTAATTGGATATTGCATGTTGATGACTTACTGAACGTTTCAGAATGTAACAGTTCACTGATGTGTTTTAATTAAAACATTGTTTGGGTCAGTTGAGAGCTTGATTTTCAAATTTCCGATATAATCACCGTTTTAAGTAAGGTACAAGCTTGATGTTATTTATTTCGACGTCTGGCTAAGGTTTTAGATAATCACTATATCACTACAATATCATACAAAATCATTTTTATCGTATCGGTTAAGGATCTTTGCTGGAAACTCAGAGTTGTACCCACTACTACTATTACAGATATTCACTATTCCCTCAAATTCCTATTATTTGTGTTTGATATACTTTATGGATTTTATTTGATTTCGTAGTGTACTGATAGCATACTTCTCATGTTTAGGGAATGCATAAAACCAGTAAGGCATATACTTGTTTGCAGCTAAGTAATTAGACGACAAGTGGTGTAATTTAAGGTTTCGGGAAAAAAAGTTATCATAATTCTCAAAATATTGACTGATATCCTAAGCCCAAAATTAAATGAATGTCCAATGTCCTTCAATCATCTTTGCATGCTAGCGGTTCATACTGATTTGTAAGTTACTGTTAAAAAATATTTTAACTTTCGCTAATCTTTGTATAAATAATTCTAAAATCTTTTCTATACTTAGACAATTACATGTACCTTCTATAAGAAATAGATAGTGATTTCAGTAGCAAAGATCATATAATTACTCATTTATGACATTTCTGCAGTTGTTGAATTTACTTTCATTATACAGTACATACAATCACTAATGTTACGTTAAACAATTCATTTCACTAGGACTTTTTTATCCTACAGGATTTTTAATTATTTCACATTGTTATCGATAATTTCCGTAAATTCCCATTTTAAATTAACCTTGATAACACGCTTTTTGAGAAAATGTGTACATGTTATTTCAGTATTACTACATAGCTGTCTGTATAAACTTGATCATGAGTGTAAATCGGCATAGATTCTAAATTAATTTTCAAATATATACCATTGTTATATATTCTCACTCATTTAAACTTAACATTTATTGAATCGATATGAATCCGGATTAACCTGTCATACTTCCCCTTCCAACCAAACAAGTTGATGAAATCTAGTAGGTCCTTCTGGAGAAGAGGCTGCATTAAAGTACTGCACAACTACCGGTTAGTATATACACATTTCAGAAAATACATCCTTACTCCGAATAGATGTTAGTTGTTTAAGTTAACGCAACATTTATTTGCATTGTCGAGCCAGTTAAAACTATTTTAAATGTATTATTATACTTATATTACTAATGGTTGTATTGTTTTGATATTACTATGTTTATTGAAATACTTGGAAAATTTCTTCAGTGTTTCACTCATCTATTTTACGAAATTCACTTAGTATTGTTTGTTTGAATCTTCCCATTGATGTTTTAGGACTGCAACTGGTCAGCCTCTAATTGGCATATGTGCATACTGTGCGTATTGCCTCGATATAGCCTAAATCCACAGGCATGGTAAGCAAAAATGAATAGTGGCTAGCAGTGGAATCCAGGACGCGCGTTTCGTTCTATTTGGGACTCGTCAGCTGTATGTACCTGCATCTCAGAGTTGATGTTCACTCTGTGACTCAAACCCAGTAATTTTCTCTTCAAACGCCATCGCGTTATCCACTCGGCGAAAGGTACTGGGTTCGAGTCCCAGAGTGAACATCAACTCTGAGATGCAGGTACATCCAGCTGACGAGTCCCAGATAGGACGAAACGCGCATCGTGGATTCCACTGCTAGCCACTATCTATTTTACGAAATGTTTGTATTCATTTATTTATCTGACACATTGTGAATAAAATTATAACAGAGTAAACAGTCTCATTTAAATCATCGAAACCATCCTTGTAATGAACTAACAAAGGTTAATAAAAAAACCATATTATGAATTTATGTATGATGATAAAATGAATGAAGTCATTAAACTTAGAAATTTCATATACTTAATCAATCGACAAACGGTAAAAGAAATTTAGTTTTCTTGGTCTATCAAAGCTTTTGTTACTTCCTTTATTGCTCCAGAAGATTGAGCAGTGATGTTTAGGTTGTCAAGAATCTGGATGGGATCTAGTTCATTTGTAGAATAAAATAAAATAATCCTCTTGCACAGTATATTTATGCTATTACAATTACAGTCGAAACAGTTTTTATGTCATCCATCATTCTGGGCATACAAATGAAAATGAGTGATTAGAATTAAATTTAAAGACAATGGGACATTTTCTAATTTCACTTTGTACCTATCATTTAAATTTGTGACTTGTTCTTTTAAACTAAAAATGCTAAAAGTTTCTATCATTAAAAATCAAAATCCAAGGTTTTCGTTCAACTACGTCACCCTTCGTATGCTTTTTTGATAAAACAGTAAATTTAATGTTTGGTATGATTGGTACAGCTAAATAGTAGATATTATAATTTATTATCTGTAGTTCCATTTCCATACATGACTGAGTTTTTTCACAGTTTTCAAGCTTATTCAAAAATTCCGGTGAGTCTATAATTTATGGACGACCTTAGAGTGACTCTAAAGTGACCCTGAGAATGTTCGCCAATTTACTAGAGCTAAATGAGGGTTATAAACCTGTGTGAAAAACAAATATCATGATTTACAGTTGATGGTTAGGGTTGGGAATTAATTTTAGGGTTTTCATCACGATCTGACATCAGCTAAAATGTCAAAGCGCTATTTAGCCAAATGGATGAACCAATTTCGCTCCGAAATTCAAGATTTGTTATTCTAAATCTGATTGGTTCGTCCATAAATTATAGTCTCACCTAATTCCTTTTAATTAGTTATTCACAATAAAGGTATACAAGAAATGTCAGTTTTCTTACATAACTAATGAGTTTACCGTTATTAGTATTGATATTTACCAAAAAGCAAAATGTTATTACATGTCCAATTTTTGTTTCGTCCACATTTGTATAAACTTGGGGAAACGGCTTTTTCAACACATAGTTTCTTCGAACACCTTGTCAGATAATCAAAAGATGGCGTTTAGTTATGAAATAATTTATGGTTTAATAGTAATGTAATTACAAGAAATGAAGAGTTTTGACATGATTAACAAATCTTCTTATGTGTATTCCTTGTTACATTTGATGTAAAATAGTTAAGATTAAGAATAAGAATTGAGGTTTTCACCACTGGCTGACATCAGCTATGATGCATTGATGATTTGTAGCCGTATAGAGGAATTAATTTCATATAAATACCCATGGGACACTATATAGAATTTGATACAGTTGCCCATAAATTAAAGTGTAATCTCAAATTCTTTCTGACGACTTCGAAAAGTAAAAAAATATTGTGAATATTTTGAGTAATTCAAAAATATTTGTTGTCCACCACTAATAAAGTTCTCATAGACACTTTTGAAATAGCTCTAATTCGCTGCTACTCTTTGATCTTGTCCTTTTAAATCATTTTCAGCGTTCAAATAGTAAAATATTGATAATTCTAATTGATTTCCTACGTAACTCCTAGAATGTTACAAGCTGTCCATTTTGAATTTGGGGCAGAATAACATGAATTCATTTGATTTTTCTAAGTTCTTATTAATAGCTTATAACTTATAATATTTTGAAATCAAAATTACATATGGCGGTTAACAAATAAATACCAATGAAATCGATCAGAAGTAAATAGCTATCAACATAGTGAAGTAAAGGTGTAAAAGGCACTAATTACTTACTTACTTAGGCCTGTTACCCCTCGTGGAGGAGCATAGGCCACTCACCACCATTCTCCATACAACCCTGTCCTGGGAAATCCTTTCCAGTTCTTTCCTCTTGTTATTCATCCTTTTCACATCTGATTTTATTTCCCGGGGTAATGTGTTCTTTGGCCTTTCTCTTTTCCGCTTTCCTTCTATTTGATTGGTCTTCCCGGTCTTCCACAATGTTCGAACGTTTCATGTACCTATAAAGAGTGTTGTTCTTGTTGTTAGAAGTGGCATCGGCCTCGTGACTTCCCAAAAATCTCGGCTTTCATCACGAGGCGTCATAATTATTCCTTCAACTCCCAGGGCAGAGTTTAAGTGGTTTGAATTATTTTTTCTGGTTAGCGTTTTTATAGCGAGTTGGTTTTCTACGGAATGGGGTCGCTAACTTCATGCCCAACCCTCCTCTTTTACCCGGGCTTTGGACCGACAGTAACTCTAGAAGAGCTACAGGCGGAGTTAAAAGGCATTAATGGGATTTTTTTAAAACAATGAGAGCAAATATGTTATAGGGAAAAAGATTTTAGAACAACCATAATAGTAAGAAATCTTCGTGAAACTGAGATAAACTAATTACTTAATGAAATAGTTGAACACAAGTTGATGATAATGACGAATAAAATAAGTTGGGTTCAGTTAGTTTAATTTAGCCTACATAAGGGACAAATGGTTCTGTTTCATGCTTAATTTATTAGGTATTCTTGAAAATAATCTTTCTACTAGATGGTAATCTTGTACATTTTCCCAGAGTTGTATTATCATCAAAGCATCAAGCGGAAATACTTCTTTATCATGCGAAAATAACTTTCTTTTTATGAGTTACAATTAATGTGATTATCGCACATACAAGATGAGGTGAGGAAGCGCAGATATCAGATGTGTTTGGACTAGGATAACTTATTCTTGATTGATTCGGTTACGTAGATCTATAGAGTTGCACAGGTCACCATATTTAGATTTATTTATAACTAATAGCAGTAAACGCGTATTTAAGGTAGTAACTGAGTCAAAAATTGTAACTTCCAGAGCTTACTGCTAATTCTTATTGTGGCTTCATTGAAAATAAATGAAGTTCAAGGGTGTGTTTGTACATTATTTTTATGAAAGCATTGATTTGGTAAAAAAATAGATCTATGTTAATATTCCCTTCGAAATTCGTCTTGATCGTATTGATCATACACATTTGCTTTCATTGCTATCGAATGATTCCTAAAATACAGTGCTAAATTAAATAACTATTTGTTGATATTCGTAACCTTATTACTCTAACGGCAAGAACATTGCTCCAATTAGTCTTTTTATCCTATATGTTATTATTCACATAATTTTCAAATTTAACCTCTTTTATTAACTTTCCCGGCTCTAACATGAATAATCCATTCACTATCTAAACTAAAATAACTTATCTAAGTAACTATTAATAACTGTCGAACTATAAAACGAGTTGATCAAAGCCAGAGGTGTGTAACGTGAAGTATCGACTAGAAGAGGTTATTGCAGCAATTCCAGTGAACATTTGTGGCCAAAGGAGTTCAAGTATGTAGCGTGTTACCTACAAACAGAACTAGAGGACAGTTGCTGAACGGAATGATATGTAAACCACTGGATACCGAATCACTGATATAAAGAGTGAATGTTTGTCACAAAACATAAAGTTTCTAGATTCGACTCACCGTAGGGTCACAGATGTACGATCCTAAAAAGTCTAATAAAAAGACGAAACTAATCTCCCCTGCTTTCTGGTTTTCACTGGTTGTCTGACTAATATTAATTCGCGATGTAATCTATAAGATTCAATAATCTTCACGAACTTCTATATTATGTACTGACTAATTTACTCGGTGGTTCTGTATTTTCATGAGATTAGAAGTTCTAGGGACTGAAATCGTATAGGATTGTAAATGTACATTACTGATGAATAACAAACAATGACATAACAAATGTGTACTGCTCTAAATGACTTCAGTAATTTTTTCTTCAATTTAATCTCAGTTAATGTCGATTAATCATGAGATGTGATTTAAAAAACAATTAATCTTCATAAATCTTCTATACTAATAATAACACAAATAAATGTGGTAATTTACCATGGCATTCAAATAACTAGATTATTTATGACAAAAATAAAACTAATATATTTATTAGATTAGTACATATGCGATCTTATTCTATCAACAATTATTTTTTAGAAGTGAGTTTGGTGGAGATTTGAGTAATTTTACATAGTTGAAATTATGAATCAATTGAATCTAGACCACCATGAAAAACCTGGAAGCACTGAACGGCCGTTTCGTGGATTGTTTAATACCATTGGATGCCGGCTGAGTGGTCGAGTGGTTAAACGCTCGCGCAGATGAGAACATCACTGATGTTATCACCTGTTATCTTAAATTCTGTTTTGATATTTGTTGTCCTACTGAAACCATTTTTTAAAGTTTTGATCGACTTACATCTCCACAACTAAAACTGTGGTGTGGGCTACTTATATCCGCATAAGTATTATATAACGATGATCGGGCATTGAATGTATTTCAGTAGAAGATCGATAACGAAGGAACGGGAACAAAATGCAATTGGTATGAAAATGTATGAACAATAATAATTGGAGACGATGCACTGAAATTTGCAGAAGAAACGGTCAAGATTGAGACAATTGATTGATAGTTTGCAAATTAACTATTTACTATATGGTTCTCATATTTTACTGAGATATTCTGTAATTTAGCGCCCCAATACATTCGGTTGTCTCTACCCATGTTCTTGTGAACTACAAAACGGTTATGGAGGGTGAAATAAAGAATGTACAAGGAGAAAAGTGCTATTGAAATTCGTAAGCTAAATGGTCAAATAATCCCAGTACCTTTCTCCTCGAACTCTATTTCGTTATCATCCTGGCTACTGAGTCCAGATGTCCACAGAGTTGTTCAATGAATTGAAGTTTAATTTATTTTTGTGTTGGTTGTTTGGATTTTCCCAATGATTTTTAAGAATGCAAGTGATTATTCCCTTTTTCAATATGTGCATCATGTGGGGATTGCCTGGAAGTGCATGTAATGCGGTTGATGAATCCAAAGTAGGACGAAATGAGTTTACTCCATTCCAATGATAGCAGCATTCAACCCCGTTTATATGTTTCTTACTTAATGGGAATATTCTGGCCATCTATATACAGGATCCGCATATGTCAAAAGATACTGACCAATTACAGTCTCAAACATCAATTGGAAAATCCAAATTATCAACACAAAAATGAATAACAAATTAGGTTTGTTACACTTTGTCCTCCTGAACCTGAAGCTTTGTTAGAAGTAGAACATAAGTAAAAAGGATTCATGGTTTACCTAGTAAACTTTGCCTAATATTGATTTTTACTTAACCCTTTTATCTTGCAACCTTTAGAGTTAAAGGAAAGCAAATAATAACATAAGTTGTTCACGTACTAAACAAACTTTTAATCATAATGATGATAAGAACTGCATGAAAATTAGAATATTTACAACAAACAATTGGTTGTTAACGAATAATTCATTTTCACCAACCATGTACGAGATATATATGTAAAAAGACTAATATCACATATGTGAAGTGAGAATTTCAATTTTCATGCTATATCTATCGAGATGAAGCTATTTTTAAGATGGAAAACAATCAATTAACTCATTAATATTCTCAAAAAAAAACAATCAAAGCTATAAGGTAAACTTTTTTTAGATTGGTTAAAAAACAAATCATGTTTTATGTTTAACTACTTTTCAAATCATTGAATGAATATACATTCAGTAATCCCTTGCAGTATACTCAAAAAAATGAAAACTTTTTTTGGTTGGGAAAAATTTAACTTATATTATTAGGTGGGTAACCAAAGTAGAACAAGATTTATCAATTAATTCTGTACATTATATTACATGAATTTGTACAATCTTTTCATTTTAACACCCCAATTAAAATTAGTTCCTGAAAAAATGTTACAATATATATTTGATTATTAAAACAGTTATTAAATGAATTGTATTGAATTATTCAAATTTAATATAATTTAATTATCAGAAGGGGATTTGTGGAGATTTCAGTAGTTTAATAGTTGAAATTACGAATCGATTGAAGCTAGACCACCATGGAAAACCTAGTAGCAATGAAAGTCCGTTTCGTCCTATTGCGGGACTCCTTAGCAGTGCGCACCCACGATTCCGCCTCGCGAGATTCGAATCCAGAATCTATCAGTCTCGCTCGCGAGCGCCTAAGCACTAGACCACTAAACTCTCCACAAATCTCCTTCTCGTAATAGTCATATGCTCATTAGCGACTGGCTGCAAGAGATATTTCATGGAGTTCTAGTGAGAAGCAGTAACCAGGTCTGTTGTTAGATATCAACTTACTGAAGACATTGGTGAAATGGTTGCTCAACTTCGTGGATTGGCTGAAGTTAGACATTAACACCGTTGAATGCCGGCTAAGTGGTCTAGTGGTTAAGTGCTCTGGCGCGAGACTGATAGGTCCTGGGTTAAAAATCTGGTTAGGCGGGGTCATGTATTTGCACTTCTGAGGAGTCCCACAATAGGGCGAAATGGCCGTCCAGTGTCTTCAGCTTTTCCACGGTGGTCTAGCTTCCATTGATTTATGATTTCAACTATATATATAAGAAGAAGAAAACAAATTAATTGAACACGTCAAATTCCGTGGGTAATTTGATTACTAATGAAGATTTATTTCTAGCATTATTTGTGTAGACTGACATATTCTTCAGATGAATAGAACAAGAGAGATAATGATGTTACATCAGAATAAATTAACTCAATTATATTTATAAGGAGCTGAATAATAGGAAAGTAATTTGCTAAATAATAAATAGTTTAGAAATTTCAAACTTCATTAATTTACTCATTATGAATGCCAATAGGAAATATACAAAAATAATAATGAAATGATTTGAATAATACTTATGGAATATTAAATTTGTAACTATGTGACAATATCATGGAAACAACTTGATCATTCAACCTGATAGAAGAAAAACTGACAGAAACAAATTGATTGATAAAAACGAAAGAATAAATTATATCCTAGGAAACGTAGAAGATAGTAGCCGTGGTTAAAAAAGAAGTGAAAATAAAAATTGATTTGATAAAGGGGAAAAAAATCATTCGCTGTATCCCTTATTATCTCATAAGCCAGTCAGTGTTTTAGTTGAATAGTTAGTATATAAATGATAATATTGATTTCCTGATCGATTCAGTTATTTGGTTATTGATTTATTTTTTTCTGAATTTAATTCGATAAAAATTCAATGATTAGTTTCGTGTGTAAATTATTCAATTCTACCAAGTAAACTACACAGTTAGGTTTATTCATCAATTTTACTATTAGGATGAATATGTTGTTACAATAAACAAAAACTAACAGAAGGCCATTGGATAACTATTTCAGCATACATTACATACTCATTATTCTATTTATTAGTAATATATTGTTTTCTTATAGTTGATTCATTCAACATCGTGGAAGTAACAAATAATCAACCGTTTGTTGCTTATGAAAATATTTGTTCTTTGTCTGAAATTGACAATAACTTTCATTGAAGAAATAATGGTATAGGTTAGTAAAAATAATTATTGATTTTATTAATTATCAGAAGGGGTTTTGTGGAGATTTAGTATGTTTCATAATTGAAAGCATAAGTCAATTGAAGCTAGACCACCATCGAAAACCTGGAAACACTGGACGGCCATTTCGTCCTGTCATGGGACTCCTCAGCAGTGCGCATCCACGAGCCCGCTCTCGCGAGATTCGAACCCAGCTCTAGTGGGAAGCAGTGAACAGTGGAGTGCAAACCACGTCTGTCGTGAGATAGGAACTCACTGAAGACAATTGATGAATGGTTGCTCAACTTCGTGGATCAGTTGAAGTTTGACATTAACACCATCGGATAACAGCTCAGTGGTCAATCGGTTAAGGGCTTCGGCTCGAGACTGGTAGGTCCTGGGTTCGAATCTCGCGAGAGCAGGTTCGTGAGTGCGCACTGCTGAGGAGTCCCATAATAGGACGAAAAGGCCGTCCAGTGCTCCTAGGTTTTCGATGGTGGTCTAGCTTCAAGTGACTCATGCTTTCGATTATTGATTTGTAAATAAGGTACTATTATCTCTAAAAAATTCCGTTTCTCTATTTCACCCGACGATTGATAATGACTTCGTCTTTAGATGTTTTTTGGAAAGAATCAAAATCGAAAAACAACCTGTTAAAAACTACAATTCTACTTGTATTCAGACGGAATACAACAAGTGGTCTTATTACTGTTTAATAAGGAGCTCTAACAATACAAGCATTCTTTCGAATAACATATGTTTACCACCTATAATTATTAGTAGATCTACTGCTCTTATTAAGCTATTTATGTGTTCATGTATTATTTAATGTCGAACCACCATTTGAAAAGTAGCTTGTTTTTGCCAATCAAGAACTCATTTTAATATCATACCTCTGTGAAGAGCTACTACTGTTTTGATTTTTATTAAATGATATTTGTGTTTAAAACCCAGTTAATTAATAAAAAAGTAAATGGTATACTAATACGTTTCTACTGAATACTTGAAGAGTTATGGTAAGACAGTGGTGTAATGATAGTCTTTGATTAATCAGAGTAATGGTTTTGAAGTTATTATTTAAATAATAGAATCGTTAGTTACTGGTACGGAATTATACAGATTGAATGTATCTACCTTAACAAACCCAGTTTTAGTGGTGATATAACAGAATATTTATAGAAAAACATAATAATCAACTTCAAAGAAAGGCAAAATTAATCAATATATTTTTTACATTTATTACACTGCCGATAAAAGAACAATTTAATTACCTTGGTTTTATTATTGTACTCTAATAAATATGAATAAAGCAAATAGTAAAAGTGATTAAGTTATCTTTTATTTGGTTAAATAGATAATAACAAAGCCTTAGTCTAGTTTCTTGGTTATAAGTCAAAAAGAAACCATTTAACTTAATTCAGTTATCATTTACTTTCCGATAATAGGAAGTGATATAGTCTGTAGAATAGAGAATATCTATTTTGAAGTTCTTAATATCTCATCATCCAGCAACCTATTCAATACAAATCTTAATCACTAAAGTCTAGTTATTAAAGCCACTGGGTTTGAGGTCATGCAAAATCCAGTTATATGTTGTTTAACTTATTAATAAGTAATTGATAATCTCAAATAAGTGATTGTTATGTAACTAGTGATTGTATATTTTAGACTAGGGAATGAATCGTAATGTTTTACATTAACAATAAAATTTATTAAATTATTAAATCATCCATAGGGAAACTGATAGTTTTTTGGCTTTTTACAATAGTTTGGGAAAGGAATAAAAGTAGTATCCTTCAGCTGATATTTAATTGTTGTAAAGCCGATTCTAAATTTGTAAGACATATTTTTTTTTTCAAAAAATAAAGTACAGAGATGAAACGGTGCTTTTAGATTTTTAATAGTGATCTAGCTTAAAAAGACTCTTGAATTCAACTGTTGAAATTTAACTGACGATTATATTCATCAACACGAAATAATGTTGTACAGTATTTATTTGTTTTGACCTAATATTCTAATGTCATGAAAGGATGGGAGTCCATTACACGCAATGATTAACCTTATATCTAATGAATACAACGGAAATTAATTTATTGTCAAACTATCTTTAAAATTTATGGGAACCTTTTTCACAAAATTTCTATGCATACCAATTCAAAATTTCAATTCTTTTTGAAATCAGATAGTCAGCTGTATATGATTTATTCACAAGGAAACATTAAGCCTCCCAGACTCATTATATTTACTCTTTAAAGCATTTATTCTCTGTTGGGACAAGCTAATTATATATTCTAGTTTATAAAAATGTCTATATTTATATCAAAATGGAACTCTTTCCAGTTTCAAGAAATATTGTGATAGAAAATCAGTGTTCAGTAACAAAACAGACGTATTACTTCTATCATTGCAATAAAGTAACTTGATGTCATAAATCAAATTTCGCTAATTGCTTAAAATGAATGTTCATCTGTTTTTCATATCTGACATTAAAAATCATATTTTTATTACTGTCGTAGTGATCTGTGTAACAATATATAAATATGCAAATATATGCAGATATAAATTATGCAAAAATGTCTGTCTAGATGAAAAAACTATCTTTTCCTAGCTCAAATTGTTTGTTCACTATCTAGCAGTTTTAACAGATATTTGCAAACTCTTATGGAACGTATTTTATGACGACTAGAAAAACTCTATGAATTCTTGTGGAAGTTAACTTTGTGGTCTTTTAATTGGTTCATCTTTCAAGATGAGTTAGATTATTGATAAGTTGAAATAACAAAGAAAAGAAGTAATGACAAATTCAAATTACGAAAACTAGCAAAATACCTACTGAAATCTTTATGAATAACTCAGAAAGTTTCCTTTTTTTCTCGTTCTGTCAGCTATAATAAATATTACGACATTTGATATCGAGTGTGTTATGCTTAAAAGAAGGATTTAAATGGGATGGAGAGGATTAACAACACCAATGTTTTATTTTATTACATACAAAAATTATAGTTTCATTTTGATAGTGTTTAGTAGGCATTCGACTGATAAGCGAAATTTTATCATTCTGAACTTCAGAAAGATTCATTTATTGGTTTTTATGAGTACTTGACTTCAAAAATGTTTCTTTATTATGTCACCTGTTTATCAAGTTAGCGATAATGTTTGATTCAAAGTTAATTTTTTAACAGTATTTATTAAATCAATCAATAACCAATTTCACTAGTGGTAATAAGCTTTAATACTTAGGAAGAAATATAAATAAATAACATTTTTGAATATACTAACAACTTGGAATATTCATGAAATAAATAAACAGGAAACTAACGAGTTATTCTAACAGTTGTGTCAAATAATAAAAATAATATTTAATGACATCGGGAGAAGTTTGAGTAAAATTAATGTTATATAACTAAACATTGAATATCTAATCTATTTAAAAGTTTAAGCAAAGATGAATGGTGACTAACAGTGTAATCACAACATGCTAGCCTCTATCTCTCTCCGCTTATAATGCTTATGAAACCCCAACTTTTTTTTTAATTCTTTAGATACCGTCGTTTTTCAGTACATAAACGAACCTTAGATCAAAGCGTTTTTTAGCATTACGCGCCTTTTTTATTTTGTTCCAGTTTTCGTGTAGATTTAGCCTGGGCTTATTAGAAACGTCTAGAAAATCTGATAGAGCATTCATTAAGAAAACCTATCAAATATTTCCTTCAATACTTCATTTGTTCGGATATAATTATCAGACTATTTCAGTACTCTAGTTTATTCATATTAACTAGAAAATAGAAATAATGGCAAGAATTTAGTTGTTACGTATATCACACTGTTATTGAGATGACAGCTAATTAAATTATAATTAAATATTAAGAAATAAACATTATTTCTATTGTTAATATTATGATAATTATAAAGTTTTTTAGACTACGAGTATGAACTTAGTTGACTTAGACTTCTACCCGAAGTTTGTGCTGATGAAGTCGTTTAGAAGAACGATGAAAGCTTCATGACCAAAACCATCCAGCTTAGAGAACAAAACCCTATCAAAAACTTAATTGAACTCGATATTCTATTCAGAAGTAAATGTAATGAGAGCTATAATTAATACATGAACCCGAACTTCAATTTAAAGTTTAAAAATTTAATCCAACTAAAATTAAGTTGTATAAACAAAGGTGAATAGTGACTAGCAGTGGAATCCAGGACGCGTGTTTCATGAAAAAATGTTTTTGGCAAATAAATTTAAATGTCTATCAACATGTAAATTTTATTATTCTGTTAGATACCAAGTTATTTATCTAATTACATTTTTCTAAAGAAATTACGCATCACATGATCAGTTACGTAATGGTTTCTTCATAAACAGATAAACAAAATTTTAGTTGTATTTTATCAAAACATTCTAAATAATATGATCAATACTACAGAGGAACAGGGTTTTTTTCACAATTAAATTAGCTTGAAAAAAAAGTAAAAATTTTCTCTCATATTTTTCACTTTTCCCAAAACTTTTTTTAAATTTTATCTTATTGTTTACTTTGTACGAAAATATCTGCCTGATTATTGATTATAGTCATGAATTGGTTACTATTTTGTTTTGACCAAATTAATGACTCGTATAATATGGTTTAAACAAAAAAATTCAATCATTTAAAACTTGTTTTTAATTTCCCAGTAGGTGATTTAGTGAATTTTACTCGGTTTTTACAGAATAAAAAACTAACAGTTGAAGGAATTGATTACTCTACTGAAATTAAGCAATTATTTCATAATAAGTAATATTTCTTGTGATGAAAAGTTCATAGTTGATTCTATTCAGGTAAATCTAAAACTTTGATTGAGGTCATGGATCCATCAATGTTAGACCACCGTTGGAAGGACTGGACGGTCGTTTCGTTTTAGTATGGGACTCCTCAACAATTCATATCCATGGTCCTACATTCAGAGCTCGAACACAGGTCCTTCGGTCTCGTGCATGAACGCCTTATCTCTTGACCACTAAGCCAGCATCCGACAGTAATAATGTCTAAATTAACCAATCCACGATATTGCGTGATTAGCTTGAATGGTCATCAATGAGTAACCGCCTCACACTTGAACGACTGAACTCCACTGGTCACAGCTTCACACTAAAACTCCGAAAATCTCCCCTTGAAGCTATTCACTAGTGAGCACATGATAATTTCCATAATGGGGTTGCGGGAATTGTTGGATTTCATTTCATGCACGAGACCAAAGGTTTCAAGTTCCAGTCCGATGTGTTGAGATCATGGATGCGCACTGCTGAAGTGTCCCATACTAGGAAGAAACGGCCATCCAGTGCCTCCAGGTTATCGATGATGGTCTAACATTGATCGATTCATAGTTGTAATCAAAACTCAACGATCGTCACGACTGTTTACTAAAAATTTAAAATCGCAGTCGATTTAAATATTACCAGGAAACAAAACGGTTTGTGTTATTAGTAATTTTGATCGGGAAACTGGGATACTGTGACGAATAGATACAAGAAATTATAGTCATATTGAGAATTATTGGATGCGATATAAGACTCAGCTGCGAAAACTACCTTAGTATTCTCTCAGTAAACAAATGATATCCTAATATTTTTGTAAGTAAAATATGGAAACATCAGCTAAATGTACCATCTGAAAACAGTTGGTTGAAGGTTAGGTTTCCTTATCAAACTAAAGGGGTAATAAATAACGTCCTACGAATTTGGATCCATGATCTCTTTCGAGATCATGAACATAACCTTCAGACCCTGCAGTAACCATGATGTCATTCTGATACTGAAGGAAAGTTCTGTGGTCTATCTGGTTTACGGTATGAAGTAAATAATTATTATTATGGTAAGAAAAGTATATGTAACAATCAGATCCACGTAATGAAGATAAATATAATTTCCGATTACATCGTAAACGTTTTGTCAATTTAATGTTTTAAAATTAATATTTATCCACGGATCTTTCATTTATCGATTTCTTGTTTGCTAAAAATATTTATTTTTCTTTATGATATCTTATGTCATAGTGACAAAATGTTTTCTCAGATTGCTTTTCCAACTTGTCTCTACTCAATTGAATTCTTTTTGGTTATCAGCAACTAAATGTGAGCTACATTTGTATGAACGGTAGTAAAGCAAGACATAGTATGAATATTATTTTACTGTTATGTAATAATTAATAAACAAACATCGAATTTACTAGTATCCTGTTGACTACTTTTTGTTATCTATTTTGTTTACAAAATTCCGATGGCATTTTCTTTTCTTATGGGATTTGCTATTTATTAAATCATGTGACTGACAAGTGTAATGTCATTTTAGAAAAACAAAATTCACACTGATAAATGGATAACTACTCATTGACATAGATTAAAGAAGTTTTGAAAATCAAGAAGCATAATTAATCATCCAGTCCATTTGTAAATTTCTTTTCATTTAAACAAACAGATATTTTTCAGAAGGGGTTTTGTGGATATTATAGTAATTTTAATAGTTGAGATCATGAATCAATTGAAGCTAGATCACCATGGAAAACCTGGAAGCCATATCGTGGGACTCCTTAGCAGTGCGCATTCGCGATCCCGACTCGCCATATTCCAACCCAGGACCTATCAGTTTCGCGCGCCAGCGACTAACCACTAGACCACCGAGCCGCTCAATTTCGTGGATCAGTTGAAGTTAGACATTAACATCGTTGGATGCCGGTTCAGTGGTCCAGTGGTTAAGCTCTCGCGTGTGAGACTAATAGATTATGGGTTCGAATCTCCCGTGGTGGGATCGTGGGTGTGGAGTCTCACTATAGAACGAAACGGCCATCCAGTGTTTTTAGTTATTTCATGGTGGTCTAGTTTAAATTGATTCATGATCTCAACTATTAAGATATTTTTCAGTCATTATCTAATTCCGAGGTTTCTATTGGCTTATATTTTTAACTGAACTATTTTTAATAAATGTAAAAACATAATGTGGTTTCAAAAGAAAACAACAAAAAGAATTTTTCTTTAAACTGGTTCACGAAAATAATCCGTTTTTAAATGATAACTAATACTTGAAACTTGAATCTGGTAAATATTGAGCTTTTTTATTTTTAATCAACGCAGACATGTTAAACTACGCAAAATACTCAACATTCACTAGCCGGATACTATCAGAAACAGCCTTCTGTGGGAGAGGATAAACCAGCTTCCAGATGAAGAGGAAATTAGGAAAAGACGTTGGAAGTGGATAAAACACACATTAAGGAAATCGCAAGTCAATCCGTAACTTGGAATCCAGAAAGGAAGCGGAAAAGCGGACAGCCAAAGAACACATTACGCCAGGAAATAGAAGGATATATGAAAAGGATGAATGTTAACTGGAAAGAACTGGGAAGGACTGCCTAGGACAGGGTTGAATAGAGAATGCTGGTGTGCGGTTTATGCTCCTCCACGAGGGGTAACAGGCATTTTTTTGAAGGATTCCAAGAGATAAAAACTTCAAGTACTACTTATCTTGAAATCAATATATTCAGTTATGTTTCTAATAAAATAAGTCAGGTGCTTTTATAATTAGATAATTGTATATTAAAATTAAAACAATATAGTGTTTTTTCATATAGGACACTAGTGGAGTGAACACAAAACGATTAGGGTTTACTAAAATTACAATTCTAATTACTGTATGCCACATTTAAATGAGATAATTTTAATGGTATATAGTTTAAGGTGAGAAATAGTTTTTCTGTCGAATGCAAGAAGTAGACCAAATATTTCTTATGGCTTAGTTTTACAAATACTAACTTGCTATGTACTCGGTTGTTTCAAGATTGATTGTTTGAATCTTCCGATTGATGCTTAGGACTGCAATTGATCAATATCTTTTGATCTATTAGAATGCTGTGTATGGATTGCCTCGATATTGTCGTTAAATTATAAACATCATAAGCAGGTTTGGATAGTGACTGTCATTGGAATGAGGCAAACTCATTTCATCCTACTTGGGATTCATTAACCGGATGTATCTATATCTCAACGGGCCTTCTGAATTTCACTGACACTCACCATTTAACCTTGTTTAAGGAGTCAACCAATAATGTTCATAAAATACTAGGCATAGTAACGCCTTCAGTCTGTCTAAAGCAACAACTGAATCACATTAATCACATTAAATATTCGTTGAAAGTTGTATTTCTTTCTTTAAAAGATTCATTCACTTCATAGTTTACAATAATAACAATACTAATTATTGCAGCCATACTAACAATAATAACAAGAACAAAATGTATAAGTTAATGATGAATATAAAGAAACATTTGGAGTCAAATGCTAGATAATTAACAACGGAATGCAAAGATTAATATTTAACATTGATAAACTTTTATACTATAAAATAGTAAACAACCGTCAACAAGTGACAGGTTATTTGGAAATGAAAAAAAAAATAAACACAGTATATGTACTTAAACGAAACTATTAACTCGATGTAAATATCATCATTGAAAAGTATCCATTCATAATTTGTTTTTATTCGAGTAGTATATCTCGATCAGTAGTAATGAATAACTGTGAAAAATATTTTAACAAATGTATAAGGAAAATGGAAAAACTCAGAAATGACTAAATTGTGATTATTAGTTAACAAGCCTTAAGTAAACAACTCATTTGTTGTTTAAGTTCTGGTAAAGATTTTTGGCAGTTGTCTGATTTTGATGAAATGCGTTCACGTACACGTGTCTGAATTCCTTGTCCACATGTAGTACTGCAACTTGACCAATCTGTCCATTGTGTATACCGACATTCTTGAGGCATTTGAATCCACTTATCATTAGTATTATTTAAAAGTGATGTTTTCTGAATACCGTTTTTCAAATTTAATTGATCTGAATCATTTGTAGTGTTATCGCGGTAGACACATTGACTGAAATGTATAGAAAATAGTATTAGTGATCCATAATGATATCTGAAATTAAATTTAAAAGTATGTAATTTCCTTAAATAAATTTATATTAGTAAGTCTTTCAAATAGTAGTGATGTTCCGTAATTTCTAGATCAAATACACTCGATTGTCTCCGCTAGTGTTTCTGTTGACTTCAATATCAGTTAATAAGCCTAGTTGACGACAAATAATTACCGTAAACCACTAGATGATGATCATTGTCATGTATATCAGGTCCTTCTTAGTGCAGATCGAATCTCATCGGCCAAATTGGGATATGGTCACTAGTCTAGGTGACTGGATGTTGCGTGCACTATGTCAAAAGGACTGTCGATACCAGGTTATATGGCTTCTATACTTCAGTTCATAATGAGTTATCCACAGTTTTATTTATCAGAAAATAAATACTTGAATTTTTGATCGTAGTGTTCATTAATGACGACAGACTCATTCCAGTAATTCTTTTTCATATTCCGTGCATCCTGTTTTCGTTTTGCTTGCTTTAATTGTAATTTTTTATAAGAACCCTGTAAGGATGTTGAAACCATCCTTCACTACATTATCCATCCTCAAACATGGCGTCTCAATCTTCTCATAAAAAAACTTACTGGTTTTCGACAGATATTTCATGTTATTAAAATCTTTCTGGTGATGTGCTATGACAACATTTTATGAATAACGTGCACATATTTTCCTTACTTTACATATTACATTCATTCTTGTATCCATCTAAACAAGCCTATAAACTGTTATTCAGATTGTTTACTTTTTATTTAAATGACACAGCAAAATCTATATCATTTCGATTACTACTTCCATAAGTACACGAATAAAACTCGATACTATTGATATGGTTATCATTTTATCATATGGTTTAGATATAATAGAAATATTGTTCTGATTAATTAAAACACTATATTTGTAGTGAATTGATTTAAGCAAAGATGGATAGTAGCTAGCAGTGGAATCCAGTTTGACGCGTGTTTCATCCTATTTGGGACTCGTCAGCTGGATGTACCTGCATCACAGAGTTGATGTTCACTCTGGGACTCGAACCCAGTACCTTTTGCTTTAAACGCCATCGTGGTATCTATTTAGCTACTGAGTCCTGATAGACGCTTGCTTGTGCAATGGAGTGAAGTTTAAATTCACTTAGTATTTTTTATTTGAATCTTCGCAGTGATGTTTATGACTGCAACTGGTCAGTCATCTATTGGCATATGTGCATACTATGCGTGTTGCCTCGATATTACCTTAATTCACAAGCATTGTAAGCAAAGATAAGCACAGTATGCACATATGCCAATAAGAGACTATCCAGTTGCAGTCCTAAACATGAATGGGAAGATTCAAACGAACAATCGTCAGTGAATTTAAATTGATTTGATATTATTGAATCCCATACAATAACACTAAAATGTATATTTTATTATTATTATATCACGTTTATTCTAGGCTAGAAACAATTGATTCATACTCTTTTATCATCGTGGATGTGCACTGCTGAGGAGTCCCACAATGGAACGAAACGGCCCTCTAGTTCATTCAAGTTTTCTATGGTGGTCTAGCATCAATTAACTCATAATCTCAACTATATAAAAATTTGACTTTTTGTTCAAAAAACTAAATAATATTTTGTTTTCAAACATCAGATAATGTCAATCAATGTGTTTGTTACCTGAGTGAATTAATGAATTTTACCTTTATTATTGTGGATTAAATGAACAATAATTATTGAATATTTTACTTGTTATAAAGTAGAAATCACTGTGTTAAGTAATGTATTCAAGTAATTCATTCAGATTATTTAATGTTCATTATATTGGTCTTGTGTTGTTGTTTTTTTTATAAAAAAAACATTCTTTTGTTATTTCTCATTATGTATTTGATTGATTTACAATCCTTTATACTGAAACAGCTAACATCATATAAATGATGTCCTATTAATGGAACAAATAAGGGCGTTCTGGTTGATTATTTCAAATGTTTTATTATTCAAGTAAGCCCCTTGAAAGGAATTAAGTGATATGCATTAAATAGCATATATATATATATATATATATATCTATATGTACAAGACAATACTTTTCACTTAACTAAGTATTATACATTCACAAAAATCAATAAAAGTAATCTCTTAGGTAAAAGAAATAATTTTTTTTTCTAAAAAGTTTTTATTTATTTCATTTATTTTTTTTGTTATTATTTCCATTATGTTTCATTCTAATTTGATTATGTTTACAAATATTTGAAATATGAATAAATTGAATAGAGAATTATGAATAAAGGTAAAGAAATAACAATGAAATAAAAGCTCATTTTATTTTAATTATTTATAAAGGTCAATCATAATAATGATTTATTTGTAATCTTTTTTAAATGAGTATCACTAGGTTTAAGAATGTTAAGATTATAATTTTAGAGTTTGGAGTATATTTAGGCTATCAGAAGAGGGTTTTGTGGAGTTTTTAGTATTTTTATATAGTTGAGATTATGAATCAATTTCGTGGATTAGTTAAGGTTAGACATCAACACCGTGGGATGCCGGTTCAGTGGTCTAATGGTTATGCGCTCTGGCACAAGACCAATAGGTTCTGGGTTTCTAATCTCGCGAGTGCGGAATCGTGGATGCGCATTGCTGAGGAGTCCCGTAATAGGACGAAACGGCTGTCCAGTGCTCCTAGGTTTTCCATGGTGGTCTAGCTTTAATCGATTCATGATTTCAACTATAAAAATGTATGAAGTTGTTAAGTCATAAATGATTCTTGTAGAATCAATTATTGATCAGTTCCGTTTGATTATTAATAGAATTATGGACATTAAGAGTTGTTTGTGTAGTGATAATTTATATCTGCTTTGTAAGGTAAGCTTAAATTTTCAAATGTATATTCTAGAACCCCTGAATATTTTACTGGTTTTTGGAATGGAACTTAATATTCATTGTTTAATTGATTTTAGATGGTTAAAAATGAACACCGAAGAAAGTATTGACTCTGATTTTGTGCTGTTTTTATCAATCAATAGAATGCTTATTTGAAAAGTAGTCAAAATAATCTTGGTAACTTATAATAGTATAACATAACTGAGATAAAATTTTAGGAACTGAAATATTTGGAACCTTTCCTCAGACTTCAATTCACTTTTTTAATTTTTTAAACTCATTTCCAAAATATGAGGATTCTAAAAAATATAATTACAATTTGCTTACGTGATACATTCCTTTTCTGATCTAAAATTGTTCTCGTTACCATAACAACCGAGATATTCAAAAGATATACATCGATTCATTTGTTTATCATAATACCAGCTATAAGATGTTTTATTCGACTGACACAAAGATCCTTTCATTAATGACTGCTCACATCTGTGCTGTAATTTCTCTGTTTCTCTTTTAACGATCGGATTCCAAACAGCATCAGCTTGAATTTGTTTATTTGTACACAATTGTTCACAACTGTTTCGATCTTTAAAAACATTCCGGGTTAAACTAATTGGATGTTTTGCAACTAGCGCTCGGAGATGACATTCAGGAACATATTCAAATTCTTTGCATTGTTTCGTCGCTAAAGAATAATAGTACCTAGTGTAATTAAAAGTAAAAAGATTCAGAACCTCGGTAATAAAATATATAAATAACTATTCAGTAAACATTTATACTGACACTTCCTCCGAAGAGGAAGTTTGATATATTGAACTAGACAGGTGTACTGTTAGCTGAGTTATTACCCGAAGCTTCCATTTTCTGCACACAATGATCTTGAGAATTAATGATTATATGATTTAGAAAGGCTTGACGAGTACGTTTACCTATTTTCAATAATATTTGAATCGGAGTAAAAGCTCCAACAAACAACTTCTCAAGTTTCATAATTCACTGAAAAGAAATTAGAATGAAAACCGCGTATTTACTATGGAACTGAGGTTACTCGTTAAATTAATATTGATCTTTGGTTTAATGAAGCCCATTTTTGGATCAGTATTCAACCTTACTTTTGTAATGAGGTTGTTGTATCGTCAAGGATAAATTCTAGTATATTTATTAAGATAGAAAAGTTTAGTATATTATTAAGAAATATGTACAACAATATTGCAAAATAATCCAGTTACTAGAAATTTCAGGAACACTCACCATAGTACTGATTATAGTATTTATTAATATCATATCCGGTACATAGCCAGATGATATTCATCTTGGCCATAGAGTTAAAAAGTTAAATAACTCTCCTAATTATTAGAATTCACAAGTTACGATGTCATGTATCGTAAGAGCTCCATTTTAAGTTTCAAATAAACTTCTCCTAAGTGGATCTTATTGACAATTATCAATATTTATATGTATTAAATACTATGATATTTTTGTCCGTTATTGTCCTTAAAAAATTGAATTTTCGTGCTACTGTGAGTTGATTAATCAATTCACATTTAGATAACAGTAGTTAACTATTAGAAAGTTCTAAGTTGCTCCCAAACAATGAAATTTGGGCTTTGTTAGGATGATCATCATGTTCTTTTTAAATATCCTTTTCTTTCCATCTTTTACTAATAATCATAATGCATATTTAAAAAATCCATCAAACATAAGATCACGTAACCAGCAGTAGAGAAAAATTTGGATTTATTATCAATCGACACTTCTCATTATTTCACACACGGAAACCTATTGTTGTGTAGTGGCATTTTCAAGGAATAAATGGATAAACTTGAATTTACCACCACGATGCTTGTGGCATGTATTTAGGACTTAAAATCCATCTTTCGGGTTTATATATATATATTCGCTTTAATGTTACTAAACATTTTAGGCAAAATTATTTACACTGTAAGTTAATTTTATTTGAAAAAACTTAACAAAGCAAACAGCTGTTTATTTCTAATTTCGAATAATTTAACTTCCCATACATACAACATTTATTTGCTTGGACACATAAATATTGCTACAAAGGTGTGTGGGCTATGATACTGCCGGGGTATCTAGACCGAAGCAAGGGGGCCACACACGGAGCCTCCGACCTAAAGGTCTGATTTTTAAGGCAATGATGCATCGTGAGGATATGCAATCCCATGGTAGCAGGTGATCAATAATTGGTTCATACGCCATTTGTTCTCTCAGAATCCTGGAGCCCATGTACACCATTAGTTTAGAATCAGGGTTTTCCAACTCCCCTAGGTGGATCCTCCGTGTCCATCAGTTAGGTTAAAGCCCAGAATATTCCTTTTTCGTCCTCTTGATCTGGTAAACAACACCCTCGCCACGAGAAGGCAGTGAGTGGGACTTCTCTGACAGTGACCATGTGACATTTCGAGAGGCTGTACCAGGGCATTTGAGGGCTTCATTCAACATATTATCGAGAGGACAAAGTACTCTTAGAGTATTGTTTATATTTACTTCATTATTACTCCAATATGGTTTACTAAGGAGTTGGTAAAAATTCTAATAACAGCTGACTCATTATTATATATTGCTGTGAGAAAACAATGAGCTGAAAGATCAAGAAACTCTAGAATGGTGAGAGATTTCAATTTGAGAATATTTAACAAACGTCGTTTCATACTGTGTCTTGATCAAGGCATACAAAACATCAGTCGACACAACATGATCTAGGGGCTTAAATGTATCCTACACCTGATTAGTTTTACGCTTTATTAGTAATATCTGTAGACCTTAAAATTGTTTGAAGTCAAGACAAAATCCATATATATTCAGAGAAACTGAATTCTCTGTGTTTTTTTAATGCTTGACTGAATATTTTGAGAAAGAATTTGGGAAGGAACTATAAACCCGTCATTATTTTACTTTTATGACAAAAAGTAATAAATACTAACTACCGCTGTCATCAAGATACCAAAGAAAGGAGATCTGAGCCTATGTGAGAACTACAGAGGTATCAGTTTGTTATCAGTACCAGGAAAAGTTTTCAACAGAGTGCTGCTGAATCGGATGAAAGACGCAGTAGACGCCGAACTAAGGGATCATCAGGCTGGATTCCGTAAGGATCGGTCGTGCACAGACCAGATTGCGACACTACGGATCATCGTCGAACAATCAGTTGAGTGGAACTCATCACTATACGTCAACTTTATTGACTATGAGAAGGCGTTTGACAGCGTGGACAGGAGAACATTATGGAAACTTCTTCGACACTATGGAGTTCCTCAGAAGATCGTCAACATTATCCAAAACTCATACGATGGATTACAGTGCAAAGTGGTGCATGGAGGTCAGCTGACAGATGCATTTCCAGTAAGGACTGGAGTCAGACAAGGCTGTCTACTCTCCCCATTTCTCTTCCTTCTAGTGATTGACTGGATTATGAAGAATTCGACATCTGGAGCGAAATACGGAATACAATGGACAGCTCAGAATCAATTAGATGATTTGGACTTCGCGGATGACCTAGCCCTCCTCTCTCATACACACGACCAAATGCAGATGAAGACAGCAAATGTAGCAGCAGCCTCCGCATCGATAGGTCTCCACATTCACAAAGGAAAAAGCAAGATTCTCAAGTGCAACACGGAGAACACCAACCCAATCACACTTGACGGCGAAACTCTGGAAGAGGTGGAAACATTCAAGTACCTGGGGAGCATCGTTGATAAACAAGGAGGATCGGATGCAGATGTAAAGGCGAGGATTGGCAAAGCAAGGGCAGCATTTCTACAATTGAAGAACATATGGAACTCAAAACAACTCTCAACCAATTTCAAGGTCAGAATCTTTAATACGAACGTCAAGGCAGTCCTACTGTATGGAGCTGAAACGTGGAGAACTACTACGGCCATCATCAGGAAGGTACAAGTATTTATAAATAGTTGTCTACGCAAAATACTCAACATCCACTGGCCGGATACTGTCAGCAACAGCGTTTTATGGGAGAGGACAAACCAACTTCCAGCTGAAGAGGAAATTAGGAAAAGACGTTGGAAGTGGATCGGACATACATTAAGGAAATCACCAATGTGCATCACGACTCAATCCCTAACTTGGAATCCGGAAGGGAAACGGAAGAGAGGAAGGCCAAAGAACACACTACGCCGGGAAATAGAAGCCGATATGAAAAGGCTGAATAGTAACTGGAAAGAGCTGGAAAGGAAGGCTCAGGACAGAGTTGGATGGAGAATGCTGGTGAGCAGCCTATGCTCCTCGACGAGGGGTAACAGGCGTAAGTAAGTAAGTAAGTAAGTAACCGCTGTCAAAAATAATTTTAAGGAACACAAATAACGATGAAAGTTCTTTTAACTAAGAGCTAGTGATGTAACTTCTAAGTTTATTGAATGCATTCAACCGTTACATCTTATGCTTAATATTTCAACTGATGTAAGCAGGAAGTGAATGTGTAGTGAATGAGACTTGGTGTGAAAAACCATAATTACACAGTGCTTTCGTAAAATACATTAAATACATCATTTGAACACTTTTTTTGAGTTGTCCTATACATACTGTGGTGTGGTCTACTTATATCCATGTAAGTAGTATACGGTGTTGGTCAGACATAGAATGTATTTTGGCAGAAGACCGAAGAGGAAAGAACTGAAACGAAGCGCAATCGGTAGGAAAATGCACGAACAATGGAATTAGAGAAAAAACAGTGAAGATTGAGACTATTGGTTGTTAATTTGCAAATTGACTGTCTATTGTATGTTTTTCAGAATTTACTGAGATAGTCTGTAATTCTTGCTCAAATACATTCGATTGTCCCCAACCAGTGTTCTGTTCACTACTCCTCTAATTTTTTGTTATCATGGTTACTCCATGATTTCTTTTATTTTCTCTTTAATTCAATCTTCTGCCTCCAAGCATACTGCTTCCGATTGCGGCTACATACTACTCATATCTGTCAGTATAAGTAGCATACACCACAGATGTATTTATCCGTTTCTATAAAATGCTTGTAGTTTACAAACATTCAATACTGTGGAAAATTGTAAACATTAACTAAATGATCAAAATGTATTACATACACTATGAAAGTACTGAAACAATTAAGTCAAGTATCAAGGTTGACAATAATTATCATTCAGTTTTGTGGTTTATTGTTATAAAATTTTAAAATTCCATAAAACAGAAAAACACTTTCTGTCATTTCCTAGTTTATAATTAGAAGGGGTTTTGTGGATATTATGGTAATTTTAATAGTTCAGATCATGTGATCGTGGAGGTGCATTGGTGAGAAGTCCCACAATAGGACGAAACGGTCGTTCAGTGCTTCCAGGTTTTCCATGGTGGTCTAGCTTCAAGTGATTCATGATCTCAGCTATTAAAATTTCCCAGTTTTTTTGAACTAATCAACATTAAT
This sequence comes from Schistosoma rodhaini, assembly GCA_944470415.2. Classification (NCBI taxonomy): domain Eukaryota; kingdom Metazoa; phylum Platyhelminthes; class Trematoda; order Strigeidida; family Schistosomatidae; genus Schistosoma; species Schistosoma rodhaini. The sequence goes on along the minus strand of OX104039.1, from coordinate 16,349,404 downwards.
TTTGTTATACGTATTTTACAATCACTTCCCATAGATTAGTCACTTTTGACAGTTACATTTCAAATTTTATTTTTGTTTATTTTTTTGGTTTGAATTTCTAGAAAATTTTCGAAACTGAATTAAAAACCGATCGATTAGATTTGATCTTGATAGCATCAGAATCAATGAAACAAACTATTTGATCTGATCAAATTTAGTTGCGTTTACGAAAGTGAATACGCTTAATTTTTGTTTATTTAATTAATCAGATGTAAAGTTCAATGTTTCAAAGTAAATTGAAATTTTAAATAATTCTAAGTATTGTTTTATTTCATTTCTTTTATTTTTGTTTATTTTGAGTTTTGTAACCGAATTCTTTGGTTATACTATGATAATGAATTTACAAAACAAATCAACTTTGAGAAAATACACTTTTTAAATTTGGACTGTCAATGGTCATTATTAGATGAAGTTTGTGATTTTGTATTAATACTTCAAACTATTATCTGAGACAAGATATGAATTCGCAAAATACGTTGTGTTCAACGTTAATCAAACTACTATATACTTGAAATAAGATGGTGGTTGAAAATAGTCAACAGGAAACCCTGAACGTACGTTTTGTGTTATTTGGTACTCGTCAGTAAGGTGTACCTATAATCTTGAGGGAACTGATGCTCCTTGATGTATTTAATCCCGTGTCACCCAGCTTCACAGTCAGAGATGTTACCACCAGGCTATCCGGGCAGCAACTTACCTCCTGTAGGACTGAGATGTATTCACAATTGATTGATCACTGGGTGGTATACTTTTATTTTCACTGTTAATAATGAGGACAAACATTCGGCATTTGGTTACACGTCGTCTCACTGAATTTGTTTTCGCTTTCGATATCCGGTATATATATATATATATATATATATATATATATATAATAGTTTCACAACTATTTCTTTGCCTAATAGATCTAGAGTCAGAAACTACTCATGAGAAATAATGGAAGTAAAAATGTCAAAACATTGAGTATTATGACAAACTAACCGTTTAGTCGAGTTCAACGGTCTAACACATAATCTTTGCGGAGTAGGTGGTTCTTCGAGACAAGCTGTTTGCAATTCCGACAGAGAACATTGAAAATTTGATGGTGGCCAACAGGTATCAACTTGACTTGCCAATGGATGTCTTTCACATGCTACTTTAGATGCTTGATCAGGAAACCGCCTCCAACGATAAATCATTCCTGGACGCGTACATGTAGCGTTAATACATGTAGACCATGGACCCCAAGGTAATTTGTTACAGGTATCCATAAAATTCATTCTTGTATGAGGCGTACTAATTGGAATTGATCCACAGGTTTGTTTAGCTGTAGGCATTTCACAAGCTTTTTCCTCCTGAAAATCATATAAAAACACTTTTTGGGAAAATAGTCGCTTATGGGAGAAGTCAGGAAAACGTTGAAGTGTTGTTTCATAGCAAATTCATAAAAACAAAAAGTCGTTTTGACAGTTTTATGTGATATTTTGACAAAGTAGTTAAGTAAATAATTATCTGTCATAACTCTTGCTGAGTAATTTTATACACAGCTTAACAAGTGGAACTACCCTGAGTCTTTGCAAAAACACTCATGAAACAAATGTATTTAATAATTCGAAATTCATTCATACAATGAGAACATTACAAAACGTTGTACAACTCCGTTAAATGTATCAAAATGTCAAGTTTCTAAAATCCATGAACTGATGAATTTGTTTCACGTAAACGATCAGGTTTGCAGCTGTTAAAGCCATTTGTTTAGAAGTTAAAGTCTGTCACACATCACAAGATACAGTTAGTTTTTTTGAGATGCTTTTATATGTAGAGTGAAAATTATTGTTTATGCGTTGATTTATTTTTTAAGATGTTTAAATTGGGACTAAAATACGATGTAACTTTAGATACTGAATACAAAGATAACTTGAAAATGGGTAGCTACTGACGATACTGATAAGTCTATCACCGTAGATATGCTACTGAAATATACAATCTTAAACTCTTAACAAAGACCAAACTCTCAAAATCATACAGCTTTGGAGAAATGTAAAGCATTTTGACACTGTTATGCTTATACGTTTTTTACATAGAAAATTGTCATGAACTTTGAGTAAAAGCCAATTATCATAATTAGTATTTAATGTAATTATTTTACGAAGGTTGTTTGGCATGACTTCGAAAATTTTAAAACATTTATTCGTTTAATTTGCCTTAGAAATACAAAAGTAGACAACAATACAAGTTATTTCATTTTGGTGTAGTTCTTTAATGAGTCATTTTCAGCCATTTTTCCTGTTTTATAATACCATAGATTAATACGTCACAGTTACGTGAATATGGATCTAATGCAATGACACAACCAAGCATAAGTAGCTTAATTGTGTCAGATGATCAACCACCATTCATTCATCATTTTCGTTTCTTGTAACGGTTCTGTTTTATGAACCAAAAGATCTCTTATGAACACTCTAACCAATGTGTATGACCTTATCAACAAAATTGATCTGTGAACTAAAAATGTATGTAACGTTTAATTAGATTGTTCATAGAAATTTATGAGGTCATTAATCAAATAGGTCTATTTGTAACGTACAATTTTAAAGTTTTTCTGAACAGTAATTGTAATAGGACGATATATTATACACATTTGTAAGACACATGTACAAACATATATATTCTGTTTACAACATAGTTGATAAATATGTCATGAGAAAACTGGACAATTTTTATCCCTTCTCCTAATTTTCAAACTAATCGTTCATGAACTGAAATGACCCAATCAAGTAATACTCTAATTTAATCATTCTTTTCTAGCTAATAAATAGAAAATACTTCAGAAAAACGTCAATATTTATTCCTGATTGAGTAGATTTTAGTAGAATGTCACACCCATCGTTTTTGCTAGTTTTTAATTATTTGAAATGACATATAAACTACTTCCTTAGGCTAAAACCAGTAACATCATACTCATATTTATAACATTATGAATATTACCTATTACACAAATATTTACCTTTAATTTAGCAGCTAAACAATCTTCATCATTTGACTGGCTTATACTATGTCTCGTTCGCCACATACGTGGTGGTGTATTTGTCCAGAATGATTTAGCTTCGTTAGTGGAACAAGTGTCTAAATCGACTTGAGTACATGGACTCCATGGTGACCATTCACTTAAATGGCATCGCGCCCCCGATAAGTCAGCTGGTGCTCTTTTTGAACCACTCTCTGTTGTACCACTTCTTGTATCAAAAAATCCTCCATAAGAATCACGACGGGGAAAATTTGATGCTTTCGACATAGCTTGGTCTTCTTGAAGAACTTCAGTAGCACAAGATTCATGCTGTAAATATTTTATACAACGAATATCAATAGAAAATGTACTTGAAGAAATTAGTTATTTTTATAGTATTCTATCACTAATACGACTAAGTTGCTAATAAACAAAGCAGTGGAATCTACGACATGCTTTTCTTCCTATTTGGAGCTGGTCAGTTAGATATACCTGAATCCTAGAGTTGATATTAAGTCCTATACATCAATAGGAAGATTCAAGCAACCAATATGTAAATGAACTATGTTGCTAGTACTTTTAAGATAGTGTATTCATTGATCTATTTGTTACACACTAAGCAACATTTTAGTTCTTTTACAATGCTAATCAATCATTCTAATATTAGTTATTTGAATTCATCAGAAAAGTATACATGTTTGTCGATAGTTGTTAGATCATTTTTCTATTATTCCTTCCTTTTTACTTTATTTCATTTCTAAAAATTTCTATCTAAACACTCTAGATAAAAATTCATTTAGTCTAGATTATTAATTTTTGTTATGCAGTCAATTTTAACTGATACAATAGTATTTACAAACCTTCTATCATTTTGAGTATGCTGAATTAATGATAACGATTTAATGGATTTAATTGTTATGATGATTAGCTATCTAACCAAGTGTTTTAGAATTGTTAAAATTTATTTCACTACGTAGGTTACAGTTAAAGAGTTAGTCAATCTTAATTTCTTACAATGTTGCTTAAATCATTTAATTTATTATTCTAGTTCGTTCTTTCAAACACTTTAAACATCAACACTGTTGGATGCCGGCTCAGTGGTCTATAGGTTAAGCATTCGCACGTGAGACCAATAGGTCCTGGGTTCGAATCCCACGGGGCGGGATCGTGGATGTGCACTGCTGAGGAGCCTGCAATAGGACGAAACGACTGTCCATTGCCTTCAGGTTTTCCATGGTGGTCTAGCTTCAATTGACTCATGATCTCAACTATTAAAATTAATTTAGATTTAATAAATATTATTGAAAATGTTCATTATGTTCAATTATAATTTTATCAAACACTATATTCAATTACATTTGTTTAAACTGAAAAAAATTTTCTTGAGAAGATTAAAACTGAAATCAATTTGTGATTGAATGACATTTATTCTCACTCTCAGGACTGTTCTGATTTTTTTTAAAACAAAGATAAGAATAAACAGTTGAATCGGAAGTTTTAAATTACTTGAAATAATCTCTCTATTGTATAATCACCTAGTGAACAGAGCATTTTATGAGATGTTTAGAAAGGAAGTGTAGTAAAAATGTGTTAAGTTTTTCAAAATTCAAAGTTTTTGCATGATGGACTCTTCTTTGTAGTATTGCTCTGGTTATGGTAACTCAAAAAATTGAAGAAATCGGCTTGATAAGCTACATAGAAATCGATATTGAACTCTTAGTTGATAAGATTTGCGGATACAAAATTACTCCCCATCTAATATAAAAATAAATTTACTTTAACTGTTCTTTTGTATTATTCAGTGGTATTGAAATTTTTCTAAATGTCTTATTGTCATAAGCCATTCATCTATGTTCATACATATCTTTATTAAGGAGACTAAGATACAAAAGACTGACTTTTCAATAGTAACTAATGTGACGAGTCTTTTTTTCTCAGAAATCAAGTTATCTGTTTAAGTTTTGAACTAATTGATTTTTCAACAATCCATCCATTTTTGGTTCTTGTTAGTTCCATATGTAACAACTTCAGATTACTTTCATCGTTTTGACACGTAATATATAAGATAAGAAGACATTATTTCTTTATAAATACTTTACTAATCACTGAATAAATCTGATATGTTAATCAACTGATGATACTCCAACTTACTTAAAATTCATTTGTTATCATAAATCAATGTAACTCGTTTATTTAATCTCTTTCAAATTAGTTACAGCTTATTGCTTATTAGATTCTATAATACCATTTGTTTGATGAAAATCATTTGACGAATCACCTTCTGTTAGATTGTCTCAGTATACAAGCAACATTTTTATTAACATCTTGCTACATATTTTATATATAGTCACTTTCAATATAGAAGCTGAATTCATTCAATTAGAAATCTGTCTTCTATTTATTCAGCTGGAAAAATTACGTTTAAAATATGTTAACTGCTTTTTTTAGTAAACACTGAGTTATTTTAAAATATTCATTAAATAGCAGTTATTATTAGTAATTGCTGTTACCTCATTTATACGTAGTAACTCCAGTTCAACAGTACCAAGTCGTGCAAATTGTCTACGCATACGTCCACTGGTCGATGGAATATTTAATAGATTCATTTGATCTGACATTGGTAAACCTAAATTAGGACTTCTAAATGTATTGGAACCACTCGTATGTAGATTAGTTAAACTGAATGAATCCGAATTCGGTAGAGATACGTAATCAGTCAAAACAGTAAATGGTGTATTTGGTCGTAGATCAGGTGTTATTGGACACATTGGTTTTGGTTCTCTTAATCTTTCAGAAGTTTCAATGGGAATATATGTATTCCCAGTCATAACTCCAGCATCCCATGGTTCTAAACGAAATTGCATCCTTAACGGCCAAGAACAATTTTGGAGACATATATCAACTCTTGATAAACCTGTACACCAGTCAGGACTTGGAACTATACGTGATAGAAATGATAACAGATGATGAGAACTGTTGACCGCAAACAGGGCAGAGCGAAATCTGTTCGGAATTTGATAGATTATTTAAGATGGTTAAGTGTTTTTTTCATCATACTGACAAAATTTAAACATGTAAATAAAAGTAATTCCTAATTTTTTTGCATCTACTTCAAACTTTTAGACAGATTTTATAGACTACCTGCTCGAATATCCAAGTTAGCTAATAAGTTACGGAAACATTTACTGACTAGCGAATAGACTACCCGATAAAAGCTTCTAGGTAGAAAGACAATGAATGTATTCTTAATGAGGCAAATCGTTTCTTATAATTTATAATACTCATGAGAAGACTGGACTATGGCAACGCTGACTAAACTATGAAACCTGATTTCCTACCACGCTTTAATTCTACCCGTACACTGAGCGTTGTATCTTCGTTTTATAAGCAAAACGGAATCAGATAACCCCAGGAATCGACTGTCTGGTGATTAATCTGTTCAATTTATTCGTTATTGATGAACACGATGATGATTAAAAAAACTTTAAATAGTGGACTTTCGTCGTATATAAAAGGCTGACCAGCCCTCATTCGGAGAAAAAAGCAAGACTGAAGCTTAACTACCTATGTTGCTATTGTCGTTTAGTTCTCAAAGCATCAAGGTAATGATTCATAAGTATTTTCAATATCATTTGTCACACTTTCCTTCAGCTACAAATTCAGCAATATAAATAGGCTGATAATTGACTTGATGAAATCATTCATTACATACTTGTCATTTAGTGAGATGACATACAAGCCTCAATATTATAGATATTATGTGATAATGATTTTCAGGAAACACATCTTGATTAAGTGCTTTCTGAAACATAGGAATTAGTAAATTACAACGGCAGGTTAATTAGCCTATTGGTTACATTACAAACTTAATGAAATTGATTCATTTCGCTCTAGAAACTACAGAAGCTGATTTAGATTAAATTCCCATGTTTTAACTGAAATGCAAGTTTTATTTTTTTGTTTTTAAATCCATAAATTTAAGATATAAAATAAAGTGCCTTTAGAAACTGCTCATCACAACAACTATATATTCGTTATCTCATCATCCTCTTCCATTTTCACAGGAAGAGAATGATGTGGTGAAGCCTATTGAGATTTCAGTTACTGCCCCATTTCGATAAAACTATATCCACCTAACTTTCGGAGATTACATGCTAAAGAGTTTACCAAAATATCACTGTTGGAACACTTAAGAATCTTATACTGGAATGATTAACATTCTAAGGTAAATTGTAAAACGAAATACTCAGCTTGAATTAGTTAACTTAGAAAAATTAGCTTCATTTAAATCTTCTTCATGTATATTGAAGTTGATTTCGTGTTCCTTAAACATCCCGGAATATTAGAAATTCACAAGAGAATTTGTTTTATGTTTAAAAGCTGGAAAGACTAAATAATTGGAATATCATACCTTTGTTCAGGTGGAGCCATAGAATCAATTCCTCTTGTACGTATAACAGTTAATATATTTTCACCTGCTTGATTACGAAATTCACTTTCCAGTTTGGATACATCACTTGTAGTGCATAATGCATCAACAGCTGGTGATGCATAGCCACCAGCATGAAAAATGTCATATTGTGGGCTGTGTGAAGCACCTGTAAATTATTTTTAGTATATAGAAAAACTGTTAAGATATTACAACCATAAATTTCTAACGATAATCAATCACATTCAGAAAAAACAAACAAATTACAAGATTTTAAGTAGTAGTAGTATTAATAGAACTTTATTTAAAATGAAATTAACTTCTAAAAATTCAGTATGGTACTCAGTTTATTGCGTTATTAGCTTCATTTAATCAGACATTATTATCATATATAAATCAATGAGAGTTAAAACGGAAATCAGTCTTGAATGATATACTTCTGCTAAGATATACAGAACAAAGAGGGGCAAAAAAATTATTAAGGGTACTTGAATTTATAACAAGTTCATTAATTCATATTTAGTGAAGGAATAAAATAAAACGATTATTGTTAAAGTTAGATAGCCTGATTTTTTGGAGGTTGAGTTATATTTTGTAGAATTGGTTACTACGTAGCTGACTTAAAAAGAAATACTGAATTGTTATAAACTGGATTTTATACATTTTGACTTTGTGGTATTTTAAACAAATTACCAATAATTATGTTTCATATGACTGTTAATCACAAAAATTTATGTATTGATTACATTTGCTAGCAGTGGAATTCAGGACACGCGTTTCGTCTTACTCGAGACTCATCAGCCGGGTGTACTGCATCCCAGAGTTGATTTTCACTCCAAGGCTCGATCAGTTACATTCCTAAACACTAATGAGAAAATACTAACAAAAAATACAAAATGAATTGTAAGATTTTGTTCCGAAATCACAACAACATAACAACCTCGAGCATTTTATGATATAAACGTGAACTGAAATTGGCCTGCTAACTAATGATCCCAAGATGATGAAAGTCTTGTTCTTCACGTATTTTTCTTGTTTTCATGAAACATTAGGAATTATTGTCTAGTTGTTTACTTCTGGTGTGCTATCATTTGTTATTGTCTTACCGTTTAGATTTCACTATGTTCAAAGTGAACAATTAGACCTTATGTATTAAGTTTAGTTTAAGATTTATAAATAAAGAGACATTGTAAACTAAGTGATCGATTTTAATTTTCGATAGAATCATACAATATTTAATTGTGCTTGAATGAAATAACTAATTATATATTCAGGGAGACAAGTGTGTTAGGAAACTATATTGGTGCCTCTATCAAAGTCGTAATGTGATTCTTTTAATAAATAATATAATTTTTAATTTCAGTTTATTATCTTGTATAATTTTAAGCTTTTTCATGAAGCGTAACTGAATTCTTTAATTATGGCTTAGATTAAATTTAGTTAATGTTTGATAAAGTGTTTTTGCAAAATCATCTCTGTTGGAGCTTCATATAAATTTCTTGTCTGAGGTATGTTCATTCGTGTATTCACTGTAGTTCTTTTAACTAAGCCTCTGGATTTAATTAAAAACCAAGATAATTAGAAAGCAGAATGGTTTTGGAAGATTCGATTAGAAAAATACAAAAAAACGATATAATGAAACTGGGTTTAGTAAAAAAAACTCTTCTACATGAACCATTTATAGTTTCAATTTATTTAGTATTGTTTGTTTAAATCTTCCCATCGATGTGTTAGGATGTGTTAGTTTCTATATAGTTAAGATCACGAGTCAGTTGAAGCTAGACCACCATGGAAAACCTGGAAGCACTGGACGGCCGATTCGTCCTATTATGGGACTACTCAGCAGTGCGCATCATATGCTAACTAGTGACTGGCTCCATGAGATAATTCCTGGAGTTCTAGTGAGAAGTCGTGGCCAGTGTAGCTAATCCATGTCAGGTAGAGACAGGTATCTACCTCAGTACAATGGAAGTTGGTCGCACAATTTCGTGGATTGGTTGAGGTTAGGCATTAACACTGTTGGATGCCGGCTCAGTTGTCTATCGGTTAAGGGCTCTGGCTCGAGATTGGTAGGTCCTGGGTTCGAACCTCGCGAGAGCGGGATCGTGGATGTGCACTGCTAAGGAGTCCCAAAATGGGACGAAATGGCCGTCCAGTGCTTCCAGGTTTTCCATGGTGGTCTAGCTTCAACTGACTCACGATCTTAACTATATAAAATTACTAAAATATCCACAAAACCCCTTGTGTTAGCTTCCTTTAAAATATGTAAGGTCTATAAGGACTACATGGAAGTTGTTAAGTATCTTTTGTGTAATATTGCTTTCAACTTTTATATTACTATTGTTAGTCACGTTTAAACTAAGAGAGAGTATAACAACTTTACCTACATTTCAAGAATTCACCTTTTTTTCAATGAACTTGTCCTCTTTTTATCGATATTGATAAACATGATCATTCCAATCATTATTTGTTTATAATGTAATCTTTCTTTTAAATAACAAAGTTCTATGTAGATATATTGTAGTTGACAAAATCGAGTTCAATGTAAGGTCATTTGAGAAGAAAGAAAATACTTTGTTATATAGAATAATCAAACTAAAAAAAAGTTCTTTCTTCAATCGATTTAAGGAGATGAGATCTCATTGCTTTTGTTTATGTACGTATAAATTAAGTTTATAATGATACATTTATAATCAAAAAATAAGAACTAAATGTTGATTATAAATTGTCTAGAGAGAATAGAACATGTTTCATTTAAAAAATTTTCAGTATCTAAGATTAGAAAATTCATATTTTAATTCATTAAAGATTCTTAATTAACTCTATCATGTATACAGCGTTTTGTTTTATCAAATCTTTCTTATCTACTACGATGCAATTGAGGATTACTTGCGAAAAACTATTAGAGAGATTTCATGAAAACAAAATAATGAATTCATAAGGTGAGCTAACAATCATTTATAAACACTAGTTTCAATTTGGCAAAGATATGAGTTGATAAAAGAACCAATGAAATAGTTTCGGCGTTAAAATTATAAGCTTTCTATGATCGTAAAACTATACTTGAAGCGTTTAGTTTATCAATTCAAGTGCTACTGCCGGTCCCTAGCCCGGGTAAAGGAGGAGAGTTTGGCGTGGGATCGGCAACCTCATCCCGTAGAAAAACATCTTGCTAAAAAATCTCTAACCAGACTAAACAAATTAAGCCATTTAAACTCTGTCCCCGGAGTTCGAGAAAGAATTATGACGTCTCAGGATGAAAGCTTACATTTTTCGAAGATTATGTTTCTTCTAACAACCAGAGCAGCAATTAATATAGGTACATGGAATGTCCGGACAATGTAGGAGAGCAGGAAGACCAGTCAAACATCAACAGAAATGAGGAGATACAACTTGGCGGTTTTCGGAATCAGGGAAACCCATCAGACCCAAGCACGGGGGAGATGCTATTCTACTCTAGTCACGATGAAGAAAGTGCTCTGCACACTCAGGGAGTTGCTCTGACGCTATCCATGGAAGCAGGAAACTCGCTTATAAGATGGAATCCCACGGATCCAGGATCATCAAAGCATCTTTCAAAACAAAGAAGAAATGAATCACTATAAATGTTATCTCTCACAACCCCAGCTACTTTTTGGCTTGATCTTGTACAAATTTTATATTTCTTTTATGGTATGATGCGGTCTGGTTTGGTTGCATATAAACCAAGTATATCTGAAACAAATTATTAATACAGTAGAAGCTAACGTTGATGTTCCGGACTCAAAAGGCATAGCTAGGCAGAAAAAGGATCAATAAGGACGCTAGGTGGTCATGCCGGTCAATACATCATTGTTGTGGCACAATGTATGTATTGTATAAATCGTGTTCTGATTGGCGAATCAAACACGTGATAGAATAACCGAATACAAGTCATAACACTAAATTTGACGTGTTAGGAGGTTCTGGGCCGCAAGAAGCATCATCATCAGGAATGAATCTCTATCGAAACCCTGGACAAGATTTAAGAAAGGAAGAACGGGAAGACAGAAATTGACAATAGCTAAATAAGAACAGAGGAATTTAAGGCACAACCTGGATACACAGAAGCAAACAAGCAAGCGAAGAGGAACATTAGGGCCGACAAGCAGGAAAACTTGGAAAACTTAGCAACAACAGCGATAATTATGCAAGAGAAGGAAATATAAGACAACTATATAAGGTAACAAAAAACTAGCAGGGAAATATTGCAAACCAGAGAGGCCGGTCAAGAACAAAGAAAGAAAGCCATCAATCAGATTCAAGAACAGATGAACAGATGGGTAGAACAGTTGGAGGGACTCTTGAATTAGTCAGTTCTATTTAATCCACCGAGCATCGAAGCAGCACATCTAAACCTTCCTATAAATGTTGCTCTACCAACAATTGAAGAAATCAGGATGACCATCAGTCAATTCAAGACAAATCAAAGCAGCAGAACCTGAAAATATACCAGCCGAAGCGCTGAAGTCAGATACAGGAGAAACTGCAAACATGCTCCCAATCCATTTAGAAGGCTTTAAAAGGAAGAACAATTGCCAAAGGACTGAAAAAAGACACCTCGTCAATATACAAAAGAAAGAAGATCTGATCAAATGTGAGAACTATAGAGGCATCACACTACTGTCAGAATCAGGGAACGTTTTCAACAGGGTGTTTCAGAACTGGATGAAAGACTTAGTAGATGCCCAACTTTGAGATCAACAGACCGGACTCCGTAACGATCAGTCGTGCACAGACTGAATTACGACACTATAGATCATCGTTGGACATTCGATTGAATGAAACTCACCACTACATATCCACTTCCTTTAATATGAGAAAGCACTTGAGTGTGGATAAAAGAACCTTATGGGAGTTTCTTCGACACCATGGTTTATCTGAGCAAATCGTCAGCACTATCCGGAATTCATACGGCAGACTACAGTGAAAAGTTATACATGACAGATAGCTGACAGGTTCATTCCAAGTACGGATCGGAGTCAGACAAAGCTGCCTACTATCGTCTCTTCTCTTTCTTCTGATGGTTGACTGGATAATGGAGACTTCAACATCTGAGGGGAAGCACGGAATACAATGAACAGGTTGGATGCAACTGGGCGATTTCGACTTCGTAAATGACCTAGCTCTTTTATCCTATACACATCAACAAATGCAGGTCAAGACAAACAGTGTAGCAGCAGCTTCTGCATCAGTGAACCTCAACATACACAAAGGAAAAAGCAACGTCCTCAAATACAATGCAGAGAATGCCAACCCAATCACACTTGCTGGAGGAACTCTGGTATGAGTGGAAACTCACGTATCTGGGTAGCATCGTTGATGAACATGGAGGATCTTATGCAGACGTAAAGGAGGAGATTGGCAAAGCAAGGATAGTAATCTTGCAGTTGAAGAACATATGGGACTCAAAATAACTGTTGGTGTACATCACAGTCAGAATTTTTAATACGAACGTCAAAACAGTTTTATTGTATGCAGCCGAAACTTGTATAACTACTACAACCATAATAAAGAGTGTACAAGTATTTATAAACAATTGTCTACGTAAGATACTGAATGTTCATTTAGTGGAGACCATCAGCCACAGCCTACTACTGGAGAGAACATACCAACTTCCAGATAAAAGGTGATGAGGAAAAGACGTTGGAGGTGGATAGGACACACATTCAAGAAATCATCAAACAACATCACGAGGCAAGCCCTAAATTGGAATCTTGAAGGGGAATGGAAAAGTGGAAGACCAAAGAACATACTGCATCAAAAATTGGAAGCATGAGAAGGATGAATAGCCACTGAAAGAACCGGAAAGGATTGCCCAGGGTAGAGTTGAATGGAGACTGCTGGTAAGCGGTCTGTGCTTCTCCACGAAGGGTAATAGGCGTAAGTAATTTTGTTGAGTTTATCTTTAGGCAATCAAAAGATTGATACTTCCAGTCTTTGAAGAATAGGATCTAACAATTCTCTGTATTAAAATTTTTTGTTCAATCAATGGCTTATTGAATGAACGCATTTGTAAAAGTCACAAAATTAGGAGCATTTAAATGTTGAAACTAACTTGTTATTTTTTAGTCCAGAGCTATTCATCTAGCGAACCCAGTAATTTATTTTTACACACTGTGGTTGAATTATGCCTTCAAAGTACAGTTGATTACAGAATTTTCTATAGTGATAATGTGACGAATTATCCTCATTAAAATTAACCCGAGTTAATTCAATTTAGTTGTTTGTTCTCTGAAGAAGTGACTTACATTAAGTCACGAAAACTTAATTTTCCTAGTCATTAGGATATTACAAATATATTATTTTTATTTATAAAAAATCTACCCAATTTATTTGAAATTATCAAGTCAATTCTTGGCAATGACACTTACAATGAGTTATTATATTAATTCTCAGACAAAGCTATACTTAAGCTACAATTGTCAACAATTATAACAAAAGTTGGCAAGTAATTTATGTATCCAAATATTTAGAAACTTAGTTCCATAGTAGTTCTTTAAGGAAAATTAGCACGCAATCTTTAAATCGTAAAAATATGCTACAGATGAACAATAGGGGTGTAAAAAATTTATCAATGTCAATATCTTTCTTTTGGTATTTCACATCGTTAAAATCATTTTTCAGTCGGCGTAATAATTTAAATAAGTTTCCTCAATCTAGGTATGTGATAGTGAATAATTTTGATGAATACTTATTGAAATGATCACGTGATGTTAAGTGATTTATGAATATAATTCATGATCTAAAGTGTTTTTAAAATATGAGTTAAAATACAACAGTATTTAAGTTACTAATTACATAAATGCACAAACTGATATTCATTTAGTGAACGCTAATTAAATGTGTTTTGTAAGGTAAGATGGATAGTGGCTAGCAGTGGAATGCAGGACGCGTGTTTCGTCACATTTTTGACTCGTCAGCTGGATGTACCTTCATCTTAGAGTTGGTATTCACTGTAGGACTTAGACCCAATACTGTTCGCTTCAAACGTTATCGCGTTATCTACTTAGCTACTGAGTCCTAATAGTCACATGTATGTGCAATGAAGTGAAATGGCTTTTAGGACTCAGTAGATAAGTAGATAACGCGATGGCGTTTGAAGCGAACGGTACAGAGTTCGAATAATGGAGTGAACATTAACTCTGAGATGCAGGTACATCCAACTGACGAATAGTACGAAATGCGCGTCCTAGATTCCACTGCTAGCCACTACCCTTCTTTGCTTATAAAGATTGTGAATTAAGGCAATATCGAGGCCATACGCACAGTGTGCACATCTGCTAATAGGAGACTGATCAACTGCAGTCTTAAACATCAATGGGAAGATTCAAATAGACAATACTAAAATAAATTAAATGTTTTTTCTGTTTAATTTAAAACGAAAATTGAATGACAGACGGAAATATAAAAATTCAATAAAATTACTTCGCTCGAACTTTGTATGTCAGTTAATTTTAATTAAAACACAATAGTCAGTTAATTGTTGTAAACATTTTACAACATGATTGAACATAATAGTCGAGATTTATTCAAATCGATTAAACTCCAACCCATCATTTTTGGAACTTGTTTCACTTTATAATAAAGATAGAAAAATCGACTTAATTTTTAAATGAGATCATGAATCGATCAATATTAGACCACCATTGAAAACCTGGAAGCACTCAACTTCCGTTTCTTCCTGATATCGGACTCCTCAGCAATGCGCATTCACTCGAGACTTGAACCCAGGACCATAGATCTCACACGCGAACGCTTAATCTCCAAACCACTGAGCCGGGGTCCAACGGTGTTAATGTCTAACTTCAACGAATTCACGATATTGCGCGACTGTTTTCGATTGTTTAAAATAGATACCGATCTCTACGTGACACGGATTTGCTCCGCTAGTCACTGTTTCTCATTAGAAGTCCGAGAATTATCTTTCAAAACTATATATATATATATATATATATATATATATATATATATATAAACTATTGTTTAATGGTATATCCGACGTTTTCTTCATTGTTGAAAATTTTTTAATTAATAGACGCTTATGACGAAATGAAGTTTACTGTCAACTTTCAGTTAAAGTTCCAAATGAATACCAAAACTAATCAGAGAGTAATATTTACGTTTCGGTTTTATGATTTAGGTACTCAGATAGTAACATTATATCCTTATGGAAGTTATTATTATTTATTTTAATTTAACTCATATATTCTCCAGTACTGGATTTTATTTACGCTCAAACAAATTTCATTCATTATTTGTAGGAAAGAAAACATTTTGACTTTCAGAGATTTTCTTGAGTATTGTTGGTTAATGATGATCATTAAATGCTTTTTCTGTTCTTCCTTGGTCTAGAAAAGCACACTATTTAAAGGATATAACAGTTTTTATATTTCCGTATTGTGATTTGTAACCCATTTTTGTTGTTCTCTTCTATTTTTAGAATTGATACTTTTCAAGTTCTAGATGCGTACGTTCCACTTTTCTCTGTCTATAACAAGTAGTCGTAACTGTAGTATAAGTAGTAAATTTTAACAAGTGTCGGAAATTTATTTATGGAACTATCCAGCTTAGTGATATGAGATTGAATGAAATATCGATTAATAAATTAAATCTAGAAAAAAAATATTCTAATTTCCTTACTCTACCTATTGCTGTTGTATTTATGTGTTAGCTACATTTTTGTTGTTGATAAGGATCTATTAAATGTTTCTGGTAAATGAAAATCAACCATCCCAAGTTAAACTGATTCTGAAATCAACAAATCTATCATGTTAATAACGTAGATTAAACTTACTGATAAATTTGCATGAAATATTATCATATTGAAATCATGCTACTTATATTTAGCCAGTAATACTGTTTATTTCGAAAAAAATCATCAAAATGGTTAAAATATTGGAGATAATAAATCTTGTACGATTAGTCTCATACAGGACGTTGTATCCCCATGTTCACCTAATGAATACAAGATGAAAATTTTTTCAATGTTCCTATAAACAGGAACATCATCAACTTCAAGTTTGCTAGGTACCTGAATATAGCACTTCACAGTTGGTAATAGTTGGAGACCTAATATATACAATTAGATTTTGTCAGTGTGGCAGTAAACATTACTTTGTTGAATAGTATGTATTTGAAAATGATCTATTTTATTCTTAGGCAGGAATGAATGAAACTGTACAGTCATGAACATATTCAGTTACTGTAAATTTGAGATATATGAAAACCATTCATTCTTAAATTTTTCACATTATATGCTTTTTACTGGTTTCCAGGTGCATTCTTCTCGAGTTGTACTAGTTTCGCTTCATTTTAGTTTAATTCCGTTATTTCATGCTTTAAACAAAACTGATATTCACAAAATATAACCGAATAAGTGATACAAATTATATATTTATTAAAAATTATTTTGCATTATTCCCTCGTTGATAATTTTAACTGAATTTCGATTAGTCTTTGTTGGTATTTGTGTATACTAACTCGATATACCCATTTTTCACGAATTTCCTTACTATAATAAATGGATTGGTTTCCACTGTGATCCATGACTCGTGTTTCGTCCTGTTTTGGACTCATCGGCTGAATGCATCTGCATCCTAATGTTGATTTTCACATCGGGATGTAAACATAATACCAGTTTCAAAAGCTAGTCACTATTCTAAGCCAGTAGCACTGTGGAAAAAGATCTAAATGTTTGAACCAAAAAAGTACCCTATTCTCCTACTAACGACTTACTCATCTACACGTGTGTAGTTACATCTAACTAATGAGAATCAAATGGAACGAAATATGAGTCCTGGATTCTACTATCAATCACAATTGCATCTATTTTATAGTAGAAAACTACTTTTCCACTCAATAAAAACGGTTAAATGAATAAGATAAAATGTTTGTTTGCACAAATAATTATGAACTAGTTTATTAATAATTCCCCTCGAATAGGTAAAAGGCTACTTGCTCGATATCATTTACATCGGTAAATCGTATCAATCCAAACAATAAAAGTTAATTCATATGTATTAGAGTTTATGTGATATCAAGAAACTTGTTGTTTAATCTCTTCCAGAATAGAAGCAATTCATATTTCAAAAGAGATATGTTTACTTTCATTTCTTCAATTAATAAAGTAAATAAAAATTTTGAAAATAAAAATTGTTTCTTGAAGATTCTAGGAAAATAACTTTTTTCTACATATATCTAGTAAAGGTTTGTCAGTTGTTTAACTTCCCTACACAGTCTTGATTTCTTGTGATTCAAGCCTGTTACCCCTCGTGGTGGAGCATAGGCCGCTCACCAGCATTCTCCATTCAACTCTGTTATGTCAAAGACATATGAATCTGGTTTATTATATACATCACTTTTCTGTTAATCAGTATCTATTATCTATTATTTGAATGCTATCGTAATCACATCATTTTAATTGTTTTTTCCGAAGATGACAAGAGTTATTCAAGTCAACAGATAGGAAGTTATATTTTATTTAGTTTAATCTTAAAATGCATTCATAAATGACTGACATCAACATAGTCATCGGTATAAACTGGAATGCACTGAAAATTAGTAATCTGTTTTATAAACGTACATAAGCATAAACTGATTGGTCTCTATATTAATAACAACTTTAATTATTGAGTCACATTTTACTAAAACCATGAAGTTGTCGTCAGCTAGTATTAAAAACACTGATTGTAGCCTATGTTATTCATATCCCACAACTAGTAAACCTTTCATTACATTATCAATTTATACTTTTTACTTATTATGTTTAGTAATGTAATCTATTACACTGTTGTCATTGACTCATAAACAGCCTTGATTGGTTTAATAATTTCGTATATACATATCAATATTACTGTATCTTAGAGTAAAGCCTGATGAGGATCTAATTAAAAACAATATTGTTCGCTCATATATGTTGTTTTAATGTACAATATGGGAATTTTTAAAATTTCTATTACTGTGTCAAAATTTTATCACTCAGTTAGTCAAGCGGTTGTTGGATATAGTGACACAATTATCAAAACCTTATCAAAAAAGATCAGTTAACAAAGACCACCCTGATTTTAATTGTTAAGTAATATAACTGAATCTCACCAGTTACATGATATTGTGTTTGAAATGCACGAGTACCTTATGATAAATAAATTTGAACAGATTTTCATTAATAAAACTTGAATCATTTCAGTACATGTTACTTATGATAGATAAAAATCTTTTTTTCTTTTTATATGTAACAAGTCATATGATACTGGAGAGAGAAAAAGAAAAGAAAAGAATATTGACACAAAGTTATGAAGTTGACTTGTAAAGAAGTCATTTAAAGGAATAGTATCCACATAATTAAACAGAATTACTGAACATCCGTTTTTGACATTGAAAATATTCGGAAGGGGTTTTGTGGAGAACTTAGTATTTTCATAGTTGAAATCATGAGTCAATTGAAGCTAGGCCACTATGTAAAACCTGGAAACACTGGACGGCCGTTTCTTCTTATTATGGGACTCCTCAGCAGTGCTAGTGACAGCTTCAAGTGACTCATGATTTCAACTATGAAAATTCAAAATATTGTAGATAGAAAATATTAGTAGTAAAACAAAAAAAACTTAAGTTATTATAAAACCACTTGTGAATTACTGGGAGTTTCAAAAATTTCATTTTAATTATCATATTTAATAATAGGCAAGTAAACTTTCCAATTGTCTATTTCAAGTACCTGATGTATCTAAGTTCGTCAGTTAAACAAAAAAAATATTCTGAGATAACCTGGTTGGTAAGTTCAATCATTTAGATAGAAATCACAGGATAAATATCAAGCTTTATCAAAGTGGTATATCAATAACTATGAGGAAGAATATTTCTTGACGTCAGATGTATATAAAAATCTTTAAATAAACGTACACAAAACTCATCGTATGATAGTTCAACAAAAGCTGTTTAAATGATTCTCGAATAGAAGATACAACCTGAGCGCTGTATGAAGAAATATGAATAATATTAGAATCTTACTGTTGATTAAATTATGTCGTTATTTGAATGATTTAGCTTTATTTCACCATTGTTAATAGCTATCGTAAAGATTGAGAAATAACAAATTAACTCCCTTAATTCACCGAAGTTTTAATTTTACTCTGATACTTACCAAGTGAATAGAACAGATAATTTTATCTTAATGATAGACTCACAATTACTGTATTTTAACTTGGATTTAAGAACAATTTGATTACTAGTCTAAACGTATACGTTTGTAATTGATAGACGATGGACTAACGGCACTGTCTTTAAAATTTAATTATCTCGTTGATGGTATATTATTCAACGACGAACTGTCTTTTGCTAGTATTGTTTGGTAGTCGATGAGAGTGAAGTAATCTGAATTCACTTCATTTTGGCTTGAATGCTTCAAAGAATTCAGTGTTTTATTATTGTTATTCATTTCAATAAAGGTTAACTTGGTTGAAATGGATTATGGCCTCTATAAATGATATATTATACTATAGCAACTCTCCCATAATTAATTTCGATTATGATTAAATTTTGTTAAGCCCTTTTTATTAACTTAATAGAAGTTATCATTCGAGCAGTGGCAACTTGTTTATTTCTTTGTACTATTATTATCACCATCATATTTGTATAAACGTTTACTCTTGATTACATGAAAGCCTACACACATCTCTCTCTAGCCTAAGTTTTCATAGCTTAAATATCGCTCGATGAATCATTCTTTCCCTCACGTATATATGTACTCGAGTCCTATTATTAACATTTGTCTGTCAAAGATGCACCTTGATTTGGCTTGACCATAAAATTGCCCCTGTATTTGCTCACATACACACATTCGCCTCTCTGTTCCAAATTTACTCGGTGTGCTTCAGATTTGTTATCCGTGCTATCTGCTAATAAACTCTAGTAGCCGCTTCTCTTTACCTTCTGATTTCAAACACCGTTGATATATATATATATATTAACGATTATCAAGGTGATTGATTAACAAAGCTAAACCACTGCAATTCATAATTCGTTTAATGAATGGTTTCAAATTATATAAATTACCTATTGTTTTGTTGGACTAGAAAAAGTGTTGATGAAAATTTCGATCGATAGATAGCTTGAAATCAAATGAAAAAGATATCAGTAATTGTCAAAAATGAATTAAAATTAATGAGGTTGAAAATACTTATGAAACGTAAATCTATGATCAATTTCTAAATATAACAGAATCAGATGAATGATTAATTAATACTGGCTTATTCGTAACGAATTCACTAAGATCACGTTTATTTATAAAGCTATAATTCTTGGTTAATTTTAATGAATCGAAATCTCAAAGTCATTATTGTAGACTTTCGGATGATGGAGTGATAAATTAAGTTTCTGGTTAACAATTCCATTACATTTTTCATGTTGAATTTTCCGAAACTGTTTACCTTTTACATCAAAACGTATACATGTTTTAGAAAAACGCTTATCATGGTGTACAAATTCCGGATATATATATATATATATATGTATATATATCATTCAGTCTTTCAATAGTTTAAGCCAAGAGTTGATCGTAGTGAGACCACCACTTTAGGCACTGTACGGCCATTTCGTCCTGATATGGGACTCTTAAGAAGTGCATATACCATACTAGGAAGGAATGGTCATCTAGTAACTACAGGTTTTCAGTGTTGGTCTAACTAAAATCAGATCGTGATTTGAATTGGAAGTTCTACAGTTTCTATTAATTCTTTTTTCTATCAATAACTCAACTTCTTTCCAATAAATGAATGTTTGCATTGATAATCACGGCATTATGAAATTAATAAGAATGTATTTAATTATATTTTATAAAGATGAACAGAAACAGAAGGAATATTCCGTCATATTTCAGTATAAAGTAATTAAAGATAATAACTAACGGAACCTAGATCCGCATTTTCTTCTAGTTAGTATTTATAAATAACCAGCATCTACAGTTTTGAGATAACTAATGTCCTACGATTGATTTCAGCCAGTCAGAGTCAAATTTACAGTCAGAGACGTTATCACTGAAATAAGTAGTCTATTATAATAATTGGTTCACACCTTAAATACGAGTGCTGTTCATAATAAAGGAGTTTATTTTAGAATACCTTACATTTGTAGTAGGCTAACAAGCATTAATTTAAAGAGTTAGTGAAACCCATTTGTTATTTGATCGTAGAAACTACGGTGATGAACGTTTAACTGATATTTAAAAATATTGTATCCAAGGTCACTTTCCGATCCCAGAGATTACCTATTAGTGTGTAAGATAATTGTTCAACTTTTTTTAAAATATCAAGGAAGATAGATAATTTACCCACTTTGAGATTAAACAAACAAACAAACGAACAAACGGAAAAAGAAACAAATAAATTTCAAAATGATGCAAATAATACTTTGACATTTGATAATAGGAATAGTTTTATGTTACTAGGGTGTTTTATTTTTCTCCCGGCATCAAATAGTGACTTTACAAATTTCATTCAAATAATAATTTTTTTAATAACTGATGTCAAAATTCTGTCTGTAAAATGATTAATCTTTTTCAATCTTTGTCATAATATTTAAGGGCTTCTTTTAAAAAAAAATATTTTCATAGTTGAAATCATGAGTCAATTGAAACTAGTCCACCATGGAAAACCTGGAAGCATTGGACGGCCGTCTAGCCTTATTGTAGGACTCCTCAGCAGTGCACATCCACGATCCCGCTTCGCGTGATTCGAACCCAGGGCCTGTCAGTCACGCGCACGTGCGCTTAACCTCTAAACCACTGAGTTGGCATCCATCGGTATTAATGTCTAGCTTCAACGAATCCACGAAGTTGAGCAACCGTTCACCAATTGTCTTCAGTGAGTTGATATCTCACAATAGACATGGTTGTACTCCATTGGTCACTGCTTTTCACTAGACCTCCAGGAAATATCTCTTGAAGCCAGTCACTGGTAAGCATATGATCATTATCAGAAGGGGGTTTTGTAGAGATTTTAGTAATCTCCACAAAACCCCGTTCTGATAATTGTGCTGAGTTGAGTATAGGGTATGTTTATTAATTAAGTTGAGTTTTTCCACTTTGCTTTTAATAGATGAGTTCGTTGATTTACAAATCTAATGAATATCTCTTAGAGAAAATATGAAGATAAAACCTTTCATTTTTATTTACAGTAATATTTGGATTGGTATAAAATATAGATTTTTACAAATGGTATAATTTTTAATTGTCATTGACAAGCTTAATATTCTGAAGATTTTAGTTTAATATTACCTTTTTTCCAAAAATTGAAATGTCCGTTGTAACTGAGTTGAATACTTTGATCTCATAAATTTTAGCATCTAAACTGTATTCATAAATTAACTGAAATAAAATTTCAGAGAATCCTGAAGATTAAAAATGATTTGAACAGACAAAAAGACATCGCTATCAAGCGTTTTAATTGAATCTTTAAAAGTAGGTGAGAATTTTTTTATTCACTGTTTATCCTTAGGGCAGCTAATGATAATCATATAAATATTCCCTTTTATTTAACGGGATATTAATTGTAAGGTGAGTAAATTTGAAATTGTGAACCATAATGATTTAAATGCCTTAATTTTGTGAAATTTAAAACTTTAGGGATAAATTAACTAAGTAGCTTTATTTATAAATCTTTGATTGAATGTTTTTCATTTGATCTAGTATTTAAAGAAAATGTTAACAGAGAAAGGCAAAGTAATATGGATAAACAAATCACAATTGATTGATCACTGGGCGATGATCAATTTAATGTGTGTCAAGTTCTTCTTAGTGCAGATCGAATGCTATCGATCAGGAGGTCGGTCGCGGCCCGGATAACTCAGTTATAACGTCTCTTACTGAGAAAACGTATATACAACATGTTATCTTAACACATTTCATTTCACATCACAAGTCTCTTACACATTAATAGATATACCTAGTTTAGACATTTTCAACGCTGATTGGATGACCTATTCAGTATAAAATGAACCGGAGAACCATGTACGTATTTATATTCGATAATTTCGATGTTTGATTAAATTTCCTTGAAAAAGCTTGGACCAGATTGACAGGGGAAACGTTGGATTTACTTCTTATTCATTCGCTGAGATTTTACAAATATATTATTCCTATTCAATGTCTTATATCAACTCAGCGCCCGAATACTGTGAAACTATTCACTCTAATTTAGACGAAAGTTCTTATATATTTACTCAAGAATATTTATTACATTTGAAAGTGAACTTCAATACTTTTATTTCACCAAAATTACATCAAAATATTGATTTTGGTTTGAATATATATATATATATATATAGAGAGAGAGAGAGAGGGAGAGGGAGAGAGATGGTTTGAGAGTAACCCAGTACTGTAATAAAGATACAAGACTCTATTATAAGCAAGACATTCATGTCGATTTTAAAATGTTATAATTGGAAATATAACAACAATTCAGTATTCGAACATATTTAGATAAATGAGAAAATCAAGAAACTTAGTTCATTTGAGTTAAATGATGACGTTCTAAGTGAGATTATTAGGTTTATTAGTAAACTGATGCTCTAGAATATCTTGTTGATCGAAAATAATTGTACAGCTATACAGCTGGATGTCTTTTTGCCCTCTTAGTTTTAAAACCTAATTGTTCACGTGTTATGCCGATATCACGAAAGTGGAGAAACGTATGTTTTGTGCAAGTAAAATTCTGAATTACATCGTCAGTGAAGTTTTGATTGAAGTTTTAATTACTGTTAACAATCATAAACGACATAATGAGTATCCTTCTGTATTACAAAGATTCGTTTGCTTCTATGAACGGTTATTTAAGATTTTTGTAATATTTTGAAGCCATTTTTTGATTATATTCTTTTTTTCTATCTTGTACATCCTGTACATTGAACAAAAATAAAAGAAGCATTTCCTCTGAATTCTATCGTCCGCAATAAAAATTAATGCTAATCGATAAGCTCTTAACTTTTTTAAGTTTATTTTTAT
Source organism: Schistosoma rodhaini (assembly GCA_944470415.2). Taxonomy (NCBI): domain Eukaryota; kingdom Metazoa; phylum Platyhelminthes; class Trematoda; order Strigeidida; family Schistosomatidae; genus Schistosoma; species Schistosoma rodhaini. Next base: position 16,324,936 of record OX104039.1, on the reverse strand, counting down.
ATTTTCTTTGTAATCATTCCGGAAGGAATCTTTTCATGTTTTTAAACAGACTCTCTAACATTATTATTTTATAAATATAGTCGTGTTAAGTTATTCTCATGCAAACAATAAATTATCTACTGTTAAAACAAAAGAATTAATGTTCATCGAAATTTCCGTTAGTTTAAATACACCTAAACCCAGATGAAAAACCTACTAATCGATTGCACTTTTCATAGAGCCCTACAGAAATTGATCAGTGTGTTCATTAAAAATCTAAGAGTTTTTATTCAGAATATGAAACAATCAATGTTAGACCATCATTGAAAACCTAGAAACACAGGATAGCCATTTTTTCCCAGTATGGGACTCCTCAGCAGCACATATCGACGACTGATTAGTTCGCTTCATAACGTTAAACATAATTTTGATTAATATTCATTAGAAAGATGAATGAATGTATACACTGAATTATGGTTTCATGGAACATATAGACAATATTTTCAACTCGATGACTGTATTAAATATGTATGATAGCGGCAAGGATGCATTTGTAAGCATCCCCTTCTAACGGTTTAAAATAACTTAACGAATAGTCCACATTGTTTAAAAATTTGTTCAGAACTGAAATACGTACAAATACGTTTATTGTAAGAACACTATTAAAAGTGAATATTTTACCAGTCTTACAGAGTATTTAGTTTTTGTAACGACGTTTCTTGACCATAATCTAATCTTATAAAAACTTTCAAGAAGAACATGATAACTCTTTATAGTAGAAGATATATGGGTAAAAATGTTCCATGTCTTCATTTCCAGATCGAATCGTAGCATAGATTATAACATTAAATTTAAGACAATATATCGCATATCATTGATTTTATCAACTTTAAGATATGCGAAGTAATAAAAATAGACTGAAATGATCAGACAGTTAGGTTCATAGATCTTCGTTTCTCGCTATAATAATTGATAAAATTCTTCTTTTGAAAGTAAATACTTTTGCGAAAATTAGTCTATTTAGGAAAATAACTTTACGAAATCTGAAAAACAATTAAATGTTTAGTTTAGTTTAAATTTAAAAGCCAAAAATTATTATGAGAATCAGTTTGTAGTATACTCTACTTATGCGGACAGGCAAAGATAGTGTGTGGCAGAAATTGGAACTGTAATGCTTACTAATAGAAGATTGAAATAATCAGAAGAGGAAGGAAAATTGGAAACAATCAGAACAACAACATGATTGGAGGAATGATGGGGTATATAAAGGACGACTCAAAGAAGATATTTAAATAATGCATTTAATGTAGGATCTTTGGATTTTACAGATTAGAGAATGTACACGTTTCACTATTATCGATTCTTTGCTATTCTGATATTTACATTTATAATCAATGTCAATTCATTAGATTACGAAATTACTCACATCCACGCGTTCTCATGTTTGCTAAATTTATATGATTCAGTTTTTAATGAAACCCTTATTCTGTCCCGTTAATTTTGATTTTTTTTCCCATAAATATATTACCATGTGACTAAAAAGAATAAGGGAGTTCATCAATCATGGATATTGATAATCTTCGCATAAATCTAGTTTATACTGTATGTATTGAATTACCATTATGAATAATTCATTTATTCATTAAATTATACTGTTTTATACAATTTCAATCTCTTTTATTATTAATAATAATCATTATTTATGTAATTATTTATACATATGTATTTCTATACGAGTGCATATGCACATATAAACATAGAAACCACAATAATTATATAATCACATAAAAGTAATGAGTATATCAGTGCTTCTATGGCATTCAATTATACCTTTGAGTACGACTCAATCAATCTTTTGTAATTCAAAGTTTATTTATTTCATTTATTTGCACATATAAATATTGGTACAAGGAAGCATCAGATATATATGCGCCACACAAATCTCATTTGATTTGTGTGAGGGCTGTGTTACTGCCCAGGTACCCAAACTGAAGTAGGTGGTTTTCTTAGGGAGCCACACCCGGAGCCTTTGACTTAGAGGTCTGATCTACAAGGCAGTGGAGCATCGTAATGAGATGCAGTCTAATGGTAGCCGGTGACCAACGATTAATTCATACGCCATTTGTTCCCTCAGGATACTGGAGCTCATGTGCACCATTTGTTTGAAATCAGGGTTTTCCAACTCTTCTAAGGGGACCCTCCGTTTCCACCAACCCGGTTAAAGCGCCGGACATTCGCTTTTCGTCCTGTCAATTTCGTAAACAACAGTAATACCACGAGAATGCAGTGAGTAGGACTTCCCTGGCACAGGCTATATACGTGTGGCCATGTGACAGAGAGAGGGCGGACTCTCCTTACTCTCGGCCGTACCAGGGCATTTGAGGGCGTTATTATAAGTATCCTAATTTTCTTTTTATTTACTTGACTTTAATTCCGATTGAACTTATAAACTGAATAAAAATTGACCTGTATAGATTGTGAAATCTCGTATTACACAGTTATATTTTCTAACAAAATGACACATTTTATTATTACTGCTTGACTAATGTTAATTTAATAATTAAACGTTTTTCTTGATAATATGCAATAATCATTCCAACATATGCGAGTGACTTGTTTAAATAAATACATTACAATCTACCAATTACTCGTTGTGACAGAAACAATATGAAACATGTTAGCGGAAGAGTTTATATAAAACGTTTTGTCTAAGATAATGATGGGAAGATAAGAATTTAGTCCTTATTATCATTTTTTTAAAAATAAATTATAAGCATTTCAAGGCAAGTAATACCTTGCGGATTTATGATTTACTGAACGTTTATTGGTCAAATGCCATCAGCAACAGCCTACTGTAGAAAAGGACAAACCAGCTTCCAGCTGAAAAAGAAATTAGGAAAAGACGCTGGAAATGGATCGGACACACATTGAGGAAATCCTCAAACTGGATCACGAAACAAGTGCTTACATGGGATCCTTAAGGTAAACGGAAAAGGCGGCCAAAGAATACACTGTGTTGAGAATTGGACGCAGACCCGAAAAGAACGAATAATCACTGGAAAGAACTGAAAAGGATTGTTCAAGACAGAGTTGGATGGAAAATGATGGTGGTTGGTCTATTTTTCTCCATGGGGAGTGACAGGCGTAAGTAAGTTACTAAGATAGTATGCAAAACATTCCATCTCACAAGATAATTTTCTTTTGTTCGCTTATAATTTGAAGGTAATAACTTGAATATCTAATATATTACAACGTTTCTATTACTATGATACTGATTTCATTATAATTAAGTAAAACACTACTTTTCATACTTTTTACTAAGCTTTTTTAATGAATATAGTGTTTAAATAATTTATTAGTCAGTTGGATATTGTGCATATTGCCCTGAAAATCAATAAACTTTACAAACACTGTATTCTGTAATAATAACTTGTTTACTTGTCAACTATGTGTTATGTAATAGTCTTTCTTTTCTTAAAAAAAAACAAGTTTACGTTTTTTTCGGACTATAAATCTTCTGAAGTTTATTTAACGCAACCTAGAATTATATAGAGACTTTTGCTTGGTTCTTTATCATCTATACACATATAATACCTCAGTTTAAAATGTTAAGTTTGTTTACAGGATTACATTCATCATAACTAAATAAATGAAAAACCGATTTTGTAATTAATCAAAACTTAGTGTAAGTTGTCACATTAGTAAATAATAATTTATTTTCAGAAAGGGATTTTGTGGAGATCATAGTATTTTAATAGTTCAATTCATGAGACAACTAAAGGTGATTCAAGTTAAACATTATTACCTTTAGATGCCGGCTCAGTGTTCTAGAGGTTAAGCGTTAGTGTGCAAGACCGATGGGTCTTGGGTTTGAATCTCTCGAGCGATTAAAAACATCAAAACCTTCACTGACTTATTAGTGTTTGTTTCAGATCTTCTCTGTTTCGGGCTTCAAGTATTATTTCATATTGAATGGGATACTAACTGTAAGTGCCGATTTGTTTTACAAAGAAAGACTAAGATGTTTCTAACGTAACACTTATAAATGTGGACAGGTAAGTAAATAATGAGCTTAATTTACAGAATATGTTTCTCTGATTAGAAGCTTATAGTAATTTAATACCTATAATACTGTTATTTAAATTTTAGATAAATTAACTGGATTTATTCCTAATATCTCAGTAATGTAACGATTCACTAAAGCTATACTCATAAGGCTAGTGTTTAGCCTGTATTTTATAGAAATATAAAAGTTTGAAACGTTGTTGATCCTATCAATACACTCAGACAACAAAACACATACGGAAACATATGGAAATACATAACAAGTATATTTTCGTTCAAGTCGTAGACTTGTTGGTAAGATGATAGCCAACTGTTCAAATGAGAAAAATTTAATAGAAGCAACTTACGCCTACTAAAAATATCTAGTTACTGCAATTTGATATTGTGAGTCATCATGAAAATGTTGTACATTGTATAAATAAAATAACAATCTCTATACCGCATTATTTCTTAATCATTAACTTCTGAAGATTATCTGTAAATTAAACAAAGCTCCAAAATCTTTCAATGAAACATTACGTAATGATTTAATCATCTAATATCGGTTAATCAATACCGAAATCGCTTTTCAAAATTTCTTTTATTACTCAAAACAAACAATCAGAAGTTTATTGGATTATCCAACATACACTCATATGAAAAATGGTTTTTCCCACTAACAAACCAGTTAATGATACATGATTTCGTTTTTAAGTAATTATGTTCTATATGGATTATGCTGAAAGTTTAGATAGAGAGAAAAGTGACAATTATTAAATAATAGATGAACACATCTTAAACATTCTGATTTTAGCATTTACAATTAAATTAGGACGTAGTCAAAAGTGGTTGATTAAAATAAATAATTACGCTGTATTCTTGAGACAACTACAGTAATCTGATGTCTGTTGACTGTTACTACTACTTATTATTTTCATCGCAAGTAAAAAAAATAATCAGTCAATTTTAAGGTTAATGGTATTATATTTATTTGTATTGACAATGTAATAAGAAAAAGAAGAAAATTACATTATCCGCGTTTTTCAAATTCATTTATTTATTTATACGGTCAGTATCGTGTATCATGAACCAAAAAGCAACAGATAAGCTAAATGAGAATGAATGACACAGTGTGCAATTAGCATCCATTAGTACTCCATTTAGGTATTCACGACGGAACTGTTTCATAATAAATATTTACATAGACTAAAAATAAGAGTAATTAGGATCTCGAGGAACACTATCATGTGGCTTTATGAAATACATGGCAAGTGATCATTTTTCATCAAGAAATGGAAATCTAACACAACCACTGCTCCATATCACATACTGATTATCTGTTTACTTCATCCAACTGGTCATAGTAGTGACAACCAATCATCTACATGATAGCAACTCGATTACAATATGAACAAAATCTTAAAATAATTAAACTTAGCGCTCTAAATGGTCACATCTATTGAAAGGGGATTTTCGTTATTGTTAGATATGCGTTTCTTGACATCTGGATTATCAAAATCCAATTATAAATAAGCGTCAGTGACAAGAGCATACAAATACTCACAGTTAAAACAAATTACGTTAGACAGACCTACGGGCACCAGAATAGTGTAGGTATTATGCATATTTGGAAATTTCTATAAAATTATAAGTGATCAGTTTAGGCTTTCATAGAAAAAAACAGTTGAGCAATTTTGGTGTATCACTGCTTAAGTTCACTCACCTACTCAAGTACACTAACATTTCTACCAGTTAAAAATGCTTACAACTAATCGCAAACGATCACTGGAACCTTGGTAGTTCGAAAAGTGTATAATGTTGAGAGAGTCTAATGATAACCTGATGAAAAATTCCAAAATTATTAAAATGTGTCATTTTGTTATAAGATAGCACCCCATTTATTGTATATTTGAACATGATAACCTTCGTCAAATGTTTATTCTGCGCTTATCAGTTAGCTGACTAATGAAATTTTGAAAATGTATTAATCTTTTTTATACATACCTCAGAATGTTCATTGTTTACTGTAGTTGATGCTAAAAAAAACTATGGAACTAATAAAAATGCAGACATCGTATCATCTACTGATAATACAAAATATTTTAAATAAAAAGTGCTTGTCAGTCATTGATCAGTAATAAGGAGTAGTTTAATTTAATCTTTGAAAAGTTAGTGAAGTTTTACATTTTTTGGGACCTGTAAAGAAGGCGAATTCAAAAACTGTAGTCTATTTATTTGTTAAAGTTAACGACATTATTTCAAATCAATGAAACATTTTATGATTGAATTGCCATTATACTAAAATTTCCATAGGCACATAACTTAGAAGACAAAATTTTCGCCATCTAAGAGTGTCTTGATTAAGACATGTAAGTTAATTGTGCAAATAATGATGAATATTTTAATCAAAGATGTACAGTGGCTATCAGTGGAATCCAGGATGTGCATTTCGTCCTATTTTGGACTCGTCAGCTGGATGTACCTGCATCTCGGAGTTGATGTTCACTCTGGGACTCCAACCTAGTATATTTCGCTTCAAACGCCATCGCGTTATCCACTCAGTTACTCAGTCCTGATAGCTACTTGCATGTGCAATGTGGTGAAGTTTAAATTCACTTAGCATTGTTTGCTTGAATCTTCTCATTGATGTTTGGGACTGCAACTGGCCAGTCTCTTATCGGCATATGTGTATACTGGCTATATCGAGGCAATACGCACAGTATGCACATATATCAATAAGAGACTGATCAGTTGCAATCCTAAACATTAATGGGAAGATTCAAACAAACAATACGAAGTGAATTCAATGATGAATATTACAAGATTATTTGTGTGATTAGTAATATGTGAAAAACATAATTAGATGTAAAATCTCATCACTATTCATAGATATTTGCATGAAAATATATATTTGTGAAGCAACTTTAGTTAGTAAAGAAATTGCCTTATGTGTATAATGGTAGAAATGTAGCACACGTTTTAAAATTTTAAGGTGTTAGTTAATAAGAAAATTGATTACACAACAGCATGAGATGTAATCTAACTAATCTAATTTCAGTCTGTCTAGATCTTTGAGCTACATACTAAAATCCTCTTTTTAGGCATTATTAAGGTACCTAATGAATTCTATTGTAATATGCAAACTATTTTTCGTAAAGTCTGAAGTAATATAATCAAATGACCCGATAAGAGTAGAGGATAAACATCCATCATCCTCTATTGCCAAACATATAATTGAAACAGGTAATAAGATTGATCTTAATTCGGCTTTTGTGATGTTGTATAAAAGTGTAAAAGGGCGTATACTAAGGTTTATTGAAGCCTTAGTCATACGAAAATTCAAACCCTCTTTGTGTATTCAAAAACAGTTTGTTCTCACCCTAAACCTACCCTGGCAGAATTAGCTTACTAACCAGAGTGATTAGGTTTCGAATTGTTTTCAAATTATTATTGTTATCCTTGTCTCCTCTTACCCCCTCTTTTTTAGTCTAGTTGATCTTTTATTTTTATATATAAATGTTCTTAACAAGTATATGTGTGATCAGATTGTTCGAAATGTATTGCGCTAATATATCACATAGTTCTGATAATCTTTGTGTTTTCACTACACTATTGAAATGAAGTAAATTAATTTATAGATTGTTTCTAATGTCATACACGAAATGATCTGATAAAAATTATTTTAAAGTTAAAACCATAAAAACCAAAAAAACCTTTTATGTCTGATAACGTATTTACAGAAATGCTGCTGTGTTACAGAAGAAACATACTAATTACGCGCATTCATACTATAATGAATAACAATAAATCCAACCCAGAAAATGACTGTTAATCCAAGAACCAATTGATTAAGTCAAATAAGACAAGACAGCTGATTTCACCTCAGGCACATAATTCTTACATGGTTTGAGAATAGTTTAAAAAAGATTTTGAGATTAATTTGGTCTAGAAATATAAAAAAATAGACAGTTTGTAAGCAAACAGATAAATTGATCCGTTCTATCTAGTTTATGTAGACAACATAAATCCACCAAGTAATAAATGAATAATTAAATTTAAGGCGAAAGACTAATCAAATGATTTTCTGCATGCTTTTAAAATAGAGGTATTATATTTATTTCAATATTATCATTTCATGACTTATTTCTGATTTGCTGGATGTACTGGCCATTAGTGACAATACGAAAATACAATAGTTTGCAAGTAATTAGATAGCTTGGGTAATTGGGACGCATATTAGATGTGTCTAACGACCGACTATTTTGACAGATGATGATGGCTGATTTAGATGTAGGTTAAAGAAGCTATCGGAAACCAAACCAAAACATGGTAACAGTCCATGAAGACACTGGCTATTAAGCCAACTAGTTGAAGTCCCTGTGATCATCTTGACTAATGTCTTAGAGCTTTAGTTATATAGCTCAGAAGCGTTCGCACTAACTTAGACATATTCACTATTTGTCTTCCCCTCACCCCCTAGATTTAGATTTTCTAAATTCTTCAACTTTTTTATTCTGTTAATTTGTGTTTTTCTTTTCAAATTGTATCTTGGATGCCTAATATTCTTCTATAACTACTAATATTGTCACTGCCTCTACTACTCTGGGATTTGTCCTGACAATCTCATTTGACCGTTCTAATAAAGTATGAAAAGTTGAACGGATTTCCACATGTTCTAGGTTTTATGTTTTACTAAATGACTAACTGAACTAACCAGATTAATATTCTCAAGATAAGATTTCCGTTGACTTCACCTATATTTTATGCTAATAAGATATTAAACATTATAATCAAATGATTAATTTGTTTTGTATCGATAGAAAAAAATTTACAATTACTTACAATCGATTTTCAAGTTATCTTGACAACCGCACTAGTTTTCAAAGACAGTTCCCTCTCAGTTAGTCTTTACATAAATGCATAGAAATGTCATTCTAATTATTGTAATTTTATAGTTGAATTCATGAGTCAATTGAAGCTAGATCACCATGAAAAACCTGGAAGCACGTTTCTTCCTATTGTTGGGCTCCTCAGCAGTGCACATCCACGATACCGCCTCGCAAGATTCAAACCCAGGACCTATTGGTCTCGCGCGCGAGCTCTTAACCTCTAGACCATTGAGCCAGCATCGAGTACTTCCAGGTTTTCCATGGTGATCTAGCTTCAATTTACTCATGAATTCAACCATAAAATTACTAAAATCTCCACAACACACTTTTTGATATTACAATTCTGTCAAAGGTTAACAGTTTCGATGTACAATTCACATTCGAAAACTTTTCTATGTTTATCTATAACTAACAAATTTTGGTAAGTAAGTTCTTTCAACTAAGCTATAAAACATTTAGAAACCTAATTCTTAGTTAGTTCTTGAAATTATTGTGATACAAATCCTTTCGAATATAAATAAAAAATCGAAGTGTAGTAACGTACACAAGTGGAAAAAAGAAACTTGTAAAAAATCAACTAGCTTGTTCTAATCATAAAACTATCGTGAAAATGTAACTAGAAACTAATGATGTTATACCCGACTTTAGTAAATTTGTTAAAAGCGTCTTAGAATAATAGTGGTTTGAAAGCAGAAATATATTCTAAAAATAAATTAAGTTTAAGTGAATTTGATTATTTTAAACCCAAAAACTAATATTTAATGATAAACAGTTGTACTTATCAGTTGAAAATCACACGTAATTAACACCATTATATAAAGGATATTGCGATGCCCCGATAAGGATAATGGAAGGTAACTTCGGGATCTACTTATGAACCAATACTGTGCATATACTTTTCATCGTATAATCGCTAAATAACTTAACTATTCATATTCGTGCCCCCCTCATTATAAGCCTTATTTTGAACTACAAACTAATGTTATACGATTTACCATTCCTGAATTATGCCTCGTCTATTACTTACTATCTTCCCTATTCACAGCCACATTTGACTAAGTCTTGTACACATGTTATTTTCTATTTTATGGTAGGATGTGTTCAGTTGGATTGGTATATAAACTCAGTATGTTTGAAATATAATGATTAATACCGCAGAGGCTGAGGTAAGTGTTCTGGACTTAACCGGCTGGGCTAGGCAGAAGCAGGACCGACAAGTACTCTAGACTGCTTGTACAGGTTTCGTGTGTCACTGTTCCAACCGATAATTCGCTGTTCTCTAATTGGCGGTCTTATCACGTCATACGTTAAGAGGACATCCACTCGGCCACAAGTTATAACAGATATTCATAGATGAATGAAATCAAATATAGTTCAATTACAAAATATATCTTTTTAACATTATTATCGGATGTAAGATTTGAATACACTTAAATAAATAAGAAATAAAATATCTCAGAAATAACAACATTTACTTACAACTGAATATATCATAAGTGATTAGTGAATAAATTTAAGCTTGGATGATAATCCTGACTTATTTTTGTATTTAAATTCGAAGGTAAGCAAACATCTTATGCAAAGATAGGAGAAATAAACTGTTAACTCCTTTCTCAAATGACGTAAATTTCAAGTAAATCCACGTGATTATTAACTCTGTGTACAAATTTAATTTCTTGTAAACAATTGAATGTTGTACCTAACATAAACTGAAATAAAAGGAGAAGTATAACAAATTAATAATTCCTTTGTTTCTTTCTTCCTGTGGTTGTTACGAGAAAATTCCTAATAAAAACTGTAGAAACACTTATGATTGGAAGTCATCAAAAAGATTTGTGATACTTGATCTATTTCAGATTGTTTTCGATTGAACAATGCCTCAATTAAATTAAATTAAGATTATTATAAAGGTGTTATATTTGTAGGACAGGATGGTTTACCTGTGAACCTTTAATTGTTTTTCTCGATAGCATCGTCATTACTTAATTCAATAAAAAAAAAATAAGATATGAGACTTTATCCACAATTAGTTAACAGCTGATTTAATGCATATAGAAAATTATAGACATGGGTCCGACTGGGAAAAGGATGTAATGTTGAACCAAATAAACACAAAATTAGCCGAAGAATTCTAATAAACCTGGTACTACAGTAACATATCAAACAATAGTCATATCGGAGTCTATGCGGTCAATTAGCCATTAAGAAAATGATTCATAAATACTAAGTTAGGGGTTATAACAATAGAAATAAGTAGGCGAACAAAAATAATTTATATTTGTATTTTATCATAAATAATTAATCATACAATCATCTTTCTAAAACAAATTGTTCAACCTGAGTTTGAGGATAGTGTATAGTAAAAAATGGAAATCTAGTCGCAGTTAGAGTAATTGAGTTTAACCATTATTGATGAGAATGCATTTGTCCTTTTCTTATTTTCCCATCCGTTCCATCTATTCATGCACAAACAGAAAAAAAGACTGTCACTTAAAAGTTGTCATTACGAAATATTATATTCATATAGTATTTAATTTAAAGGACGTAATTATTCACTAGTACATATTGTAAGTGTCAAGATAATATAAGCATATTAGTACATACATCTATAAATTTTATACATTGTTTGTTTGACGTTAACACAAGAGTCTTACCAAACCTGACGTCTTTTAGTTAGTCACAGTCCACGTTACATCCACTTATTCATTTTCATTATCTATCTGCTGCGTCGTATCTCTGACACATACTCATCTTTTACACTTTGCAACCGACTTTTAATTTCTCGTTATTATTAAAGTGACCAGTCGAGGTAGTATATATCAGTTTTGTAAAAATCTTTCTTACTGTGCTAGATCATTTCAAAAATATCCAAATTTAAGTTGATTATTTACATTTCAAAAACGTCCTAAGTTGAATAAATAATTTATTAGTAAACAGATACATATTAAATAATCTTTTGGGATTAATAATCTTCTTCGACATAAGGTTGAAATTTGAACTACTGGAATCTAACTCAACGGTCTTAAAACAACCTTATTGTAGAGAGTTCGATATAGATTCTTTTTAGAGATTATTTGGATGAACCCAATGTTTTGCGTAGCCTATACCATGAGAGTTAAATTTCTTGTACAGTGGTAAGATTTACCTCACTTCAAAATATTTTTTTTACTTGTAGAATATCGTAAAGGTATTCGATATGTATGTAATCATCAATATTAACAAAATATAAATCTCTATATTTCGTTTATTATCAAGCGCTAACAGTAAGTAGGATACATTAGTTGTAGTATAATACAGAATTTGGTTATTACCTTAATACCTTTTTGGTAATATTTATATTACTTATGTTAAATATAGTGATTTTCATTTCATTGTAATAATCATTCTAATAATCAATCGGAAGATTCAAACAAACAATACTAAGTGAATTCAAACTTCACATTGCACAAGCAAGTGGCTATCAGGACTCACTAGCTGAGTGGATAATGTGATGGCGTTTGAAGCGAAAGGTACTGGGTTCGAGCCCCAGAATGAACATCAACCCTGAGATGCAGGTACATCCAGCTGACGAGTCCGAAATAGGACGAAACGCGCTTTGTCCTGGATTCCACTGATAGCCACTATCCATCTTTGCTTACAATGATTGTTACTTATTTTTTTCAACTAAGAGAACGCAACTGCTAGGCAATTAAATCCAATGCGTTCATAATTTACTTTATTCTCATTGAGTAAATATTACAGTTCTTATTCGTAATTTGTTGTTGTTGTTGGAAACACTAATATTTCTATCTTCAACCTGAATGTATTATGTAAATATGAAGACTCAACATAAATTTGTAAACAAAAAATCAGGACTCCTCATTGTGGTTTCTGAAGGAATATATTTTATTTTACAATAGGGGGACTTAGAGCAATAAAATGATATTGCATGTGGTGTATAACTTTCTATAGATATATCATCAGTAATGTTTAGTCAAAGATGTGTATATTCATGTAAGATTTTAAACTAATTTATAGTTGATTTGTTTATACATCAATGTTTCTGTGATCAAACTCAAAAATCACTTCCTTTTTGAATAAATGGAGGCAAGAAACCTATTTCAAGTGAGTTTCAATGTTTATGTTTTAATGATTAAATTGAAGAATATCCATCAATTTATGGATACATTGGATTTTTAATCTTCAAATTAACAAGTAAAACAATCCAATTTAGTCAATAAGGTCATTACTAATTCGTTTCAATGACTAGATTGATAAACGATTTTTAGGAATAATTTTCAAATTGAATTCACTCAAATGAACAGACTTTAAATATTGGATTTAAAGGTCATATCACCAAGTATACATGATTGCATACGACATCAAGTGTACAGGTTTAGTTATTTTCAAGAACTGTGAACTGAAAAATAAAATTGCTCACTAACTGATCACCCTTAATTTTGGAAATTTCAATTCTATCTTTCGATATCTAATAGCAATTTTAATTTAACCTTATTTTCCATGTGAAAATAACTGAGACATAAGATTGATTCAGTTGATTTTAGTTTGGATCCATTTTCCATGCTACTGTTTATTCAGTACAGTAGCGTTCTGAGAGTTTTCTTAAATTACGTGGATAAATTTACTTAAAAATAATCAAGTTCATTAGCCTAATCTACAATTTAGGTATAACACTGAATCATTTTTCATAGTTGAAATCATAAATCAATTGAAGTTAGACCACCATGGAAAACCTGGAAGCACTGGACGGCCGTTTCGTCTTATTGTGGGACTCCTCAGCAGTGCGCATCCATAATCCCACACTCGCGAAATTCGAATCCAGGACCTATCAGTCTCGTGCCAGAGTGCTTAACCGATAGACCACTGAGCCGACATCCAACGGTGTTAATTCTAACTTCAACCAATCTACAATCATTTTTATTAATTTTGACATTCTGACAGTATTTTATCATTCTGTTTATATTCAATGAAAACTGATGTATGTTAAATTTGTGAACGTAATTCTTTTGAAATGTAAAATGTTAATGGAATAAATGGAATAGTTTCAATGATCAAAGTTTGCATAAGACAAACTATGACTTGATTTTGTTGTAATTAATAATATACACTTAGGATGACTATCAATTATAATGTTACACACGTTTATCTAACATTTATTAATTACGTTTTTGACATAAGGTAATGCAGAATTAAATATTGTTCTAATGTATATAAAAGCAAGCTTATTAAATAATTCATAAATGATTACATAAAACTTGTCTAAGTAAGCTAGTACAATCTAATTCCATAATAAAACTGATCTTTATTGTTTGTGTGTAATATGCTATATGATATTCATCTCATTAATTATAATACACATATTATGATACATAAATGCGCAGGATGAATAAATAAGTTGTACAAATACTTTTTGAATATAACGAATAAGTTCTTTTAGATGTATTCCTATGGCTTCTGTTGTGTGTAAGAGTATAACTCCGGAAGAACTGAACAGGTTTGACAAAATTATATTGATTATTTCGGAAGCCGTATCTTTATCAATGTAGCGAGCAGTATCGGCTAAGTGTGCTGAGCAGAACGTCTTATGTGCTCCAATTCATCTTTTGGATAACCGATAGAGATAATAATTGGAAATCCGCTGGTGTATTTGTCTGGCTATACATTCAATATAATTGGTACCTCAGGTATATGTATAGAAAGGCGGAGGAACTAGCCAGTTTTTCTGTACTACTTGAATTCACCATAAGCTAGCTGGAGAAAAAATGGCATAATCTTGTTGCCAAAAGTGTTCGTACTTTAGCTATTCTTGATGTCCGTATCAATATCTCATTAGTTATATTTTCATTAAACTGTAGAAATGAAGCTCTTTTCAGCGTTGTTGATTATTAGTCCTAAGATTTTGTCACAGATATATATTTTGTTGGTAACTTAAATAGATATTTGTTTCTAATCAGTAGATCATGGATAAGTTTTAATACGTCTTAGAAGGTTTTATCAGTGCAAATAATTTTAGTTCTGAGCGCCAGGCATTTAACTAAATTTTATTCATGTTGCGGTAGAGTGCAGTTTGGAATAGATGAAGAGACTTTTAATAATGCACATAAAATGAACTTTGTCAATTAATTATATTTTTACTTAACAGTCTTTGACATGATAAAGAAAAGTTTTATCGCGACATAAGGATCTTGAAGATGTTTCGTTCTTCGAGTTTGAGGTCTCCTACATTTTGACATGTATCTTGATGATGTTTATTACACTGTAGTCACCAAGTCTATTCCTTAAATATATATATATATATATATATATATATATATATATATATGCAGCATCTTATTGAACTCGAAGAGAATTCTCGCGTATTACAGTCATTTATATGACCGTAAACTTATTTCTGTATTATTCGGTAATTCTGTTATTGAATAACAGCAATCAGAAGTGTTAAAAGTGTTTATAATGATCATTGTTGCTAAACTTTATCGTTGTTCTGAAAGGAATTGATTTTTTTATTAGTGAACATGCAACCGACTTATACAAGTATAATAAATAAATAATTATTATTTATGAATAAAATCTATGGTAGATAGTTAATTTTAGTGATAAAATGCATAAGAAAAACTAAAAAATGAATCTATCTACTGGCCGAATAATAAATGAACGCATCGAAGATAACAGGAGCGGGAAATAGTCATGGTTGTAAATTTTTTTGACTAGTATAAAACGTAGTTAAAAATTATCGGTGAAGTTTAAATGTAAGTGAAATGTATTAGTTTAAACTGAATATATTATAAAATCTTAGTGAGTGAATAAGAAGAGGAGAAAGTGATATAACTGAGGTAAAAGTTACCATAGAATATAGATGAACGAAAAAATGTCTATTACCTTACTAATTTCATGTGAATATGAATATCAAAACATATATATAAATAATACTAAAGTAGTTATAAGGAGAATTAAGTATTTACACAAAGGTTAAGATAGGGGTGTGGAGATTATTGAATTTCATAGAAATCATGAAGCGATCCAAGTTGGACAACGATTGCTAACCTGAAAGCACTGAACTGCTGATTCGTCATAATCTGGAACCCAGCAGTACGCGTTCAAGATCTCATATGAGACAACCAAACTCAGGACCCTATGTCTTGTACTGGAATGCTTAACCTCTAGACAATGGATCCAGTATCCAGCGGTAGTAATATCTAACTTTAATCAATCCGTGACATTGCACAACCATCTTCTATCGTCTTTGGTGTATAACTGCCTCACACTCGAATCAATTACGTGAACTCATTTTTAAATTTGAAAAGATATTCAGTTGTTGACAGTGTTGAAAAACCCTTCAAAGCACTCGTATGTATGAAATCATTATTCGGCTTCTCAAAAGTCTTTGGTAGAATATGAAAACCATACATTAAATGCATCAATTATCTCAAACTTCATCGTTCCATCATTGCTATTACAATTACTTTCTGTTCAAATTGTCTTCGATATGATCTTCTTAACCTAGTGCTCCCAGGCATTCCACTTATGATTGGTGTCACATGTCGACAGACATAAGTAGTATATACAGTTTTACTTACTTTCGCCTGTTACGCCGCCTGTATCTCCTCTGGGGGTTGCCGCCGGTCCCAAGCCCGGGTAAAGGAGGAGGGTTGGGCACGGGGTTAGCGACCCCATCCCGTAGAAAATCAACTCACTAAAAAAACGCTAACCAGAAAAAATCATTCAAGTAGTATATACAACACCACGAATAATTATGATATCTTTGACGAACAAATTTATTTCATATGCAGTTATAAAAATGTAGAGTCTAAAACACAAAAGTCAACTAAAATTCTGTAAAATTGTAATTACAGCAGATTAACTATACTACTAACATATACATGTTCATTATATATCTTGATGCTGATATTTTATCAGTGAACTAAAACTGCCTATATAACAGGGAACTTTATTACTCAATCAACTATTGTAATTAAACTTATACAAGTTTTGCTTATATATACAAAGTTTATAAATGTATTGAAATAATTTGTTTGAAGTCACCTGATTTACCTAAAATTGTAATTAACCAATAAATTCTTGAAAGTAAGTAAGTAATGTAAACAAACTATTTTCTGATTTATTTACATAAACTGTAATTGAAAATTAGTACATAAATTTTGGTTTCTTTAAAGTCTAAATGATTCAACTAATTATGTGCGTGATTTAGAAATACAGAGTTAAAAATTTAGTAATGAATAATTTTCATCAGATTGATGCATCAAAAGAGAAATATTTAGTTCATAGTTGAATTCATGAGTCAATTGAAGCTAGATCATCATGGAAAATCTGGAAGCACTGGATGGTCGTTTCGTCCTAGTGTGAGACTCCCCAGCAGTGCTGATCCACGATCCCGCCCCTCGAAATTCGAACCCAGGTTCTATCGGTCTCTAGACCACTCAGCTGGTATCCAACGGTGTCAATGTCTGACTTCAACCATTCCACGATATTGCGCCACCGCCCACCACTGTCTTTAATGAGTTACTATCTCGCAAGGTAGGATCGTGGATGCGCACTGCCGAAGAGTCCCATAATAGGACGAAATGGCCATCTAGTGTTCCCTGGTTTTACATGGTGATCTAGCCTCGACTGAATCATGATCTCAACTATTAAAATATTCATTAATTAAATGAAAAACTTAGCCCTGAAAAGTAATGGCAAATTATGATAAACAGTAAGACGGTTTCTATATTGTTTTATTACTGTTAATAAACACTATAAGTGCTTTGTATATTTGAACTTACTTGGATACTGAAGGGTTTATTTTAAGTAAATGTAATTCATTGTAATTGTTTCTATGTGGATAATAAAATAAACGGTTGAACAAGAAAGAGATAACTTTTCACTGAAGATTGTTCAATACAGTAATATATATATTTATTAGTCGCAGTGTCGATCATTATTTAAAGCTCCGATAAGATGAAGTGACTTGCGAATATTGAAAAAGTGTAAACAGTATTACTGTACAATAGAAAGTTTGGGACTGGAGTTGAGTTGGCAACCTTAATGGGAAAAGATTGCCCGGATATGTTTGAGCTAAATAATGTTTATAAGTGACTATGGTATTGAACTGTCTAACTTGATATAAGCAAGTAACAAGCTTTTATTTAACCAGATAATACTAAACTTAATAAAGTTATTAAACCGTTCTTTATTATTTTGTCAGGATATATCCGAATCGATAGGAATTGAATCAGGTTTGAAAACAACTGAAAAACACTACACTTTTGCTAATTACAGCATTAAATAAAACATATCAGCTTTTCATTGGGGATTGCTTTTATAAAAAGCCTCTTTCGAAGTCATTCTGATATCATGGAGTCACTTTTTTTATCTCAGTAGCATTTCAGTTTCAATGTAGATATGAAATTATTGTCTTGTATTTTGTTTTACATTAATATATTTTAGAAGAAGAATTGCTAAGGTAACAGGTACATAACCTGGGGGGTGATAAATAAAATTGTACTGTGAAATTAGTTTTTTTGTTATTTAAATCAATATAGTCATGGGATACTTTTTGCATTCATATAAGGATCTCCACTTTTTGTATAATTAGTTCTAAAACATTATAGGTAGTTACAATCTCATCAAATAAAGTAACTCCATACTAAGCTTTATTATTTTGGTAACTTTTCGTTTTCTGAACTGAGAGAATGACCATTTTAAACCAACTGTTAAGTTGAACTTAATATTTATATACATAAATTCTTCATGGTCGATAATACAAATTTAGTTTGTTTATTTACTTAACAAACCCTCTTCTTGATCGTTAATCGGTCGGTATAATAAAAGATTTAATTCAAATGAATAAACTTTGACGAATAAGTTGAACTTTTATTTTTCAGTAGCACTTCATAAATTTAAAAAATATCCCTTCAATCCACCTAAAAAAACTATATTAATCCTACTTCAGAGTTACACTATTATAAGTTTTTAGAACTTCAAAAGAAGGTATACCCAGTGACTAAACTGTGTTAATGGGCTTCATGATCAAAATAAGCTAAATGTATATGGGAATGTTATGGCTTAATACATTTACTAGATTATCGTCAATAGACTTGATAAACGGATTCAAGGAGGTATACGAATCAAAAATATCACGAAATTTTTACACTGTCATTCTACTGTATGTATTTGTAAAGATATCATGGCCATTTAGGGTTTAACAACGCTCTTATTTGAAATACCTTCATAATCAAACGATCCTGAACCCAGTGAAACCAGAAGTCAGAAACGGAAAAGTTCGAACATATATTTGTAAGGTATGTAGGATGTTGAATAGTATGTAATCCAGGCTGGCTAGTCGTTTTGAGGGATGAAAAGCCCAGTGTACCCAATGTTGATCTGATGCGAATGCTTGACTAAGCGTTTTCAGCTAGGGTATGTCAAGTAGATCTAATTAGGTCAGCATCAATCTCAAAGACCTAAAAAACTACTTTTTTACCGCTACACTTAGTTAATATAAAATTTGCATGTTTTACCATATATTAATAAAGTGCTAATCAATAATATAAGTTAGGTTAATAACTATAAATACTTTTTTTAAATTTGTTCCTTAGGAATTCAACCTTTACAAATCAATAGACTTATAACTATTTTCTTCAACAAATTGTAATCATTATTTATCATTACGTAATAATATCGGCAATGGTAGAAATACATGAAAACTTGACATTAATTTATATATATAATAGAATTAAGTTCATTTACGCATTACATTCTTTAGACTCGATTGGTTTTTCATTGAAAATTCTTAGTACTAATAAATAGTTTCCTTTTTTAAAAAAATGTTGTACAATTTAACACATTTACAATCTGTTTGGATACATAAGTTTACTTACTCTAAGATGTACTGATTTAGCAACGAAAAAATGCAACTGTTATTTTACTGTTTATTTGCGTGTATGCTAAACAATTTGAAATAATTATCAGAAGAGGTTTTGTGGAAACTTTAGTATTTTCATAGTTGAAAGCATGATTCAATTGAAGCCAGAGCACCATGGAAAACCTGGAAGCCATAGACGGACGTCTCGTCTTATTGTGGGACTCCTCAGTAGTGCGCATCCACAATCTCGCCTCGCGATATTAGAACCCAGGACCTACTAGTCAACCGATAGACCACTGAGTCGGCATCCGATGGTGTTAATGTCTAACTTCAACCGATGCACGAAGTTGATCAACCGTTCACCTATTAACTCATGATTTCAACTATGAAACTACTGAAATTTGAAATAAATTAAAGTTAATATTTTATTTATAGATTTATTTCTAAAGGACTTTAGAATATTACTGTACTTTCATAGTTTATGCACATCTTATTGGTTGACTAATCTTATATTGCATTAATCTAGTAAAACTTCATTGTTCAATTAATTAAAATTACCTATTAAAAATAGTTAAAGCTTATTCAAATTACAAAAAGTTTTAAGGTTTTTGAAAAATTGATAGTTAATAATTGTCAGAATAGGGGGTTGTAGATATTGTAATAATTTTAATATTTGAATTCATGATCCTATTTAAACTAGGCCACCATTGAAAACCTTGAAACACCGTTGGATGCTAACTCAGTGACCTATAGGTTAAGCTTTTGTGCACAAAACCAAAAGTTATGGATCTGTGTCCCATATGTGTGATCGTGGATCTGCACTGACAACGAGTCCCATACTGTAACGAAACAGACGTCCAGTGTTTCCACGTTTTCAACGGTCGTATGACTTAGATTGACTGAGGAATTCAGCTATTACGATAGTTGATAAGTCTACTGGTATGGTAAAATCATAAAAGATACATTGATTTTGTGATACTAGTTTGGGATTACATAAATCAAATTTAAATTGCAGAGTTAATAAACGCTTACAATACTAAGCTCACTTTTAAATGCTTCCAACTATTCAAATACATCTGGCATACACGAAAGCCGTATTGATTTACTGAAACGTTTTTTTTGTATTTTAAATTGATCAATAAAATTTAGTCAGCATTAAGTAGTGAACAAAAGTATATCGGTCATCATTAGGTACTCATTTAGTGTTAACGTTCAAATAATGTTATATTATATCGACCTTATTCAATTACATTGAACAAGAGAAAAGAGTTTTATTGACGTGAAAAATATTCAACGACAGTAAGAAATTTTTTTATGAAATTGAAAGTGAAGATGATTACCTTCAAGATCAAAATAGTTCTATAATTGATTGATATCTCTTATTTAAATAACATGATTTTTAAATATGCATAATCTATTGAAATAATCTTATTGTTACCAAGTCAATTGTTTATTAAAAATCAAGGACAACTTAATTATGCAATTGCTTTTAAACTTAAGAATCTACTTTTCAAGTTGGGCTTAAATAGAAAGAATCCTGACAGAACGTCATATATTATGTAAGTTTTGTACTAAATATATTTGAATATAATTTTAATAGTTGAGATCATTAGTCAGTTAAAGCTAGATCATAATGAAAAACCTGGAAAAACTGGACGGCCATTTCGTCCTATTGTGGGACTTCTCAGCAGTGCGTATCCACGATCCCAACTCGCGAGATTTGAACCCAGGATCTATCAGTCTCGCGCGCGAGAGCTTAACCTCTAGACCATTGAGATGGCCGGCATCCAACGGTGTTAATGACTACGAAACGACCGTCCAGTGCTTCCAGATTTTCTATGGTGGTCTAGCTTCAATTGACTCATGATCTTAACGATATAAAAACACATAAACATACTCAAATATCAAATATTATTAATAAAAAATATTTGTTATCGGTCCTCTGTTGTTGTTTTTCTCATTAGAAAAAATCAATTCGTGAACCATCAATTCTGCTGTTTATTTAGAAAAAGCTTCAATGTCCAAGTAACCCTAATTTCATAATTCATTTTTTTTTACCTTTTATTTAATTTATTTTATTAATCCAATTTGAAAAAAAAGCATATCAGTCTCAAGGTTATAAAATGTATATGACATACTACTGACAAAACCATATGAATATTGTACAAAAGAGGGATATTTTTACAAAGTTTAAATAGAATTAATAGTCTCGTGATAGTATATGGTGTTAAGGTCATATGAAAATAATGGAATGCGAAGGTGGCTATTGGCTGTCTATGATAATTTATTGTTAAGGCATGGATACATAGTTTTGTAATTTTTTTTATTACGTTTTAGTTTCAAACAATTAGTCCCTTTGATAAACTTCGATAATGCTTTGAGAAGACGAAGGTTATCAGATATATAAGCAGATATACATACAAATACATTCTCCCTATTTGAAGGTTATCAGAATTATGTTGTATGTTTGCGTGATACATTTCGGACATTCTAATCACATATAATATACTTGTTAAGACATTTTATAATAAAAGTAAAGGTCAACTAGACAAATTAAAAGGTGAGTCGAAACAAAGATAATGATAAAGTACACAAAAATAATGTGAAAACCACGCTGTACAATAAATCATTATTATCAGGGTAGGTTAAGGGTAAGAGCAAATTGTTTTTGATCACATAAAGGGGATTTCAATTTCAGTATATGTATGATCACATTGTTCGAAATGTATTACGCAAATATATCACAATTCTGATAACCTTCGTCTTCTCATCGCATTATCGAAATTGTAGTTTAAACTTATTTTAATCTTCATTCAAAGCATTTTCCCAGTACCATTGCAAGTATGGAAAAAACAATTTCTATTTAATCGATATTCAATACCTATTAGTAAATACACAGATATATGTATTACAAAAAAAACCAACAAAGTATAAGGAAATAACTTAAATGTCACACAATTAAGTTTATGTAAAATAAAAATCAATTGATTGATCACTGGATGGTCATCGATGTCATGTATGTCAGATCCTTCTTAATACAGATCAAATCCTATAGACCAGGTCCAGGGTTTCCTGTTGACTACCTCCAACCATCATCTTATCTCAACACAGTGCACGCAATGTTGAGTCACCTAGACTAGTTAGCATATTGCGACTTAGTCGATAGGATTCGATCAGCACTAAGAAGGACCTGACACACATGACATTGGTGACCACCAAGTGATCAATCAATTGTGAATACATCTCAGACCTAGAGGGGGTCAATCCCTGCCCGGATAGCCTAGTGGTAACGTCTCTGACTGGGAAGTTGGGTGGCACGGGATCGAATTCATCAGGGAGCATCAGTTCCCTCAAGATAAAGGTCACACCTTGCTGACGAGTGCCAAATAGCATGAAACCTAGGTCAATGGTTACCTTTTGACTACTTCCAACCACCATCTTACTTCATTTAATTTAAATTTATTTAGTAAATTGCACGGGTTTATTCGAACATACGTCAATGCAGAATTGTATATTGCTTTCAGTAGATGTTACAAATATCTCACTCCTGATATCATTTCTAGAATTTTAAAGTTTTTACTTAGTAAAACTCCAAGAGTACAAATTAAAAATTAGATAGTTTTGAACTGTATATAATGTTCGCTGATGCATGGACTTATTTTAAACAAATATCTAATCTAATAGTTGAGATCATGAGGCAATTGAAGCTAGACCACCTTGGGAAACCTGGAAGCACTAGATGCAGGCTCAGTGGTTTAGAGGTTGAGCGCTCGCGCGCGAGACCGATAAGTCCAGTGTTCGAATCTCACAAGGTAGGATCCTGAATGTGCACTGCTGGGGAGTCCACAATAGGACGAAACGGCCGTCCTGTGCTTCCAGGTTTTCCATGGTGGTCTAGCTTCAATTGACTCATGATCTCAATTATTAAAATTACTAAAATATCCACAATAACCCCTTCAAATTTCTATTCGTTTTCAAATTAAGCTGTTTTTATGAAAATGTTTGTCCCGCATATTTGGTTTTTTATTCTACACAATTAAATGGAGCTATACACATCTTTTCTTTTTCCTCAGGGAGCAATTTCTTTTTTAAATAGTCATTATATTTGTTTCAACTATAAATATACAAAACCCATTGAAAAAATGTCGTAAAATATGAAATGTACATCATTTGATTAACTGTGTGCCTATAAAGTCCATTTCAAATACAATTTACATAAAATTTTGACAAAAATATTTTCCGTAAGTTTGAATATTGTCTTAAGAATGAAAAACCTTGTTTAATTAAAGAAAATTATTTATAAAATACAAATAAAATAATATATTTGTAATATCCCAATAAGTAGAAAAATTAGATTTTCTGAAGTTTCGTGATTCAGTGTAAGCCACTTCTTAAGAGGATAAACAACCAAGTCAGAATTAATCCAAGTTTAAATAACACAAAAGAATAACGTAAGAATATTATATGCGATCAACCAAAAAACAGGCCTGAACAAGTCAATCTCATGTGATTTCGATCGAAGTGATTTATGTGAATTGTGTGTATATGTGTGCTAGGCCAGGGATGAAAAGATGTAACCTTTGTGGTGCGAAAGGATATGGTTTAATTTGCATGTACGATAATAGTGTGATATATGAATAATATCAGATATGATAGCTTGGACGGATAGCCCAAGTTGGATGTATAGTGAGGTCTTCCTTTCTATCGAGAGCACTATGATTAAGTATTATATGGAACGCTTCAGCTACTCTTTTTCTTTGTAGTTGGAAAAAACCTTTTGGTAATATTTTGATAATTTTGAGATCAATAATTAATTTTTCATCGTTTCTTATTACTAAACCCTGTGTATAAATCGAATAAATACCTTTTTTTCACTGAAGAAGAAATATATGAAACAGGTATATGGAAACAGGTATCATTACCAAGTTTTGATTTGATAATTTTGAATAAATTGAGCATTGAGTGGATTGTTATAAATAAATTATTACATTTGTAATATCCCAGAAGTAGAAAAATTAAATTTTCTGACGTTTCGTGACTCAGTGCAGGTTACTTCTTCAGAGAAAAAATAACCAAATTAACATTAATCCAAGTTTATATAGTACGACGGAACAACACGAATATTAGGTGCGATCAGTCAAAAAACAGGTCTGAATAAATCAATGTCATTTCATTTCAGTCAAGGTGATTCATAAGCGATATGTATATAAATTTGTGTGTGTGTGTTGTGTGCACTGTTAATGATTAAAAATGTATGACCTTCATGATGACAAAGGATAGAGTTTATAATGTAATGGTGTGAATTGTAAATAATATCAGACTAGGTGACTAGTATAGATAGTCCATGTAGGATGTATGGTAAGGCTTTCTTTTCTATTGAGAGCAGTATGATTAAGTATTATATGGAACGCTTCAGCTACTCTTTTTCTTTGTAGTTGGAAAAAAACCTTTTGGTAATATTTTGATAATTTTGAGAACAATTTGACGATTGTTGAAAGTGGTGTGAACTGCTATTGACGATCTAATTTGAAGTCTATTCAGTTCTACAGGATTATTAGGTGGTTTCCTTGTGTACCTAATATGTTCTTTGACTCGAGTCAAGATTCCGCGAGTTGACTCTCCAATATAGAAGACATCACAATCGACACATCTTAATTTGTAGATAAAGTTCTATGTTGACATAAAGGAGAGTTCTTCTTTTAATCGAACTGCAGTATTTCGAAGTGTGTTCGTTGTTCTGTAATATTTTTAAATTCTGTGTTGTTTAAAAATTGTTTGGAGTTCTTCTGTTGTGCCATGGCGGTTTGGTAAAACTGCAGTACCAATCCATAGCATTTCATTCGAATGATTATTATTACGTACTAAACTGTTTTGTTCTAATATACTTCTAATAATCTTCATAAGAAAATTATTAAATTGTAAGATACTAATTACATTCTTTTATTCATTTTGTTTGTCCTCTTCTGAAGTGATGATTTTGTTGGCTCTTCTCAAAAGATTTAAGGCTAACGAGATCTTAACATTGATAGGATGTGTTGAATGATCGCACCTAATATTCGTGTTCTTCCGTTGTACTGTAGTGAACAAAACACCGGTTGGGAACAATTGAATGTATTTAAGCACAAATTACAGAATATCTCACTAAATTCTGATAGCCACACAGCAAATAGTTTGCAAAATATCAACCATTTGTCTCAATCTTCACTGTTCCTTCTATAAGTATCAGTCCATCTTCTCTAATTTCATTGTCCTTGCATTTTCCTACCAATTGCACCTCATTCAGTTCTTTCCTCATCGGTCTTCTGCGAAAATTCATTCTATGTCTGACCATCGCCGTATACTTTTTATATGGATATAAGTAGATCACACTACAGTACTATTTAAACTTGGATTAATGTTTATATATGAAACATGGTTTCACAATTCATTTTTGTTGTATGAAAATGAAGTTTTTAATTGAAATTAATTGTTTTAAAAACTGATTTTCTTTTCACTAGTAAAATAAATCATAGATTGTTTTTCAACTATAAAATTTATTTTTTATTATCACGAATATTGTCTTTTTGCCAAAGTTATCAATTTTGATGGAGTTTTGTTCTCTGTTCTCCATCAAAACTATCCACCTCAGCTACAAATCTTCTCCACCATCTCAAAGTTATCAATCAATAAGTTTTCAGTTAACTATAACTGTAAACTATGAGGATCTTCAATGCAGCATAGTCTAACAAAAGATTACTCTTTTATATGCAATATTTACTTATTAGATTAACAAATATATAAATCATAAACTCTTAGTTCGACACAATGAATATATAAATTTTGAGAACAATCTCAGCTATCAATATTTATAATTCTCCAATGAAGTATAAAAATAAATGGTTGACTGTCAACCGCAGATAACAATCGTAATACGGTATATAATTAGAATAGGTTTGCTTTCAGTGTCAATCATAGTTTGTTTAGAAAAAAAATCCCAATGTTATTAGTTGTAACCCTGTATATTTAAAATTGTTTACGAAAGTCAATAGTTTCATCAATCCATAATTGTTACTTGTTTAAAGGTGATGACTTTTTAGAAATAAATATTATAATTAGGAATATGCTTCAAATTTCTGCAATTTTTCGTAAAATGAATTATTTCGGTTTATTTATTAGTGCAGTTTAATTGTGGATAATTCATTTCGAGAGTGAGCCAGTGTAATACAGTATAAATCTTATAGTCAAATATAAGCAACACTATAACTTCATTTCAGTTAATTTTTAAAGTAGTATTAATTATAGACTCCTGTTATCCCTCGTGGACGAGCACAGGCTGCTTATCAGCGCTCTTCACCTAACTGTGTTCTAATCAATCTTTTCCAGTTGCTATTTATCCTTTTCATGTTTGCTTCCAATCCCCATGCTCGTCGACTTTCCTATTTTCTGTTTCCCTTCAGGAAACAAAGTTCAGGTTCGTCTCGTGATGCAGTTTGGTAATGTAATGTATGTCCTATCCACTTCCTTAAAGCTTTATAAGTAGTAATAAATTGATGTACTTGGAGAAATGTTAACCAAAATCTTGACACGACAAGAACATTACTTCATTCTTTCTGTCCGATTCATTGCGAGTAATTATTCATTAGTATTGAGAACATTTGTTACATTATTGTTTTTCTCATATCCTATGTTAATTAGATAGTCAAAAAATTGAGTTTATCGCAGTCTTGCTTTGCAAGTACCTGAACGTTTCGAGAAATATTTATATAAAACATTTTTTTATTGGAGATTTCATGTGTCATTCTACAAATCTTCAACAACATAAAGCTTTTCATAATGTAAACGATCCTAAAAAATTAATGTAACGTAACTTTGCCTTTCATATTGTTAGTCATCTCGCGAAATTTTGACTCGAGCCAAAGAACATATTAGGTACACAAGGAAACCACCTTAAATACATTCAATTGTTCCCAACCGGTGTTTTGTTCACTACAGTACAACGGAAGAACACGAATATTAGGTGCGATCATTCAACACATCCTATCAATGTTAAGATCTCGTTAGCCTTAAATCTTTTGAGAAGAGCCAACAAAATCATCACTTCAGAAGAGGACAAACAAAATGAATAAAAGAATGTAATTAGTATCTTACAATTTAATAATTTTCTTATGAAGATTATTAGAAGTATATTAGAACAAAACAGTTTAGTACGTAATAATAATCATTCGAATGAAATGCTATGGATTGGTACTGCAGTTTTACCAAACCGCCATGGCACAACAGAAGAACTCCAAACAATTTTTAAACAACACAGAATTTAAAAATATTACAGAACAACGAACACACTTCGAAATACTGCAGTTCGATTAAAAGAAGAACTCTCCTTTATGTCAACATAGAACTTTATCTACAAATTAAGATGTGTCGATTGTGATGTCTTCTATATTGGAGAGTCAACTCGCGGAATCTTGACTCGAGTCAAAGAACATATTAGGTACACAAGGAAACCACCTAATAATCCTGTAGAACTGAATAGACTTCAAATTAGATCGTCAATAGCAGTTCACACCACTTTCAACAATCGTCAAATTGTTCTCAAAATTATCAAAATATTACCAAAAGGTTTTTTTCCAACTACAAAGAAAAAGAGTAGCTGAAGCGTTCCATATAATACTTAATCATACTGCTCTCAATAGAAAAGAAAGCCTTACCATACATCCTACATGGACTATCTATACTAGTCACCTAGTCTGATATTATTTACAATTCACACCATTACATTATAAACTCTATCCTTTGTCATCATGAAGGTCATACATTTTTAATCATTAACAGTGCACACAACACACACACACAAATTTATATACATATCGCTTATGAATCACCTTGACTGAAATGAAATGACATTGATTTATTCAGACCTGTTTTTTGACTGATCGCACCTAATATTCGTGTTGTTCCGTCGTACTATATAAACTTGGATTAATGTTAATTTGGTTATTTTTTCTCTGAAGAAGTAACCTGCACTGAGTCACGAAACGTCAGAAAATTTAATTTTTCTACTTCTGGGATATTACA
Organism: Schistosoma rodhaini; assembly: GCA_944470415.2. Taxonomy (NCBI): domain Eukaryota; kingdom Metazoa; phylum Platyhelminthes; class Trematoda; order Strigeidida; family Schistosomatidae; genus Schistosoma; species Schistosoma rodhaini. The sequence goes on along the minus strand of OX104039.1, from coordinate 16,296,106 downwards.
AATGTAATAATTTATTTATAACAATCCACTCAATGCTCAATTTATTCAAAATTATCAAATCAAAACTTGGTAATGATACCTGTTTCCATATACCTGTTTCATATATTTCTTCTTCAGTGAAAAAAAGGTATTTATTCGATTTATACACAGGGTTTAGTAATAAGAAACGATGAACAATTAATTATTGATCTCAAAATTATCAAAATATTACCAAAAGGTTTTTTCCAACTACAAAGAAAAAGATTAAGAATATGTAGTTGTTAAAGTAAGTTAATTGAATAATCATTTTAGTGGATCGAATTCTAACTCCAGATAGAACGTTTGCTGCTTTTTATCGAAATATACATGTTTCTAATCCTCGTTTATTATCATCGACTTCAGTCGCATTGGTCAATTAAATAAGTCAAATACTAGAATGGATTTTTGAATATGTATATTTCGTACAATTGTTGATCGGAGAGCGAAGTAAAACAGAAAAGTGTACAATGGAAAACTCGAGTAAGCCAACTCAATCTAACCAATCGTGAATCAATATCTATAGTCAGACAAAAATAAATTGCAGACATGTGGTGAGTAAGATAGAAAAAAAGAGCACACCCATAGGCTTACATAAAAACAATCAAAGTTGATAAGCGAGTAAGTGACAAGTTCAAAATAAGGTTTAAGGAGAATGAGTAGACTGGTCTGTCCAAAAGCTAGAATAATTTATGTGGGCTTGACATAGAGCTAGCCACTACATCATTAAATGATACGCATATCAACGTTTATTTTTAAGTTCAGGTCTTTTTTATAAGAAAAACTTTAAAGATTGGTTGAAATCGGCAAGTTAAGTAATATGCAGTTTTATAATAAATATATCTTTTTTCATATCGTAATGAATAGAAAAATTTTATTTCTGACGTTTCGTGACTTAATGTAAGCCATTTCAGTAAACAATATTTCTTTGTACTTTTTAACTTGTGTTAATTTATTTCGGATATTTATTCATTCTGAAGAAGTGGTTTACATTAAGTCACGAAAATTCAGATGAGCAATTTTTCTACTCATCGGAATATAACAAACATTATAATTATTATTAACTTTCTACTCAATTTTCAACTTATTTGGAACTATCAAGTTCAACCTTGATATTGATACCTATAATATAAAGTTTGTAAAAGTATACTAGAATGATGAAAAAAATGTTTAGAATTTGATTGCCAGGATGATTGAGATACTACAGTTTGGTACTCTAACATTTTGACAATAATAATAATACAAACGTCAAGACATTCCTAATGCATGGAGATAAAACTTGGAAAACTATCACAACTACCATTTAAAGGGTACAAGTATTTATAAACGTTTCTCTACGTAAGATACTGAATGTCCATTGAGGGGAGACCATAAGCAACAACCTACTATGGGAGAAAACAAACCAACTTTCAACTTAAGAGGAAATTAGGAAAAGGTACTGGAAGTAGGTAGTACATACATTGTGGAAATCATCGAACTGCATCACGAGGCTAGCGCTAACTTGGGATTCTGAAGGAAAACGGAAAATAAAAAAACCAAGGAATAAATTGCACTGAGAATTGGAAGCAAACATCGAAAGAATGAATAGTAACCGGAAAAGGCTGTCCAGGACAGAGTTCTATAGCCAATTCTGGTGGGTGGCCTATGTTCCTTCATGTGGGGTAACAGGCGTTAGTAAGTAAATTAGGAGAATAATAACATTCTATCCAGCAGATTTCCTTTAAGAATCAGTTTAATAATGAAATTCCTAAAGTTATACGCCAATTCCATCACACTAACCTTTGACGAAATTTTGTAGAAATAAACCATTATGGCGATGTCGCAATGCACTTTGTCTTTAATTATGGAGTGTCTTAGTCATTGTCATCAGGTAGTTAATACATTTATCAGTACTTTTAAACTGATGGGTGCTTTCTCAGATCACACTGAATTCATTTTCGAAAATGTAGAGATTTGAATACAAACAAGCTACATAAGATGACCTAACAATCCTACATAACTGAAGAATCCACAATGAAATCAGTGATAATAAAGAATACTATTTCCAATATCTATCTCATTGATATTAAAACAATCGAAATAATTCAAAAAAACATTGTTTAAACTATGAAGGAAATTGAGTGTGATGTCTTACTATCACATTTGAAAATATACACTCAAATAAACAAGAGTAAACTGTTAATCAGAATGAAATAAAATTGACTGGATTAGAGTTGAATTGATTGTGTTAAATATTTTGATTTGTTCTTCAGTACTATTTCAACTTGTGTCAACTTAATTTATTTGCTTATTCTCTAGAGAAACGATCCACACTAAGTTACGAAATATCACAAATTACAACTTTTTTACTCACTGAACTATTACAAATATAAATTCATTTAGTATTGTTTGTTTGAATCTTCCCATCGATGTGTTAGAACTGCAACTGATCAGTCTCTAATTGGCATATATGCATACTGTGCGTATTGCCTCGATATAGCCTAAATTCACAAGCATGGTAAGCAAAGATGGATAGTGGCTAACAGTGGAATCCAGGACGCACGTCACTTCGTCCTATTTGGGACTCGTCAGCCGGATGTACCTGCATCTCAGAGTTGATGTTCATTCTGGGACTGGAATCCAGTACCTCTCGCTTCAAATGCCATCGCGTTATCCACTCGGCCACTGAATCCTGATAGCCACTTGCTTGTGCGATGGGGTGAGGTTTAAATTCATTCAGCTGACGAGTCGCAAATAGGAAGAAACGCGCTTTGTCCTGGATTCCACTGCTAGCCACTATCCATCTTTGCTTACTATTACAAATATATTTTTTAAATATATTTTTCTAATATTTTTTACGTTAGAAGATATATTCCTAAATTTTTAAGTTTGCTTACATATATGAACGGGAATATTAATTGGTCATTTGTACTTCCTGTTCACCTTAGTCGCATTGTATTCTTAATATTATAAAAAAAATCATTTATCGTCTTGATTTTTAAAAAAAACAGAGGGGTGTGGGAATGATAGTACCAGACAATCATTGTTACATAGTGCAAATATAATTGGGGTATTATTTATTGATCAATCGATTTTTTAATGTTAAAAGCTTTAATTGATTTGAGCTTTCATAGTTTCATTTCAATAATTCGTAATGATGATTAATACTTGCATATGACTTAAACAAGCCTACTGTTGTTGTAGACGTTTGTTAGCTAATATCTTTTTTGCCTCAAACTTTATTCAAAAAAGTTAATTTGTCCAGGTATCTACCATTGATTTCTTTTTTCATAGCTTATTGTTAATACAATCAATAATACATTATGATTCACTTGGATTAAGTAATGTAAAATGTTTCATAAAAGGTGATTAATAGTAATAAACATTCATGTGAAAATTCAATAGATTCATGGTAAAAGTTCACTAAAACAAACAACAAAGAACTTGCCGAGAATTTCACTCCAGTGTGGATTTTCTGTTGTTGACCCACCAGCACCGGTTAGTGTAGTTGGCCAGTCTCTCCAATGTTGTTGTTGTTGCCATTCAGATTGTATAATTAGACGATAAATAGCTGTGTTACAGGCACAGCAAGTACGAACAGGTTTTGGTAATTCTTGTACAGAACATGAATCAAGTTCTTCAGTTCCATAATAACCACTGTCACTGTAACGATGATTTTTACTATCATCATTATCAAATTTTCCAATGTTTGTGATAGATCGTGCTTTAACATTATCACTTTTCACTTTTCTAAATAATTTTGTATTTGAGTGTAAATATTCCGACCATTCATCAATTTGACGTAAATCTTCTGCCGGGCACAATACATGACGAAGTGATCCAGAATTTTTGAAATAAAATCTGTGCCAGTGAAATGGTATGATTGTAGCTCTTATCTCAAGACATGAATTAAAACTTTGTGCATTCGGTGTATATTTCAGTGTTGTTGATTCTGAATTAGCTGGACTTGTCCATACAAAGCTCACGTGGTTAGGGAAATTATATGCAAAACGTATTGCCCCGATAGCATGATTTGAGCAGACAGTTGGCATGAATCTTCCTTTACTCTGATGAAATTCCTCACTTTCTGGTGAACCTAATGGTACAGCAGTCAAGTATACAGATTCCAGTCGTAATCCATTTTTAGCTGTATCCGAGTGTAATTTAGGCCCAACTGTAATGAGATAATCCCTACCATTTAGGTAATGAACTGCTGGTTTGTAATTTGGTGAAATTGAATCAGATGAATGTAGAATTACGTGACCATTATTACCACTGCCACGTCGACGTTTTGCATCTGGTGGCAAAAGCTGAATACGAATTTCTAAGCCACCATCACCTGGACGTCGAATTACAGACGAATATTCAGGCATTTCACTACAATCATTTGGAACTTTATTGTATCTATTTAAGCACAAAATTGGATCGAAATTTGTGAAAGTAATGAATGAAAATAATAAGAAATGAAATATCACACTTAATTTGAAATAGCCAATGTTGCAAGCTAAGCACATCTGGTAGCATTTTGACAGCATCCTATTTTAAATAATGTTAATTCAAAGAATTTGATCAGAACTTGAATAGATATGAAGTTACGTGTCCGATATAAATTTATGTGAATCGAGAGATACTACTGAAAACCGCCGTCACTTAAACTAATGGCAAGTAGTATATGCAGATTGTTTATTAAAAATCATTATTTATCAACTAATTCAAGAATACGACAGAATTTTCATCACAATTATTAGAAATTTCATTATTTCTCCATTATCTTCAATTGATAATTTCGTATCTCTACAAAAAAGTACACTTCTTTTAAATACTACAAGCAGCTTGCCTATTAATTGGTTTATTAAAGGCAATTATGATTACTACCTGTCTATAGATCTATCAAAAATGAATGAACCAATTAGAATATAGGAGTTATAGTCGACTAAACGGTTCGAATTATTTACTACAATACATAAGTATACATTCGCATACATACATCCATAAATATATTTACAATAGGAAAGTTATCTTTCACTGATCAAATTATATACATAAGCAAAGAATGATTTCGATTTTGTTTTGTTTATTGTTGTTACCTGTAAAATAAACTGCTTTTTCATTTCTATAATAGAATCTCAAAGTGGAGAGTATCTGTGTATATATGTGTATACGCGTTAGGGATAGACAAAAAAAAAGTTAGATTAATGTAAAACAAAAAGAATACTCTTTGTTCGATTTCCCACATATTTTTAAGTGTAGAAAAAGTAAAGTAGAAATAGGTAACTAATTTTTAAAACAATTTCTAATTAGATAATTGAGATCTTATTATTTTTCCCCAGAAACATGAGAATGAAACTTGACTAATTTAAACTAAATTTTGTTTTATTTGATTAAAATGAAATAAAATCTGTAGAAATATAATCTAGCTGTAGATGAACTTGAGTGACATAATTTACAGTTGATTACTTCAATTGTTTCTGAGTATTGATTATACAATCGACAACTAAAGATGTAACATTATAGTATGATATATTATTATCATTACGCTAGGCTGAATAACTTAATTTTTTTCAATTCGTATTAATGATATATGTTCGATTATAAACTGGAACCACAGCTTCAAAAAGCACGTGGTGATTGCTTCCATGTAAGAGTGGAATCAGTCAACAACAAATGTAAATTATCTCTTGACAGTTTTTTTGTTTCAAAATTTAGCATAGATATCCCTAACTCTAACAAACACATTTAATGCTTAAAATTCAATTTCATATTAAAATTACCTCTTAGAAAAGATGAAGAGTTCTAAACGTGTTAGAAATATCTTTACGAAATTCTATAGTATATCAAAAAAGTTACTGTTTATTTGATTTGTTTGCTGATCAAAATATAAACCCGTCTAGTTTAAAACGTCATACACTTAACGTTCAAATGAATGTTTCAAATGAAGTAGATCTTAGAAATTTTTGGGGGGTGAATTATCCCAACTAGTTAGTTTTAATAAGTAATTTGTATTTTAATGGGTTTGCAAAAGATATCCTAACTCATCAAACCTTGAATACAGTTTGATTTATAGTAAATGAGAAAATTCTTGAAAATATTCTTGTTATATATGCTGATATCTGAATTCAATAGAACATATCCTTTAGTAGTGATATATTTATATAGATTTTAAAGGCCACAACGTTATACGATTCCGCAACAATTAGTCTAACAATATTAAGTCCACTGAATTTCTTAGTTTCAAATTCTGAATTCATGAAATGTCAACTGTTACAGTTTATTTGAAGTATTGTTGAATGAAGATAATAAACACAGTTATGTATTCTCCTACATTGTACGCTTCCAGGAATAATACTAAAGTCTTTTCAACGAGTTTAGTAATAATCGAATAAATCGAAACTAATAAAGCATCCTTTCTTGAACAGAAACGTTTAAAATTCGTCTGCTTGGAGGTAGAAGGTCAAGAAGATAGAAGAAAGAGAACAAAGAATAATTAGTGTGGAAATAAAACAAAGAAGTCTGAGACGATTGACTGATATTTGCAAAAGGAACAGTCAAGTTTGAGACAATTGATAGACATTTTGCGAGTGAAGTATTTACTATATTTACTATCAAGTCCAACCTTGTTTTCGACACCTACAAACTTTAAAAACCGTTTTTGTCAGCATTAGGGAATCTACATGGGGAAGATATACTTTCATAAGGAGTATTCTAGAGTTAGTTTAGTATAGCAATAGAGTTTCAACCTTTAATTTAAATACATTTATGTGATAGTTTGGATGACTAATATTTTATACAATTTTTTTATACAGCAAATTATGCATATGATAAGCTTAACATAGAGAGGTTTATATCGATGGGTTCAAACAGTTTTTTAGTTGGTCGAAGGAAATGAAAGGCCAGAAAATCTCAAAGACATTTACTTCTTTTGCCATCGAGCTATCTGGCTTCCAATTTTAGACTATATTCTATGTGTTGAGTCTACTTATGGTATTCAACTAATAGATTTAATTCATTAGAGGTAACCGCGGTACTGAACTGAACGGTTCAAGTGCTCAACTTACTTAATCTTACGTTGACCCTACAGCATATGATGACACCCTAACCGGAACCGTCTATCCTAATGATCAGCCCATCTTGATTCCGTTACACCCTTAAAGAAGAGATAAAAGCATACTAGAATGATAGCATATTTAAGATAATACATGTAATATACACAGATTATGATCGAACTGCCTCATGTGACTGTTACATGGCATTCATTAATCAATCCACGTTAATGACCTTTAATGTAATTGAGATCTGACTAATTAACCAAAATTAAGTAACGAGATAGATACGTTTAACTTGAAAGTTGATTTGACTAGGGTTCAGTGCCATTTCTGTGACCCTATATGTATCGATAATAAATATGTTTAGCCGAAAATTATAAAAAATTAGGCTTTTTTTAAAGAAAACAATAAGCAAGATAATAGCAAATGGTTGACTGTGATAAAATTTACTTTTTAAATGGTGAGTAAACTGGAAGGGAATTAAATTATTATATTTCATAATGAAGTTTATTTATGTTTGAGTAAATCGATAACATGGATGAACTTCGTCATGAGAACTTGTAACTCATTGATTTTAGTCGATAGTTGGGATGATACTTGACTAAGATTGAAAATTAAACATCTTCAGCTGTTTGCTAGTGAAATATTTGTGAAGTATTTGTGAAATATTTCTATCAATACTGGAATGTTATGTTTTATTATTGGTGGTTCTATTTAGAGGATTTCTTCTTCTTATCGGTTAACCGTCGAACTTTTATTTTCACGATCCAGTTAACTAAATTGGAATGAAAATTGTTGGATTTTTTGTAGTTCAAAAAGAGTTTAATGGTTTATCTCAATTTTTTGAAAACCAAGAAGCAGCTACTAAATTATTCATATGTAAAACTAAAAATAAACAATTGTCTTTTAACTAGAAAACATGACAGATTCAAACTGATGATGTCAAAAGATGACAAGTATACAGTTAGAGGATAATTGGAAAGGTAAATTCTCTAATTATTACTATCAATGTTTAACGATTGTCCTAATGGTTTTAATGATCACAATTGATTGATCCCTGGGTGGTAATCAATGTCATGTGTGTCAAGTCTTTCTTAGTGCAGATCGAATGCTATCGATCAAGTTGCAATGTGGCCATTATTGATCATTATTGTTATGATTATTACAGGCATTTATAAGCATGATATAAGTGTATGACTATATCAGCTTCGATCATTCATTTAGAGTAATCTTTAAGTTCTGTAGCATTTCATTGATTTTAAACTCTTAGAACTGAGAAGACTTTTTCAGTTATGCTTGGAGAATACACAAGTTTAAGCAGGTTATTACATTAAATTGATTAAGATTTCATAACTGGATCGTTTTTCAGAGATAACCCAATCAAAAATCTTAGTTAAAAATTGACATTTTGAAAACATTCTACATTTCCCAACCTTGATAATTGAAATCACTTAGATATAACTAAAAAATTCACAAGTATAATATAAAACACTAAATGATTGTGATCTTAAGGTTAATGAATATCAAAAATAAATAAGCACTCGAACAGTAAATAAAGAAGAAGCAGTACTCAAATTTAGTGGTTCTTTGTGTGTTCATAATTTATATATCATTTTATGTATAGAATCTGTATCTATGACAACTTTCAGAAAAAAACATCGTATGATTTAATTGAGCAAAGTAACGATATCTATATTTCTTTTTTATCAAGATTATTACATTATAAGGTATGGGAATTATTTTTCTCCGGTGTCTCGAACTAAAGTTTTTGAAAGATGTATACTGAAACGATATATTAACTTTTCAAAATATAATTAGAACATAACACAAGAATATCATTGAAAGTGATTTTATTCTACTAACTGATATCAAGCAGAAGACCATGACTGTTCGAAACAGTTATTTCTCCCTAGTTTCTTTCAATCTATGTCAGTGGTCCCCCGCGAACTAATACTCAGGGCTTAAATCGAAAGATTTAAATTTTTCTAACAAACACTTATCTGTTCGTCCAAAAAGTAGGAAGTTAAGGTCGACCATCCACCAGTTTAATAGCTTTACGAATAAATACCAACTTTATTTAGTGTTACTGTTGAGCTCCGATATCAGACTCATGACTTTGTAGAATCTACTAGTTATACCTTCTCATTAAAACTCCGAATGCTGTAAACTACTTGAGAGGTAAACAAATACAAAATGTTAATCATCGAATGTTAACGAGCTGATATAAGGGTTGATTGTGCGTTCTGAAGTTAAAAGGTTTTCAGTTTGATCACCGATAGGATTATAGTTGATTACTTCTGAGAAGTTAAATCCTAGTACCGAATACCTGTTCTAGTTTTCAATATCTTTCTAATTGAAGCCAGTTCATGGTGTAAACCACAAAATACAAAATCTGTTGAACATAAGTAGACAATTTTTAATGATTTTAGCATTTTTTTAGCAAGTTAGTATTCTACGGGATGGGGTCGCTAACCCTATGCCCAAACCTCCGACTTTATCTGGGATTGGGACCGGCAGTAGCCCCCGAAATGGGCTACAGGCGGAGTTGACAATTTTTAATATCTAGTACAAAATATTTTGTCTGTTTGGATATACTTTAAAACAGATATTATATTAATACTAATTTTATCATATACTTAAAACAATCAACTTTTTCCCATTTATTCATGGGGGAAAAAAGAAATAAAGGAATAACACTTGAGTTTTTACAATACACTATAATGTATAATTAATATTTCATAAAATATTCACGGTATAGAAAAAGAATCCAGAATAATACTACAGTGTTCCTGTTTGTCGCAGATATTTTCTTGCCTTCAACAGAATATTTATCTTCTATATATATAACATTAGATAAATGAAAATAAAGATCAGTCATACTTTTTGTAAGCAATTATATTGTACATTTCGGTACATTTTTTTAAATAAGTACCGTATTATTACTTACCGGTTATACGACAGTTCAAATGTATAGGAACAAAGGTTAAACATAAATATCTATCCATTGCTTTGATACTAAGAAAAACTGTATTCATTATCTTTTATAAATACAAAAGTAACGGAAATTATGTAAACCAAAGGAATAAAACAAATGCGGAAATTAAGTAGTTCTTATAGACGACGGCTACTTAAATTTTTTATTTTTTTTTCGTATTTTGAAAAATTGAAATCACTCAACCCTTTTCATTACTGATTAAAAGTAGAGACGATGAATTAAAAAAATAGTTGAAAAATAAATTGCAAATAGCTGCAAGTAATTAAAGGAGTTAAGAGACTGCTAATTTAAAATGCAGTGAGTTGATAATTTGACTATATTATAATGAGAACAAAATAAAATGTTAAAATGCTAATCGACGGATAACTGTAAGGGATTTTTGAATAATGTAACTGAAGATGTTAATTTCCTTTTATTTTGGATTCATCATCTAAATGTACAAGCCTCTTTGTGTTGAAGTCAGTAGTTAGAGTGAAAATCTTTGGCTATCCATCCAAATGACGGTATATTATTCATTAATCTACTGAGTTCAAGTACATGTTGATTTATTTGACCTATAAAATGAAATTTGGAACGATAAGTTATGTTAAAGCTTCTTCTAAAGAAACGATCAACTGTCGTCCCTAATATCAACAACAAGAAAATATCAACTTTTACAGATGTTTTCTGAGAATCTTACTACATATTTTGTACTGGAATATTTTCATGAAGTCTTCGTTTTTCATTAACCGATTTGATGCATCATATCACTAACGGATCAGATACTACAGATAAACTTTCCACGATGTCGTCTGGAAACCATATAAAAATCATATAAAAAATGGTACTATCGGTATTGTACATGATCGTAGCCATAGTTGAAAAGTTACCTATTATTTTACGTACACTTAAAACAGATTAAACTCTGAAAATCTCTTCGGAAGTTTGAATATTAACAGTCATCAACAACTTGAATATGCACTTTGTTCTATGTCTACAGCTTTTCTATAATTTGGACGGTGTAAAAATAAGGTAGAACTGATAGTATTCGCACAAACGACACTATTGATAGCAACTTTAGGTTGTTGAACAAAACAATAATGGAAAATGGTTATTCTTTACAATTCGTGAATCGATGAAAAGGTCATAATGAATCACACTATATTTTGACATAGAAAGGCCTGTCTGCATCACCTTACAATTCAGAGGTGAGTCAAATAGCTTTTTATTCAAACAAATGCTAAAATCAGTTATTAGCATAACGTACTACACATCATTGATCTTTATCAAAGAAAAAGCAAGGTCTATGCTTCACAAAATGTCTAGAAAGACATGGAAACGATTGCATCAAATCCCACTAATTTAAATGTGTGTGTGGCCACATATGCGTCTGAACATGTACCTAGATGATTGCGAAAATAAACAATATCAAACGACCCATAAAAGTAGATGACAAACATTCGTCATTATTTATTGCCAATCATATAGTTGAAACAGGTGTTAAAACTAATCCTATTACGGCTTTTGTGGTGTTACATAAAAGTGTTAACGACCGTATACTAGGGTTTATTGAAGCCTTAGCTATACGAAAATCCAACCCACCTTTATGTATTCGAAAATAGTTTGTTCTCCCCAAATTTACCCTGGTAATATTAGTTTATTATCCAACTTGATGAGTTGTACACTGTTTTTCATATTGTTTTTATCTTTATTTCCTCTTAACCTCCCTTTGTCCAATAGTCCTTCTATTACTATATACATATATATATATATATATATATGTGATCAGACTGTTCAATATGTGTTGCGCTAATGCATCACATAGTTCTGATAATCTCCGTCTTATCAAACTATCCAAATCCATCAAACGGACTGATTGCTTCACGTTTTGCATAATTCATGAGCTCAGAAATCTTTTGTCTGATTCTTAAAAATCATATACTGCAATTTATGAAGACACAACAGAATCCAACAATAGCCTTACTGCCATCTATATCATGGCTTGTATCTATTTACTGTTGGATGCAATTGAAATAAAAATAGTGCGGACACTTACCTAAAATGGTTGTGCTAAAAAGGAAGTGGTTTATACAGCAACAAGTATATATTAATTATCACTGTCCATTTTATTTTTAATAATAGTCAGACAAATTGTGAGTTATAAATATGCTACAGTTTAGTCATGGATAGTTATTTACGTAGCTAAACAAGAATATAATCTAATATGCTTGAGCATTGGATAGATCAATTTAAAACCGAATCTATATAATACCAACACCCTAAAAATACTGTACACTAAGTACCAGTGAATCATTCTAAGATTTATAAACAGGATGACTTTGACGCAGAGATTGCTCTTGATATGATTCACTAAACACTTTGGAAGTCCAGTTATATCGATATATATATATATATATATATATATATATCTTTGATAACCAGTAGAATTAAATGGTTCACATTAAACTTCCTTATGCCAATTCTGATATCAAGGATCACAACACCAAAATATGTAATTCTGTCATACATTTCTGATATTTCTAAAACTAATTTTATCTTGATTTATAGATCATCTACATGTGATGTTGTAAAAAAATATCAAACATTTTATACTTTTCTTTAGTTTGTTACTCAGATTCATTTGATCAGTTTCATTAAGCGGTAACTGAATACCGACTATCAAAAATAGTAGTTAAAAACTAACTAACATATCATAGATAAATTCAATTAATTTTACAAAATGCATTATGTTAGTGAGTATCAAAAAGTGAAATAACCAGAACTATCTCTGCAAGTTATAAACAAACAAATGTCAAGAGATATTTATTGTTATATTACTCACAAATGTTCTCACTTTTTTTCCTACATTCATTGAATAAAAACATTGTAAAATAAGTTGACGTGTATTTATATTTAAAAAATTAAATTGACCTTTCTATAAATAAATGCACACACATCGAATCTCGCGAGGCGGGATCGTGGATGCGCACTGCTCAGGAGTCCCACAATAGGACGAAACGTCCGTCCAGTGGTTCCAGGTTTTCCATGGTAGTCTAGCTTCAATTGACTCATGATTTCAACTACATATAAAAATACACATTTTGTCAGATAAATAATCTAAATTTTTCCCCGTTTTGTAGCTAATACTACTGAAAACCGGAAATAATCGAATAATTGTTTTGTTTCAATATAGAACTGCATTGTAGTAAACATCTAAAATTTGGTAACAGATTAAAGTCAGAAAATCCAGTATTCATATCCAGCGCTTAACTTTTATATTAATGATTTAGTATCTTACGGTTTATATTTTTTTGGATTTCACCGGTTAATAATATTTAAACAATATTTAGTGTTATTGAAGGATAAATGTCTCATTATCTTACTTCACTTGTCACTAGAATCCCTGGTATTATTTCTTATAATTTGTTATTAATGAACATTTAAACTACTGACCACATTGAATGAGAGATGTATTCTGTATATATACATGAAATTTCGTTCAATTTAATTTAGCTATACATTCGTGAACTTATTGACCGGTAAATAACTTTTTTTTTGCTTTTGGAAATCAGCCTATTATTGATTTACCGCCTAAAGTCTTTGATACATTCAAATTAGATTTTAAACTTTTCACTTCCAGATTTGATGAATCACCGGGAGAACTTAGATTAAGATTATCAAAATATTGTGAAAAATCAATCGATTCAGATGAACTAAGAATAATATAAAAATTTCAAATTCGATTAAAGTAAATTTTACAATTTCTGTTTTGATATAATAAGGGTTTACCTACGGCATAAAGTATCATCATACATCAATAATGTTTTGTCAATCCTATTTGAATTATATTGTCGTAGTGATTATAAATAAGTTTAGTATTACGTATTTCATTATACCTGAAATTTCTTTGTCGGATACAACCTAGATTTTGGTTATACCTAGCAACTGCTTTGTGAAATCAATAGGATAATAGTGTTGAAAAAATATACTACAGAGCAATAAAAATACGAGTCCTTACAATTAAGATTTATTTATTAGTATTCACATTATGATAATGAATTTCCAAATTAAATAACCATAGATTGTAATTTAAAATTCATTTTATATTTGAGATCATGAGTCAATTGAATCTAGACTACCATGGAAAACCTGGAAGCACTGGACGGCCGTTTCGTCCTAGAGTGGGACTCCTGAGCAGTGCACATCCACGATCCCAACTCGCGAGATTCGGACCCAGGATCTATCAGTTTCGCGCGCAAGCGTTTAACCTCTAAACCACTGAGCCGGAATCCAACGGTGTTGATGTCTGACTTCAACCGATCCACAATATTGAGCAACACATCCACCAATGTCTTCAGATAGTTACTATTTCAAAACAGACCTGGATGAACTCCATTGGTTACTGCTTCTCACTAGAACTCTAAGAAATACTTTTTGAAACCAGGTTTTTCATGATGGCCCAGCTTCAATTGACTCATGATCTCAACTATATAAAATTGCTAAACTCTTCACAAAACCCCCTTCTGATAAAATTCATTTGTTTTATTTTAACTGTGATGAAACAATTTAACAAGATAAACTAAAAGTTAAATAAAGTAGTATATTGTGCAACAATAAATTCAATTATGCATTATCAGTTTCTTTATTCAATATTCGATTCTTGTTATAAAGAAAAAGTGTCATTCACAGTTATAATCATTTTATTTGATTGGATAGAATATTAAACTTATAAATCAATCAGATTATTAAGTAAATTTACTTATTAAACATTTTGACAAAAGAAATTATCTAATTATCATTCATGGTAAAACTGTATTGAATATAGTAGATAAAGTTTATTAAAGTCACAACATTGATCGATACTAATGACATTTTTACACATAAACAAAATATTATTATCCTACATTATTTCAATTAAATAGAAATAATATATTAGTAAGGGTAATAAAATGGATCCAAAGTTTCTTTCCATAAAATAGTTCAAAGTTAATATGGAAATTTTTTTGAAAGGAAATTAACGAAGACTACCCTGTACTGAACAATTGTTTAATCATTTGAATTTGTTTAAGATTGATTTTTTAATGTGAATATGATTCCCTCCATATAAGATCCTCCAAATTTGTGGTCTGAAAACGGATATGTATATGTCGTTGTTTGAAAATAAGCCAATGATCATTATAATGAAGTAGGTTATTGTCAGAAATTTGTTCCACATTCTCATAGATAGTAATGAAACAAATTTGTTAGTGCACGTGTTGAATAAAAAAGAGTTACTTATATATTTTCTTGTAAATCAACATGGGCTAACGACATATTCGAACATAATAACTCACTAAACAATGATAGGTAAGTTGCTGTAGTTGTTTACAACGCCTAAGGTATAAATATTTATCAGTATAGGTTTGTGGAGATTGTTCAGTTTAGATTGATATCATGAATGAATCAATTTCAAAGTACCATTGAAAACATGGAAATAGTTGATGGCCATTTCGTCCTAGTATGGGACTCCTCAGCAGTGCGCTTAAACAATCCCCAAATACGACTCGGTATCACGCGTGAACGCATCCAACGGTGTTACTAGCTTCAAGATGGAGTTCCTGGGTTTTTTTTAGGAACCCATGATCAGTGGAGTTCGACCGTGTCTCTTGTGAGGCAGTTACTCACTGAAGACAATGCTGGACGGTCATGAAAATCCTGGATTGTTACAAATAATTGTCAACCTCCATTCGAAATAAATAAACATTAAGCATTATTCATCTTTTTCTCAGATTATTCACATCAATGTTTATTGACTATGATTGGTAATTCGTGTATGAAATCATTTAGTTGATCTTAATATAATCATTGATTATCTTCATTTATTTTAACAAAAGCTACTACTAAAAGTTATTTATCATGAATTCTAACTTTTATTTGACAATCAGTTAGAAGTTACTGAATAGAAATAATAAAACTACGTAGTTACAAATAATATAACTACTAGCTAAATTATAACTACGAAAATAATATAAAAATCAGAAAATATTGAAGTTGATAACTTACAGATATTTTTCTAATTATCCCAATAGAAAGTGAATAAAATCTCTAAGATATTTAATGCAACCTATAGGTGGTGTACTAAAACCACATCCTCTTGCTGGCATAAAAGATCTGACGATAATTACATCAATACTGGATAGTTGTCAAGTATAAGGTTTATTATTTAATTAAGTATACAAACAGTAAATTATTCAGTTTCTGCATTTCTATATCAGTTGAAACAAATAGGATTCATATTCGGATGATTCATGAATTGAAAAAAAAGTGATATATTTTACGGTTTACATAATGCTAACGAAACAATCCTATTTATCATTTTTGGATAATACTCAACCATAATTAAATGAAATATCACTGGGACATTGTAGATAATGAAGTTTGAAATCAATCTTTCAAGTTAGTAACCTATGTAAATTTATGCAATTTTGCTATAGAATACGAACCATTCCATTGAATAACTTGTTCCGTTGTTAAATCAATCAGTTAAGTGTTTTTCCTATGAAATTAGGTAAAAATAAATGAATATGAATGGTTCCATATTTAGTAAATAGTAGTTTTTTGCACTCGTTCGTTAGGTGTTTCAATCTGACCCAAGTCCAGTGAAACAAAGCGTAACAGTGTAGAAAGTTGGAATTATTTCTAATCCTTGCTGTGTGGTATGAACGGTTTTGATCATAGCACTAATTCATTCATTAATATTATACACTTTGTGCCAGAATTCATTCCAGTCATTATTTGTGGTTGAGTTCATGAGTCGATCTAAGTTAGACCACTATTGAAAATAAGGAAACACTAAACGGCTGTTTTGTCCCAGTATAGAACTCCTCAGTAGTAAGTATCTACAATCTCGAAGGTCGAACTCGAACTCAGGGCCTTCGGTCTCACGCGTGAACGCTTGACCTATAGATCACCGAGCTTGGATCCAGCCGTATTAATGTCTAATTTCAATCGATCTATGACCTTGTGTAACTTTTAATCAGTAATTCAACTATTAAAACTAATACAATCTCTACAATTACCCATTCTGATAATCTACAAATTTATTTACTGCGTAAAAACTTTCGTGTAAAATCGAACAAATAATTTCACAGTAACCGAGCGCAGAGTTAGTGTAAGATATTTATTTATGATACGAGTTAAACATGTCATAGCACTCATTAAATGAAGATAAAGAACAAAATAAAAATAAATGAATGCATGTTTTTGTTATTCTTGCTATCTCAGTTAATTGTTCAACATATTCAGATAAGACAACTGATTAGAACAGTTGAATATAATTGCTGTTATTCAGATAATAAGTGATATATTAAATGGAATAAAGAGTTCAGGTTTACTAGTTAATTATTAGTTGCCATAGAACAGCTGATTGTATTCCACCTCTTCCATTAATACTGTTTGGATTCGCCAAAATATGTATGGCTTCAGCTGTTAGTCTCTCATTGTGAAAAACGAGAACTTTTTTGAAGGATTCTTGCTCCATTGAAATGAGTTGTATGGCCTGATTCTATTGAGTGTACTGCTATCGCTGATTTGTTTTCTAGTTTTTTTCATATCATCTGATGATTTAGAAATGTGCTTCAAGCAAAGTTTATATTCCTTCACCCTCACAGTTTTTTTGATGTCCCACATACTTATATAGCATTACAATCACTGTATTGGATCTCATATACACAATTTTTTTACTCCTCCTTTTGTATTCAATCTTCTATTCTTAGGAGTTTGGACCTTAGAATATAGTTTGTTCAAAAGAAAACTCTTATATTTTGAAGATTTAGCATTTAGAAATAACTATACAAAATGGTCCTATTTTAGACTTTAAAGTCTGTTGCATTTTGACGTTTTGGGTTTTCAATTTATTTAAAGTGGCTCTACATTGTGTTATTCATAATTTTTCGTAAGGTCCATTGTGAAGATGTTCGTTGACTTTTCTTTCATAATCAGAATTACTCATAATAACAATTCTTCTGTCATTACATAGCTGTTTTTTTTGAAAAACCCACATATCATAGAAATATTAATGATATTACTTTTTTTACCAAAACATCAGTCAATGAAGTCGATTCTAAACCTTATACTCACTAGTCTGAATTATAATGAGGCCTACCAAATAGATTCAATGTTAAATACGTTAAGCATTTTATGTAGACATGAAACCCAATAAAAAGTTGTTACTTTGAACAACAACACCAATTGACTTACAAAGGAACGCTAAGTGCAAAAATATCTGAGTAACTTATTAGATCAATAGTTTATACTTAGATCTGAGCGGTGAAACAAATCCGTGTTGAGTGTGAGGCAGTTACATACCAAACGCGATGGAAGATGGTCACGCAATGTTATGGATTTATTGAGATAATAATAAGTAAAAATTACGTATTAAGAAATGTGAGTTAATAAGATGATTAGATATATAATGAAGTAACAGGAGATAAGAAATGAATATATGTAAACATACACGTATGAAGAATTTGTAGAAGTGTTTGGCAAGTCATACTCAACCAAGGAAAAATTTGAGATACTACAAATTACTAGTAAGTGACCAGGTCAAGTAAAAGATGTTATTAAATCAAAATACTTTTCTTTATTAAATGCTAATAAATCCGCCTTTTAAAAATTATACATATATTTAATAAACATCCCAATTAAAAGTATTCGCTAATTCTTCAGGAATTGGATAACTGAAAATAAAATATCATGAAAACTATACGCATTACTGTTATAACTCGTGACCTGGATGCTCTGTTAATGTATAACGTGATAATACCGCCAATTAGAGAGCAATGATTTATCGATCGGACCAATGACGCATAAAACACATAAGAGAAGTCTACAGTACTTATCGGTCCTCTTTCCTGCCTAGGCCAGCCACCTCATTCCATAACACCAATAACAGCCTCTCAGGTATCAATCTTTCATTTCAAGCATACTAGGGTTATATACCAACCAAACAGACCACATCGTACCGTAAAATAAGAAACAACATTTGTACATGATTTAACCAAATGTGACTGTGAATAAGGGAGATAGTAAATGATAGACAGGGCATAACTCAAGAACGATAAATCGTAGAACCATAGTTCACAGGTCGAAATAAAGCTCATAATAAGAGGGACATGAATATGAATAGTTTAGTTATTTAACAATCATAAGATAAAATATATATGCACAGCATTAGTCCATAAATGGATCCCAAAGTTACTATTCATTTCTCCTATCGGGACATAACAATTACTCTATTCTGTCTGCAAATATTATTTCTGAAAGAAAAGACTTTGATTTTATATTTTATAACTTAAGTAATAATCGAATAAGCAAATTATTTATATGCAAATAATAGACGTTTTTCTTCCCCTTGTAGTAAAATAATTTCTCTTTCTCCCTTATTCTTTTTTTTTGTTAAGTACATCAATAATCTAGAACTTCATTAATAAAAATGATAAAACTGATATTTTATTTATATTAAAGTTACTTCTACAAAAAAAGAAAGAAAATAACCTAATGACTTAGACATAATTTATGATTGTTTTTTTTCTAATCAAAATCAATAAAGAAATTACATTGAAATTAAGAGTTATTCGAAATAAACTTTGACTAGATATTCTAGGAGTTGGAGACTAGAGTTGTATTGTGTAAATTGAAAAAAGTGAATAGAACACTAGTGTCAGCTGTTATATAAAGCTTTTTTTAAAAAAAAAAGGTTTGTATCCATGTGGTTTTTGTTGTTGCTATGTTTGTATTAGTTTGTGTATTGATGTATATGTATAATTTATGAAAGGAAATGTGATACAAATAATACACACAAAAGAAATTAATAAATCATTTGATTTAAATAATTGATAAAATGAATCTTTTTTAAAAGCTGAGGTCATGAGTCAATAGAAGCTAGACCACCATGGGAAACCTGTAACCACTGGACGGACGTTTCGTCCTATTGTGGGACTCCTGAGCAGTGCGCATCCACGATCCCGCCTCGCGAGAATCGAACCTAGGACCTACCAGTCTCGCGCCAGAGCACTTAACCGATTGGCTGAAGTTAGACATTAGCACCGTTGGATTCCGGCTCAGTGGTTTAGAGGTTAAGTCCTCTGGCACGAGACTGGTAGGACCTGCGTTCGATTCTCGCGAGGCGGGATCGTGGATGTGCACTGCTGAGGAATCCCACAGTAGAACGAAACGGCCGTCCAGTGCTTCGAGGTTTTCCATGGTGATCTAGCTTCAATTGACTAATGATTTCAACCATGAAAATACTGAAATTTCCACGAAACCCCTTTCTGAACAAAATTTACATAATTAGAAGGAAACTGATATCAATAATTTCTTGTCAGTTGTTTTTTTAAAATGTTTTGCATTGGAAAAGATCTACTTTTTTCATTGTGAGTTTCATCAACTTTTGTGTTCTGTAAAACAATATACTAGAAAATTTAACCAGCAATATTGTTTACATGTCAAAATGAACATTTCGGTTTAAGTTGTAGTTTTAGGTGTAAAATAAATCAGACTTTTATGTAAGTGGGTTATCAACTACAAGCATATCAATATATATTTCATGCATCAGTTAACTTCTTGGTTATTATTATTTGCTTTTCTTACTGTTATGTTTTTGGTATTATATAGAATTCTCAGAACAAAGAATTTCAGCAAGTTTTCTCTTCTTTATGGTTGATCCTGACGACAAATATTTAGTGTTCACCAACTAGAAGTTGGTAGCCCAGGAATCGTCATCTTAATAATGTATATTCGCAACCACGAAGTCTCTGATTGTACTTTTTCGTAATTTGTACATGCACTGTAATAGTTTGTGCGATTAATAAACTTAATGATGTGTTAAAACAAACAAAAACAGATAACTTGTTGAAATATCTAGAAGGCAGAAACAGATATCCCATATGTTCAAGTAGGCCACCAATTTGGTGGAGATCAATGTCATCAAACAATCATCAAGCATGTAAATGGAGTTCAACTGAACATGAAAATTCAAGAATATACAAGAGCTTACTTTTTTTTAAATAGTCACTGACGAATTTATTCAGTTCTACAACAAATAAAGAATATTGTCGTGAAATATCATTTTATGACAAGTTTTCTTATTTTCGAGATAATTCCAAACAGGTTTTCTAAAGCCACACACTTCTATTTACTGTTCACTATTATTCGACAATAGATTTCTCCATTCTTGAGAATATTAATAATTTTTAATGAAATTCTAGCTTGTATTAATGACTTCATTGATGATTGCTTAGATATTGTAACTAAGTTATTCATAATTCAATTTTTATTTTTTTTGAATCTTTCCATTAATGTTTAGCTGAGTGGATAACGCGATGGCATTTGAAGCGAAAGGTACTGGGTTCGAGTCCTGGAGTGAACATCATTTCTGAGATGCAGGTACATCCATCTGAAGAGTCCCAAATAGGACGAAACGCTCTTTGTCCTGAATTCCACTATTGGCCACTATCCATCTTTGCTTATAAGTTATTCATAATTGGATATTTTTTTAAGGCTAAGGTGTTTACATAAACTGAACACTTTATAATTACTTATGTTTTGTTTTCTAGCTAATTCTATTATTCAACTTACATTGTAAAGTAATAAGTTCCTTATTATTAGATGATCGATTTGAATATTTTTTTATTTTCCTGTAAACAACTTGAGTTAAATATTCCATTCAATTTAAACAGTTTCATTAAACTAATATCAAAAAAGAACCAAAATGATCAAATAGAGCTGTTTATCAAAATATTCTTTTCTTCCAATTATACTAAAAGGATTACCATTCTATTATTATGTATTATAAAGCTTAAGAGACTATTTTCCATGGTAGACTTATATCGATTATCAATATATTATTATAATAAATTTAAGATTAACTTTAATCTATCCGTAAGTATTTACCTTTTCTTTAAATTTCACCAAGTAAATGTTTTAATGCCTTAAAAAAAATTAAACGTTACTAACTTTGATCACAAAGTCCCCTAGATATATATATATGAAATCAAATTATATTAGTAACCAAGCTATTTTAGTTGGGTTTATATAAAAATCGGAACCTTACAAAAACTATTTAGTATGATGAACTGAATTCATTAATTCTCCTTTTAGAGATTGATACTCTGATCACCTAAATTGTTCATATGCTATTTGTCAATTACAGACATTCATAGTATACACTTTTGAATTTTGATCTGTGTAATATGGAACTGTTAACTAGATGAGAACTATCTCACTTAATAAGTCATTTAAGTAATAGGGAACAACAGTCAATCATTTCATAGAATAGCATTGAATAATTTCAAGTTTCAAATGAACTGGGCAAAATGAGAACTTAGACATAGTATCTTACAAGTAATTTACCATGTATTCATCTTGAAACTCTTAGAGATATAAATTTATGGTTATCTTCATAAATGTTTTGCACTAATATGACAGTGTGAAGAATGACAATTAGTTGCCAATGATAGGCAATTATTCGAAATTTTCAGATACCTCAAATTATATATAATAACAATAACCATAACAAATACAGTAGAATAAAAGAAATTACTTTTTTTACTTTTCAGAGGCAGCATCTAGCAACCATTACAGAATATCTTATTACTATTGTTGCTTACAAAAATGTGCTGTCGGTATTAGAATGGTTTATTTTTCTAGTTACCTGGAATGCTATTTTGTTATCTCAACTATAATAAAATTATGATTACCATGAATTTTAAACAGATATACAATGAACACCAGTGTGCAGGGAATTATTTTAGAATTTAACTTGTTGAATACTTCACTTTATATGATGTAACAGGAAAATAAACTTTAAAATAAATAGAATGAAATCATAGTGATTAGTAGTTACTAGTAAAATTGGTCGGTTCTTTATGCGAGATATTGAATGCTTGTTCGCTGTAATCATTACCTTCAATCCAAATCTCTTCTGTCTGGCCTAGTATTATGTGATATCAATAAAATGAAATTATACCATATTTTACGATCCTTCGTCATTCGAGGTATAGTTGTTTTCAATTATATATACTTTGTTCCGATCCATTATATAATAATTAATTGTACAGACATTTTCATATTCCTCCAAACACTTCAATGAAGATACTGAAAACGCTATATCTACAATGCGCATATAATTTTGACTTTACTAATTATTAATAATTTTAATGAAGACGGAATGTGATTACCAGCGGAACCTAGGACCCACCCAGTTTGGTTCTATTTAAACATCAACAACTGGATGCATACACATCCGGCTGTTGCATCTTAAATGAAAACCAAAACGTTCGTTCTGGATTTCAGTACTAGTCACATTTTATCAATTCCGTAAAAAGTTGTAGCATAATGGTCATATTGACTTTAGCTTCCCGGACTGCACATACGTCAACTAAGATCGTTTAAAATTTTAAAAATTTTAGGAATTTTAAAAATTTAAAGAATATTTTCAATTCCATATTACGAACAGATACAGTAAAAATGAATTTTCATATCACCATTGTCGTAAGTAAGGACACAAGTTGGGACAATCGAATGTATTTACACACAAAATTACAGAACATGTTAGCAAAATCGGAGAACTATACGGTAGATACTTCATTTGCAAAATATCAATCAATTGTCTCAAACTTGACTATTTCTTTATTTTTACAGCAATGATTTATTGTTCTCATTCTCCCTTCTTTCATCTTCTTAACCTTCTGCCTCCAAGCATTTCACTTTTCATTGATGATAGATACTACTTATATCTGTCGACATCAGTAGCTTATACCACACTACTATCAAATTTCATTAGGCTTTTGAATTAAAAAAAGGAAATTTATAAGTATTTTCTTGATATTATTTTACGATTATTTAAATTCACATCCGGTATTCATATTTCTGGCAAATATATTTTTATCTCAAATCGGTAGAAATAAAAATAATTAATTCTTAAATGAAAAACTTTTTTATCCAAACAAAAATGATGTCGATTATTTTATGATGAATTTAATTTCCTTAGTATAAAATAAATTGAAAAAACTAACCGCCTGGAAAAGTGATATAAAATAGAATTTTAAAAAAATTAAAAAAAAAGGTTTTATCATGTATAAGAACCTTCGTCTAGATTAGAGCGAATAGTTTCACAGCATTTGACCGTCGAGTTGATGTAGGACATTAAATTCCTTGAAAAAGATTGGACCAGATTGCCAGGCGAAACGTTGGATTTACTTCAAATTCATTCGCTGAGATTTTACAAATATATATTATTCCTAGTTAAAGTTATATCATTCTATTTGTTTTACAGAAATGGTGAATTCTTTCTGATATTTAACTTTTTTTTGAAAAAAAGCAGTATGATCAGTTATCAAACAACAAATAATTTATAAAAACTATTCTTGTTGGTGTTTTAATTAAAGTTAAATTAATTATAACATGGAAATATGATGATCCAACACTATTTTGTGGGGGAGAATAAACTTGGAAAATTTAAAATCCGGATAACAACTCCAGATCTTCTTCAAAAGGAGGGGGGTTCTATGTCCCGATTAGAATAATGAGTAGTAACTTTGGGATCCATTTATGGACTAATACTATACATAAATATTTGATTGTATAATTGTTAAATAACTAAATTTCCATGTTCCACTTATTATGAACTTTATTTCGATTTATGAACTATGGTTCTACGATTGACCATTTTTGAGTTATGTCCTGTCTATCATTTACTATCTCCCTTATTCACAGTCACATTTGTCTAAATCGTTTACAAATGTTGTTTCTTATTTTATGATACGATGTGGTCTGTCTGGTTGGTATATGACCCTAGTATGTTTGAAAGGAAAGATTGATACCTGAGAGGCTGTTATTGGTGTTGTGGAATTAAGTGTTTAGACCAGGCAGTAAGCATAACCGATAAGTACTGTAGATTTCTCTTACGTGTTTTATGAGTCATTGGCCTGGTTGATAATCCACTGTTTCTCTGATTGGTGCGTCACAAGATATAACAATCGGTCTATAAATTGTATACTGAACATAATGATATAAAAATAAATGAAGTTATGTTAATGGTTATACGATGCAAATCACTTGATTTAGTATAGTTTTATTGTTTATAGGTGAAAAATCATAAAAAACTTCTATATTAAAGATTACTTATTGTTGATTTTTGTATTGCTTGTTTGAATCTTCCCAATGATCTTTAGGATCATAATTGATCAGTCTCCTATTAGCGAATTTACATCCTGTGTGGATTGCTTCGATGTTTGTGTAATGAATTAAAACTTCACCACATCACACATCCTAGTGGATATCTGGAATCAGTGGCTAAGTATATAGCGTTTGAAGCTAACTGTACTGGGTTCGAGTCTGGGAATGAACGCCAACTCTGGGATGGAGGTAAATTCAATTGACGAGTCCCAAGGAGGGGGAAATGTGAGTCATTGATTCCACTGCTAACCATAATCCATCTTTGCTTATAATTACTCACTGTATTTTTAAAATAATATTTACTGTTGTGATCTTTTTTATTATCAATACAGACAACTGTGGATAAAATGTCGTTTTAGAAAATGATTTTCAGCACTATTTTTGGTTTTACGCCATACATCTTTACATGTGGTAGAACTATGTATAGTATGAACGCTTAAAAGTAGATTAGTGAGGTAAAACAAATAAATTGCATGATAACTAGAACAAATATGGCTGTGGATTTAAAATTATTGAATTAACTCCAAAGTTGCCATTGATCATATCAGTTTTATATTGAGTTTATAATATTATCATGCCCAAATTGAAAGTTTGTAACTATTTGAAGCTGCATTTCATTTCTTTTTAATGTACACAAATTTTAAATTGTTAGTTTAACTATCTGGGGTTATATTATATGATAAAATCATTTCTAAATGTGTATCACAGCTAACTTTGGAGCAAAATCAGCCGTAATTATTCCATAGAAACATTTGTCTTTTTGATTGTATTTTAATCATCGAATTTTAAGCAATACCCAAGAGAAACTCTATTATGTGACTCCTAGTTTAGTCTTCATATCTAAACGATAGTCTTTGTTGAAGACATTTTGAATATGAATGTAACGAGACCATCCAGATCAGAATCTTGTGTATCAACCCAAAAATGAAATACACCTTTCATACCCATCACAGAAAATTAAAAATGGTTGATTCTAACCAGGAATCTTCAACTCTCGTCTGAAATCATAATCGATGGAGTTTAAGAACGATATTTTTCACAAAAGCCCAGAGAATGTCACAAGTTCAACTGTGATGTATGCCACTTATGTGGACAGACATAATTAGTATGTAGCAGTAATTGTAATTAGAATGCTTACCAGCAGAAGACTGAAATAAAAGGAAGAAGAAGGAAGACATAAAGCAATCAGAGTAACAACAGTATTGAAGGGATGATGGAGTATGTAAAGGACAACTCAAGGAAGATATGCGAATGATGTGTGATTTTTAAATTTTACAAAGGCAGTGTGTAATTATGCTTGAAACCGTAGTTTGATTCTCCTCACAAAGTCTATATCTCACTCTACAACTGCTTCTGTACATATAAATTTGGTTACCAGAATGACATTATCATTAAAAGCGTCCAACAGAAAGGCTTAGATGTTGATGATGTTTATATTTAAAACGTGAATGGTGTAATCTCTACTTTCATAATGTACAGTATGATGTTATATGAAACCAGAAGGTTATTTTTTAAACTTCTATGATGCAATAGCTTCACAAACAAAATACTTCCATTAAGTTAACAATTAGTACTTAACATTTAGAATAACAGTATGGAAAGTAACAAACTAGATTTGAATCGGTACACTAATACACATTGAAGTGTGATGATTATTAAATTAGAATAATATTTGTGAATTACTGTAAGAGAATTTTACAATTTACACTTAAATCTAAGAGTATTCGAAGTTTTTATCTTTAGGAAGTCATATACAATGAGAAATTGACACTTACGTAATATATAATTATGTTAAGTCTGAATTATAAAATTCACATACGTATATAAAAGCTAGTTGTTAACACAGTCTACTCATTTACATACTGCATTTACTTCCGCTTCATTGTCATTATAAATTGTATTCTATGATATAATGGAATCTATAAAAAATACATTGTAATTTCATTTAGTTGTTGAGATTATTCGACATATTGAATGACTTTTTACTATTCACCATAATTAATAAAATTTACAGGAAAAAAAGATGGTGATACTTTTCGTAACAAAAAATTCTCAAACTAATTAATATTCAAAAGCATTTTTTCATGCCAAACTACTGCAACCATTCCGAATAATATATATATAACTTCAACCGACCCATGATCTTGCGCAAGCCTTCATCCACTGCCTATTGTGGATAACTGTCTCCACCTGATATGGGTTGGACTCCACTGGTCACGGCTTCTCACTAGAACTCCAGGAACTCCATCATGAAGCTAGTTACTAATGAGTACATGAATATTATCAGTATGGCGATTTGTGGTGATTGTAGTATTTTAACCGTTGAATTCATGAGTCAATCTAAGCTAGACTATCAATGAAAACCTGAAAGCACTAAACGGCTGTTTCATCCTAGTATGGAACACTTCAGCAGCGCGTATCCACACACATGGATAAAACTAAAACGAAAATAGACTTTAGAATAAATAAGTAAATTCTTGGGACATAAATGTTAAAACAATAAAATTGATTAATTTTATCTTATTGGAGGAAAAAAACCGACGACATTCAAGCTCATAATAAGTTAGTATCGTATATAGGATCAAACAAACCATTATAATATAACGTCTAGTTTTTTAAGATGAGAAAATATTGTAAAAGTAGATTCTACGTGTTTTAGAAAAGGATAACAGTGTGAAATTGACAAAGATACAAGCACCCTACTGGTGGATGCGAAATTAGGCCACTTGCACTAATGACAGCTCTGTAATCGACTGACCAAATCCTATCAACGTTAAGGATTACACAAAAAACATATAATTATTATTGTTATTATTAATATTGTAGTGAACAGAACACTGGTTGGGGACAATAAAATGTATTTAAGCAAAGATTACAGACTATCTCAGTAAATTCTGATAACCAAACAATGAACAGTCAATTTGCAAATTAACAACCAATTGTTTCAATCTTCACTGTTTCTTCTCTAATTTCATTGCTCATGCATTTTCCAAACGATTGCGCTTCATTTCAGTTCTTTGCTCATCGGTCTTCTGCCAAAATACATTCTATGTCTGACCAACACCATATACTACTTATAAGTATATAAGTAGACCACACCACAATATTATTACTATTAAAAGACCAATCACTATAAGAACAGTTGTCCTAGCAAATTTATTAAAAGTTCATTCAATGTCATTTCTCACAAAATTATACTGATATCGATAATGGAAAACTATCATTTCTTGACAATATTTATTTTATTCTCCATTTGACAATTTTTTTATTAAGCCATGTTAGTACAGTAAAACAGTAGTGGTTTTCAATCTATAAGATTTCTCATTTAGCAGTTTACACTTACATAAACAATAAAACTTTAGGCCTAGTGAAATTCAATTTCATTATTAACCCATTATGTCAATGACATGGCTCGTTCCATTATTAAGTATAAACTCAACAAAAATATTGTACAATTATGGTGTGTACTACTGATGTCGACAGATTTTGTATCATCAATCAAATATGAAATGTCTGGAGACAGAAGGTTAAAAAGATCGAAGAAAAGTGATTGAGAACAATAAATGATTGGTATGGAAGCAAAAGAACAATGAAGTCTGAGACATTTGTCTTATATTTGCAAAGGAGACAGTCAAGTTTGAGACAATTGATTGACATTTTGCAAATGAAGTATTTGCTGTATGGTTCTCATATTTCACTGAAACATTGTGTGATTGTGTGATTAAATACATTCGATTATTTACCCATTCACTACACATTAATAGAGAAAGGATTTTGCATCCAATCTACTTCTTGTTGGAATTATATTAAAATATTCATATATGTTAACTTGTTACGAAATTATACACATTGAGAAACTGACACTTACATAATATATAATTATGTTAAGTTTGAATTATAAAATTCACTTGAGTATATAAAAGCTAGCTGTTAACATCTTTTTTATTTATTTTTCAAGTTCAAACCAATACTGATAAAAAACAGTAGTATTTATACACTAAAAACAGTTTAGACCTGCTGTAACTTCCTAAACTATAATATTTTTTAATAAATCTTAGTCAATGATGTGTACTTCCTTCTTCACTGTCCGTACAGAATGTTATATAATATAATTTTCACTGTTTACTAGAATTAGGTCCTCACATATTTCGTTCTTAATTTTTGAAACAATGCTTACGGACAGTCGAATATTTCTCTGGACTATCATATGTAAAATTTGTACAGTTTTTTCTCGTGGAATTTCGAATAGACTAGTAAACAGTTCTATTTGGATTACTTTTTGCTATCCGTTATTAAATTATTCCTTTCAAATTATTAATAAGTGAGATTTAGTCTTGTAATAGTTATAAATCTATAGATAATCACTGAATCAACCAAAAATTGAGACAGTCAGAAGTTAAAACATATTTTCCAGTTTTAGCTAGTGTTTTTTTAACATTATTTTATTCATCTCAGTTGGAGAACTATGTGCGAACCAAAGATCTTCGTTGATTAGACAATATTTATTTTCCAAGTTCATTATGAACGTGCAATTTATATATATATATATATATATATATATATATATATATATATATATGCAACATCACTTAAAACGAAGCTGAAAATTAATCATAGATAAAGTTGTTGGTAAACTGCTAGTTTTTCCAATTTTTACAACATATATCAAATTTCATTGAAGTTATGAACCTAACAATGTTAGTTCACCAATAAAAACATGAAAGTACTGGACAACAACTTAGTCCTGGTATGACACTCCTAAACAGTGATAATCTTTCATCCCATGTGAGCTAACCGAACCCATGACCTTTTGTCTCACTAGAACACTTAACCTCTTGACCACTAGGCCAGCATCCATTGGTGCTAAAGTATAACTTCACTCAACTCACGATCCACGACCTTCATCAATTGTCTTTGGTGGGCAGCTTTCTTGGGCTTGACATGGTTGTACTCCACTGATCACGTCTACTCATTAGAATCCAAAAGATTTCTCCTGAAGGCTGGTCACTAGTGAGTGCACAACAATTGCCGGTATAGAGTTGTGAGGATTGTCCTACACAAAAGCGAAACAGCCATCCAATGCTTCTAGAATATCAATAGTAATCTAATATTGATCGGTTCATAATTTCAATGGAACTCAACAATCCACACAATTTTATACTGACATATTTCCTAAATCCTTGAGAAACTTTACATTAAATAGATTTAATTTGTTCACATGGATTGCTTTTTAAATCCTAATCAATTAATCCGATGTAGATAGTAATCTAAATTATATTCGACAATGAACAATTTTATTGAATTATATTGCATATATTTGTATTCAATATTGAACATTTTGACATGGAAATAAAGATCAGCACTTTTTTTTCTTAATGTTAATTTGATCTCTTCTTGTGTATGTCTAAACATTGACTACTGAAATTTGTACATTTATATCATTTTACATGTTATTATCTTAGAATTTATACATAATTCATGCTGTTTAGTAATTAATTATGATTTTGACTGCTTCAAATGAAATAAAAACAAAGAATTTAAGGAATTAGAATGTAATAAACTTATTCATTATTGAACAGCATGATATTATTAAAACATCTTAACAGGGAGAAATAATAATTTGCAAACATTTGTAATTTCTCATTGATATAAAAACTACAATAGATTCACATCCCCTTAATATTGTTTATTTGAATCTTCCCATTGATGTTTACGACTGTAATTGATCAGTCTCTTTTTCGCATATGTGCATACGCGATTGCGTTTGAAGCGAAATGTACTGGGTTCGAGTCCCAAATTGAACACCAACTCTGTGATGCAGGTACATCCAGATGACGTGTCCCAAATAGGACGAAACGCCGGTCCTGGATTCCACTGCTAGCCACTATCCATCTTTGCCTACAATAGATTCATTTTGTTTTTAACATATGTACATCTCAAAAGGATTATCACAATATGGATAACTTCAGTAAAAACTTATGAATACTTGACATTACCAAGGTAATCCATTCACACAGGTACATTTTCTCAAAACAGATCAACTAAATGTAGTTATTCATTTTAACAAGAATATTGAAACATAGATTCATTCAAATTAAGTAATACTTTACAAAAATACAAATTATTTCATTTAAAATGGATAAAAAAAAATTTTCTTTAATTTTTTAGAACAAATCAATGTAAACTATATGACTAGTAAATGGATATTTTAATCCAATATTTGAATCCATGCTCTCAATCAGATTAAAAGTTCAGTCATTATTTTTTGTTGTTCTATAATCAATAAATCGATTGATATGAATTTTTTTTAATTCTTTAAAGAAAAAAAATTCAGTTAAAAACAAAATACAAATTAATAAATCGTCTACTATATTATTGAATAGAAACAGTTTTCTTTTTTTAATGAAAATAAAACAAAATTATTTAAATTGTCTACTAAGCTAATTTACATAAATTATTTGTGCAATATTATTGTTTATATTTACTTGGTGTTATTCACTTGTATCTTACCATCGATGTTTAGGATTGCAATTGATCAGATTCTTGTTGGAATATATGCAACCTGTGCGGACTGCCTCGATATTACCTGAAATCACAAGCTTTATAAGCAAAGATGGGTAGTAGCTAGCAGTGGAATCCAGGACGCGTGTTTCGTCCTATTTGAGACTCGTCAGTTGATTGTACCTGCATCTCAGAGTTGGTGTTAACTCTGGGACTCAAACCCAGTACCGTTCGCTTCAAACGCCATCGCGCTATTCATTCGGCTACTGAGTCCTGATAACCACTTGATAGCCACTATCAATCTTTGTTTATAATGCTTGTGAACTAAGGCTTTATCGAGGCAGTCCGCACAGGATGCACATATGCCAGCAAGAGACTGATCAATTGCAGTCCTAAATAACAATGGTAAGATACAAGTAAACAAAACCAAGTGAATATAACCGAAATGTTGGTAAATTAAAAACAATACAAAATAAATATTGGAATGGTGACTTAGTAGTTGAAGCATTCAGCATTCATCCACTAAGCTCCAGATTCAAACTACAATCAACCTACGATGATTCGAGAAACCGGCTGGTATTATTAACCATCCAACTTATAGTGTAGCTCAAACTCAAGTATCTGATGTATGGGTTAATTTATTTGTTATATTTCACTACTAGTAGTAATAATAGATTTATTCAAATATTATATAATGGCGGACCTGGAGTTGAGGTGCTAGTCGGGGAAGTCTGGTGCGGAGAGGTGACGTCGAGTGGAGTGTTCTGGCGGGGCGCTGTTGGCTGTAGCAGGTGCTGACGACGGAGAGGAGCGGTGGGACGTGCGGCTGCTGGGACGACATTTGAGGTAGATGGCTCAGCAGGCCGGTGAAGCACGGGTGTTGGACATACATTCGATTGTCCCTACTAGTGTTTTTGTTCACTACTATTATATTCCTTTCTTGTTTTGCACATTATGTAATAAAGAACTGCATGAAAATAAACACTGAGTAAATTACTGTATACTACATAAAAGTTGGATGTAAAGAGATATTATTTCTTATTTATTTGTTTTAAACGTAAAACGCTACTGTTGTTACCTGAAACTGCAAAACAATTTTAATTTCCACAACTTAATGAACAACACAAAAGCTGATCCAAAAGAATATTTATAGACCTTTTTGAACTGCGTCGGCTTAACTAAAAGTATATTTATTTATAAATTTACTTGTGCACATATATGATGATTGATTAACAAATATCACATATTAAGAAAATAAACTAAGTTATAACGGGATCGCTTGATGTATACCATGCTAAACAGAGTCCACACTAGTTTAATACAAATAATGTCATACTGGCTAAATGTCGTACAGAAAATAAGATCTATATTATACTGAGTAAGTGATTGGACTGATGTTCAACGTTTTTTATGTATATCTTATACGGCACTTTCCATCATCTTTTGATTGAGTGAACGATTGATGCATGTTTGAGTGTAATTTTCACTAAAGATTTCATTTCAAGCCCTTAATTTCACCATATTCGCATTTTTCGCCTGCTATTGAGGGTTGAGCTATACTGAATAGGTTCATAGCAAACAAATGCATTTAACTCCAACCAATTATTACACACAAAATAAAACGAATACTTATTCTTTGCAAGTATCACGTTGAGTAAAAAATGTAAGTAATCTTGAACAAAATCGTGATCTCGTCATAATATTGAAAATAACTAGTACTAAAATTGTATATTCTCTTTTCTTCTGGTATGACTGACCTTAACCAAAACAGATCTAAACAAATTTAACCGAGAATTTTTTAAACAATTAATTTACTTGCTCATTTTGTTATTATTGAATAATAGGATAAAATAGAACTGTTTCCCTTGAGAGTTGAACTGGATTATAAAACATTTGAGCATCCATGGACAAGATTTTTAATATTTTGGAAAGACACATACACCTCGCATCGATTCAACAAACGAACATAATTGATTCGATCAGAGTAAGATAAATGAAACTATAAATTGTTAGTTCATAGCAGCTGATGAGAAAACTTGAAATATGATGAACATGTTAGTTTGCAAACTCTGATCTTCTGGTTTTAATTAAATTTATCAAGTGATCAGGATGTATGGTAAATCATAATATTAGCCTATCATTTGAGTTTTACTGGTAATTTATCACTGTTCTAAAATAATGGTTTCAATTGTTATCCAAATATTTTGTTCATCTTTTGGATGTACAACCTGTCAAATTACACTGAATAACCTTTTCAGTGTGGCCTTATATCTGACTCCAATTAGATCGTTTGCTGATTGTTATCGAATTATACATACCGCTAACCCTCGTATATAATTAACGGCTTAAGCTGCGTTAGTAAGTAACGGAATTAAATAAGTCAAATATGAGAATGGATTTTGAACACTTATATTTAGTATAGTCGCTCATCTGGACAGACGATCAGAGAAACGAAGCGAACAATGGAAAAAAGAGGGTGTGAAGGGAAATGACGCGCAGTGGAGATGGTGGTGAGCCAACTCAATTTATTCAGGCTTTACTCGATATTTATATTCAGACAAAAATAATTTGCCCACACATGGTGAACTGTATAAGTAATTAACGCATATACGATCATATAAAAAACAGTTAGGATTAATAGGGGAATAGGCGACAAGGTAAGAATGTGGCTTGAAAAGAATGAATAAATTGGTCTGTCCGGAGTCTAGAATAACCTGTGTGGGCTTGACATAGTACCAGTCCCTAAAAGCCCTAATCATAATGCTATCATGGTTAATTAACCCATTAGCAAGCTTTTTCTTTGAAAAGTAATTTTACACATCGAGTTATTTGATATCACAAAGTTAACCGTCAGAACACAACATCATAGGCAGTGAAGACCTGCACAGAAAAATGCAAGCATACATCAATCGCTATATAATAAATAAGGTTATGAAACTTTCGTAGATTTTATAAAGTATTCGACTATTTTTTGTGGCTGTGATATATGTCAGTGTTTCTAAACTTTCCGATTACTTATTCGAAAATTCTTGAAGCTGGTAATCATTTATCAGTATGGGGTTGTAGATAATGTTGAAATTTATTGAGATCACTATCCGATCTAGGTTAAGATACTAGTGAAAAACTAGAAACACTTAGATCGGTTAATGATTTCAACAATGCTGCAACTAATCTTACTGTGTAATATTTATTTAAACGAAATAATTATGGTTACTTACTGTATGTACACACGCTGTATTCTATGAGGGATTTACAATTTGTTGTGATGTTAAATATTGTTTAATTATTAAATAATTGGTGCCTATAATTTCTTATCACCGAAAAAATTATAGTGTGCAATTGAATTATTATTATTATTAAATATTCATGAAAGTTCAGTGTTTCCCAGAGGGCTCTAGATGATCCGAACGTGATGAGAAAATATCGGGTTGTACCTCGTTATGATCAAACCATTTTGCTGGTGATACGTCCTGATCAAGGTGGAGTTTTTACTCTGAGTAATATGATTTGATCAAGGAGCCTTCATCGTTCTTCTGAACGACATCATCAGTTGAAACTTCATGTAGGAGTGAATCTATGAACCAATAAGAAATTCATGGACAAATATAGAACCAAGAATCAAATCAATGGAAGATATGATCAAAATAAATAAGTAATCAATGACAACTTAAAGGTCAACAATAGCCAATCAAGACCGAATCATATGTAGAAAAATTCGAACACATCACTTCTACCTGAATTTATAACTGATGGTGTCGTTCAGAAGAACGATGAAAGCTTCACGACCAAACCTTCCAGCTGAGGGAACAAAACTCCACCAAAATCATACTCCTGAGCTACAAATCTTCTGTATCATCTCATTGTCTTGATTAGTTTGATTGATACATTAAGATCTATGAAGTCAATTTCATCTATTTAATAATCTTCCTGTATTTATTGTACAGTATCTGTTTAGAACAACTTTGCTAATATTAGCATCCAGTTTCTCTGAATTGAAATGCAGTAATTATAGATCAAACTAATAAAAATTATTTCTGTCTCGGATGTTTTCAAACAAAAGTCCTTCGTTTGTATTAGCTGACAGAAACCTCAGTACAAGTAGTCAACTATCACAAACGAACGGGTTTACAAACTGTAAGGTTGTCTGGCTTTTTTGTCAACAAAACAATAAGTGCAATGTGCTGTTTAACTAAGAATGCAAAAAATCACTTTCAAAAATTTTGGAAAACGATGGATACATTTATCACTGGATTATCTCATAATACGAAGAGCAGTTTGATTTTTCATTTTAGGCCAACATTTGATTATATGTTAACTCTTTACTAAGCTGACTGAACATCATACTGAATTTAATGATCTGAAAAGCTTGACAGCATCGTTAACAAACAGTCAAAAGATGTGTTTGCATCATATTATCCTATCAACAAATCCCACTGAAAAAGCGTTAGTGTTCTTCATAAAAGCTAGGGGCTTTTTGTTGAATAGTTTAACCAATAATGATTTTAAAACATTCAATAAGTTCATTCGATAAAATTTGACTTCAATTTTTTCATCAGTCTTTGGTGATCTGTAAATAAGTTGCTCAGCTATACTGGGTTTTTGTGATCTCCAGTTGGTTTTACTTGCTAACATTCATTTGGTTATGAGCTATAGATTTAAGGGTAGAAATTTTTATTTTCAACCAGTAAGTTCTTCATTTCAATCCTTGCTCCATCTACTTTGGTTTGAGCAGAAGGTCGTAACTCCAGGATGATCAAGTAGATAAAGCTACACTAGGTAAATAGTTGTATTCACAGAACTTAGTGAAACTAACTGCTATAATCGGATGATTATACAATAAGTATTCATTCTAAGAATTGTTTCATTATCAAATTAAATATTTAAGTAAATAGTCTACCATATTTCGACCCCTATCACCAAAAAAAATATATTACCTCATTATCTTTCCATACAAAGATAAAACGTGAACAAATGGTTTCCTCCCTAAAATAAATATTATTTTTTAGGAATCATTTCATTAAATTCACTTGGTATTGTTTACTTAAAATTTCTCATTCATTGTTTAAGTCTTCAATTGATTAGTTCCTTATAGAATGAAACGCTCGTCCTGGATTCCATTGCTAACCACGATTCATCTTTAAGTTCACTTAGTATTGTTTGTTTGAATCTTCCCATTGATGTTTACGACTACAACTGGTCAGTCTCTTATTGGCATATGTGCATACTGTGTGTATTGCCTCGATATAGCCTTAAATCATAAATATTATGAGCGAAGATAGATACTAGCTAGTAGTGGAATCCAGGACATGCTTTTCGTCTTATATTGGACTCGTCAGCTGGATGTACCTGCATCTCAGAGTTGATTTTTACCATGGGACTTGAACTCAGTACCGTTCGCTTCAAACGCCATCGCGTTATCCACTCTAAGATGCAGGTATATCCGGCTGACGAGTCCCAAATAGGACGAAACACTCGTCCTAGATTCCATTGCTAACCACTATTCATCTTTGTTTATAATCATTTAATTTGTTTAGTCAATCAATCATTTATAAAATTCATATATAACTTGATTTAAATGAATAAGTAGTATAATTTTATTCCCGTTAGTTTTTAAACAAAGAGTAATATAATACTACAAATAAATCATCCATCATTTTAGTTGGAAAAGAACAACAACAACAAATATTTATTACAATTTGTTCATTTACTTATAATAGTGGTCTAGCTTCAGTTGATTCATGATCTCAACTATTAAAATTACTATAATATTCACAAAACCCCTCCTGACATTTACTTATAGTTTAAGTTATTATGAATTAGTTATTAGAATAAGCAATCAATCAGTTATTCAATCATTTTCTTCTTTTGAATAAATCGCTTTCCCATAGGGCTTATTTTGATTCTGATAAATGATTTTTTTTTAATAACTGATATTCATTATATGTGAAAAAATTATATTTGAAATAGTCTCAGCGATTGAAATATAAATAATTCCAATGTTCCGTCCAGCTAACTTGTCTGGACTTCTTCAGGGAAATAATCAAAATCATCAAAGAAACATATAGTGTTTTTTTAACAATCATATCAAAATCTCTACTACTTTTTAATCCAATCATATTTGGATGTCGAATTTTTTGTAAACAGGATAATATGAGTCGGAACAAATTAATCTAACGAAGGAAATAGAGTCTGTTGAACACAAACTGGCATTTCTCGACTGTATGGTTGAGCGAAGACTTAATAATAGGAAGTTAAAAATAAATGTTTTCAGAAAATCAACACATTCAGAGAGATACTTCGATTTTGATTCGGCTCATGCTTTATGTACGAAAGTTACCGGTTGTTAAAAATTTAATTAACAGAAGTCTTAAGCTTGTTACAGATAAGGAAGACCAACAATATGAATTGAATAGGATTTTATCTACACTTAGGGATAACAATTACCCAAAAGAGTTTTTAGAGAAGATTGTTAGGAAGGAAAGAAAAGCTAAACTACAATGTGTACAGAAAGATTTGAAGTCCACTGTAGTCATACCATACCGTAGTGAAACATCGGAAGAAATCAAACGGATCTTAAACAAGCATGATATAAGAGTGTATTTTAGAACATGTGACACTATAAGATCGTTATTGGGGAAGGTTAAGGATAGGTTACCAAAGGAAGAACAACAAAATATTGTCTATGAGATCAATTGTCATGATTGTAATGCGGCTTATATATTGGAGAAATATCCAGACAATTGAAGGTAAGGTTGAAGGAACAAACAATGTTTAAAAAATGTTCCCGAAACTTCGGTTGACTTAAGGAAACTTGAGAATAAGTCTGCAATAGCGTTACATGCGTTGGAAACGGGACACATGATTAATTTTGAAGGGGCCAAAATACTTCAGAAAGGATTCAACACTCATAAAGAAAGATTGACAGCAGAAGCGTTGTATATATGGGCGAATAAGAACAGCCTAAACAGAAAGGATGGTATTCAGCTAGCTACCACTTGCAAATATTCATCAACAAGTAATTTGACCTTTTCTTTTATTCAACCTGTCTACTTCATATGAATCGTTGTTATGACTGAAATCAATATGAGTTATGTTTAGCATTACAATTATGTACTTGATGATTCTCATTTTATTTACAATTTCGATGTTTCCGAAAAAACTTTTCAACCTTCAATTTATACTTTTATTCTTATTTTTACTTCACATAGAAACATCAACACTGATTATCATTCATTAATAACTCATCTTACACGTACATACATACACACAATTTATGCAGTCTCCTTTAATTCACATCGTTGAACTTTTCACTTGATTCTCATTCAACTGACTCTATTATCCTGTTTACAAAAAATTCGACATCCAAATATGATTGGATTAAAAAGTAGTAGAGATTTTGATATGATTGTTAAAAAAACACTACATATTTCTTTGATGATTTTGATTTTGATTATTTCCCTGAAGAAGTCCAGACAAGTTGGCTGGACGAAACATTGGAATTATTTATATTTCAATCGCTGAGACTATTTCAAATATAATTTTTTCACATATAATGAATTCTCTATACTCGTCGCCCAATTATTGTCAAACTATTCGTTCTAACCTTGACGAATATTCGTATAAATCACTGATATTATTAAAACTGATTTTAAACTGAAATTTCGAATTCATTTTTTATGATTAAGAAGTAAGGAAAATAGATTTGAACAAAAATACGCTTTATTTAATATAACTTTATTGGGACAGTGTGGTTTGTGTTACTGTTGCTGTTAAATATAAGCAGTATGTATCATCAATTGAATGTAAAATGTCTGGCGGCAGAAGGTTAATAAGATTGAAGAAAAGTGAATGAGAACAGAGAATGATTGGTGTTGGAACGAAGAAATAATCAAGTCTGAGACGATTGACGGATACTTTGCAAATGAAGTGTTTACTGTTATTATGTCTTACTAAGAGATTGTGTTGAAATATCTTTGGTTGTCCCGACTGATGTTCTCGTTCTCTACAACAGGTTTGGATGCTAAAGCCAAAATAATAATCCGAAACAGTTTAGTAGTATATAGAACGAATTGGTAAAATGTGAAATAAAAATTTCCCTGAAAAACCGAGTTTATTCATTTCCTTAGCATTTCAATTTGTAAACATTTAACGACTAGTAATGAGTAGTAAATAGGTAAGTTACTGTATAATTAATTTTTCAGGCTAAAACATTTTTCACTAAAAAAACTGTTTGTGTTTTTATCATCACCGAATATAGTAGAATAATGAAAATTTGTTCACTTCGACAGTATTTGTTTTAAAAAAGTGTCATGCGCGTTCCATATTTGTAGTAGCTTTGAGTTAGTCATGGGATAGGACAGATTCCTATCATCAACAATGTAGGAGCAGGGAGAGATGAACTTAGATCCAGGGATGTTACATAATTTATCATCAGAGCAAAAATAAATAGTCAGTATAAACAATAAATGTATTGAACTATAACTATTAGTGTAGTGAACAGAACACTAGTTGGGACAATCGAATGTATTTAAGCAAACATTACAGACTATCTCAGTAAATTCTGAAAACCATACAATGTACAGTCAATTTGCAAATTAACAACCGATAGTCTCGATCTTCACTGTTTCTTCTCTAATTCCATTGTTCGTGCATTTTCCTACCGATTGCGCTTCGTTTCAGTTCTTTCCTCTTCGGTCTTCTGCCAAAATACATTCTATGTCTGACCCACATCATATACTACTTATATGGATATAAGTAGATCACACCCCATTAGCAGTAACATAAGTAAGTCATAAGAAACACAATTCAAAAAGAGAGAGAGAAAATAATAAGTACGAAAAAGAATATATCAATGCCACTGGTACCGACTTTTAGTTACCTTACCTTTGATCTCGGCACATACATCATAGGTAACCCGCTATTTCTTTTTGAGACCAATTATTTTTAGGGTAAGTGAATGAGTGTTTGAGAAAGGTAGTAAGCGAGTGAA
Source organism: Schistosoma rodhaini (assembly GCA_944470415.2). Classification (NCBI taxonomy): domain Eukaryota; kingdom Metazoa; phylum Platyhelminthes; class Trematoda; order Strigeidida; family Schistosomatidae; genus Schistosoma; species Schistosoma rodhaini. The sequence goes on along the minus strand of OX104039.1, from coordinate 16,255,389 downwards.
AGACATAAATATAAGGATATTCTGGAAGATTAATTTATTAGATAAACAAAGGATGATTAGCTGAGAGATTACATTACAAGTGTTTTGAATGACACATCTCTTATAACTTATACAGGTTGTAGAGCCAGAATAACAGCAAATTACCAAAATCTGCTATTAGGACTGTTTCCATTTACAGTGCCCCATTAAATGAGAATCTAATTTCTTATCCAAAGTAAACACGATTTATTAACTGGTTCACATCAAGCGACGCTATACTCATATTATTTTGGACCAACTGCCTGAATGTATCATTTCCGCCTTCCAAATGACCTCAAACCTGAGGTTAATGAATTTATCCATTTAGGGATTTTCTACTTATTTGGCGAAATATATCTTAGGCTAATTTTATCAGTGAAGAGTTCCACCGCACGACAAAAAATGACAGACGTATTGTCACAGTTATTGGTACTAGTTAAGTGAACAGAAACTCAATTAGGGTAAGTTGATTTATTGTTTTATGGGAAGTTACACAGTGGCTTGGTAAAACATGGGAATCATACAATAAATACATGATTTGCACGTCTTCTTTACGTTGTCCTTTACATATTCCATTATTCCTCCAATTCTGCTGTTATTTTGATCGCTGTTCAATTTCATTTCCTTTCTTTTCATTTCATTCTTCTCTTGTAAGGCGTTCCAATTCTGGTTGTTGCTACATACTACTTATAACTATCAGCATAAGTAGGATGCACACCTCTAGCACACTGTCTTATTGGATAACATTATGTAACTAAATATGATAGATTTTGATAAGAAATATTTATATTATTTAATCATCCTTCAATGATAGCATTCTGCAACATGTTTTTAAACGATTCCCATCCATTAAATAACCTTCCAACTATAATTACTCAACCATCCTCTTCTACCATCTGTATATATACACTACTACTTGGCAAGACAGTTTACCATTAATAGCGTGGAATATATTTGATATGTTTTTTTCTTAAAGCTGACACAGAACATGATGTAAGAGTTTCCAGATGAGAAACAACTGTAAATACCATGAAATTTCACACGACATTATTTATACAAGAACCCACACAAACGTCATAAATTACATTTTTGGACGTTATTGAAATAATGAAAATAATAGGTAATCTATAGTCTGTAGTCAAATGAACCCAAGTCAAATCCCTTCTGTCTTGTATATTGTGATCAAAATTATTAGGTTCAGATTATCAAATGATTAAAGATGTTTTATAACGTAGTGGAATTCTCTGAATTTTTATACTGTTAACCGATTCTTCAGTACACAAAAACTGGAATGTAAAACCTTAAAATTTTCACATTTTAATTAAATCTGCTTAACTAGCTTAAATTTATTGTTCTTTACGATAAAGGTGATGATGGTGATGATGTTGATGAGTATTTGTTAATTAGCATAGATGATTAAGTTTGTTTTTTCTCCTGGAGTAAAGTTGCGACTTGAATGTTATAGTTGACAGTTTCTTTCGAATCAATGTATAATAGTCAATCATAAGCAAATATTGGTTGAAATCAAATTGGCCTGACAACTTTATAGTTCATCTAAGTAGTGAAATATATTATCTAAATTGTAAAGTTACTGAGAATCTATTTAACCTATAACTGTGGGGACGGCTTCCAGTGAACTCTGAGAAGCTCTATAAAGCTCTGAAAGAGCTGAAGACATTCCATTCAATCGTCATCTCGAAGAAAATTCCAGAATCTCGACGTGTAGCTTCTCGACTGGACAAATGATGAAAACCACTGCCTGTGGATTGGATAATTGTGATGAAGATTTCGTTTTTGCTAAAAGCTATAAATACCCGAATGTTCTATACCATATTTAACGCTAGTTGAATACAATTCCTTTCCATTCGTCTTCTGTCTTCTAACTTGCAACTCGGAGGGTTCAAGCGTTTGAGTGTTTAAGTTATAAGCGGTATGACAAAAAATTCAAGTTCTAAATATAACAGTAATTATTTGTGGTTAAAATAGGCAAATAAATGATATGATCACTTTATTAAAGATCAAAAATGGAAGAAGATACCAACCTTCTTCATAAGGAATGATTCAGGTTCAAACATTTTAGTCACGTAAATTTGGTTACTTATTTATGATCTGAAGAAATAACTTACATCAAGATGTGAAACGTCAGAAATCCAGTCTTCCACTCATTGGGATATTACAAGCATATTATTTTTATTGAAAGTAATCCGCTTAATGCTCAATTCATTTTAAATCAAAACATAACTATGTTAAGCCTATTTAAGCTGACATTAAATAATTATCCCAATAACTTATGAGCTATTTGATATTGGATTTATTTTTCAAAATATTTACTAAGTAAGGGCTGATTGTAATGATGGTTTAAAGAGGAAAAGTCTTTAAAATGATTTTATACAAGTCACACACAAAATTCCATTTATAAAACGTCTATCCATTTATACAAGTCAGTGCATGTGTAGACGAATTAGAGCTCATAAAATGGAATAAATTCACGTTGTTTCACAAGAGATTGTTGGTTTTGCTTTAAAAATGATGGGGAGCTTATTGTATGAAACTGTCGAAACTATCATTATTACTCCGGTACTTAGTTGATTCGCTAACAGATGGACAATGATGAACAACTGGATATAATGCTAGTCCAGTTTGCTAAATGACCATATATCGATCTCAAAGGACTAAAACCACATACATTTCTTTATATAATCATTTTATTTAAAAGCCATCTCTCTGTTGATCGAGTGATGACTAAATAGGACTAGCATGAAGAAGGAAATTGTTAGCAAATACTTGGGGATAGTTTTAATTAATCATTAGGAAGTTGGCTGACATTTAAAAGAGTATATGTCAACTACCGAAACTCCACTACGTCAGTCGGCAATTATAATTTCTTTACTGCTAATTCATGGAAAGGCGCTTTCATTTAGTTGTGACTCTTATTCAGTTTTATTTAAATGTTAATTTTGAAAGTAATTTTTAATTCATTATTTATAATTAACTGGTTTTAAAATAGTCAAGAAAACATGAATACAGTCAATTTATGAGCTTATTCTACTGTATTAACATCTATCATTTGAGTAATTCGAATATCGCATGTACACAGATTAAAGCTAAATGCATAATCTAAGATGATACTCATCTTACCTTCAGGATAAAACAAATACTGGTTTTTAATCTTTGATAACAACTGTATTTAAGTATCCAAATGTCGTCCGTATCAAGCGTAAAGCAACAAATACGCAGATAAAGTTTCATGATCTTTTTATGTACAGTATTTCAGTAAAATTTCGTGTTTTCAGTTTTTCATATCGAGTTTATGCATATTCCCTTTGATGCATAATTGCATATTTGAAATTAGCCTTGACAGTAAATAAATGTCCATTCGTTTTGCAATAGATAAATAAGTGACTTCAATGCACCCTCATATTGTGTTATCAAAGCAAAACATCTTCAATAATTCAATGAAAAGACGAAGGTTATCAGAATTATGTGATATATGTTCGAAATATGTTTCGAACAATCTGATCACACATACTAGTTATGACATTTTTATATGAAAACTAAAAGGTCAACTAGATAGTTTAAAGTAAGTCGTAATAAAGAAGAATAAAGTACACAAAAACAATGTAACAACCACTCTGGATAATAAATCAGTATTATCAAGGTAGTTTAAGGGTGAAAACAAATTATATATACATATATACTACATGAGACTTAGGGTTGCAGTTGACCAGTCTTTATTAGACTCTGTGTGGGTTGCCGCAATAATGATAGTCAGTCAATGGGGAGTAACAAATAGGATTATTTTTCTACCTACAAGTAAACTTACTAAAAATGTTACAGGAGTTTGTAGAAATATTTCAAGTTTTCTCAGATTACAAAACATTAGAAATTTACCACTTTAATGGTAGTATGTATTTAAGAAATTGAAAGATAATACTCATGATAAAATACTACAATTTTATCGAGGTCTGATACATTTTAGTCTAAAACTCATGACCAGCTTTTTGCAAACGATCTATTTCTTTTGAATAACTTCTTAGGAATCTGTTATTGTAATTAAGATTTGATGTTTTTAGCACTCAGGAACACTCTTCGAGTAATAATTTAGATCTTACACAAAACACTAAACAAGATTGTGCATATGTTTAATATTAAATAGTATCCATTATTTCCTGATGCTAGCAACTTTCATTCCATATATGGTGTATGTTACTGATATCAACAGATATAAGTAGTATGTATCATCAATCGCATGTGAAATGTCTGGAGGCAGTAGGCTAAGAAAATCGAAGAAAAAGGAATGAGAACATAAAATAATTGGTGTGAAAACGAAGAAATAATCAAGTCTGAGACGACCTTTTACATATGATGCATTTATTGTATGGTTTTCAGATTTTACTAAGAGATTGCGTAATTTCGTGTTCAAATACATTTGATTGTTCCCACCTGTGTTCTCGTTCACTACATATAAACACTGCATATAACTCCAATTTACACATTATAGATTGGATTTATTTGTAGATAAATAATAAAAACATGAATCACTGTCAATTAAATTACAGTGATTAGGAAGCGCAGATGTTGATATGAATATTCGTGTCGGATTTACTACGTGATTCCATACATTATTTTCTTCGGTACCACTTCAAATATATGAACCAAATATTAATTTATCTTTGATAAGTGTATTCAATGGGATCAGATACAGAGTATTATGTTAGTCAAAATCTAGCAGTCGTACATCCACTTAATTCTTTGTAGTATATGTGAAGAAAATAGATATTATGTATTGGAAAAGTTGATTTATTGAAAATTTTAGATGTTGGATTTGAGTCTCATTATGAACATAGAAAATGGAATGCAAATACATTGTTTTTGACAAATCAATCGTGTATATAAAAACGCAAGTTCAAAATTTTACTATCAGATACTATCCAAAATATAATCTCAAAGAGTAACCTTTTAAGCTTACTATACTATCAGAACTCAGTAGCTGAGTGAATAACGCAATGGCATTTGAAGCGAACGGTACTGGATTCGAGTCCCGAAATGAACACCAACTCTGAAATGCAGGTGCATCCAGCTGACGAGTTCCAGATAGGATGAAGTGCGCATCCTGGATTCCATTACTAACCACTATCCAACTTTGCTTATAATTTCTATACTACGGTATATTTTGTATACATTTCAATTGATTATTCATTGATCTGATTATTACTTATGCCTCTGTTGTCAATTGTTATAACTTTTTCTTAATTAATTGTCCCTTTTCTGTTTAGTTTGTTTGATATAGTAATGTACTGATCCATTCCTGAAACAAATGTAAAGTATAAATTTTTGTATTATTTTTTGAATTTCCGTGATAATATTTTGTTTCCTATCAGTGAATTCCTTGAGACTGAATAAAATGAAAATTTTAGTGTTATTCACACATTATGCGAGGTAGTTAATATTTCGAAAAGATCCGTGATTAATTAATAATGTATATCGGTTTCCACTATTATCCTTTAAACTTTATTCCAACTATCATATAATTAAACTGTCTTAACTTTCCTTTGGATCGTAACAATGCAATAACAGTTACAGTTCATTAAATATCTTAATTTGTGAAAACATCGATTTTCATATTGTTCTTAATTAAAGATTTCAGTCTAGAATTGAATTCAGTTTTTAACAGAATTCTATTCAATAGTGATAGGTCTACATTTCACAATGCAAAGTCTAAATGAACTTGTAAACGTTTGATCAACGTTCATTTGGGATAATGTACCATTTATTTTCCAAGTGTACAGTTTTTCTCTTCACAAGTTATTCTAATAAAATACGGATGGACTCAATTGTCAACTAATTTCAAAGTGAAAATCTTCAATACGAACGTCGACAGTCATACTGAGCGGAGCTGAAACGTGGAGAACTACTACAGCCATCATCAAAAGCGTACAAGTATTTATAAACAGTTGTCCACTCAAAATACTCAACATTCACTGGCCGTATACTATCAGCAACAGGGTTTTATGGGAGAGGCTAAACCAGCTTCCAGCTGAAGAGGAAATTAGGAAAAAACGTTGGAAGTGGTTAGGACATTCATTAAGGAAATCAACAATGTGCATTACAAGTTAATCCCTAATTTGAAATCCGGAAGGGAAGCGGACAAGAGGGAGGCCAAAGGAAACATTACTCCAGGAAATAGAAGCAGATATGAAAAGGATGAATAACAACTGGAAAGAACTTGAAAGGATTGCCCAAGACAGGGTTAGATAGAGAATGCTGGTGAGCGGCCTATGCTCCTCCACGACGGGTAACAGTCGTAATTAAGTAAGTAACGGATGGACTACTATTCGCAAATGAAAGCTACCTTATGAAACAAATACAGTCGTAATATTTTCTTTATTCGTTCACTAAAATCAAATGTACACCCATGTCTGTGGTTTATATTTATAATTACATTGATATATGCAACGAAGAGCACTAAATTATCCTTGGTACTTTAAACTAATCGATTATAAAAAGATTTTCTTACGATTTATTGTGTAACTATTTTATGTATCTTTTCATTCATCTGACATCATTAATATACTTGAATGATGTAATCTGTAGTACAAGTTTTGAATGACTTGTTCGATGTTGAATAATTTTATGCCACATTGACTAGGTTACCATTTTTATATTTTATCAACAATATGTGTAAGTTAGTAATGATAACAGTAATGATAACAGAATTGCCAGTAATTGATAACAGAATTTTGATCAGTTAAACATTGCCCCCCCTTATTAATTATCTTATTATAATACTTTATTTCATGAAAACTTTCTATTATTGTTACAATGTCAGTTTGTTTAGACAAGAAGACAATTTTCAAGTCAATTGTTAACAATAATCATTAACCTATATAAGTATGGAGAACTTGAGAATGATTTAATAAATGTATTTTGACATTGAACATTGAACTATTTTCTCATAGAATACACTTAATAAAGATGTTACATTCATTTTAATAATGATAAGTTTAACCTTGAAAATCTTTTTAAAATGTTTTATTTTATCAATTTAAGTAATATACTTTGAGGAGGAAAAATCATAAATTAATCACTAAATGAATGTATTCATTTCATGTAACCCACATTTTTCATGAGAATATGTGTGATGTGGGTTACTTATATCTACATAAGTAGTATATAACGGTTGTCGGTCATTGAATGTATTTCAGTAATAGATCAATAAGAAAGAACTGGAACGAAACACAATTGGTATGAAAATGCATGAATAATAATAATCAATGTCAATGGACTGATTTTTGCAGAAGGAATGGTTGAGATTGAAATAACCGATTAATAATTTGCAAATTAACTATTTACTATATGGTTCTCCTTTTACTGAGAATATTCTGTAAGTTCCTGCTAATATATTCGATTGTCCCATTCATGTTCTTGTTCACTACATATAATGATTTTGAAAATTTTCATATTTTGTTTTATCAATACGGCTTTCAATCATAGTTTTGTTTCTAAGCCCATATGTTGATAACAAAAGGTATATTAATCATCATTTATCAGTTAATAACCTTATGTTCTAATATACAGTGAGATTTTTATTTCTTATTCGATTACTTTAACCCTTTTATTTTTAAATGAAAATTACATTTTAATTAAGGCATTGAAATTAGATTGGTAAAAAGGAGTGTTTCCTACTTAGTTTTTCTTAATAATATGCAGATTATAAAGTAATTTGAATAGTCCATACTCGTTCATGTTGATGTAATACGTGTTACATAATGATTAATCATAAATAAGAGTGTTTAAACAGACCTGACAAGAAATGTCTTCGATACAATTTTGTTATATCCTAGTTATAATGAAAGTACGGGTAGCTTCCGGAACCTGTTAATGAACTCTTATTCTATATATATTCTTATTGTATAACTATTGAGTGATTAGATTCAATCTATATATATTCATCTTATAATAAGCTTCATTTTGACATATGAATTATTACTGTACGATTTACTGTTCCCAAATTATGTTCAGTTTATTGATTACAGTATCCCATGTTCTCAGCTACATTTGGCTCGATCTTGTGCAAATATTATTTTCTATTTTATTGTGTGATGCGGTCTGCCTGTCTGGTATATAAACTGAGTATGCTTTATATAAATGATTCGTGTAGCAGAAGTTGCAATTGCTGTGCTAGATTCAGTTGGAAGGGCTAGGCGGACAAGGGATCATTAAGGACGCAAGGCTACTCATACTGGTTCAACGTCATTTATTGGCACAGTATTGTGATCGGAAAAGTCGTATTACAATTAGTGGATAATTCACGTGATAAAAGCCGGACATAAAATCGTAACGAATTGGATACGTCCTATTTTTTTATAAATTCATTACAAATTTTACTTATTTTTGTTTTCTGAATAATGGGGCATCAATTCGCGTTTACCAATCAATTGAAGTTTGAAGACGTTATTATTATTTCAGCTTAGCTGTTATTTATTTATACCTTCGGTGAACTTTCCTACAGTTTAATTTGTGGATTACTATCAAAAACATTCCTGCATCAAGCTTTTATGCACTTTTATGTTATGAGTTGGTATAGCCTTGAAGGTCTCGAAACAGGACATATTGATTATTTGGTTATTTGTACTTTTCTGTGTCGTTTGCAGTTGATGTGAGTTCATGAGGGCTATAATCCTGAAAATATGATTGGTTCAGGTATCATCAAGTTTCAAACTGATAAATGTTAGTACATAAATACGATACGTTCCCATTCTTTCTAGAAGTCATCTGTAATTTCAAAAGTTGTGAATCATGCTATGTATTCTTTCCATTTACCCCTGAATCTTCATTTTCAATATTATTTTATAATTTTTATTCTGCAAATTTATTCCCTCTGTTCGAATCATAGTCTCTGTCGCTTGTCTTTCTAACTACCATTTATATGATGATAATCTTAACTCATCTACTATTCAATTTGTCAATCTTATCACTCTGTGATAGTGCGGAGTAGCAATCGAGAGGATGCTTATAATCTTAGAGTACTCTACTAATCATAGCTGACTGAACGTAGTCTTGTCATGGGGAAGTTTATGAATAAACGTTTTATTTCATCGTGACTTACGGGAATATTATATCCCCGTACTTTAGTGGTCACCCTGCCCAAGTAAGAAAGTGCATAACTTTTGATAGATGTACAACCTATCTATGAGCTTTATCCATCAATCATCGCTGATAACAATTACTCCATCACATTTTTACCTGGTAGTTCATTTTAGGAGTAGAATTATTACCCAGCTTAGACTTATACACTTGATTCATATCGTTTTAACTTACTTTAAACATTCACTGATCTTATATTTATAAGTAGAATGACTTCCTTACAAGTTTGAGTCCTACAATTTATTTGTCAAAATAAAAAACACTTTTATATTCATACTACTTAATTTAAAAAGTAGTGTTTCATAATTAAGAAAATTGGTAAAGGTCTTTGGTACATGATACTACACAGGTAGAACATAGTTTTTAAATGTTGTGGAATTATGTTGGCATTTTAATCCTTTATATGTTTTATGCACCAGCAGTAAAAGTGCTGGTACAGGTTTCACGGATTACTGACAGCAGTTTATTTTAACTTAAAACACGAATTGGAGAGGGAGAATAAAAATTAGGAAAACTAGAGTTCAAGTTCATACAGACAAAACAAAATAATGTCATGTGTGCTAATTTGTTCTTGTTTTCGATAGTATTCATGGCTTTTTCTTCTAAACACAAAAGCTTAAGTTTCTATGGATATCATTTGTCGCGCAGAATGTTTGTTCTCATTAGATGAGGATTATTATATTCATGTGCAAGTTTGGGAACTTTAGGTCCTTGAAAGTCCTCTGACTCACAAAAATCATCTTCCTCATCATCATCTTCACTATCCATTGGTTCACAATCCTCAGAGTCCCCCTGACCAAGTCCACCTTGACTTCCAGGGTAGCTTACTGTTGATTGTAGACCCCTATTAGCTGATGGTAAAAATCCACCTGTAATGATCGGATCTGATTGTATATTGTTACTCAGTAACTTTGGGATCAAACCTGATTTCTTATGTAACGATAATGGTTTACAGTCAAGTTGACAGTTGTCTTTTGAATCAAGAATGCTTGGATTAGAAGTTGTTGAATAATAACTGTTATTGTTGTTAGAATTCATCATTTCGAAGTACTGATGTGATGAGCCCATTTGACGTCGGCTATGGTGCACTGGATCTACAGTTGTTTGACGAGTTGTTTCGTCATTTAATTCCTTTATTTGTTGGCGTTCCTTTTTCAATTTCATTCTTCTATTCTGAAACCAAATTTTGATTTGTCGCTCAGTTAAACAGAGATTATGAGCTATTTCGATTCGTCTTCTTCGTGTTAAATAGTGACTGTACTGAAACTCTTTTTCTAATTCTAACGTTTGATACCGACTGTACGTTTGACGACCACGACGCCGCTGAACTGAGTTTGGTCCTGTTAATGGAATAAAAAAATCGCAATACAAGGTTAAGTTTAGAAATGCAATTTGTCCAACCAAAAATAAGGTTAAGAAACTAAAAATTTATGCATCAATGTCGAAAATTGGGTTGTAGTTACTTTTGACACTTCTGGTAGTTGCATAATTTCATAATTAAAATCTGATCGTTGTTGTAAATGTATATTGTTACTCACTTTAGGTTAACTGTGATTCGGTATATCTTTCCATAAACAAAATACTGCACATAAAGTAATTTTGGCTTCATTCAACTATTTGTTTAAATGTTATGCAGCCTCTAAGAAACTCATTCCATTCAGAAAATGCTGAGCCATCCACGTTTCCTTTCGATTGGGACATCATCAGTGAATGTTTAGTACATATTTTTCATCTACTTAAATGATTAAAGTAGCATATGCTCAGAATATAAAAATATTAGTGTCGAGCCGAGACAGATCGTTCATAAAGCTTTTAATCCAGATCATACGGATGAGGTAACCTTTTATAATCTGCATAGTGACACTGACATACTCAAAAGCAGACACAGTTACGTTTTAAAATTTCTCTTTTTAAGTAAATCCTAACCTCTTATTGCTGCGCTTGTCAGATAAAATAATACTATACAAAACATAATTTGGTTTTGGTTTTAAACAGATCATCATGCTGATTTTTATAACATCTTAGTTGAGCGAATGTTTCTTTTGTAAAAAAGTAATACTTAGTTCAGGAACATATAGTTTCATTTATATAAAGAATATTTCAATGTCTTAATAAGATTTTTGTAGTTTAAATCACAAATTGATCGAATTCATTGCAGGGTTGTGGATACGCGTTGCATAAGAGTCCCATACAACAATGAAATGGCTGTCCATCGCTTCTAGGCTTTTAATGTTGGCGTAACTAAGATTAGTTCGTCATTTGGACTAAGGAAATGCTGTAATCTCCATAAATCCGTATAGTAAAAAGATTTATCGCCAATTTGACTGGTATCATTAAGCTTACCATCTCTAAATGGTCCGATTCTTCTTTGGGATCGGAGAACTGTTACTGCTCTTGTCACCTATTATTGTCTATCTAACACGATAAATTTCTCAGGGATAGTGGGCAAATGAAGTCATTCGGTCCAAACTGCCTCCGAAAAACATTTAATCACTAATGGTACCACAAATAGAAAATATACTATTCAAGGTAAGTTTGTGTGAGGTCACTAGGTAAAATATACCCATCCATCAACTCACGTTAAACCACAAAGTTTATGTGTATTTACTAACACCGAAGACTCTCTATTTTGTATCAACCAAATAACAGAAGCGTTAGATGGAGATTACGTTATTTTATCATTTGGTGAAAAATAACAATCCCAAATAGAACGAAATGTGCGTCTTGGTTTCCACTGTTAACTAATATCCATCTACGCATAAAAATGACAGTTGTTTAAAAAAATGTTTATCATTTTATACTATGAAAAAAAGTTTTGGAATAGAGTATTGTCCTCGGAGCAAGATCGATTGTATGGTTTGAGTTTCAGCCCCTATTTGAAAAGAAAACGATTCATTTTTACTTTTCGTGGAAAATATTGCTGGTAATTTACATTAAAGATTAGGTTGTATGGCTGGGCAGTATATTTCACTATATAATGAGTGGCTATTGAATAAATAAAAGTAGCATAAGTTAACCAAGGAAAATATCCTGGGGTGTAATACGACTTCAGTTAACTGCTGTGGAGAAAAATGAAATTTGCACAACTTAGGGAGGGAAACAAATACTTTTCATAAGTGAATTTATTATTCACTCTCCGAAAGCTTAACGACAACTTACTGACAAATGCACATATTTATACCACAGATCCTGTTTTTTTATATGGATATCTTACATAACTGAAATACTAGGGATGTGAAAGTGAATTTCTCTCTAAATTAACACTCATCAAATACTGCATGTTAGCCTAAGTAAATATCATACCAAATAAAGTGCATGATTACTATGTTATAAGCTCAAACAAGGTGAAACCCTTAATTCACCCCGTATTTCTAAGTTCGAAAATATAGAAAATGAACGTCCTGAATATGTTCAACATATTTGTTGTAGTTCAACTGATGAATTGATTCGAACTAATTCTAATTTTTTTAATTATGCATCGCTTCACATTTGAAAAAATTGTTTATGTCTTCGATTAGCACTAAAGGTAAATGGTATTACGTAGATAATATGATTCTCTTACATACTATAAACTATATAACAAGCGGCTTTTCGCGTCTAGGTCAATGCAGAGAAATTATATTTGGATTGCTCGCCGCAATCCAACCAAAAAGTCATGAGGATTCATGTCCAATAATAAAGAGTTCAGACTTAAGCAGCTGACTCTTAATATTGTTTTTGTTGAAAAAATTAAGTTGATCAGTACACACACATTTAAATAAGTAGCAGAAAAGATTTACGAGTGTTTCATGAGTGCTTTTATGCTAGAAATGCATGCTAATTTTATGTTATATATATAAATATATATATATATATATATATATATATATATATATATAAGGAACCTCAGAAAGCAATCAATATCTTACATTATTTATGATCTAGTAGAATGTCGGAATCTCTACTTATTCCAAAAGGCTACCCAAATGGTGAAGAAATTTGGTTTGATATTTATCAAGTGTTTTTGTTTATTTAATGTTAAATTTTTCAAATAACAAAGACCACTTCATTAGACATTTTACACACAAGAGTAAATCCGAATTTACACTTCGGATCAGTTTTCATTTGAAACTTCAAATAACTTCCCTCAAAACTTTTGTAAGAACCAACCTGATCGGTTCATCTATCAATCTGTTTATCTAACTAATACGCGGATTAATTGATTGTTAATTTCAAGTTACTTCACATGTAATAATTGTAATATCAAACCACGTAAAATTTTAAAAATGTTTTTTTTCACCTAACGAATAGATCAAATTGCTTTTATAATTGTGATACTTAAATTCCCCTGTCACTTATTTTTGTAACCATAACAACAGTTTAGATATCAAAGACCACAATTTATACTCCCATGTGTCATTTATTTTTCTCTACACCTTAAACAACATATATAAAGGTTATGTAAGTGAGGAACACAAAATATTTGAACCCCTTCACATACACACACAAACTTATGACAGTATAGTTTGAAAAAAAACGACGAAAGTAGTTGATGTGCATTTTATTTTGTTATTGTCTTACAAATGATTTTAGCTGATATTACTTAAATTTCATTCCGAACTTGAAAAAAGATTTTAGAACTACGTGTTTACTTAAAGAAAACTTCATATTGTGGGTGTATAATTTTGTACTATAATTTTGCTATCAAAAATGTGATTTCGCTAAACCATTGTATTTTAAAATAATTCGTTCATTAAAATAATTTCAATGTTTAGAACATCCATCTTAACAATAAGCTAAGAGTTATACCGCACAGAAATGATATTAATTGAAATGTAGTTACATTTTGTATTCTTTAACTTTCTCAGTCTATCGGTATACATGATTGTATGTACATCTACCTATTAGAAGCTGTAAATAAAATAACCTTGACGCGACTTCTTACACGATATAACTAATTCAAATTATTTATCTAGTATAAATAATGTTTTTCATTCCCTACATGTCTCTGAGTAAAGAATTATTGTTAACTCAATCTAACATGTGACAAATTTGTAGTTATATAGTCATTGTAAACTTTTTTATTAGTTCACTTTTGTAATCTGAAAGCTTTGTATCTCATATAATTTTATTTGTCTGGCTGTTTAAGTTAGAAAGAGAAATAAACTAACATTGGATAGGTAAACTGATGAATCCCTACTCATATTCTTAGTGTATTTCTGACCTGATGAACTGAATTCGATCTCTCTAGGTATTTTGAGTGTTTACTACTTAGCAGTCCCCTATTAGAACGAAACAGTTATCTAGTACTCTACTGTTTACTAGCTGTCTAGCTGATATCAATCTTTGATGTAACCGGTCTTCAAAAGTAATGCAGCTTGAGAAACTACAAAATGTAGCGTCATAATATTCTGTCACTATCTTGTCCGATGATAATATGCTAAATTTAATTGATTACAATGAATCCACTATTTGACAGATATCAACAGAAACTTTTATTCACATACTAAATTGACGCAAACAATTTGTTCGTCAATATAACAGATAACCATATTTTTCAAAAGGAGTGTAGCTTAATTGAAAGCTCTACTTTGTTACAAATTTTTGATATTTGTTGATTTAATAAAAGAGGTGACATTTGATTCTGTTTAATTCTAATCGGCTAATACAAAACTAATGTTTTTCTCTGAGAAACCGTTACCTATTATTCTTTGTATATCATACCTATTTATGTTAAATATAGAAAGTAGAAACATTTATTTCTGGTAAAATAAATAATTATAACTGGTTGAAAATGACGCCATTTAAAATGATTATTCACTAAAATCTTGATATAAATTAATGTTACTCCTTTTCATTGATAAAGCAACCCAATCAAATATGTTAATTTATAAAAAATAATCCTTAACACTAGATAGATTAGAAGATATCTTAGTTAGACAATCAGTGTAAACCAGGAATTACTGATTAGCTGTTTTTTTTTTCTTATTGTGCTATTCGACAACATTGGGCATTCACAAACACTATCAAAGAGCACTTAACCTTCAAACCACTGAGATAGTATCAAATGGTTTATTATTCTAAACTTAGTTAACTTACAATATTACACAAGTATCACGCTCACTGTGAGGAGCTTAAAGGTTTTAAATTCCATTCCTGTTGGTTTTGTGATAATACATTGTTGATTAGTCGCGTACTCGGACGAAATAGCCGCTCAATACTTCTTGGTTTACAATGATTGTTTAACTAACGTAAATCCGTTACACAAATCTATAAATAATTTAACTGAATGGTTATTCATACAAGAAAGCTAATGACCATTCAGTCACTTAACAAGTTTCAGTACTTATAATGAAATTACGTTGATAATCTTTATGAAATATTAAACAATAACTTATGTTTATTGAGATCAAAAAAATTTATACAGTTATTATATTGTATTATGAGAAAATCTGTATATTCCGTTTTGTTTCAATTTATTAAACAAATGATTTGTACAATACTTTCATAGTCATATAATACCATGTATACAATATTAAATAGAAACTTATTTTGATAATCCACTTATAATTAAAGTAATGTAATGCTGAAAATCCTATTTTTAATAGTTGAGGTCATGAGACAATTGAGGCTAGGCCGCCATGGAAAATCTGGAAATACTGGACGGACGTTTTGTCCTATTTTGAGACTCCTCAGCAGTGCGCATCACACGCGAGCTCTTAACACCTAGACCACTGAGCCAGCATCCAACTGCGTTAATGTCTATCATCAACCAATCCACGAAATTGAGCAACCATTCACCATTGTCTTCAGTGAGTCACTATCTCACAACAGACCTAGTTGAACTCCACTGGTTACTGTTTCTCACTAGAACTCCAGGAAATACCTCTTGAAGTCAGTCACTAGTGAGAATATATTGGTCAGTATCAGAAGGGTTTTCTGTAGATATTATAGTAATTTTAATAGTTGAGATCATGATTCAAATCTCGCGAGTTGGGATCATGAATACGCACTGCTGAGGAGTGCCACACTAGGACGAAACGGCTGTCCAGCGCTTCCAGGTTTTCCGTGGTGATCTAGCTTCAATTGACTCATGATCTCAACTATTAAAATTATTATAATATCCACAAAAACCACTTCTATTTTCGTTTATAAGTCATTTATTAATATTATTATTCGTTATCTTTAAATAGTTAGAAAATCTGTTTAAGATTTATAGATCAACTTGTTTTTAGTTTAACATTTAAAAGTACAATGTTCAACTTGTACTGAATTCAAATACATAGTCTTAAACGAATTCATGTGTATATATATAGTACAAATCTTTGACATAAATCACTTTGTTCTATTTCAGTAATATATATCAATATGAATTAACGTTTAACATGTTATATTTACAAGTGATTAGATGAAATAGAAAATTTTAGCTTACATATACATATGTAAAACAATCAAAGAATATTCAGAAGGGGATTTGTGGAGATTTCAGTATATTTCAAAGTTGAAATCATGAGTCAATTGAAGCTAGACCACCATCGAAAACCTGGAAGCACTGGACGGCCGTTTCGTCCTATTATGGGACTCCTCAACAGTGCGCACCCACGATCCCGCACTCACGAGATTCGAACCCAGGACCTACCAGTTACGAGTCAAAGCCGTTAACCGTCCAGTGCTTCCAGGTTTTCGATGGTGGTCTAGCTCTAATTGACTCATGATTTCAACTTTGAAATATACAAAGAATATTCATTGTTAAAAGTCGATCTATTTTACAGCTGACTATTTTCATATAACAAGAAAAAAAAGCAAATAGAGTCCTATTAATCCTTTATGTTACAATCCTCATGAAGATAATTTACATATTCGAAGATAGATGATTTCTATATTTATCAGTTAAATATCTATCTATTATAGTCATATATGTGTTCATATTTGTACCTAAAAGTAACATAATCCAATTGAATTATGATCAATTAATAATAATAATTTAATGACAAACTTAATTACAAAACAGAATAAAAGGGTATTTATGAATTTTTTTTTAATTAATAAAACAAAAATAAATTTAAAATGATGAACTTCTTTTTGGACGGAAAACAATTGCTTTAATACCGATTTTAGGTTCAGTTCGTCAGTGTACATCATTTTGTGTAATTGTATATATATATAGATGGATAAATAAATGGTTATATACAATAAAGAATAGATTTAGATCTTTGTAAAGAACATTTCAACTTTACTCTAATGTTCTATCTTTATATCATAGAAAGTTAGTAAGAGAATAGCTAACACTAGTTCATATCTGATATCTGTTATATAAATTATGAGAATTTTTTAAAGTGTTACAATTTATAATTAATATTTCTTAAAAACTTTCTTAGAATATATAAATTAAGTTTATTCTCAAATTTATATGTTTTCAACTATATTTTCAGGTAAATAATACAATATAATGTAATCTCATTATATACCAGTATACCAATACATGCTCCGAAATGCTTTGGTACGACCGAGAGTGCGGAGAGTACGCTCCTCCTCTCGAAATGCTCTCACATGGCCACGCGTATATAGCCTTTTTCAGGGAAGTTCTACTCACTGCATTCTTGTGACGGGGTGTTGTTCACGAAATCGAGAGGACGAAAAGTGAATGTCCGGCGCTTTAACCGGGTTGGTGGACACGGAGGGTTCACCTAGGGGAGTTGGAAAACCCTGATTTCAAACCAATGGTGCACATGGGCTGGCTGCAGTATCCTGAGGAAACAAATGGTGTATGAATCAATCGTTGGTGATCGGCTACCATTAGACTGCATCTCATTACGATGCTCTACTGTCTTGTGGATCAGACCTTTAGGTCAAAGGCTCTGGGTGTGGCTCCCTAAGAAAACCACCTGCTTCAGTTTGGGCACCTGGGCAGCATCACAGCCCTCACACAAATCAAATGAGATTTGTGTGGCGCATATATATCTGGTGCCCCCTTGTACCAATATTTGTGTGTTCAAATAGATATATCATCAGTATATCTTATTGCTAAAATGGAAACTTTCTTTTATTGTATCGATTTTTATTTCATCTTAAAGAATAGAAACAACGTTGAAACTGAGACTGATGGATAGAACATTGTCAAATATATTGATAAGAAAAGAGAATTAATTGATAAGTAGGTAAGTTAAATCTAGTTATCATTATTACTTTTTTACTAACATGAAATGTATACAAACATAAAGAAAGATGATCCTGGCTGACAATGATTGAATCAAATCCTTTCTGATTATTTTTATTATATCTAACAATAGTCTTCATTTTCATCCATTTTTCTATTTATTCGTCACCAAGTAGAAAAAAGATGGTGAAATATAAGTATTTCCATGTGATGAAACTTATATAATGGAAGAAACGGATTATAAACACTTATGCCTCGGTTATAACCATTTGTGTTTTAATCGAAATCATTTGATTCGCCTATGATATCCTGCAAGAAATATTTGTTATGACTCTATTTCTCAAACTTCAAACTGTATTCATTAATTATAAGCAAAGATGGATAGTGGCCAGCAGTGGAATACGGGACGCGCGTTTCGTCTTATTTAGGACTCGTCAGCCGGATGTACGTGCATCTCAGACTTGATGTTCATTCGATATAGCTTTAATTCACAGGCATTATAAGCACAGTATGTACATATGGCCAATTAGAGACTGATCAATTGCAGTCCTAAACATCAATGGGAAGATTCAAACAAACAATACCAAGTGAATGTATTCATTAATGTCTTACTGAAATCGTCTATCGTTTGGTTATTTTAATATTTCAGCATAAACAAACAAACAGACAATGTTATTTCAAATGATAATATAATTTAGGATAAATGCACAAAATATAATCTTAGTCTAATAACCGCAATGATCAGAAAATATGTATTTTGATAGATTGAAGCAATAATAATACTTATCAGTATCGCATTATGATGATCAATGATTAAAATCTCGAACAGATCCAAGTTAGGCTACCAGTTTAGTTCAACTGTGTCAGATATGTGGTAGTTATCCACTGGAGAAAATGTAAGGTGATGATCGTTAGTACACAAAACCAAAGGTCCTGGTTTCGATCATCTGTGGCAGAGTTCTGAATGGGTACTGTTGAGGGGTCATATACTGGGACAAATCAACAACCTAATCAATCCAGGTTTTCAATATTCATCTAACTCCGTTCGGTTCATGATTTCTAAATAACGGTTCTTCGAATCTAGCTTTAAAATAATTTAGATATACTACTACACAATAAAAAATCATTTTCTTATGATGACTATAAGGTCACACTGGTAACAAGCTATACTAATAGGATTTAGAAAAAACGCACTATTTTCTTACGATATTTCTTTTTTTAAAGAGCATTTAGTTAACCGATATTTATAGTTGAAGTCATGGATCTATTGAAGCTAGACCACCAAGGAAAACCTGGAAGCACTTGACGGTCGTTTCGTTCTATCATGGGACTCCAAAGCAGTGCGCATCCACGATCCGCACCCGCGAGATTCGAACCCACGACCTACCAGTCTCGCGCCGGAGCACCTAACCGATGGACCACTGAGCCGGCATCCGACGGTGTTAATGTCTAACTTCAACCAGTCCACGAGTTTGATCAACCGTTCACCGTTGGATGCCAGCTCAGTGGTCTATCAGTTAAGTGACGCGGCGCAAGTCTGGTAGATCCTGTGTTCGAATCTCGCGGGTGCGGATAGTGGGTGCGCACTGCTGAGGAGTCCCATAATAGGACGAAACAGCCGTCAAGTGCTTCCAGGTTTTCCTTGGTGGTCTAGCTTCAATAGATCCATGATTTCAACTATGAAAATGTTAAATTCTTCACGAAACTCCTTCTGACAGATATTTAGTCTATTTACGTATACTCCAATTTAAAATGAATCATTTTCATCAATTTACAAAATACCTAATAAAACTATAAACAATAATAGTAACTGTAACATATATGTATAAACACATAGATACCCCCTTGTATAACAGGATGTACATGGGTAGATAAGTTTAGAATAATGAGAACGGATTTGATTTATAATGTTGATTATTACTATCGTTGGTTTTATTATATTTCATTTACTGTTTCTCAGTTGTTAAGCAATCAAGTAAATCAAACTATACTACCTTTTTATTAATAAAACTATGATAAAATAAGACTGTATTAAAGTTTCTTTTATCTTTCCACAGATTTAATCAGGGAATTTTGTCAGAAAAATACACAGTTTTTCTATTATAAAATTCCAATTAATAAAAGATACATCGTGGAGATTATTTTGTCTGACCTTAATTTTTATTTATTTATTTAAAACTTTATAGATGTTATGGGTGGGTGTGTGCCCATATCTATCTGTCTGTTCATCTCTCACTCACTCTCATTCTCTTTCTGTATGTAAGCATAAACACATATATAGGTGACTCGAAAAGTCACGATAGATCTCCAGTACTTGAATATATATGTATTGTACATGAATAAGTTGAATTGTTGCATCTATGAAAAAACTAAGATTTCAGACTAATAGTACATAATACAAGTTTATGATGACTATTAATTACTTTCATAAAATATAGAATTCTGACTTATTTATTATTTTGAATGAAAATGTATGACATTCTGTTACCAACTTGTAGAATTATTCCATATTCATTTATGGAAGTTTAATAGAATGGATACGAATCAATTTGATAACTCATTGGTTACATGATTGTATCAAAGTCATCATACTTATTATTAGTCTTCATAATGTATTAAAGAATTTATAAGTTACTCACTTCTCTAATGAAAGTACATGATTGTTTCATTACATTGCGAATCAACAGAATGTGAACTAATGAGGATTCCAACTAAATAACTTCAAAGAAACGCTCATTTCATGATACTCAAACATTGTAGGTCCAGTAATTAAAAAGCATATGTGAAAACCTCATACCCGATAGAAACAACTGTGTTCAACGCTCTCTAATTACTATCAGGCTTTCAAATTAGATCAGTCTGTGATGAAAAACAACTACAAAGTTACTTAATTTTTGAGAAAAAAAAAGAATATTTAGCAGTCATTATTTGCACTTACCAGTCAATACCTAATTTAGTTATGAGCTATTTCTTATGTATAATTCACTATTAAAGGAAAATATTTTCAACTGTTAGAAATGAATAATATATACTATTTAAACTGATTTACCATGACGTACTTAGAGAATGAAGGTCTGAAATCCCGTTCATTTTAGACTTTACTAACAAACGAGTATCTAGTCATGTTTCTTTTTACTTTTGAATTTCAACCAGTTTATAACTAAAGTTACTTAAATATAAGAACGCTTAAATTTGGCTAATATAGCTGAAAACAACTTTTAATTGTAATATGTGACCATAAATGATCTAAAGATGGTTTTATCCATTGGGGGATGTCAGATAAAGAACTCTCAGAAAAAGAGCAAATAACGATTGACTTCAAATCTATTCAAGGGTATATATTCAAGGACTATATATAAAATCAGGATGTGGAACTATTATCAAAACCTATCAAAGATAATTGTTTCCTATACAACTTGCTAGACTATTCACTTTACATGTTTTTATTAAAACATTTGAAAAATCACTTCAAACTATTTCACAGTGAGCATATAATTATAGTTTGGTTTAAAGATCCACCATTAAATAATGATCAGTATATAGTGTTAAGTGTTTACATGTTATCCTTACCTATATATATACCTTCATTGAAGTTGTATTTTCAAATACCATTTGGTTGAATCCCGATTCGTAGTTGAATTGATCTATTTCTCATTTTATTATAATAAATACATAGTTTTGAATTTCCAAAATATTTTCATTATTCTTTCATGTTTGTGTTCTCATACAGAAATATAGTGAATAATTCATTCTATACAAAAATTTGATTTTCACAAACATGATAATCTTCATTCTTGTTGAATATCATTATTACTAGTGTTAATCAAGTAATAATTTAATAAATATTTATAAGCAAAGATTGATATTGGCTAGCAGTGGAATCTAGGAAGTGCCTTACGTCCTATTTCGGACTCATCAGCTGGGTGTAATTGCATCTCAGAGTTGATTTTCAATCTGGGATCCAAACTCAGTACCGTTCACTTCAAACGACATCGCGTTATCCAAACGGCTACTAACGAAACGCACATCCTGGATTCCACTGTTAGCTATTATCCATCTTTGATTATAATACCTATGGAATAAGGCTATATCAAAGCAATACGCATAGTATGCACACATGCCAATTAGATACTGACCAGTTACAGTGCTAAACATCAATGGGAACATTCAAGCATACAATACCAAGTGTGGATGTTAAATGTTGTTATTCTAATAGAATATTATCTAATAATTGTAAAAACTGCATGTATAACGAGTTGAAGTTATATAGCAGGTTAATTTTCATTATTTTACGGTTCAAATATTTTATATTGAAATAAAACGTTTTGAAATTACTGAACCTTCCATTAAAATTCACCCATTATTCAGATAAATATTTTGAAAAATGTTTGACCATTAAACAAGCATGGTCCATGATAAAAAGAGAAATAATTTACAATTATTTAAGTGTATCAAGGTCGTCAAGAAAAAATATAGAATTCTCAGAGCAAAGTAATTCAAAGTAATTCCTTATTTCTTGATTGATCCTGACGGTAAATATTTAATGATCGCCTATAAGATGTTAGCGGTTCACGAATCAACATATGAATAATGTACAATCTTTTCAATAAATATTACCAGTAACCACAATGTCTCTAATTATACTCTTTCCCAACCTATACAGCAAAAAGTCGTGAACTTTTCATAAACTCGCCTGAATAGATTATGAAATTAATTGACATAATGATCTATTGAAACAAACAAAAGCAAAAAAACTTGTCGAAATATTTAAATGGCAGGAACAGGTAGCCAAAAAATTTAAAATTTTAAACAAAAATGATTTATGAGTCAATTGAAGCTAGATCGCCATGGAAAACAAGGAAGCACTGGGCGGCCGTTTTGTTCTATTGTGGGACTCATCGCGAGGTGACATCGTAGGAGTCCCATAATAGGACGAAATGGCCGTCCAGTGCTCTTAGATTTCCATGGTGGTCTAGCTTCAATTGACTCATGATCTTATCTACATGAAAATAACTAAAATCTCCACAAAACTCCCTTCTGATAAAGATGATTTAATTTATTTAACTTACATTCTTAAAGAAACGAATGTCAATAATGTTTTACTATTCAAAAGCTGAGATACTCATAACTAATGATTAATTATTAAAATATATTATTAAATTGCAAACCTTATAACTCTCAGAAAATATAAAACTTCACTACTTTCTTATAAATAGTATCCTAGACGCTTTTTCTTAAATCAGTAACACTGTTGGATAAAAATGATTTTAAGAGGAAAAGAGGTGGTTACAAATACTAATCTATACTTTTCTATTCATTCTAATACTAACATTGACATTTATTATATCAGCGAATTATCGATTATAATGTCCAAGATTTGTAGTTACTTATTTCTACTATTTATCAATAATGATATATAATAAAAAATAATGATAAACAATATATACTACTGATTTTATTTCTTTCCTTCACTTTTTTTATTTATTTTAATTTTCTGTTTTTTTATAATTCTCTACCACCCTATCCGTTTTTTATACTGATAATTAATTCTCTTACCCAGTTCACAAAGTATACAAATCATTTTTATTCATATGAAATAGTATCCGTATACCGTTCTACAATATTCTTTGATCTATAATTTTTTATATATTCATTATGTAGGTAAATAGAAACATGTTTATATTTAAAAATGTAAGTAAATGTAATATATATATAAATATATATATATACCTTTCATTTTACTAACAAGAAATACAGAAAAGGGGGGTTTTGTAATGATTAATTCATTAAATGTCTTTTATTTATTTGTTTATTCCTTTTTTACATTTTAATTTATTTCGATTTTTTTCTTTTTATTATTTCGAATCGAATTTCTTTATCTTTTGATCTTTCTTCATGGAAAGATATTTCAAATTCATATATTGTTTTAGCTAAACATATAATTTACAATGAATATTGAACCATAGTGAAGTAATGCACTAACATTGAAAAAAAGAAAAATACCCACATTACATTACTTAATCAAGGTTAACGAAATAATAGAGAGATATTTTTTTCATACCGATTAGTTAGTTGATCAGTGAATTCACTTTTTATTTCTAGTTTCCACATAGAGACAGAATTATGTAACAAAATGGAAAAAATCAATATAATAGATTCACGTTGTACATCCATGGGAATATTCTCATCACATTTTTAAAAAAATTAATATAATCGACACTACAATTGTCATGAAATGCCATTTATCATTTTCATGTTAAATAACATTATGAAAGCAAATAGTTTTAACAAAAGGATTTATATCTTTTCATTTATATGTGTATTTCAGAGTGCAATAAACTTGAAGACAATATATACTTGTATAGTTGAAATCATGAATTAATTGAAGCTAGACCACCATGGAAAACCTGGAAGCGTTGGACGGCCATTTCGTTCTTTTATGGGACTCCTCAGCATTGCGCACCCACGACCCTACGTCGCGAGATTCGAGCCCAATGTCTATAAGTTGTGACGAAGCCGGATCGTGGACACACACTGCTGAGGAGTCCCACAATAGGACAACACACACACACATACAACGTTCCGAATTAAAATTTCAGTCAATTTACCAATCATCATCTCAATAAGATATAATACATGTAAAATACATAATTAATGATTCCTACCCTTTGATATTCAATAATCATAATCTATTAAGGACCTAAAAGATAATAAATGAGTTAAAACAATTTTTCTTTTCAATGGTTATTCTAGTTTGTTTAATAATTTAGAAAACCAAAATTGATATTACATATCAGTAAATCAAATTATTGATTTAAAGAAAATATAATATTGTTTAACATTGATATTATTATCACTTATGAACATGAAGATACTTTCTACATGTACAGACATTCATTCAAACAAGCCTACATATATAAATAGTTTGTATACAAATGTTTAAATACACCTGTTAGTTACAAATTGCGGCTGTTTTGTTTTTCATATCGAAGGTATCATGACAGTCATGTACATATAAATCCTTATTTCTATTACTTGTTTCTTTATTCAATAAGCATAAATTTGAAAACAATAACAAAAGCAATTCTGTATAATCCGTGTCAAGATTACGTGATAATTAAGATTATCACTTGTAATGTTGTCGTTATTTGGATTTCACTATTGTTTTTACTATAATCATATCTAAATTACTAACTAATCAGTATTTAAATTTGTCCTAGTCCAAAGAGATAAAGAAAAATGTGGTTAGTGAAATACTTGTTTTCTTTTTATAATTTTTAGTTCAAAAGTTCCGCTTGTCTATTGATCCATGTGCATTGACTAAAAAATGGATATACATTATAAGGTCATGTGAATCATTTTAGTAGTAATTTTAGTAGTAATTATTCGTATTATTATATATATTCATTGGAGGATAGATGTATAAAGCAGTAGGCAGAAGATGTCTGATATTGTTTTGGTTAAATTAAAAATAAAGATTGATTATAGAGTTGTTATTAATTAGTGAAATAAATTGAAAAAGGTATCCTGGATCCATTTATTTCCAATAAATGTTCTAGATTGTTCAAATAGTTTCTAAAAAAATTAATACCAATATTTTTTTTGTTTATTTAGTTATAACAAATAAATTTCAATGGGTGTCTTATGTAATGATTGTGAGTAAACTTAGCAACAATTGAAACTTGTTAGGAAAATAAAAAATGTACTGGAAAGCAAAATTTAGTGATGAAAATTAGGACAACTTTTGTAAGGTGGAACTTTTGGCATTGTCTAACTGAATAATGCAATAAAAAGTTGGAATGTATGTTTCTGTGATGAGTTACAGAATGATTGGCTGATACAACGGTTATATATATATATATATATATATATATATATATGATTGAGTAATCCATTCCATCTTATGATAATCCTAATATGATGTGTAAATACACAACTCACCTGATAGCAATTTGTTTAAGTTTTACGAAAATAATTCAGCCGATGACTCCATTAATAATACAAAACTTTTCTGATCTGTATTATAAATAAACATGACTTCATTTGGTGATTATTATGAAGTTAGCATGAATTAATCTAAGCCATAGTTATGTACGTTCGTAAACAGCATAACTTCATCTTACCTATGACTCTACTCGATATTGATTACCCTTTGATTACACGACTTACCGGAAAAGATTTATAAATACTGATTATTAAATTAGTTAACTTTTCGTTATGTCCCCAGTCAAAATGGCCAATAACAGTAACCAATAATAGTACCACAGCTCAATAATCCCTTGTTTTAACAACCATAAAAATATTTTTATAATTATTTAAGTAAAGAATATTAACCACAAACTAAATCATATCCACCTGGTAATAGTTTTCACAGGTATATGAAAAAATTAATTTGGATCAAATTAGATCATCAGTAATAGCGAAATCATATGTCATCATAATCTCTGTCGTCAGTTCAATGAAACCGATCGCGTTAGATTTTATTCTTTCATGATCTACTAAACTATATATATATTAAGGTGATTTTAATACATAAATAAATTTGCAACTAGACATCATCTACTTTGTTGAATTCGTCTTAAAATGTCAGTCTTTATTTGAGGTTTTTTTAATTTTTCATAGTAGAAAGCATGAGTCAATTAAAGCTAGACCACCATGGAAAACCTGGAAACACTGGACGGTCGTTTCGTCCTATTATGGGACTCCTCAGCAGTGCGCATCCATTATTATTAATTATTTTTTTTATTTTTTTCAAAAAATACTTTTTACTTGACATAGTGAGTTGTATCTATGAGTCACTTTCAAATTTTTCATAGTTTCTTTTAATTCTGATTTCAATTTATTTATTATGATTAAAAATAATTTTTTTAAAATAAAATAAATGAATTAAAGAAATAAATAAAAATGTTTTATATATAAATTAACTGGTTTAAAAAATTTAGTCAATCCTTCTTATTTTACTTATTATCAAAATTAATGATATTTATTAAACTTTAGTAATATATCGACATAATGAACAATAATTTTTTGTGTGGATATAGTTAGGTGTAAAATAAAATCAACCTCAAAAATCAATAAAAATCTAATAAAATTTTATCAGCTGACTGAAAAACAAACAAACAAGCTAGTATCTCTATTTATTTTATGGTAGATTGTGAATTTATACATGGTTACTTATTTATGTATGTGAACTTGTATATTTATATATATATTTGGACTTATAACTGAATGCATTGATTTCATTATTATTAACTCCCTAATGGGTTTTTTTCCTACCTTAAAACCTCCAAAAAAGTAATAAGCTAGAATTAAATATTATTTATGACTATGATAGACAAAGAAGAGAAAGAAAAAGATGAACAAGAATAATAATAAATTAGTTAATAAAAGAAAAATTAATAATCAGGTTCATTTACCAGTATTTTTGTACTCGAAATTAAGGAAAACCGAAGCAAAAAGTTTAAATATGAGTACATTATTATTATATTTTATGCATATTTATTTAATATGAATATACTTAATATTATTGATTAGTGTAGTATTTGTGTCCAAGAATATTTGTTTTCAGTCATTTGATTACATAATAACCATTTAATAAATGACAAGTTATACGTTTCTTATACATTTGATTTATTCTAGTTAATAAATTATATATTTTAATCGTTAAATGTAATGACGTACATTTTTTGGAGAATTTCACTACGTTAGATAATGCTAACCTTCAAAGCCGGGAATATCATATCAATTGGCGGATTTTCCCTCTTATCTCACCCTTTAAGTGATTAAAATCAATTCCATTATAATTTATCTAATAAAAAAGATGTTAAAAATAGAAAAAAACTGACGAAAAACCACTATCTGACTTTCAATTTATTGATGATAGTATTAATAAATGGAACTTTTCATCAATATATAGAAGATATTTAGTTTTCCTGTGGTTTAAAACAACCATTTTAAAGCTTTATACATCAATTAAGCATAATTGACAACTAAATAAAGCGTTTAAAATATTTGGTATTTTTAATCAACATTATAACGTCCTATTTAATGATGGAGCTTAGTTCATTCATTAAATAATCAACAATTTTTATTATACACTAAAACAAAATAGGTAGTTGTATTATAAATTTAATTATAATTCAATCGTCAAGATCTATAGGGTGTATTATGGTAACATGAAAAAAGTGACATGGTTAGTATTGAACTAAGAAAACGTTATGCAACCGATTTACATAAACATATAAAATAAAGCTTGTATTCATACTAATAAAATATCAATTATTTATGTAAAATGAATCTTCTCTGATATTCTGAACAAATGATAACTGTTATATATACTGTAAACCGTAATTAAGTCAGGACATTACTTTAAAAATTTTACTCGGTTGAATAAAACTTTTAAAATAATAATCATATATTCCACTTAGTTGGTAACATGCATATATTGAAAGATAAAATTTTCTATTTTAAACTCATTTTGTAGTTTTCATCGACACTAGAGATAGTAATAACTATTACTATTAGTATAATAAGTGGACAAGTAGTATATATATGTAAAGCTGGTTACCAACTAATTGCACACATATGTAATATCTACCTACCGACATGTTTATACAGATATGCACATATTTATAAAAAAAATTGTTGTGCCAATCTGTTCAGGTTTGTTTTTGTGTATCAAAGTGTTCATTTTTATGTAGAATAAAAGCAGTTGTTAAATTACTTTGATGATGTACCCGCAAGTATAAAAAAACATTCTTTTTTTAAAATATTTTTATTTCCTTATGAAAGCTACACCATTTTCTGACCGGCGCCGTCCGAACGCGGTAGGATCAAAGTGCCAGCTGTAATCATAATGGCTATGCACATTTATTTACTGTGTACTTGTTTGATCATGCATAATGAATAAGCATTTGTTCATATTAGTTATAAACATTTATGTATATTTATATAAATGAAGCTCTCCTCTTGATTTTTTTTTAAAATTTTGGTGCCACGTGGTCAATTGAAGCTGATGATTAAATGAAAAAGACTTAAAATCATTGTAGTACTGTGAATAAGTCCTTTGATTTCGAATAATACATCACGTCCCACTTATATTAGTTATTTGTTTATGAGTTAACTATTATTATAAACTGACGTAACTAACTGAGATTTATTAACTGATATAAATAGTTTTAACCAAGAAAAACTTGAAAATCATCAGAGATTAAGGGTAATGATCTTTATAACTGATGAAATGATACTAGATCTTTAATACTTTTTTAGAATGTTTTATAATATCAATTCTATATTTGTATTTTTCAAACAATCGATTTGTAATGTTAAATAAGACCATCAAATAGAAGAATATCCTAAAGAAGAACAAAATTGTTTCCTTTCATGTTGTTTACGATGAAAAATTAAGCCCACTCATACAAAAGCTTCCTAGTAGTAATGGTAAATATGCAAGTGTATGATCAATAAAATTAAATGATTTACTTAGTTCAATGAAAATGTAATAAACAAAAAAAATAATTAGACCATAAAACTTATTGAATAAAATTAGACTAACAGTTTGTAAATAAAGTTATCAAAACTATTACGAATATTAACAGATTTATAGGGTGATTTTAATATTTAAAGTAATTCTTTGTAAGAAAAGAAGTTGTGAATATATATTATATTTGAATTCATGAGTCAATGGAAGCTAGACCACCATGGAAAACCTAGAAGCATTGGAACTCCTCAGCAGTGTGCGTCCACGACTCCACCACGCGAGATTCGAAATCAAGGTCTAACAATCTTGCGCGCAAACGCTCAACCTCTAGACTACTGAGCCGACATCTGACGGTGTTGATGTTTAACATCAAGCAATCCAGGAAATTGAGCAACTATACTTCCATATTGGAGAAACAAAAAGCGTTCTATGTCCACATGAATGTTATTCAAACTGACTATTTTTAACAAGGCATTAATCATTTTATGTAGCAACAGAAGAAACTTATTTCTTTGGCAGAATTTTTATTATTCTGTTAGTCTACGGATTCTTGATGTATTTTATTTTAGAAAATATTCTAAGCTTTTAAAAAATGTTAATGTAGTTCTTTAATTAAAAGAAAACCCGATTAATTTCTTTTTAACTAGACATGACATTACAATCATAGTTCTTAGTCAACTTTGCTATATAAGTTCAACATTTGACATGTATTATAAGGAAAGATAGATAATGGCTAGCAATGGAATTCAGGATGCGCGTCTCATCCTATTTGAGACTCGTCATCTGACTCACATAAATAATACCAAGTAACATGTACTATGTTCACATAGATTGGTTTCAATTTATGTAATAAGTTATTTATAAATTTCACACTGTTAACAAGTGTTCTAAGGTTGTTTTTGTTCCCTTAACAAGTGATTTAGTAAAGTTATCCTTGAAGTCTAACTCCGCCTGTAGCTCCTCTGGGGGTTGCTGCCGGTCCCAAGCCCGGGTAAAGGAGGAGGGTTGGGCATGGGGTTAGCGACCCCATCCCGTAGAAAATCAACTCACTAAAAAAACGCTAACCAGAAAAAATCATTCAAACCATTCAAACTCTGCCCTGGGAGTAGAAGGAATAATTATGACGTCTCATGATGAAAGCCGAGTTCATTCGGAAGTCATGAGGCCGATGCACCTTCTTACAACCAGAGCGACAATTTTTATAGGTACATGGAATGTCCGAACAATGTGGGAGACCGGAAGAGTCTTCCAAATTGCTGCAGAAATGAGAAAATACAACCTGGAGGTTCTTGGAATCAGCGAAACACATTGGACGCAGGTTGGACAACAACGACTGTCTTCAGGGGAACTTCTGTTATACTCCGGTCATGAAGAAGAAAATGCCCCACATACACAAGGAGTGGCATTGATGCTGTCCAGAAAAGCACAAAATGCACTTATAGGATGGGAATCTCATGGACCGAGGATCATCAAAGCCTCCTTCAAAACAAAGAGAGAGGGCATTACAATGAACGTCATCCAATGCTATGCGCCGACCAACGACTACGATGAAGACGCTAAAAACCAATTCTACGATAGGCTGCAGTCAATCTTCGAGAAGTGCCCAACCAAGGACCTGACCATTCTAATGGGAGATTTCAATGCCAAGGTTGGAAAGGACAACACTTGATACGAAGACGTCATGGGACAACACGGACTGGGAGGAAGGAACGAAAACGGTGAGAGATTTGCAAACCTATGTGCCTTCAATAAACTGGTCATAGGTGGCACCATATTTCCACACAAAAACATACACAAAGCCACTTGGATTTCACCGGATCACACTACACAAAATCAAATCGACCATGTCTGCATCAACAAAAAGTTCAGGAGGACGATGGAGGATGTGAGAACCAGAAGAGGAGCTGATATAGCATCCGATCACCATTTGCTGGTCGCCAAGATGAAACTAAAACTCAAGAAGCACTGGACAATGGCGCGGACAACATCACAAAAGTTTAACACGGCCTTTCTTCGAGATGCTGACAAACTCAACGAATTTAACATAGCCCTCAGCAACAGGTTCGAGGCCTTTCATGACCTACTCAATGGAGAGGGAACCACCATAGAGAGCAGCTGGAAAGGTATCAAGGAGGCAATCGTTTCAACATGTCAGGAGGTTCTGGGCCAAAAGAAGCACCATCACAAGGAATGGATCACTGTTGGTACACTGGATAAAATTGAAGAAAGAAGGAACAAGAAGGCAGCAATCAATATCAGCCGAACAAGAGCAGAAAAAGCCAAGGCACAAGCCGAATACACAGAGGCAAACAAGCAAGTGAAGAGGAGCATCAGGACCGACAAACGTAAATATGTGGAAGATTTAGCGATGACAGCGGAAAAGGCTGCAAGAGAGGGAAACATGAGACAACTGTATGATACAACAAAGAAACTTGCTGGCAATCACCGCAAGCCAGAAAGACCAGTGAAAAGCAAGGAAGGCAAAGTAATCAACGATATTGAAGAACAACGAAACAGGTGGGTAGAACACTTCAAGGAACTCTTGAATCGACCAGCTCCACTGAACCCACCCAACATCGAAGCAGCACCCACAGACCTCCCAATCGATATTGGCCCACCAACAATTGAAGAGATCAGCATGGCCATTAGACAAATCAAGAGTGGCAAAACAGCGGGACCAGACAACATCCCGGCAGAGGCACTGAAAGCAAATGTAACAGCAACTGCCAAGATACTCCACATCCTCTTCGGTAAGATTTGGGACGAAGAACATGTACCAACAGACTGGAAAGAAGGACTTCTCATCAAGATACCAAAGAAAGGCGATCTGAGCAAGTGCGACAACTACAGGGGCATCACTCTCCTCTCAATACCAGGAAACGTCTTCAACAGAGTATTGTTAAACAGGATGAAGGATTCCGTGGACGCTCAACTTCGAGATCAACAAGCTGGATTTCGTAAGGATAGATCGTGCACAGATCAAATAGCAACTCTACGTATCATTGTGGAACAATCAATCGAATGGAATTCATCACTGTACATCAACTTCATCGACTACGAGGAGGCATTTGATAGCGTGGACAGGACGACACTATGGAAGCTTCTTCGACACTACGGCGTGCCTGAGAAGATAGTCAACATCATACGGAACTCCTATAATGGACTAAACTGCCAAATCGTCCACGGAGGACAACTCACCGACTCGTTTGAAGTAAAGACTGGTGATAGGCAAGGTTGCTTACTCTCACCCTTTCTCTTTCTCCTGGTGATCGACTGGATCATGAAGACGTCAACGACTGAAGGAAATCACGGGATACAGTGGACAGGCAGGAAGCAGCTGGACGATTTAGACTTCGCAGATGATCTGGCTCTTCTATCACAAACGCAACAACAAATGCAGGAGAAAACGACCAGTGTAGCAGAAGCCTCAGCAGCAGTAGCTCTCAATATAAACAAAGAGAAAAGCAAGACTCTCCGATACAACACAATATGCACCAATCAAATTACACTTGACGGAGAAGATTTGGAGGATGTGAAAACATTTACATATCTGGGCAGCATTATTGATGAACACGGTGGATCAGATGCAGATGTGAGGGCGAGGATCGGCAAAGCAAGAGCAGCATACTTACAACTGAAAAACATCTGGAGCTCAAAACAATTGTCAACCAACACCAAGGTTAGAATTTTCAATACAAATGTCAAAACAGTTCTACTGTATGGGGCGGAGACGTGGAGAACTACGAAAACCATTATCCAGAAGATACAAGTGTTCATCAACAGCTGTCTACGCAAAATACTTCGTTCCGATGGCCAGACACTATTAGCAATAAGTTACTGTGGGAGACAACAAACCAGATTCCAGCGGAGGAAGAAATCAGGAAGAAGCGCTGGAAGTGGATTGGGCACACTTTGAGGAAATCACCTAATTGTGTCACAAGACAAGCCCTCACATGGAATCCTGAAGGTCGAAGGAGAAGAGGAAGACCAAAGAACACATTACGCCGAGAAATAGAGACAGACATGAGAAGAATGAACAAGAACTGGAAAGAACTAGAAAAGAAGGCCCAGGACAGAGTGGGTTGGAGAAAACTGGTCGGCGGCCTATGCTCCATTGGGAGTAACAGGCGAAAGTAAGTAAGTAAGTAATCCTTGAAGTCTAATTAACAAATTTGATTTCAAATTTAAAAAGGTATAAAATCCGTTCCAACTTTCTGATCAAAATAAACAAAAACATCCAGAGATTGATATGATGTACATTTGAATAGCATATCTTTTATATCTTTTAAAGTCATCTTTTCTGCAGTACTGATTTTTTAAATAGAACATTTAAAATAAATTATTCTTGAATAATTACCAATTAACTAAACTATAAACTTATCCTTAAGCTATTTAGATACATTGCAATGACTTGGGTCATAGTCGAAAATTTAAAATCATTGTTGATCTATTCTGTTTTCAACTTACTTGTATTTTATCTTGATATCTTTAATTATTATTATCACTATTATTTGTTTTATCAATTTCTTTAACTAGCAACTAAGTTTCAAATCAAATAGAAGTATATCTTACCCTTTCATCTTACCGCTTTGAACATATAACCATTAAACTGATAATTGGTATATATATATTTAAAATAACGACAACTACAATAAAATCGAACAAAAATATTGATGATGATAATCATAATAATCATAAAAATGCAATTTTCTAATCTAATATGCCTTTTTTCACATTTGCTGAAATTTATTTTCAGCCAAAAATACATACCCCGATTATTATTGAAAAATTAGTTGTCTAATAAAATGTGTATAACACACTTAGTCTAGTTGTAAACATTCTCATGCTTATACAGATCTACAGAGTCTGTATAGAAAGGTGTATTTCAGTTATAATCTTCCGTAACAGTCAGTCTATTTATTTAGTTAAGTGTGTAATATTGCATGTGAAATCACTTATTTAACGCACATGCTTGTAAATACATAGTCACGTCAATTATTTTCATGATTTAACTAAAATCTTCGACTTTCTTCTAAAGTATAATACATAGTAATGATTGTATACTTCATATGTATAAACTTGGTTGGAGACCGATATGGTGTTAATTTTTTATTGAAATAAAGAAAACAATATATATCAAAAATGGCATAGATAAAAAGATGATATACAGACACATTTAGTTCATAGTTATATCAACTTTATCACACTAAAAAAAAAGTCCTTCTTCATCGTCATCTCCCATAAACTGTATTACACTATTCAAATTGCTTACTTCATTTGTCTTTTGATCATAATGTACATGAATGTTTCACGTTGGTTTTCCTTTTCGGAGGAAAATAGAAGATCAAAGTAAATAGTTATAGATACCGCGTAAATATTTCTATTTTAATTATTTTACATGTACAAAACTTATGTTATATTGATTTAATGCACATAAAGGTTTGTGCACGCACATGCGCACACTAATAAAAGGTATCTCTCACGTTATAACATTGTAAACGATCTGACCGTACACATCTATCTATCTATGCCTATCTGTATAGATATCATACAAAATTAGCAATGGTGTTTGTCAAAAAGTAATTTTCGGTTGGAAAAATAATAGAAGTAGTAATATTTATGCAAACTGTATTCACTAATTACAATTACGTAATATAACAAGATTTTCAGAATGATAACTTGATTGTTTAAACACAATTAAATACATTGGGCATTAAGAGACAAATAGGACTGTTTGTCTAAATATATCGCAGGTTGTAATCATTGAATCGTTAATAAACAACTTTTGGTCAATGGATAAGTCTATTATTTCCTATTTCCAGTAGAAAAATCTCAGTAATAAACTTGAAATATTAAAATCAACCCTCTGGTTTAGATTTAAACACAATCTGTTGATAAGAGTGACGGTTCCTAAAAATAAAATTGATACAATGGCCGGACTCTTTTGCAATGCGTCTGTTCCACGCAAACTTGAATAACTCAAGTATATGTGAATGAACAAAACAAAATATAAGAATTCAAGTTTACTTTATGTCATAATGATTAACAATTAACTATGTACGCTCATATAGTCGTATAATTTGTATTTTACAACTTGTAAATTTTGTGGAATTTAATTTTCGTACTTCTCTACCTGATATAATCAGAACTACATTAAATTAATCCTTAACTTGTGGAACTATTAAACTGGAATGCATAATACTCAACTTACTTTAGTATTTAACGTCCACGAAAAATGAATAATCCTACTGTTTGCCTGTCAACCAGTATTGTAGTGACAATCTTCAATATGAACCTCAAGACAGTTCTACTTTACAGAGCTGAAACTTCGAGAATTACTACAACCATCATCAAAATGGTACGAGTATTTATGAATAATTGTCTACGTAAGATACTCAATGTCCATTGACCAGATACCATCAACAACAACCTACTAAGGAAAAGAAAAAACCTACTCCCATCTGAAGATGAAATGAGAAAGGTACGTTGGAAATGGATAGGATATACATTGTGGAAATCACCAAACTGCATTTTGAGGCAAAGGCTTATTTGGAATCCTGAGGATAGACGGTAGAGACGAATGCCAAGGAACATATTGTTTTGAGAATGGGAAGTGGACATGAAAGGGATGGATAGCGACCGGAAAGAAGTGGAAAGGATAATTGGTGACAGAATTGTACGGAGAATTCAGGTGGTCAGTCTTTGCTCCTCCACGATGGGTAAGTAAGCAAGTAAGCAAGTAATATTGTTTATCTTTCAAGTTTTTATGTGTACGACTGTTTTCGCATATCTCCAATACATTTCAGATATACACTTTTACGATGAATGAAACTACTGTAAATTTTGAAAGGTATTCGATGATATCATATTTATGTGTCACTCTCTTTTGAAGTTATACACAACCGGCTATCAAAATATACACTATATTAAACAAAATTTATACAAACTGAACAAAATTGCAAAAATATAATAATTTTAACTAATGATCTGTGTGCAGCTATCTATTTCCATAACTCAGCACCTCTTTTGATTGATCACTGATAACATAAATCGGTCAATAAATAGTTACATTCTTTCTCACCTTAGTTATGAATTCGAGATATTTCTTGAGGATTGAATGTTACCATTATTTTGTCATAACCATATACATTAATATTTCAGAGTAAATGTTTAACCGATGTTCCCTGTACAACTTTCTATCAGGTTTTAGTATTACTATTGACGCCCAATTATTGATTGAGTGTAATCTTAACCTTTAAGAGTGGTCATATTTGTTTACGATCTTTTTTGAAGTAAAATATAAGAGAATAATTGAATGATTCGTTTAAATATCTCTGTAACGGATAATCTCTCAAGTTGATAAACACTACTGTATGTTGATGAGCAGCGTAAAACATTTCACTAAATTCCTATTTCTTTTAAAATGAATATTTTCAAAGAAAACAAAATTGTTTCCTTGTTTCATATTCTTGAAAATAATACAAAATTTCCAATCTTGATTTGATTTTCTAAGTAAAATCATTTGCAAAAATTGAATATAAGCCATTCTTACTGTAATATCTTTAAGATGAGGATGTAATATTGGATAATGCTAGAGTGAACTAGATTTTAAATTATGGAAAAACAGCCTGTGAAATGTATGAGAGCTCTAGCTATTAAAATACAATACAATGTACGTAAAAAATATCAAAATGTATATATATATATATATATATATCGCAGTGTTTCACATCATTTAGTATGTTAGAAACACTTTGGATCTCATAAATCATACTTTGCATTAAGTCAGCTGAAGTATTCTCCTTTTAGTCAAATACAGAAAATGAAAAAGATCAATGTAATTGATGAGGGTTATTCGTTGAAACGTTTGTTCTTTTATTTGTTTATCTTTCTAAATAAATTTATTTATCAATTTTACTTTCGTAGTTTGAATATACACTGAGCATAATAAAACATGCTTGCATATATATATATATATATATATATATATATATATGACAATTTCTATTAATATTTGTATATACGAGATAGGACAAAATTTGACAAAATAAAAATATTATTCACCTATTTCATTTTAAATACTGGTGGGTTGCCTATGCTCCCCAACGAGGGGTGACAGCAGTAAGTAAGTAAGTATTCAATTTTAACAACGAAAAAAGAAACAAACATTTTTTTATTTTTTTTTATAGTTATCAACCCACATCGTTTCAAAACGATCATGATACTATGGAAAGAACAAACATTGATTTGGTCAATCCCATACTTATATATTCATTAATTTTTTTCTTTTTGATAAATGAAGACAATTAATGAATAATGAAAAAGAAAATTGTATCCAAAAGTTGAACCGAATTATATGAGCCTATATGAAATTAAAAAGAATTTGTTGTTTGTTGTTATTTTACCAAATATGATAATTTATACATACCATTTTGATGCTTTGAATTACATAGAGAATCTGATTAATTAGTTAATTAATTAGTTTTATGTGAAATATCTACAGATTCAGACAAGTGTATTAGAAAGTAAAATGTATTATTCTTTCTTATAATGGCGCCTTTGATAAATGTACTTATATACTAAGTGTTTTTAGTTCAGTTTTCCAGCTTAAAATAAATGTAACTTTGAAAGAAGTTTAATCATGTTTCTCTTCTAACCATTAAATATTGTCTGATTTAATGAATATAGATTTTATTTGAGGTTTAAATAAAAGCATATTTTAAAATATGATTCTTGTTTGTAATATAAACATTGATGTATGTGATACTGATAACTTCAAAGGAACTCATACTACTAAGGTGTGGGTTACTTATATCCACATAAGTAATATATAGTGATGGTCCGGTATAGAATGTATTTCAGCAGATCGATAAGGAATGAACGGGAACGGAATGCAATCCGTATGAAAATGCATGAACAGTGAAATCAGAGATGATGAACTGATATTTTCAGAAGGAATGGTGAAGTTTGAGAAAACTGATTAATAGTTTGCAAATTAACTGTTTATTTATGGCTGTCAGATATTCTGTAATTTTATACTCAAATACATTCCATTGTTCCCTCTGGTGTTCTTGTTCATTATACTGCGTTTCAGGTCTAAACAATTACTTTAGTTCTAACAAGAAAATAATACTTCCAAAACGTTACAAAGAATTTAGATATCTTTTGAAAAATTAATTTCTAACTACCTTGATTAAAGTTTCCTAGAATTTTGTATTATTATAAAACTTTCATAAATACTTAAAAATTTAACGGAAATAATCTAATACTGCTTTAACATGTAACAGCTAATTTTTGTTAGATGTCCACAAAAGAACAAGTTATTACTAAATAAGTGGATCGTAGTTATCACTGGAATCTAGGGTGGGCATTATATCCTAGCTAGAACTCGTCAGTTGGATATAGTTGGATAACAATGTTAAAACTTATCTATATTTTTCCAACAAAACAGATGAACAATGAGAGAAAAATTCTCTTTTGTCTTTGAAATATCAAAGAACATGCATTTTTTCTAAATTGACCAACAAATTTCTTGTTATTAACTTTGTAGATCAGAGTAATTTTAATTGG
Source organism: Schistosoma rodhaini (assembly GCA_944470415.2). Classification (NCBI taxonomy): domain Eukaryota; kingdom Metazoa; phylum Platyhelminthes; class Trematoda; order Strigeidida; family Schistosomatidae; genus Schistosoma; species Schistosoma rodhaini. Next base: position 16,216,039 of record OX104039.1, on the reverse strand, counting down.
TATTGCTTTTTTATGGAGTTTAAGCCTCCTTCTGTAGTGTAATTGAGGTTCTAATCACACGGACATAAAATAATAAGAAGCACTACCAAGAGATTAAAAACACTTCGATCAAAACAGAGTAGTATAGTTTAAAGTCAGTCGACTATTTCCATACAAAAAACACTGATTAAAACTACTTTGAAACGATACCAGTAGCATAATACTGTTTTTCTCAGTTCGTGGTTAGAAGTTAACTCATTAAATTAATTCTGTAGTCAGATGGCCAAGTAAGATCGACATTTAGCTAATCTATCAAGTAATTAAGAATTACTCTTTTAAATATTTGACTCGAAGCTTACAGAAATATAAAAAGTCACCTTGCTTAATAATTCATTTCAGCTGAAATCAAATAAACCTATATGGATAAGCGAATAATGGTTACTGCATCCAAGTAGGATTTGAGGGATTTCAAAGATAATAACACCGAGAAGTACAGGTGCATGTGTTACTGATAACATATCATTGCATAAGATTTTACCATTTTCCGTTATTGTAACATGTTAATGGGTATCCATTAAGTCCTTTACACTCTTCTTTATAAATGTTATATTTTAAGCCATCGCGAGAAAACAAATTTGATTAAATATTGAATGCATACATAGCAAGGATGAAAAACATTAGCTTCATTTTAGTGCAGAACTTAATGCCCTTAATACCAAATGTACGTAAATACTGGTTATATAGATAGTAACACATTCCCTTGTACTAAATAGATCCGAAAATTTGGTTCAATGTACAAATCACGTGTATTCTGATTTCATCATGCATTCGTTTCCTCAAGAGCTAACAACAATTTTAAAAAGTCTACTTTGTACTTGTCTGAACACCATTTTATGGTTATTTATTACATCTTATCAACTTTTTTTAAAGTTTTAAGGACTTTGACTAAGATGGCGATATTAGCAACCGCAAAGCTAATATTAAAAGCGTTTTTCCAATTCGTTCAAATCTAGTTCTACAATTTATTCACAGGAACTCTGAACTCGCTTTAAAGTGAATTTACGTGATGACTACTTTCTTACAAAAAGTGAGTAATCTAAAAGCCTTTATCCGATTTTAATTTTGTGTTCATTTACATTTTCAGTTTCTACTATACAATAACTGATTTCTAACTTGTCAAACAGGTATTACATTATAGGAGTTTTACTACTTTGCAGGACTTTAAGTAGTTTATATAACTATTTATTTAGTTGGAATCGACAAATAAGAAACAAAATCTTTAAATGTACAAATACTACCGGCTATGCCAATATCTTGATCTAATATATACATAAAAACTTAAGTACGGTATCCGGATCTTCTTGTAAGTTTTACTCAACTTATGATTTATAGATTTACATCTATTTCTCATGGAGCACAATCTATTTAAAATGATCTTAACCATGTTAATTTACTAATTGTTCTGAGTAAACAAATGAATTTCTTGACAATCTACTTGCTTTTTTAACTTTTGTCAATTAAGGTATCAATATTAGTAGTGAAGTGAACCTGATTAGTTCATCTGTTAAAAAATTTAATTTACTAACAAAGCAACTAAGTTACTACTTGGAATATTGTATCTAAATATGTTGTATAGTGACAGAATATTCAACAAAGATATGATGGATTTAACAAATGAACTAATACAATCATCCATTTATAGAAGAAAGTTTAACGGATAGATAGTTTACTTAGCATGACAAAGCAACAACAAGAAAATATGAGATTTATGACTGAAATAAATCACTGATAGAAATATATATAGAGTTATATTATTCTTTTTTTAAAAAGCGACATATGAATGAATTTACATGTATACGTTATCCAGGTAGGTGACAGATGCACACAGACAGAAAAATGAGAAATTTTCACCTGACAAGCGTAAAAGAGAAAACTAATAGATTTTCCCTTTTGTTTTTTTAAACTTAATTTGTTATGCCTTACTGACAATAATTATCTTAAATTAATCATTTCAATAATAAAACTTATCTAAAAAAAATTATTAGTGAAATGAAATATATTCACTTGTTGAATTAATATATTTATGATAGAGTTATGCATGGAGATTAACTCCATCTGTAGCTCTTTTAAGGTTACTGCCGGTCCCAAGCCCGGATAAAGGAGGAAGGGTGGAGATAAAGTCAACGGACCCTTCCCATAGAAAACCATCCTGCTAAAAAACACTAACCAGAATAGATAAGTTGAACCATTTAAAATCTGCCCTCAAAGTTGAGGGATCTTTATTTATAAGAATTATGACACCTCATGGTGAAAGCCGAGACTATTCGGAATTCATGAGGCCAATACTCGTTTTAACAATCAGAGCAGTAATTTTTATAGGCACATGGAATGTTCGGACAATGTAGGAGACTGTGAGGATCAGTCAAATAGCAACGGGAATGAAGAGATATAACTTGAAGGTTCTCGCAGTCAGCAAAACTCATTGGACATAAGCTGGACAACGAAAATTATATCCGGTAGATATGTTACCGTACTTTGATCAAGAAGAGGAAAATGATTCAAACAATTAGGGAGTTGCTCAGATGCTATCCAAAGAAGCAAGTAAAGCACTTAGAGGATGGGAGCCTCATGGATTCAGAATCATCAAAGCATATTTCCAAACAAAGGAGGGAGTCACAATGAATATTATCTAATGTTATGCAACAATCAATGATAGCAACAGCGATGATGAAGATCTGTTGTATGTGAGGCTGCAATCGACAATTGCGAAGTTCTCGGGAAAAAACCTGGCCACCCTGATGGGAGACCCAAACGCCAAAGTCGGACAACACCAGGTATGAAGTTGCCACAGGATGAAATGGATTCAGAGAAATGAACGAGAATGATGAGAGATTAGCAAATTTATGTACATACAACAAAATGATTATAGGCAGCAAGATATTACTCAACAAACGAATACACAAAAGCTATATTGCTCTCACAGGATTACAATACAGAGAACCAGATCGATCACATTTGCATCACTGAAAAATTCAGAAGATCAATGTAAGACGTGAAAAACCAAGAGAGGAGCTAACACAAATTCAGATCACCACGAACAGGTGATTACATGATGAAACTGCAGCTAAAGAAACACTGAACAACTGAAAAAACAGAATTACAAAAATTTAATACAGCGTTCCTTCGACATACCGAAAAGTTCAACCAATTCAAGATAGCTTTCAACAAACGATTTCAAGCCTTACAAGGTCTACTGAAAGTAGAATAAACTACTATGGAGGACAACTGGAAAGGGATCATAAAAGCACTAACTTCAAAGTGTGAGGAAGTACTGAGCCACAACAAACATCATTATAAGGAATAATCTCTATGGAAACCCCAGACTAGATTGAAGAAAAGAAGAACAAGAATATGACAACTAACAGCAGCCAAACGAGAACAGAGGAAATCAAGGCATAAACTGGATACACTGGAGCAAACAAACAAGTGAAGAGGTGCATTAGAGCTGACAAGCAGAAATACGTGGAAGACCTAGGAAGGGCAATGGAAAAAGCTGCAATAGAAGACAATATAGGAGAACTATGTGATACAACAAAGAAATTGACAGGGAAAGGAAGCAAACCGGAGTGACCAGTCAAGAACAAAGAATGAAAGCCAATCACTGCTGTTCAAGAACAGTGGAACGCGTGAGTAGAACAGTTTGAGAAACACTTGAATAGGCTTGCTCAACTGAACCCAGTGGACATCGAAGTGGCACACACGGACTTTCCCATGGGTGGCACTCCACCAACGATTGGAGAAATCAGAATGGCCGGCCATCAGACAAATCAAGAATGGGATAGCAGCAGAATCTGACAGTACACCAGCTGAAGCACTGAAGCCAGACAAGGAAGCAACTACAAACATGCTCCACATTCTATTCAAGAGGATTTGGGAGGAAGAACAAGTGCCGACAGTCTGAGAACAAAGATACCTCTTCAACACGCCAAAGAAAGGAGATGTGAGCAAATGTGAGGACTATTTGAGCATCACATTATTGTCAGTACTAGGAAAAGTTTTCAATAGTGTTGTTGAAGTCGGTGAGGAATTCAGTAGACGCACAGCTTCGACATCAACATTTTGGATTCAATAAGTATCGATCGCGCACAGACGAAATCGTTACACTACGGATCAACGTTAAGCTATCAATTAGATGGAATTTGTAATTATACATCAACTTTATTGACTATGAGACAGTTCTACCGTACAGAGCTGAAACTTCGAGAATTACTACAACCATCATCAAAATGGTACGAGTATTTATGAACAATTGTCTACGTAAGATACTCAATGTCCATTGACCAGATACCATCAACAACAACCTACTAAGGAAAAGAAAAAACCTACTCCCATCTGAAGATGAAATGAGGAAGGTACGTTGGAAATGGATAGGATATACATTGTGGAAATCACCAAACTGCATTTTGAGGCAAAGGCTTATTTGGAATCCTGAGGAGAGACAGAAGAGAGGAATGCCAAGGAACACATTGGAAGTGGACATGAAAAGGATGAATATCAACAAGAAATAATTGGGAAGGATTATTGATTAGAGAATTGGATGGAGAATGTTGGTGGTCGTTTCATGATCCTTCACGAGAAGTAACATGCGTAAGGAAGTTTGCGAGAATTTTGAATCTAGTGATTGTTGAGATTTGAAATTCAACACTGAGAAGGCAGCAATTTCTGATCAAACGACTAGCAGAAATGAACATGATAATGAAACAGTCGCTAAGATATCTTCTAATCTGTTAATTTTTACCTTCGTTAGTAGGTGAAAAGGACCATAACATTTTTCGGTTTTTTTCATTTTGATGAAATTTATTCATCTCTCCTAACATGCCACCAGGAATCATTTTCATTGCTACTTTAAAAATTCTACTTTCCATTAATAATTAGGGAAATCCTAATCAGATTATTGTGTAAATGACTTGATGTTTTCAAAAAATTTGTAGTATTTTTAATTTTATATTATAGTTTGCAAGACATTCATGTCGTCTTATATAATAAACAGTATTGCAAGAAGTATTACAAAGTAATTAGGGTTCAAGAACACACCGGTCGATAATTACTTAACATCTATTCAAAGCTGAAAAAGTTCTCATAAGCTTGAAAATCATTATTTAATGGTTATCTTAGATATAGTAAATGAATCAAAGAAAACGTATAGTAAGAAAGATATTTTGATCGATTGTTCATTTAAAATACAGTTAACACTATAACATACATTTTTCTAGAGAATCAGCGAAGGTCAAGAAGCAGTAAATGAAATATCTTTTCAGTTCTTCTTGATTTTCGATGGATATCTAACTAAAGTTAGCCCGTAACATGGGCTTTCATCAAAAAAATACCTGTACATCTTGACCTTCAAATACTTCTGTAAATAATCGTAATAAACCATCTTGACTTGATTTGTGAGTGTGATCATAGAGAATATATGTAAATAATTAACATACCTATAAGGTACATAAATTGTTTTCAGTTATAGAACTAATTATAAACATTACGCTTTCAGCTGAAATTCTATGGGGCAGAACAAGAAGTTTAACGCTTTTTTGAAGTGAAGAATAGTTATAATAAAATCACAAATAATCATTTGGTCATCTCAGTTCCATCAACTTTAGACTGTTCGTATCTCATTAGGCAGATAAGACTATTTGATAATAGTTTTGTTTGTTTGCATCTATCACAATCATTTTTTTCTGTTTATGTCAAGTTTAAAACATATCTTATTAAAAAACAAGTTTTCTTTAAGTAGACGAAATCTATCTATCATTACCATTAAAGTATATCAATTATTAGGTTTCATAGATTAACTTTAAAATAAAGATGCAGTGGAATCATTGACTTATTACACATTGATCTTAAAATGTACGAAACCATTAGGTAACCACTATTAATTACCCCTTGATTTTCAATGACTCTTCAGTTGAACCTTAAATGAATCCTAAGTAAGTGGTGAAAAATACTTTGAACAGGGTTTCATCGATAAATATCAATCAGTTATTGTTTAAATCTACAAAGCTCTGAATTGATGTTTCGTAAAAAGGACCATATATTTTGAAACCATACTCGGGTCCTTCACTAATATCGATATTTGACCTGGTCACAAAGATTAAATATCTGTTTCAACGTATTTGGACAATAAAGATTTCTCTTTTAAAAAATAAGGAAATATATGCAAGATGTTGTTGAAGATCATTTACCTTATGCTGTGAACCAGATAAAGGATAGAATAAAAACGGCGCCGGAACTGTGTTTTTGCGAGCGACAGACCTTCTGGGCTAGACTGAAAAATTATATATATATATATATATATATATATATATAAGGAGAGAGAGAGAGGGGGGAGGGAGAAGACAATGTGTTGACAGATTTTAATCAAAGAAATTAGGTTGCATTGTGAATAAAACTTCTCAACACATTTTATAAAATTTATTTTTTTGAAAATTATAGGCTGTTTTAGTTATTAAAATATTATGTTGAAGTTCACAATGTTGAGGATCTTTATTATTCTCAGTGTACAATAGTCAGGTATTATTGAATAACTAATATTCACATTCGAAAGATTTTTATTGCAAACAAACCCAATGTAAAACGAACCACACCGACAATTCATACCAAAACACGAGATATTTAAAGCTTGAACTATATTTCCAGGTAAAATGTTGAGACTATTCAATTGCGATTCCCGTAATATTTAGAAACATGGTTTTACATTAATGCTATTTGTTTACCTACTGGCTAGGATTTTGTAAAATTTCGATAAAGTTTATATGCAACAAATCTGAACAAGCTTAAATGTAAGTCCACATAATTTCATTCACTATTGGGTTTTATTTCATCAGAAAAGTTATGCATACTAACGGTAATCCATTTGACGAGATTCTAATCTAGAGTCGGTTATGTCTTCTTCGGTCAACAATGATGAATAAGCCTTACCAACTTGTAAAGCTGAGACTTCGAACGTGGTAAATTTATCACAGAAATCGAGCAATGCTTATGTTATACAGATCACTTGTTCATATTTCTTAAGAACTGCATATATGCTTATATACGAATGTATTCTAGTATTTAAACATTTAATTCGGCGCTTACTAACCATTCTTACAAACGATTATTTTTAATTGTCAGTATGTAGTAACAAAGATTATTGGATTTCATTAAACTCATTAATTGATCCACGTTAGATTACTACTGAAAACATGGAAGCACTAGATGACTGTTTGATCCGAGTATGAAACTCCTCACTGGTGTTCATCCACCTACACGTACTCGAGAACCAAACCTAGGATCTTCGTTGTCATACGTGAACGCCTAAACTCTAGACCACTGAGTCAACATCCAACGATGTTAATGTCTAACCATCTTCAATTATCTTCGTTGGTTAACTGTCTCACATCCAAAACAGATTAGCTCTACTGGTCACGATTTCTCACTAGAACTCCTATAGATAATCTCTCAGCATCGTGGACAGACTGAAGTTAGATATTAACATTGTTGGATGTCGACTCAAGGGTCTAGAGTTTAGGCGTTCACGTATGACAACGAAGATCCTAGACTTGGTTCTCGAGTAAGTGTAGGTGGATGCACACCATTGAGGAGTATCATAGTCGGACTAAACAATCGTCCAGTGCTTCCGTGTTTTCAATAGTGATCTAACTCAGATCGGTTCATAAATTCAATGAAACTTATGATGATTTTTTAATGTTTATTATAACTGAAAAACAATGTATATATCGCAAACTGCTTACAACTAATGTCCCCTTAAAATATCAATGTAGTTATACACTTTATATATAATTTTCACTTAGTATTTATTTTGGGATTATTGATTTAGAAATTCCCATTTTATTTAAAACAAAGATCTTTATTTTAGGTTTATTTGCTTAAAAAAATGTTTATTACGCAATAAAGTTCGACTGTTCTCAATTTTTACATTTTCAGTCAAGTTTATGCTTAACAAATCAACTTAGTTGTGTACTAAGAGATAGAGAGAGAGAGAGAAAAACAAACTCTGTTACAACTCATATAATAAGACGACTGAAATTGAGGACAAGAATGTTGTATGTTATTTTGTTTATTAAAAAAACTTCTTTGTAAACACTATTTCACACCGAAATCATCTTTAGACTGGCGCCATTACTGTTCAATAACATGTGAACAGCCCGAATGATTTTTTTTTAGTTGTGTAAATATATTAAATTTTTTTTATAATCTAAAATTCAACCAGTACAAATGAATGTAAGTATTTAATTAAAGTCCGTATTTTAATTTATTAACTTGCCTTAGAGACAATCCTCACTTACCCAAGAGGAAACGATATATTCTTAGGAAAGTTCAGTAATGCTCAATTGAATTTGATGAGGTAACTTGGTGCATGAATGACTTAACATTATAGTAGGTGATTAGTTCATTCATGTGTTTGTTTCCCTTGTGTACATATCACTAAGATTATATATATATATATATATATATATATATATATATATATATATATATATATATACTTTACTAAATAGCTTTGTTCTACATTTATTTAAACGTAATAAAAATCACATATAAACACTCACAGATAGACAACAAACTTTTAAGTCTCACTAACTGTATAAAACTTTGGAAAAAAATATATTTAGAAACACTGAAAGAAATAGTAAAGACGAACACACTAACAAGACAAAAAACCCACAAAAAAATTAGACTCACGCTTGAAAATAAAGTTTGTAGCCAATCTTAAGTGAGTGGATATATACATATATATATAGAACTTATCCAATATAAAAACACCTAAGGAGAGTCCAAAAAAATCTTTAATCTGGTAGGGGTAAGAAAACAATTCGTCAGTCGGTCCGTTAAACATTTAAGGCATAAATTACGACAAGATTTTTTTAAAAAAAAACAACCAACAGAAAGGTGACTCTATTTGTTATAGTAACAAAAAATATCAGTCATTGCTTTCCATAAAATTGTATGTAGTTTCGTTTAGTTTGTTCACTGATTTTTCAATTGTGAATGCTCATGAAATTATACAATTAATCTACATAACGTTTTTTTTTTAAACAAGAACTGTAATCGATCAGCTTACAAACTGGTAATTTGAAGTAGAATGGTTTTATGAATATAACATTAAATTGATTATTTTACAGGGTAACGAAAGAATTAAACAAATTCTCCTTCGTTTGCAATTTAGTTAATTCATATTCAATTTAATTAAGCATTGAATAGTTGAGATTTATGACTAATTAACAATGAATTCTTTATAAGCAAAAGTGGATAGTGGCTACCAGTAGAATCCAGTGGATATATGTGCATACTGTGCGTATTACTTCGATATAGCTTTAATTCACGTGGTACTGGGTTCGAGTCACAAAGTGAACATCAACTATGAGATGCAAATACATCCAGCTGACTTGTCTCCAATAGGGCGAAACGCTCGTCCTGGATTATACTGCTATCCACTTTTCATCTTTGCTTATAATGCTTATGAGTTAAGGCTATATCAAAGCAATACGCACAGTATGCACATATGCCAATAAGAGACTGACTAGTTGCAGTCCCAAACATCAATGGGAAGATTCAAACAAACAATACTAAGTGAAGTTAAATTCTTTAGCTTATCATTAATACTATATATTACATAACTGAAATTCAGAGCTGTGTAAGTTTTAAGATACTTCAGGTAATCGCTTAAAAGTTGTAAAGTATAACAAAAATATTGCTGAATATTATCTATACTTGAGTAGTTGTTTAAGTAGTTATTATCGATTATTTTTTGTGATGATTACATAAGCTGATCATAAGCGGTTCATTTAAATCATTTGTTTTGTTAACAAAAATTATATTCTAAAATGTTCTGTAGTTTTAATCGATGATACTTTAGAAAACTTTATTAGCATAAGCTATGAAAATCATGAATTGTTTCGGTTATCGAAAACCGGGTTACATGATCGAAATACAAGCGACATTCACTGACTTTGGTCAATAACTAAGCTTGTTAATATGAGATCCATAACTCCCTGTTAGTTGCTTAGTGCAGGGCATATGTATTTTTGAGAAACGTAAACAACATTTATGCCATCAACTATTAAATATTTAAAGTCCTTAAGCTTTCCTGAATCCTATTGTATTGTAGCTTGATGAGCTTCATAACTGTCTCTTTGGAAATAAACTTGGGAAACAACAGTTTCTAAAGAACTCACTATAATAAAACTATGAGTTATCATCAGTATAGGGATGTTATATCATCCGTTTAACATGACCATTAGGCTACAAAGAAGATAAACCGATTAGTAAATTTAAAATGAGGATATACTCTGGTAAAATAAATTAATATTTCAATGCAACATCATGACATTTCTGAAGTATGAAATATTAGACCAATAGGCATTTCTAAAAACTAATGGGATTACTATCGATACTGTGAATACTGCAGTTGTATTTACAGTACTTTATGAATAATAATGTACATAGTTATAAACTAAATACATTACAAATGGAGTCTCAATTCACACCTACATAGTACAAATTGATTTATCTTTGTATTATTTTATTATCAAAGTTAAAACTTATCATAACTTTAGGCTTTAAGTTAATGAATGTCTAGTAAAGTATAAATGAAAATTTAAGTCTCTACAAATTGAGGTTTCCACTTAAAAATCGTGCTATTTGATAGATAACTTTTTTTCATTCGTGATTCTTTTAAAATGAATCTATATTTTTTTAATTAAGAAACTATGGACTGAATAAAATATTCATGTGTACTTGTAGTCTGGTGGATGCTGATGCTTAATAATCTGATTTTTACGATACAGCATTTTCCAAATTGATGTAACCCTTTAAAGTGTAGTGTATAATCTACTGAATCCTAATGGATTTTGCTTTATAATGAAGCGAAAGTTATTCAATTAGGAATAACCCTGGTTAGCGTTATTCCAATAACACACTCGAATTTTTTTATGGATTATTAGTTATCACAGTAACTACGTAAATCAAATGATTTGCATAAATTCATACATATGTTTAATGGTATTGTAAAATTTCGTTCCAAAAGCTATAATGTTTTCATTTTATTCAATTGCATGACAATTTCTAATATTATAAGCAAACATGGATAGTGGCTACCAGTGAAATCCAGGACGCGCGTTTCGTCCTATTTGGGATGAGTCAGATGGATTTACCTGCATCTCAAAGTTGATGTTCACTCTGGAACTCGAACCCATTACCTTTTGCTTCAAACAACATCGTGTTATCCACTTAGCTACTGAGTCCTGATAGCCACCTGCTTGTGCAATGGGATGAAGTTTAAATTCACTTGGTATTGTTTGTTCGAATCTTCCCATTGATGTTTAGGACTGCATCTTTACTTACAAGGTATGTGAATTAAGACTATATCGAAGCAATACGCACAGTATGCACATATGCCAATAAGAGACTGACTAGTTGCAGTCCCAAACATCAATGGGAAGATTCAAAAAAGCAATACTAAGTGAATTTCAATTTCTAACATTGATTGATTTTATTAAAATGAAGTTAATTCGTTGATATTACGGACGTACACAATGTTCGTACAGAATTAAAACACAGATCAATCCATTACGCTTTTTTCGTAAGTAGGTTAGTTTCAACAATAATAGATGTATATTCATTTGTTGATAAGTCTCATTACTCTCTCAAACACCAGTAAAACAAATACATGAAAAAGAATATTTTTTTAAAATGGTAATTTATCTTCGATTTGTTCAGTGCGAGCATCACTTCACCGATGGTACTGACTAGTATATTTATATCAATGATTTATTTCAATCTGACCAAGTGAATAAGAAAATAATCAAATTGTTATGGCAATCTCTCTCATTTTTATAGAAAATAGGTTATCAGATCATAAAGGATTATTTACAGTTGGGTTGTTTTGTACGTTCTAGTTTAGGAAAAACTAATGGAGAGTTATTTCGTTTCAATAATGACACTTCTCTAGAATGCGTAAATAATGTCAGTGATGATGAAAATCATCTTTTAATTTCCACAAAACAATTACAGCATTTTCAGAAGGGGTTTTGTGAAGACAGTTGTGAACGGTTGCTCAAACTTCGTGGATTGGTTGAAGTTTGACATTAACACCGTTGGATGCCGGCTCAATAGTCTATTGGTTAAGTGCTCTGGAGCGAGACTGGTAGGTCCTGGGTTCAAATCTCACAAGGCAAGAGCGTGGATATGCACTGCTGAGGAGTTCAACAATAGGAGGAGTTGGCTTCCAGGTTTTCCATGGTAGTCTGGCTTCAATTGAATCATGATTTCAACTATGAAAATTACAGTATTTGTAAATATCAATGATCTATGTAGTCAATTAAGTTTCAAGTAAAACAGTAGCTTACCAGGGAAATAGAATAAAAATCAACCTATATCACTATTTATCTGAAGTTGAGAATATGGATTTTAATATTTCTTTATACTGTTGTGCTCGTCTTGTCATTTGAAGATACTGAATTCGACTACATTTATGCTCATGTTTGGATTTCCCAAAGTTTTCAAACTGTCACTAAACATCTTTGTAAAATCTCAGCGAATGAATTTGAAGTAAATCCAATGTTTCGCCTGGAAATCTGTTCCAAGATAACTAAACATCTATTCCATTTCATTTGGTTTTCAGTAACTTTTAACTCTTGTCATTTAATAGCGGTTAATCATCATGAAGAGAGTAACATTTTTGATATAATTCATTTAAGGAAAAAGAAGTACGATGATCTATTTTTGTAATATATTTTTATTTAGGAGAATATAAGGTTTTCTAGTACATGTCTATTACTTAGTAACATTATAAGCATAAAGATCTTAGTGGAATAAATTACCACTGAATAATTCTTTATAGCTTGTGTGTTTTCGTTGTGAAAACAATATTACTCGCAACTAAAACATAAAGATGATCATTATTCAATAGTTTAACTGATTTAATAGTGTTGAAGGAGGTAAATTCAATGTTAAAGTCTAGTGGTTACATTATATATGATGTAATGTTCAGATTCATTGAGAATAAAACTAATGTTTAGCGTAATAGAATGTTTCGTAGTTGTATGCACAAGCCATCTTCCAGATTGACTTTCTATCATTAAGAAGTAACACTAATGTCCTCAGTTATCTTTAACAATTACTTCTTATGGCTAATCCAGTATGTGTATAATAAGACATCAGTAACTTATTGTGTCAAGTATAAAATCCATCGCTTTGATGCTGACGAAAATTAGAAACACAATATGTGGCCTACTTATTTTCTGAGTCTATAAAAAAATGGTATTAAGAAAATTTAGGACTAATTAATAATATCCTTTATATAAAATTGGCAGAACGTGTTCAGCAGTGAAATAGATGATGTACTTCTTGTCTTGCATGGGACTCGTCAGCTGGATGTACTTGTCCCTATCTACTCTATATAAATTTTATCATAATGGTTATGTTAAGGCAATCTGCACAAAATATACAGATGTCATCACAGACTGATCAAATTTTGGTCAAACGATCAACAATCGGATAATCCTACCTATTATAAATTAAATTAATAATATCCTTGTTTAGTGATATCTGTTAATAATCAGGTTCAAAAAAGAGCGCTCAAACTTTTTTAAAGATTACATATTTTTAAAACCATTAATGAAAAAAGTTAGAAAAGACAGTTTCACAGAATAACTTTCCAAAATACCTTTAAGATAAATTCTTAGGTTAAGGTATAATCAACATCACTTATTCCAGGAAGATTACGATGACGTCAGTATGTATAAAATAAAACAAGCTGAATAGATTATTTAAAACCACTTAAGTAACATTACTATATTATTCTTTGAAAATGTAATTCATTAAAATTCTTAAAAAAATTTCAGAAAATTGCTCACTGTTCAACTCTGTTCTGAATGTAGCCTTACACGATTCTTTACTAAACCTCAAACAAAACACTGAGTATTTGTGTGTTGCTGGGAAAGTTTATTCATTAATACTGGTTAGATTACACTTTGTCAGTGACGAATTAGGAAGTATAACAATTCTTGAAAAACAAACTAAAAAGTTGTGATGACCAAATTAGGGTAAATATTCATTTGACTATCACTCTATTTTTACGGTTTATGAAACTATATATATTGAAGAACTAAGAAATACTTAGAAATAAAAGTAGCAACTATACAACCTCTATCGACGTTTTAATAAACAACATAATACCATATCATTCTGATTTGTTAAACAGTTCTAGATAGGTTAGGTTACCGACGTTTAACTACTCAATTCATTCAGTAGTATAAAGAAGATAGAAATATTAAAATAATTTCGGCATTAATGTAGGATTCAAATTAGTTCAAGGGTTTTTTTTTTCTCCAAAACATACTAATAATCTACCTTCATATTCGTAACATGCAGTTCTCTAAAACAAATGAATAATATGCGTACATTATTCAAATTTAAATTAAACCGTATCAAATTAATACTATTAAGAGAAATATAGAGTTCAGTTTATTTGACTTCTTAAAGAACAGGTTGATTCAACTGATTGATAATTAGTTCTGATAGTGGAGTTGATGTTTATACAAGTGATTTCGTCGTGATCAATAATTGTACTCATATACTGAAATGAAATAACTATCACCTTATTGTAACAGAACAATAATAATTTTTTTATCTCATTGAAATCCTTGACCGGTCTAAGTTAGATCACAATTGAAAACATGGAAGTACTGGACGACTGTTTAGTCTGATTATAATACTCCTTAAGGAACCAAATCCAGGGTCTTCGATCTCGTACGTAAACTCTTGAACTCTAGACCACTGAGTCGACGTCTAACGATGTTAATGTCTAACTTCGATCAATCCACGATACTGTGCGACCATCTTTGACTGTCTTCGTTGGATAACTGCCTTTCACCTGACACGGATTAGCTTTACTGGTCATAACTTCTCACTAGAAGTCTGGTAATTTCCTCTCGAAGCTATTGACTGGTAAGCACATAATACTTATAGTGTTGTGAAAATCGCTCCTCACTAGAATGAGACAGTCGTACAGTGCTTCTATGTTTTCAATAGTAATCTAAATTAGATTAATTCAAGACTTTAAGAAAATTTAATTATCTCCACAACCCTATACTTACGATTTTCTGTCTGTTTGATTAAGAATTTTTTTAGCAGTGTATTAATATAGAATGAAAGGATCGAAAATGCAAGAGCGATTCGGCTAGCCTAAACAATAATATATATTTTTTTCAGAAAAAATTTGAGCACATACCATACAACTTTTTCAGATGAAGTGATCCTTTACAGAACAGTTTCGATGATATTAACTACTTACTTCCAACAATTGGTGGATAAAAACGCCCAATGTCAAACTAAAGTGACAACTGATAAAATATTTTTCTTAAACATAAAGATATACTTCAATAATTGTTCAGCAACTGTCATGGGTATTTTTCCCCAACTTACTGATGTTAGTCATTGCTTTGTATACAAATATTTAAACTATCGTTACTAATTTATATGAAAGTTTGTACTTTCAGACACTTTTAATGTTTTTTTTATTATAATTGTGAACAAGAATTCAAAATCTCTGAAAATTGTCACTTGTTGAACAATTCTGCTGGACATCCAGCTGACGAGTCCCAAATAGGTCGAAACGTGCGTCCTGGTTTCCACTGCTAGCCACTATCCATCTTTGCTTACCAATCCTTTTGTTTGATTTTATGATTTGAGTACAGTACAGATTTAAAAATATCATAAGATTTATTAAGGTATTCATGGGTATGATGGAAAATAATGTTGCATCAGCATTAATCTAGTAGAAAAAAGAATCAACCATTTGTCCATTTTATTTTATTTAGAAGAATAGAGGAGTAAAGGAATATAACCGATTTGACGATTGAATCTACTTTCCTAGTCAATGGTACAGAAGTCAGCACTTCTATACAACTTATTTCCCATTTATTGTATAATCAAAATTTAGCAAAATGGAAGTGCATCAACCACTCGAATCAGTCAAATAAAAAGCTGGTTACCTTCTTATTGTTGTATATGTAATAGACAAACTTGATGTTATGTAAAATTTAAATGGACTCTTTACCTGAAATATTGAACTATTAAACTGCTCTGAAATAATCGGTTTACATAAAATGACTTCAATTTTAATGAACTTAATTTTAGACTTAAAATCTAATACTAGAATTATCGTTCATCATGATAGACAAGTTTCTCTCTCCTTAAAGCTTATCAACTAAATGTACACATGTCCCAGTGTTACGATTTCCGCTGAGACTATAATTTAACAACTTGAGGTGATTAAATGCTAACAAAAAATTTACTCATATCATTGTTGAATATTTATAATAGAAAATTATAAATAGTTACAACAGAGAACTGATAGTTCATTCATTTTACAACAAAGTTGTTAAATGAATTCATATTTCACAGATGTGCTGAACTTCGATGATTGGTCATATTTAAGTAAACTGTAAATAATAACTAATTATTTAGTAGAAACTTTTGATTAATTCCTAGCTCTATTTCGACATGACAGAAAACAGTGTTAAATCATAATTACAACAGTAGACACAAACATTCTTCTAAATTTAATCAAGATAAGCATTAGATAATCTTCAGTATGGAGTTACGGAAATTGTTAAGTTTTTGATTGAGATCACTAGTCGATCAATGTTAGGCCACTATTTAAGACCTGGTAGCACTGGACGGCCGTTTAGTCCTAGCATGGGACTACTCAGAAGTGCGCATCGGTGGTCTAGAACTTAGGAGTTCGTGTGCGTAATCGAAGATCCTGGGTTTGAATCCTAAATTCAGGATCATGGATGCGCACTGCTGAGGAGTTCCGAACTAGGACAAGACAGCCGTTCAGCGCTTTCAGGTTTTCAATGGTGGTCTGACATTGATCGATTAATAATCTCAATTATCTGTATCCAATCATCTATAATGTTGCATATCTAATATCTCAAATCTATTGTGGATAGTTTTCATCATGATTTCCTTATAAATATTTATTAATAGTGTGCATACAATAGTTTTCGCTCAGTACCATAAATCAAACAAATTCGAGGTTACTTCAATGTTTATCATTTAAACTGATTTCCAAAATATTGTCAATCATACTACATGTATATGACTTATTTATAACAATGATTATACTTTTTAAAAGAGGGTAATCAAAGTCTTAGTCATTAATCGAAAGTTACAAAATGAAACAGTTTGATCATTTAACTTTGATGCAATAATAATAAATTCTTTCGACTGTAAAACGAATAGTTTTGTATCAAAAGATAATGAAATAATCTTCAGGTAATCAGTCATGAGTTTAGAAGTTAATGACTTTACTGCCTGATCCCATATGTTTAGTTACTGTATTTAACTTTCGTCTTAATAATAGTGCTTTTAGCGTTCAGACGCTTAAAAACACGATAAAAGATATACATGCCTTTATTCGCATTGACTTTACTTTGATAGATTTCAATCACTGTACAAAGCTTTAGGTTTTTTTCGACAGTCTCATCTCTTACGCTAAAACCCAAGGTTATTCCTTACAAAACGAAATAAAATTAATGTTTGTGCATTAAACGATAAAAACGGTCAAATCACTGAACATGTTACAGTACTAAGAGGATGGATCAAGTTTATTACGTATTGATATAAATTATCGAGTTCACCCTTAACAAATACGACTAACATTATTCATTGTAAATAAAATATGAGATACTTTGTAGCAGATCTGATTTTATCAAGTTAGGTATTTTTACGATGAAGTATTAATAAACAGTTAGGTTACAAACTGATTGAATAACTTACCCACGACAGTCATCCACGGCCATATATGTGTTGGAGATAATGACGATCTAACACTATTATTACTACCACTGCTGTTTAGATGATTTCCTATATTTACACTATTCTCCATTTGATGATTATTATTATTTTGTTTATTCAGCCTTTCGCACGGTGTTGATGATGGTGATATCATATCACTACCATCTATGCCGGATTCTCTGCTATGTCCACTTAAATTTAAATGTGAAGAAACACCAAAATTAGACATTCCAGTATTAGCCACCATATAATTTGTAGCAGCTGCGGCGGCAGCAATCGCGGCCACAGCAACTGCTGCATTATTTGATGATGTAACTGTCATATTCTGTCCCATATGTCGTATCATTTCAGGTGATGTTATATTAAGACTAGCATTATTGTAACCAGTAATATTCATACCACTGACAGAAGCAGTTTCCATTGCTACTGCAGCAGCTGCCGTTTTGTTTGTAAAATGTTTGTAATTAGATTTGAAATGTGAATCAATTGTTTGATTATCTAACGAATTAACGGTGTTATTTATTTCTGAATTTACCATAGATGTATTAGTAAGTGATGTAGAATTAGGATTATGAAAATCTAAAAATGGATTTGATGTATCAATACGTTGACTTCCAGCATTTGTAATATCTGAAGTAGAATGTCGTAAAGGATATCGTATTGATGAATTCAACAAATTAATCGGTGAATAATTTGAAACCAGTGGATGAAATGCACCCATTTCACATGGTTGATTTGATTTATTGTAAGGTGATTCTACGTTGGCATTATTATTATTGTGAGCCGAGGAAATTAAGTGTAATGAATTACTAGGACCAAGTTGATTATTGCTGCTATTAATAGTATTACTTATTGTTGTATTATTACTCATATTCGTACCAGGTAAAGGAAAATGGGTAGAATTAGTAAACAAGTCAATGGGATGAGAAGTATTTGACCCAATATCGAAATGGTCAAATTCTGAACGTGATCGAAAACTATTCATTTTCATATTATAAACATTGTTATCATTATTATGATTATCATTACTGTTAATATTATGTATATTATTACTTTTATTAGAACTAGTAATATTCATTGATCCAGTAAAAGTATTCGAAAATCCAGGATTTTGATAAATTTGTGAATTAGTTTGATTTGTATCTGTAAGAGAATTAGCAAAAAATGCTGCAGCTAAAACATTTGCTCTTGACGATGATACTGAGATTGTAGGATTTGAGAATTCATTATTACAAGTAGATAACGAAGGTTGACGTAAATTCAATTGTGTATTCGAATGTAATTGTGGATTATTAGTAAGTTGCAGATTATTACCATTATTATTATTAGGTAGTGTATTTTGAGTTAAAGTATTACTAATATTATTATTATTACTATTCCATTCAGATCGAAATGTATCTACATGTGATGGATTAGTTATACAAGAACTTAATGAACGTGGAAATAGATTATCAAATGCAGAATTAAGACCAAGACGATTATCCATTGGAAACATAATGAATTTGTTTTTATTCTCTTTCCGATTATTGAATAAAAAATATTAATGAAACTAATGACACTTATATCAATAAAGAAGATGATTGAAATTGTAATAATGAATTTGATGTGATATAGTGAAGTTATTTACAAAGAATAATTAGTACTTCAACTCTAGGAATAATGAACTTCTTTAGTATTCAGCTGAAGTGTTTTACAAATGCATATGTATACATAATGAAGTAAACAGTATTCATTAGGTAATGTATTCAAAATAGATCCAAAAATATGTGTAAATTATTATTATGACATTGAAATGTTTTTTTTCAGAATCAACCGATTGTCAGATGCTTTGTGGATGTCCTTTCTTCCTTCAATTATCGGAATAGATTTGTTGAATGGATGATTGATGAGAATTTTATGAAATGATTTATTTCAGTGTATAAAGTAATAAATTTTTGATTAGACTAATGATAATGACGACAGTAGTAGTAGCAGTAGTCGTAGTAGTAATAATAATGTCAATAACAGTAATAGTAATAATAATAATAATTATTATTATTATTATTATTATTACATATGATATAATGAATTAATAATGTTGATTATAATAAAAAATAATGACTAGTGAAATATAATACTCTGAATGATAATTGACTGATAAACTAATGAGTCACAAATATTACTTCTTTATTTGTGTATATGTATTTGACTATTTGGTTAAGTAAATCTATATTCATGCATCTATGTATGTTATCCCCCATGATCATTTCATAATGTTATATCTGTAATTCAACAGATAGGTTAATTTTTCTACCAGTAAATATCTTTGATAAAGGAAAGAGAAAACAGGACAGGAACAAAAACGATAATGATGCTAATCAGAAAGTATATGTAGATAGACATACTAACAAAAACAAACATATATAGATAAACAACAAAACAAGGGATACTCTTTGTTACCGATTGTTTACAGAATACAACAAAAAAAAATACATTTCTCCAAATATAGTGAACACTTACTTGTCAATTTTTTTTTCAGAATCTCTGTTAAACTTTTCTTACCAATTTCTTGTTTATTTCATGTGCCTTCCCCTGAGAGGTTTTTCTTTTTGCTTCCAATTATAACTTGTTACTTTATTTAACCAATCATTAAACGAGTAGAATAGATATGTCGTTTTCGGCTAATCAATTTTATCAGTTAACTTTTGATTGGTTAATAGAAATAAATAGGAAAGAAACGATAAATTGTTTTAAGCAAAGGGAGTAAATACACTGGAGCATAAAAATGTATGAAAAATAGAGAAAATACTCATTTTCTTTCGGTATCATCACGCAATACCTAGGAGGAGAGAAACATAAAAATAATTATAGTTTGGCGCCAAAACGAACTTAATGTATATATCATGTTGAAACAAATGTTGATTTGTGTTTATTACCTTTACACTGGTAAATATGTTTATACAATCACGTGTACATACACATTCAGTACACAAAACATTATACTAACAATCAGTGCATGAAATTTATTCTATTAAGCGTAACAAATAATATACTCACATTACGTTATGTTACCTTAACAACAACAGCAACAACGAAAAAAACAATAACATGTATAACATTAAACAACTTATTGTAGATTTGCGCAAAACAAATAAATATACACAAACAATTTGTTTATTACTGGCATTAGAAAAATGAATAAGAAAATGAAATTAACTAGAAGACCATAGGTATCAGGAGAAAACAAGAACAAATGTGAACAAATAAAATAACTTCCCCCCTCTGTTAATTTGTAAAATATATGTATATACATAAATGATGCTATTTATGTTAGAGAAAAAAAACAGTTTTCTGGTAATGCATTTCTTTTGTGTTTTTTGGCCTAAAGACTACGTAACCAAACTGGTTCCAGAATTACTATGTATTAATATTGTGTATTATAATTATGGAATTTATTAAAGAACTTCCGAACTGTTAAACAAGCCTCTCAACAACATTTTTGGTCGCCACAGTGTTTATGACTAGAGAAATGAAGTTATACTTCATCCTTGTATTTTATAGAAAATAATTAACATAATATTTATACTTCTTTTTACACTGTTTGAAAAATAATTGTTTCGCAAAGACTCATTGTAAGACTAGTACAGTTGCGTATATATATACATACGATTTTGATATGTATTATAGTAAACATGTAAACACTTTACACACAAACATTAACATTATTAAAGGTAACTGACGTCAATCGGAATCCTATAAATATGTATAAGAGCTTTTGCGATTCTCTAACATATATAGCAATCAGTGATAAAATCAATGATAAGCGTTTGGTTAGATGTAATACAGAAATAAGAAGAGAGTAGTTTCATTTCATATCGACTGGTAACTAGCCAAAGCATATAATGACTGTAACACACGTTATCGATGACTTTTTCTTTACGTTATATGATCAGTTACGAATAAAGATGAGACAATAAAAATTGAAAAAATACTATGTTAGGTTCTTTGATTTTAATTCAAAAGTGAATGACTTTCATTTTATAACATATAAAGGTCTAGTAAAAATACATAAGAAAATTTAAAACTTAAGAAATATTTATTTTTTCATTTGATGATAAAGAACACGTGAAATGTTCACTTCTTTCCATGTAGACTATGCTAACGCGTAAATCAACGAGACTTGTTTCAGTTAAGTTTGTTCATGCTAAACTATTGGGCGAAATCATTGTGTCATTGTTTTATTGAATAATAGGACTGCTTAAATAGACATCCATTTTCAAAGATAAATTCCTTATACCGTTGTGTTGGAAATCCATCACCTTAGCCTTCAACAAATTCCTCTCTAACTAACCGTGGGAATGATACAGATTCAGAAAGGAAAACCTTCAATGTATGTGTCTGAAATCAAATAAATGAGACTATTTAGCGGCATCTCTCTAAATTTAAGACAGGAAAGCTGATGAGCCATGAAAAACTTTCTAAAGCTATGATACATCAATAAGTTACATTACTTCTACAGCGAAATACTTGGAATTTGTACATATCTTCTGTTCATTGGTGAAATGTTGCTTCAAAATCACAGGGTCATTTTAACGTTACCGTTAACTCGTCCCTACACTAAAGTTATACAAATTTTTGTTTCCATTTTATTACGATTTGTCTGAACACCATTAAGTTAAATTATACAATTTGTAAATACAGTTGCATTGACATGTGTCTGTAAATATCTTTGAATAATGATTCGTTTCTAATCTGAAGTGGTCGGCAACAATCGAAAAAATATCCTGGATACATGTATCGTGCCGGATGACTCTACTTAGCAATCCTTATTCACTCTCTTAACAAAATTAAACTGTTATGATTGCAACTCATTTCATTAGCAGCCGAGAAGCTAATCAGTGTCACGTTTTACTGTGACAAGATTTGTAACTTATTCGAATTCCGTGTATAACAATGGTTTGTTCGAAGTTCCAGATACTCTAGGCTGATGAGTGTTGAGTAGCATTAAATGTGGGTATAGAAGCTTTTGATGATTTGCTCTGGTCAAATTATGTTAGATAAAATCCGCTACGAGATTAAGTCATCTACTATAGTGGCTCCATTCTAGATGGGCAGTATTGTATTCGGTAGACACTAAGAAATAAACAGAATAAGAATATTTACCTCTCAGTGACCAGATAATGTATAAATTTCTATTTAAAATAGTCATTTTTAATCACTTTGGTTTCTGTCTTGAATGGTTTCTTTAGTGAGTGGTCCATCGAAATTTCGAATAAGATACGAATGTCGTCAAATAGTTTGGATAGTATTCCATAGTGTGAAACAGAATTTTTGTATTTTAGTTGAAAAAAATTACCTTCATTATTCATAACAAAAAATTAAACATGAATTGGTTAAATCTGGAAAATAGTTCAAATTGGGAATGGTCTCTTCTGTTCAATTGATTCTATAATAAAGACTTTTGGTCAGAGGAAAGCAAGGTGTGTAAGGATGAATTAAAAATTACTAATCATTTATATTATATAAGGCTTCTTATATGAAAAAATGTCTTAATTAAATCGGCTGATTCCCATTTAATAAACAATAACAAAACGTATCTAAGCACTGAGTTATGTTGTATATGGTATTCGTCAAACATTGACCTTAGTTAAACTAGCGTCGAAAACAAGAATTATCTGATAGCTCTTTCATCTGAGCACATATAGTGAATTGATTAGTCGGAAATAAAGGCTGTTATATCCCAACTAATTGTTGGGGGGGTCGTTTCAACACGTGATGGTTTTGGTCTCATTTCTTAAAAGAGTCATTTGTTAATGACGATGAAAAGTCCTTTATTGAGACGACTCTACTGTCAAGTGTTACCTTATTTTCACAAGTGCTTCATTCTCACAAAACTCCACCATAAAAGCTGAATTGTTTGTTAATAACTGAGTTACATGAAAATGATCCCTATTCCCTGCAAAGTTAATGAGTTTTATTAATTATAAATAGATTAATACGTTTATGACAAACAAGGTTTTTTAAAAATTCAACCAGTACAACCTAGCAGATAATAAGAAAAAGAAAAACATCCAGTAGACATTTGACCAGTTTCAATGAAAACCAATAAACCAGGAAATATCATTTTTAAAACCATATATGACTAATTACAAATTTGCTTATTTTTCAAGATTCAGTATTTGTTTATTATTGATCCGTTATTTTCGATAACGTACACTTGTTTTTTGTAACTTCAGTTAATTCAATGCTCTTGTGGGAAGGAATTAAACTAAAAATTGCCAAAAGAATTCGAACAAGCTGCTACAACTTTATAAAATTCAATGTTTAGTCAAACTGTAAAAGACAGTCATATATATGATTATTATACGTGAATTTTCCTCCTAATAAGTGAGGTATTTTCGTGATATAAGAAGATAGTTCCAGTGTTCTGTCTCAGAATTTTGTTCTGAATATTCGAAAAGCACTTCTTTATGAACCCAAAAGTACTTAGATATTTGGATCTGAAAAATTTGGTATCTCATTCACGGATTTTCGATGATTAACGCATCAAACTTTTAGCTTGTTGCTACCGTACATTGGATAGTTGAATAAGTGGATTCGACCCTGAAAAGTTTTACAGATATATGTTCCTAAAATGCAGGTCAATTCCTCAGTGTAGACCAGAAGTTGACCTATGCAGTGACACAAAAGTTGAATATAGTTCTCTTTATGAGTTTAACTAATTTAAAACGAATATTTTACTAGGTTAGTTAATGAGTCGATCTAAGCTAGTGACTAGCTTCAAGATGGATTTCTTGGAGTTGTAGTGAGAAGCCGTGATCAGTGGAGTCCAACGGTGTCGAGGGTGAGAGAGTTATCCACTTTGATCAGTGAATGAAGGGTTGCACAAGATCATGAATTACTGGAAGTTAGACATTAAAATCACTGGATGCCAACTCACTGGTCTAGAGATTAAGCGTTCTCATGTAAGAAAAAAGATTCTTGGTTCGAGTCCCACGTGTGGAATAGTGGATATGTAATGCTTCCAGGTTTTCAATGATGATCTAGCTAAGATCGACTCATGAATTTAATTGTTATAATTACTACAACTTCCACAAATCCTCATTTCGAAAATGATCTTTCCCCGTACTTTTTATACTTCTACTTACTTTAACTGAAAATTCAAGCATTTTTATTAGATTTCAGTGACTTTTTAATGCGTAGATAGGAAGAATTTTAGCTGACTTATTCAACATTTTAGAGTTAAAATTCATGTATTTTGAATCATCTTAGACCGTAATTCTACCACAGATTTGTACAATAGCAGCGCTTACATGATAACGACCGGTCTCCCATTTCTTTACTGATACGTCTCTAGTTTATCATAGATGAATCAGTTTTTGCGACATTCTTGATGATCTTATCATTGCAAATTTTCTATCTCAATCAGCTTACATCAAGAATGAATTCGCTAATATGAACTCAATGAAAGTTAACACCAAGAGTAGGCTCCATTAAATTATATGACCAACTTTGAGTTCACATAAAACCTGAGTAAATTTATCGTACATCACTGTTCCGGTTCCAGAAGTCCTTACAAAAATCATTGATATATTAGTCATTCTAGATATTTTGAGTTATTCAAAGAAGACTGTTAAACGATGAGCATGTATGACTATTAAACAATTATTTACTTTTACAACACTTAGTTTAATTTTAGTATCTTTATTTGGATCTTTGATTTATCATATTGATAGGGTTCTCTCATCAACATCTAATCAACTTAATCTTAAGAAGTATGATAAACTCTGATTGACATTTCAATTGAAAAATATCACATATGAATAAATGTTATCCTGCTTAAATCGTTGTACATGATCTTTTCAAATTAGTAAAATGAACCATAGATGTGAGAGTTCCTTGAAGAACACTTTAAATTACTAATTTAAATCAATATAGAAATTCGAAATACTTAAATAGATCCGAAACTGTTGCTTCCATTTATTTTATACTTTTAATTTAAACAAGTAGGCATCTGTCAAGGTGTGCATACTTTAAAAAAGAATGATTGTATAAATAAATAAATAAATAAATATATGTATAGCAAACAACCAGACTACTGAATTCCTAGTTTCATCATAATCTTTTTTCCAGTCAACCTCATAAATCTTTCAGTTAAACTTGATTATTACCTGTAGATACGAAATAGAGAAATGAAGAGAATAACAGTTGGTCAGATAGTTGGAAAAAAATAAGCTCTTCATAATTTAGGTGTTTCAATTTCTCTGTTTGACTACAGTGTCGGCGTTAGACATGAAGAGACAAAATACATCAACTTAAAAAAATCATTCATTTACTCGTCTTATTCCATAAATCAAGAGTGAAAAATGAGATTCTGTATTTTTTTTGTCCTACACTAGATAATGTGTAAGTGTGTGTTTATGTATCATTTGCAAATAAGCGTAAACAAATTAGATAATAAATAACAATGTTCATTCATTTGACATATAATATTCAAAGAATACTATGCAATATGTCATTGTGTCATTGTTAATGTGTTAAATAGAAAAGAATATTAACTATTCATTTATAAATAAAATTTATTTTTACCGAATCTAGCTATCTAGCTTCAATTGACTAACTCTTTCAACTATGAAAATACTAAATCTCCACAAGACCCCTTCTGATAATAATAATAATATGCTCACTAGTGACTGACTTCGAGAAGTAAATCCAGGAGTTCTAGTGAGAAGCACTGACCAGTGGAGTTAAAACCACGTTTGTTGTGAGATATCAACTCACTGAAGACAATTGGTGAACGGTTGCTCAAACTTCGTGGATTGGTTGAAGTTAGACATTAACACCGTTGGATGCCGGACCAGTGGTCAGGTGGTTACGTGCTCTGACGCAAGACTGGTAGGTCCTGGGTTGGAATCTCACGAGGCCAGATCGTGGGTGCACACTGCTGAGGAGTCTCACAGTAGGACGAAACGGCCGTCCAGTACTTCTAGGTTTTCCTTGGTGGTCTAGCTTCAATTGACTCACACTTTCAACTATGAAAATATCTATAGTTTCATCGAATTATTATTGATAATTTTCTATTGGTAACAAGTTTATTGAAAAAAGTAATATGTTTAATAAATCATAAATTTATTCATAGTCGTTTTGAACCTCAAGTATTCATCTTAGTTTTTTTTAGTTAAAGTTATCATAATAATAAGAATTGATATCTAAGATAATGATATTTGTGTTAGTAAAGCTTAATAATAATTATTAAAACCATGCTATATATAAATTCATTTGGTATTGTTTGTTTTGAATCTTCCCATTGATGTTTAGGATCGAAGTTGATCAGTCTCTTATTGACCATATGTGCATACTGTGCGTATTACCTCCATATAGCCTAAATTCACAAGCATGGTAAGCGAATATGGGTAATGGTTAGCAGTGGAATCCAGGACGAGCTTTTCGTCCTATTTGGGACTCGTCAGCTGGATGTGCTTGCATCTCAGAGTTGATGTTCACTCAGAGACTCGAACCCAGTACCTTGTGAATTAAGGCTATATCGAGGTAATACGCACATTACGCACACATGGTCAATAAGAGATTCATCAACTTCAATCCTAAACATCAATGGGAGTATTCAAACAAACAATACCAAGTGAATTTAAACTACGCCCCATTGCACAAGCAGGTGGCTATCAGGACTCAGTAGCTAAATGGGTAACGCGATGGCGTTTGAAGCGAACAACACTAGGTTCGAGTCTCGGGGTGAAAATCAACTCTGAGATGCACGTGAAGAGCCCCGAATAGGAAGAAGCTCGCGTTCTGGATTCCACTGTTAGCCCCTATCCATCTTTGCTTATTATGTTATACATAAATGAAAATCGAACTGAATATATCAATCTATGAATAAAGTTTATATATTTAAATGAATAAATTGTATTTATTTAAAAAATTAAATTATACAATACAGTTCAAATGACAATTTACAGAAGAGATGAAATTTACTTTTATATACTTTTATTATTAAGTAAATCATTGACAGTCTACTTATAATATTCAAGTAATGAACTATGAACATAATACAGGTATATTGCTATGATTTTCTTAATTGAAATTTTATTTTATTAATTTCTATGATAAATAAAAATTTAAACTAGTTTCTTGATTGATTTTAAACCTAAAGTTTTCAATAATCAAAAGAAATGTAGTTTATAAGAATTAAATTTAATAGTAATTTAATAATAATTCTCATAGTTCAAATCATGAGTCAGTTGAAGCTAGACCACCATGGAAAACCTGGAAGCACTGGACGGCCGTTTTGTTCTATTGTGTGACTCCTCAGCAGTGCGTATCCACGATCTCACCTCACGAGATTCGAACCCAGTACCTATCAGTCTCGCGCGCGAGCATTTAACCGATAGACCACTGATCCGGCATCCAACGGTGTTAATGTCCAACTTCAATTAATCCACGAAATTGCGTCACCGTCCACCATTGTCCTCAGTGAGTTACTATATCACAACAGACCTGGTTGAACTCTCCTGGTCACTCGACTATTAAAATTATAATATCCACAAAAACCCCTTCTGAAGTTAAATTTAAATTAACAATGTTTATATTTTAATTTTTATTAAGAATACAATATACATCATATTTGTTTTAATTAATCAATGAAATATTTTTTTTTCATTTATATTATAAACAATGAAGTTGTATAGTTTCCTGGCAACATTTAAAAAAATTTAATCAGTTTTCATTTACATTACCTTCATTGAAAATTTTAACTGAAATTAACTTGACAAAAATATAAAAATGTTTATGTTTGTAAAGTTTATGAGTATTTTTGTTTTAATTCTTCAATTAGTTTATCATGAATATGGAAGTAATGATGAGAATAATATATAGAAAAGAATGATCAAAGTCAGTTATATAAATGACTGGTTGTTATGATTGTACTATTTTATAGAAAGAATAGTTTTTGACTGAGAGGTTTGTAATGATTGATTTAATTTGTTTGTAGTTTGTTTATTCATAATCTACAGATAGAGTATCATTAAGAACTATACAACACCAACAACTGTTTTGTTCTGATATATATCTCCGTAGCAGTTCACATCCAAGACCCCACAAAGAAAAGAGAGTATTAGCCTCGGTTTTTGTGGCAACTACATCATTTTGAGATAGTGGAGAAGATTTATAGCTCAGGTGGGTGATTTTGATGTTGGTTTGTTCTCTGAGCTGGATGGTTTGGTCGTGGAGCTTTCATCGATGAAAGCTCCACGACCAAACCATCTCTCTCTACTCTCTTTTCTTTGTGGGGTCTTGGATGTGAACTGCTACGGAGATATATATCAGAACAAAACAGTTGGGGAACCAGTTTAAGTCTAAGAAGACCATTCCTTTCTCGTAATCTAATATGGATGGTACTCCACAAACGAGCAGAGAAATCAGGATGACCGGCCATCAGACAAGTTAAGAGCAGGAAAGCAGAAGAACCTGACAGTATACCAGCTGACGCACTGAAGTCAGACAAAGAAGCAACTACAAACATGTTCCACATTCTATTTAGGAAGATTCAAGTGAAAGAACAAGTGTCGACAGTCTACGAACAAGGATATATCATCAACATACAAAACAAAGGAGATCTGAGCAAATACGAGAACTATATAGGCATCACACTACTTCCAGTACCAGGAAAAGTTTTAAACAGTGTTGTTGAACTGGATGAAAGATTCAGTGGACGCACAGCTTCGAGATCAACAGTCTGGATTCCATAAGTATCGATTGTGCACAGATCAAATCGCTACATTACGGATAATCGTTAAGCGATCAATTAAATAGAATTCGTAATTATACATCAACTGCCTTGACTATGAGAAGGCATTTTTCAGTGTGGGTTGGGGAACATTATGAACACTTCTCCAACACTATGGTGTGCCTGAGAAAATCATCAACATCATCTGGAATTCGTACGATGGACTACAGTGAAAAGTGGTGCATGAAGGACGGCTGATAGATGCATTGCAAGTGGGAACCGGAGTCAGACAAAGATGCTTACTATCTTCTTTTCTCTTTCTTCTGGTAGTTAACTGGGTTATGAAGGCCTCGACATCTGAAGTGAAGCACAAAACATAATGGACAGGTCGGATGCAACTAGACGATTCTGACTTCTCAGATGACCTATTCCTTCTATTCTGTTTTTCACGTAAAGGCACGGATTGTCAAAGCAATGGCAAAATTCTTACAGTTGAAGAACATGTAAAATTCAGAACAACTGTTTGCAAGCCAATATCAAAGTCAGAATCTTCAATAAGAACGTCAAGACAGTTCTACTGTACGGAGCTGAAACGTGGAGAACTACTACATTCATCATCAAGAAGGTACATGAATTTACAAACATTTGTCTACTTAAGATACTCAATGTCCATTGGCTGGATACTGTCAGCAACAGTGTATTGTGGAAGAGAAAAAACAAACTTTTAACTGAAAAGGAAATTAGGAAGAGACGTTGGAAGTGGATATGACACACATTGTGAAAACCATCAAACTGCATCACGAGGCAAGCTTTAACTTGGAATCCTGAATAGAAACGGTAAAGGAGAAGATCAAAGGACACACTGCATTGATAATCGGAAGCAGATGGCTGAAACCACCTGGAAAGGATTGCTCAGGACAGAGTTGGATGGAAAATGCTAGTGGTCGGCCTTTGCTCCTCCGTGAGGGGTAACAGGCGTAAGTAAGTAATTAAGCAAAATACATTAATAGTATATTTGCAAATTTAATCAGTATTAAAACTGTTCATTGGATTAGTTGTTAAGCCTACGTTAAATTATTAATCTAAATGATTTAAGAATTGATAACAGGATCGTGTAAAAACTGAACTTAGTCCATTGGTTTATTTCACATTTCATAGTTTAAACTTATGATAAATGTTTCATTGATCATATTACATTATGATGATAAATGTTTGCGATTGAAATAGTCGATTTACTCTCAAGTCAGTCATTTAACATTAATCAAACTTTCTTTTTAAAAAAACTATTGGTAACATAGTAACTGGGTAGTAGGGAGGTATTGTATGAACACCAAATCAAGGTCATACTGAGAAATTATAATCTTTTATTATTACTATTATTATTATTATTATTATCATTCATATAATTACTGTCAACAGATTCTTTTAAATAAGAATAAGTTTAAACAGTTCAAGAAATATTGTCAAATTGTCTATTTGCTTAAACAATAAAGTTCTTTTGTTCAATTATTATAAAATGAAAACTTGTTACTGAGTCTAGTAAGCTGAATCATACGTAAGTAATGATTGTTGATCATATAGTATTAGTAGTATACTAATATAATAAATCAGTTCAAAATCACAATTTTTCTATCTGTATTAAAATCTTGGTGGTCAGATTATTTAATGATAAATAAATCAAATTGTACAATTGAATTTACTTTATTACTTTGATACACTTTATTTTGTTTCTCAGATTTTAACTTAGCAACTAAATCAAAGAAACGTGGCTGTAATAAGATCAGGTGATTAGAAAAGAAACTAACTTTGTTTTCAAATCAGTTTAACATTAAAATGGTTAGTTGTATGATCATCTGGGAATTTTATGCCTAAATTGTATAAGACGTTTTTTTAATAAAAAGTCATAACCTTATTTTTCTGTGAAACTATGGTGTATTATACACTAAATATATCACATTTTCAACAGAATATTAAGTGGCATGATTTATCAAGGTTCTTAATTTATAGAACTCATGATACTGGAATCTAATTATTTTAACACAATTCAGTCCCAAAGATATCACCAGTTAAGGACTTAAACTTCAAAGAAAATCAGTCAACAAGCAAAGTGTGAAATCCGAGAATAGTCTTTATATCATGTTGTATAGTTATCTGTTAATCAAATAATGGTCAATGGACAATCCGTTTCATATATACCATTTGTTCAACCTAATGATGTTTGTTTAGTTTCTTAATGTTGTTCCTAAGAGGGATAGTATTGATTATTTAAAAAAATTAGTTTTCTTAATAACACTAACCTCTTCCTAAGCAAAGATGGATAGTGGTAGCAGTGTAATCCAGTTTGACGCGCGTTTCATCCTATTTGGGACTCGTCAGCTGGATGCACCTGCATCTCAGAGTTGATGTTCACTCTGGGACTTGAACCCAGTACCTTTCGCCTCAAACGTTATCGCGTTATCCACAATACTAATTAAATTAACCTCTTCTATTCAAAAAACATATTAACATGAAAAACATTTTATTTAATATATCTTCGTTATAATTCACAACCTGTTCATGAATAACTCTGGTTAAGATGAACGATAACAAGAGATACGAGGTAAGAAAGAAATTTAACAGTCAGGAGCGTGTTATTATCTGTATTCTTTTAATTAATTATAAAATCCGCGCTGTTATTTTTAAAAACTGAACAACTATTGATCACAGGATTGTACGATGTGTCAAGAATTTCTTATTATTACCTAATAGCATGATTCATTTTATTTAATATACTACACATAACGTCTTTTTGGTTAAAATTAATTATGAATCTACGGAATGAATGTGATTCGCTTGTGTTGTTATTTTGCTAAACTGTTCACGTGAACTACTTGACAATATTAACATAGATTTCTAGAATCATCTATGATTCATCTGTGATTAACTAGGCATTTACAAAAACCTATTCTTGAAATATAATCACCATGTAAGGATAGATGAATAGAATTGTGACTAGTTTCAATCATTCCATACTGAAACGAATGAATACACTGAATATTGCAAAGTTTTAAATCAATGTAGACTTCTTCAATTGATTGCATCAATTCATAATCACATTTCATGAACCATTGGACAAAAATTAGGGAAAAAGCGTTCAATAAATTACTTTCAATTAATTTTAGGTTCTTTATTAAAAGTAGAAACTATGCATTCTGACTGTATGAATTACAGTTTATGTAGATCACTTGACATCATCTGACCTAAAAAGAAAAGTAACGCATAATTCCGCTAGCAATTAAGGCTTTACAGTAAGTATAAGTAATAAAAACGTTCAAAGAATACAGCGTTAATTAAGTAAATATTTCAAGGGGAATTGTTTTTTTTAAACACTTAGATGTCAACGTATGCTTGTCTGATGTCGCCTAGTTTTGTTGCCGCTGATTATTCAAATGAGGAACTATTTTTCATGTAAAACGCTTGCTCAAGTGATTGCATTAAATACCTAGTCCATAGAATTGGTAATCATGTTTATAGTCTAGTAATTGAATAATGAACATAGTACAAACTTAATTTGTTTCATTACCAATGAACTTTGCAACAGAATACTTTAATAAATGACTAGGATTAGTTAGTAAGTATTTATAAATTTAATGTTCTTGCTTGATAGACAAATTTATTTAAAACTAATATTTATATTAAGTCCTGAACGTATAGTTTTCAGTGCTATTGTCTAATGCCTTAGTGATAAGTACTTAGGCAGTTAATTGAGTTTTGTTTTCTGAACTGGATGGTTTGGTCGTAGAGCTTTCATCGTTATTCTGAACGACATCATCAGCACAAACATCAAGTAGAAGTGGAGTATCCGATTTTTGACACATATGACTCGCAGCTTGTTCTGTAGCCATATATGGCGAAAATCGAACACTCCACTTCTATTTGGAGTTTGTGCTGATGATATCGTCCAGAATAACGATGAAAGCTCCACGACCAAACTATCCAGCTCAAAGTACAAAATTGAAATTATCCATCTGAGCTACAAATCTTCCCTACCATTCAGGCAGTTAAACATAACATAATATATCTATATTCTCAATCTATTTTGATGCGATATAACCTTCTACTTAAGCTAAATTCAAATGAGGTAAAAAGGTCCTGAAAATCCCTACAGTTATTTAATGATCTTTAGGAATCTACTAATCGTTAAAGAGTTTCTTTTCTTATTTCACTGATTAATATCAACTACATAACTACTGGAAAACAAGAAGTATGAAACAATTATTTTAACTCATGTTACACATCTTATAGAATTATAAGCAATACAAGATCAAGTTCAAACATCAACATTTTACAAATAGCACGTTATTCTTAAGTTACAGAAATGAAATATATTAGTCCACTATCTTTAATTCTATGAATAAGTTGAGATTCTTCAACATAATCGTTGAATATACGTTTCACTCCCTAATTTCCACAGTTCTTCATTTTGCATCCGTTCATTATGAAAAACAAGTAATTATGCAAAACAAATCTTTAGAATTATTTTTCCATTCATCTTATTGATTATATTATGCCAAAGAATGTTTACTGTACATCTATACATTTAATGATATACAGATGAACGACTGTGTTTATCATATTTTTTCCATAAATCGTATTCAATTTTCGTGTCTTCTCTCATTCTGACTAATTTTCTCCATATTATCCGTCCCTTGATTGTCTATTTCTTGATATCGTTCCCAATTTCAATTTTGTTTACTTCTCAGATTCTGCTTTAATTCTGTCTCATTTCCTACCCTACCTGACTCTCTAACTTCATTCTAAGTTTAGCTTTCTTCTTGTTCCCCGCCTTTTTCAGTCATTAGAAATCTGTTTGTTTCTCACTAAATTCAACAAGAAGTCAAGGTGTGACTTATAGGATAACAATTAACAAACAGACAAAAACGATAAAACTTTTCTAATTTAAATGTCTACGTGTCTTTACATGTAAGACAAATAAAAAGCAAAGTTACAGATGGTAGGGATACATATATGCATATGTACATGTGTCTATAATTTAATGTAAAGGAGTGGTCATAGCTAACATAAAGCATGCTTTCAATAAAATTGTATACAAATATTGATATATGGCATATTATTAGGTCATTTATAAGTTGGATAGAGTGGCTGAAACATACATGAAACATCTATTCATAAAGTCTAGTTCCATCTATCTCCTCCACTTTTTATCCATTGATCAGATTTTGTAGAAATTTGATTAATTTGAAAATGTTTTCCATTAGTAATCAGTACATGTTTTCATCTATTGAAAGTTACATTGAGTTAAAATAGTATTGTTTTTTCTCTAAATCTAATTGAACTTTTTTTCAAAATTATTAAATTCATTGAAAAGTAAATGGAGTAGAACTGATGAAATGGGGAGTGCATTATAACCACGTTAATCTTAATCAAGAATTTAGTTGATTCTCACAACTTTACCAAATAAATTATCCTCTGTACCTAATGTATCACACCTAATCTACGCACTTAAAACAATGATTCTGCATGAACAATACCTCATAAATATTTTTGCGAAAATTCGACCATTAAAGATTGTGCTTCACAAATCTAGTTTCTCTGTTTATCACAAGATTTATATCCCTTCGGGTGATTTGAAACAATTGAGAATCAGAACTAGTCAAAGGTAATTACCTTCTTCTTTTAAGTTCTAACTTAATTGATACTGTGGTGTATGCTACTTATGTCTGCAGATATAAGTAGTGTGTAACATCAGTCGAAATGGAATGTCTGATAGCAGAAGGGTGAGAAGATTAAAATGAAGAGAAGAGAGAAGGAAACTTAAAGGAATCAATATAACAACAGGAATGAAGGGATGATGAAGTTTGTAAGAGGCAATTGATGGAAGATGTGTAAATGATGTATTTGATCTATGATTTTCTCATTTTGCTAAGCCATTGTATAGTTGTGTACTGGAAAATTAATTGGTTATTCCCACCCGAGTATTCGTTCACTACAAAAGTACGAGAAAAACCAAATATTGCTTATCTCTGTGACTTTAAAATAATTACGTCTCCTATTGGTCAAATTCATGATTCAAATAAAGCTAGACCACCTTGGTAAACCTGAAAGCACTGGACGAATGTTTCATCCTATTGTAGGACTTCTCAGAAGTACACATCCATGACTACACACGCAAGACTCCATAACCCTTTACTAATATTATCATGTGCTCACTAGTGACCAGCTTCGAGAGGTTATTCTCGGAGTCGTAGGAAGAGGCCATGACCAGTGGAGTTCAGTCGTGTCGGACGTGAGGCAAATACCAACCGAAGATAATAGAAGATGGCCGCGCGATCTTATGGATTCATTGAAATTAGATATTATTACCGTTGAATGCCGGCTCAGTGGTCTAGTGCTTAAGCGTTCACGCGCTAGACTGAAGACCCTGTGTTCGAGTCCCGCGTGTGAAATCGTGGGTGCGCGCTACTGAAGGGTCCCATATTGGGACGAAACAGCTTTCCAGTGCTTTCAGGTTTTCAATGCTGGTCTAACGCTGATCCGTCCTCAATCTAAATTTAAATATTTAGTTACTAAACAGTAGGTAAATGTATGGAGATATATACCTATTGAGATAATGAATTATTTTCCAATAAAGTAATACCCAAAAATATATTTCATTATGTTTAAAGTTACTAAAACGGACGTTTAGATTCACTCCTAAATTAACAACAAGCATTCACCAATACAATTTCTATGAGAAAATAAACTATATAAAGTTATTTCGTACACATCGTTACTAAACATTTCATACCCAATCATATACATCTCACAATACCTGATGAGTTATAGAATGCTATTTAGATTATTTCCAATTATTATCAAAAAGACCTACTAATCACAATGGTGTTTGCCGTCACTTACTAAGTTCAGAACTTTGTATAATTCTTGTTCACAGTTTCAGATTGAAAACAGATCATTTCATAAATTGAAAAGATATTAATCGTATAAATGTCAGTAATTAAATAAGTCAGTTGAGTTATCTATTTGAGTAAATTATAACCGATAATGTGATTAAAATAATGATAATGAATATTTTTACTTTCAAGTGTTGATATATTTTCCTGGCTTATTATTACTTGAATTTCAACTTTTTCATATAATCCGTGCAACGAATACGTGAATTGATGCTTAAAGATTTAGTAATTGAAATTTACTTAAAGTAACTAACAAAACTTCAATGTGGTTGATGTAGAAATGAAAGAATCAGTTACTCATTTCAGACTCTTTAACAATGTTCAACACACTTTCAAACTATCGGTCAATGTAAACTCATTTTGCATTGTTTATTTGAATTTTCCTATTGATGTTTAGGATGGCAATTGATCAGTTCCCTATTGGGAAGATTCAAACAAACAGTACAAAATGAGTTTTAACTTCACTCCATTGAACAAAGTATTGGTTATCAGGACTCAGCAGGTAAGTGAATAATGCAATGGTGTTTGAAGTAAATGTTACCGGGTTCGAGTCCCGGGTTGAACTTCAACTATGGGATGAATGTACATCCTGCTGACGAGTCCCAACTGGGAACGAACAAGCGTCCTAGATTTCACTACTAGCCACTATCTGTCTTTCCTTATACCGGCCAGTGTATTATGCAATACTCTAACCTCACTGTAAATTATATTTTAGATCAACTGATGAATTAGAAATTTGTCAACATATCCAACATGTTTTCAGATAATTTTTTTCCTGATCATCTATCTGAACACATGTTTCGAGTAAACACTTTTTTCACTAACAAAAATGTGTATATTTTCTAATGACAAGCAAATTTATTCAAGTACCAATCGTTTGTTATGATCTAGTCGCCAAATATTGATATTATTTATAACTCAGAGAACAAAGCACACAAAAAAATACAATTAGTCCATTCATTCAATAATGATTTATTTTAACCAGTCTAGAGTAAATAAATGTAAGGATATATGAATATTACTTTAGAATAATAAACTATTGATGAACACCCACCAAAAGATGTGGTTTTTTGTAATTATACAGGTCAATAATAAAACAAATGATAGAGCAAAAAAGAAAGATAGATTGATAATATTTGTCAGGAAAGATTGTATTATAAACTTACACATATATCTTCATCGTTCTTCTAGAAAACAAAGTAGATGATTTACATCTTTATTATCAACAAATAATGAACGTGAATAAACGAACCCAGTAATTGTGATTATCACAATACTACTACTACTACTAATAATAATAATAATAGTTATAGCAGACAGTATTCTTTCATGTTACAAATTACTTATTGAATCTAAGATGATAACTATTTTTCCTATCTGTTTATACTTAAATAAATTCAATCAAAGTAGGGCAAAGTTTTTTAAAAAAAAAAGGATCATAAATTTCTATCATATCTTCTTTTACATATCTATATTTAAATGAATATACACGCCATTAGGTGCAGAAAAATGAGTAAAATAAATAAATAATAGAGGAAATAGCAACAAAGAAAATTGACAATTGAATATATATAGAATCAATACAACAAGTAACAAACAAAAAAATGACTAAAAC
Organism: Schistosoma rodhaini; assembly: GCA_944470415.2. Lineage (NCBI taxonomy): Eukaryota > Metazoa > Platyhelminthes > Trematoda > Strigeidida > Schistosomatidae > Schistosoma > Schistosoma rodhaini. The sequence goes on along the minus strand of OX104039.1, from coordinate 16,177,911 downwards.
ACGCGTCATTTGTAGATTCTATAACAGTAAATAAATAAACATTAAAAATCTAAATTATTTTAAAATTAAATAACATAAATATTCGTCTAATTGACTTGTCATCAATAAAAAGAACACACATATATAGAATTAAATCTATGGATGGAATGTATGAAAAGTGAATCTATCTGTATACATAGATAGATAGATAGATATACATTTAGAAGTTAAAAGAACCCATGAAATGACAAATTTATCTCTCTTGTCAATTGTCTTAAAAATGTATAATGTTTAATATGATAAACAAAATAAGAAACCCCCCTTTATATAGTTTTAGTAAAATGAAAATGGATATCTGTCTATCTATCCTGTATTTGTATTGATGAGTGTGCAGAAACAATAAAATAAGAAATGATAACTGACCGTTGGTAATAAGTATATATATAGACTCAATAAACTACTCATCTCTCAGAGATCTAATGGGATCATTATTACTTTATAATGTTAACTTATGAAAGAAAGCATCATTCAATTTATTGTATATATAAAAATAAGTAATTCAAACAAAACTTCTAGTGAAGTAATTGTAATTTACTCAGTTCATAATATCACTAAATTGTTGTGCACAATTCTTTATAACAATGTTGATTATATTATAATAGTATGTACTAGTAATTAATTGTAAATTGAATTTCACAGTTGAAGATTTTTTTTCTATGATCGAACAGTAGATGCAAAGTTGTTCTTTCTGAATTCACCTTAACATTTATTCTTATACATAATAATCTGTCAAATCTCATAATGTAAATATTAAGAAATAAACAAACTGAATGGAATTCATGGTAATCACATTTCTCTACAAATTTCTGTAGATAAATGAATAGTAATGCCGAGTTTGAATAAATTTTTTCTGGTTAGAGTTTGTTCAGCTAGTTGATTTTCTACGGAATGGGGTCGCTAACCCCATTCCCAACCCTCCTCCTTAATTCGGGCTTGGGACCGGCAGTAGCCCTCGGAGGAGCTACAAATAAGCCCTCACATGGAGTTCTGAAGGCCAAAGGAAAAGTGGAAAACCAAAAAACACATTACGCCGATAAATTGAGACAGACGTGAGAAGAATGAGAAAAAATTTGATATAACTAGAAAAAAGGCTCAGGACAGAGTGGGTTGGAGAATGCTGGTCGCCAGCCTATGCTCCTTTGGGAGTAACAGGCGTAAGTAAGTAAATAATACCGAGTTATTAATCTAAGATTAGTCGAATTACAGACTAGTATTGAGAAAACTTCAAAGATTTAATTCGTATCTAAATAAAATTCATTTGCTTTAAGATTTCTGGTATTTTACAATTGATTGATCACTGGATGGTTATCATTGTCATATATGTCAAGTCCTTCTTAGTGCAGATCGAATCCTATCGACCTTTTGACTACTCCAACCACCATATTATTTCTGCTATTTTACTAAATCAATTCAAATGACAGATTGGCTTCAACTGAATTATTATGTATTTTATTCACTTGTTTATTAGTAAATACAATCAAACAGAATAGTGTTTATGGAAATTAAATCATTGTTATAGACCACTACTACAGAAAAATGAATTGATTGAATATTTCTATGAAGGAATACATAAAAGCCATTTGGTGAATATTATTAAATAATGTAAAAATGTCATAAGTGGTCAATGCTTATAAAGCTTTTTAAGAGGATGCTAAATAATGTATATTTCAGTCCTAAATAAAATAGCTGTTGCTTGAATATTTTAAATACATTGTTGCTAAAATTTAAAATCCTTCCAATTGCTGCTAGCCATCCTGTATATGACATAGTATTTACCATTACGTCTCAGATCGTGAAGGCAGGCTAGAATCCTGAAGAAAGTATCAATTCCATAAATATCATAGGTACACCTTGTTGGCAAGTACCAACTAGTATGAAACCTAGGTCTAGGGTTTTCCATCTGACATCTCAACATGAGGGAAGAGATATCGAGTCCTTCACATTAGTGATCAGATTAAAACTTTGAATTTCCAAGTTGTATATTCAAAATTTTATATTCAATATGTCATAGGACATATCTCATTAGAATGAATAAATTTGTGCTAAATGACTATTATCTACTAAATATTATGATACTGAACCAGATTAAAGGTAAAATCTGTTTTAAACTTTGGTTATTTTGAAATTTAAATTGTCTACTGCCTATTCAAATTATTTCAACTAGTACTTCTCAAAAAAACATTCTTCTAACAGTTCAATCTGATCTAATGTTGTTCTTTTAGACTTTATGTTTAATCTTGAATAAATAGTTTTACAATATTTGAGATAGTTCATTAGTATTTGGAAAATATTAAAAACTTAGACACTGAAATTAAATAACTTCAACTTCTAACCCTATCTGTAAACAAAACGTACATTTATTATTAGATTGGAGGTTTATAGAGATTGTAGTAATTATAATAATTGAATTTATGAATCGATCTAAGCTAGACCATTACTTAAAACTTTGAAACAGTGAATGGCTGTTTCGTCCTAGTATGGGACCCCTCAGCAGTGCGCATCCAATGCTTCCAGGTTTTTAATAGTGGTCCAGCTTAGATCTATCCATAAATCCAACTATTGAAATGAACATTTGATTGTAAGTAGACATTTTTTGTACTGATTTGTTTTTTCATCTAATATATCATAGATAATTTATATTTTCTTGAAGAAGTCTGGATCCAATTGCCTGATGAAATGTCAAAGTAACTTTGCTTAACTTTTTGAAATGTTCACAGATATGAATCTCATTTTAAGATCCGATAAAATTAAATCCAAGAAAGTCACTTTCTTCATCGTTAAGCAATGTATTTGATCTGCTGCATTTATATTTACTATAATAAGTCGAAGCATCATTTACCGAACTTTTGAATAAACTGGTATTAAAATCTATTGAGTATTGTAATTACCTAATAAAAATTGGGATTTTGTCAGAAGTAACTTTTAATCATAACAAAAGTTACTCATTTGTTTATCTATGGAATATATTTTCATTGTTTACAATCATAAATGGAGCCCAAAACAAAATCACCTTTCGACATAAATTATGTTACATTCAACAGAATAAATCTTATTATTTAGTTATTTATTTCATATTTCACATATGTTGCCCACAAAACAGACGATAAAAACTATCTTACATAGAGTCATGACTTATGTAGACCTACTCACTTATTTACCAACATTCAGGTATTAGCAGAATCTCTTATGGCCAATATGACTATTTCTATGTATATACATGCACGTGCAATGTATTCAATCGTATAATAATCCTATGAATCACATGATTGCAAACAACTATGAAACTAACAAAATCGAATAAAATATAACTTGTAATTCGTTTCTTCTTACAGACAACTTATTATAATTATTAATTTGTCACAATAAAGATGACAACTGAGACTCAATAAATCAAAATTTGTAGTCAAACTTGAAGTAAATATCCTTTAATTATGATGATCATTGTGAGCCTTTGTGAAAAATGTGTTGCTTATTTATTTCTTCCCTAATCTTCATTCCAACATATACAAAAACATTCGAACAATAGATCAATACTAATGTCTATGTGACAAAGAAATCACTGAAAAATGTGGAAATTAATATGTAGCCTGATGATATGTTGCATCCTGAAGGTGAAACCTGAAAATGAAAAGAAAGGGAAAAGTGAGCTGACAGGTCAGTAATGAAATAGAACGTATTTACATTCAGTATTGAAAGAAATCGGCAATAAATCGAGATAACGTAAGCAACAGATTAAGATAAACCTGACAATCGAAACTAGAAGTTGATAACATAAGATTTTAAATAAATTACAAAACGTTTACTTTAACAAAACGGTGACAACTCGAAGCCATGTAGCATACCCAACGATTCCTAGTTTATATCATCAATTGAATATAGCAAGACATCCACTGGACAGAAAGAAGCATTCGACACCTGTTTTGTTCCCGTATAAAACTCCTCAGCAAAGCATACCCACGATATCACTGGACAGCAAGCCCACAACCTTTAAAGCTCATGTTAAGCATTAAAACTTCAGGTCATTGAGTTGAAACCCAATGATTTATGTTTCCAACTTTAACCAGTTAGCAATATTGTGCAACTATCTTCCAACGCTGTTGGTGGGTGACGATAACACACCTAGCATGAATTAAATTCGTTTGTTATGACTTCTCACTAAAACCACTTCTCTGCATTTCTTTATTGGATCGTGGATGATTTTTTGCGATTTTATACTCTCATATTGTTCCTATATACTTTTCCTCAGGTAAAAAAACAATGGTATTATGAATCAACAACTTTAGTGACTGTGTATGTTTGTATCGTTTTTACTCCAATGAACCACTCATTATTTAGTTTGTTACTAGTAAATTTATTAGCTATAGTGTTATATTTGGATAGAATAAAATGGAACTTTTCCAGTAAACTTCGCTTCAGAACTAGTGAACATTCTTCAGAACACTGAAGTTATATGATATTATTTATACTTTGTTGTAGTATAGTTTTAGATAGACATGATAAATATCTCTAAAGTGATTGTTTAAAAAATATAGTAAGGTTTTCGGTTGCCTTCAGTAGATTGTTAGCTACACATAACATCTTTATTCTACATTTAAGTACTAATGGATATTATGAGTCCGTAGTTATTGGCTCTGTTTTGTAATGGCTATTCATTTAGGAATTAAGTGATATTTCCTCTTAAATACAGGGATTCAAAGTTTTCAATAACTGATGTTTACTCATTTGCACTTTACCAGAAAATGAATAAACATTAAATTAGCTAGTAGTTACCATATTTTAAAAGTCCATAAACGAAAATACTGAAAATGAACTAAATGAATCCTGTAATCTTATTGGAAGAAAACAGAAATCAATAAGCGTAAACGGGGAAGAAATCAACCAAAAAAAGTGTTGCTCAAAAATAAACTACGGAAAAAGTCACACACAAAATCAACTAATTCACGCTGCCAGAAATAAAAATTTCAGTAAATTTTATTTAGTTTTATGATGCATTTGATGATGATGATGATGATGATGATGATGATGATGATGATGATGATGATGATGATGATGATGATGATGATGATGATGATGATGATGATGATGATGATGATGATGATGATGATGATGATGATGATGATGATGATGATGATGATGATGATGATGATGATGATGATGATGATACAGAGAAGGAGGAGAGAGGAGTAGATATCAATGAAAATTCATATACTCCTCTCACATTTTTTTTATGTTTACTGTTAAAATGAATTGTGACAACCCTACATATCTTATGCACTCATAGTATTACAGTTGAAGTATTATCATTCACAAACACATAGTTATCTAGATATATAGGCAGGATGGCAAACATATAAATCTGTAGATAAACGTATATATTATTCTGTAACATTAACTATCAGGGCGACAAGTCATCAAAATGAAAGCGGTATAGTTATTTAATACATGAAGATCAAAGTAATACAAGAAATTTTGCCGCTACATTTGTGAACATGTGTTTTCTTCCATTTTTATAATTATTAATATTGATCATCATTCTTTTTCCTACTAATGGTGATAATGTATATGTTTCTTGTTTATGACCTTATACTGAGAAATGTGAAAAGAAGCTACAATATCCAGTTTTTTTTCCATGAAGCAACGGAATAAATATTGTTCTTTTTTTCAACTTGACTATTTCAGATTAGTCTACATATAAACTAGTATATATGTAAAACAGTAGTATAGTATGATATATAGTTAATTTTCAAAAAAGTACCATAAATAGATTCTAAGAACATTTGTTTGTAAATTATTTTACTAGTTATTTTCTTTTTGAGGTTGATTATTGTTAGGGGAATTTTAATTGTACCATTAAGTCATTCATTGAGTTAATGAAATGAACTATATTTATTATGCATTCACTAGGGAAAAAAAACATAAATCTTATTTCTTACTTGATATTAGATTCACTTTTTTAGTGAAATTTTATGTAATAACTTAAAGAAAACAAACTACCTAATACAGAAACAGAAATGAATGAAGCATATAAGACAATTGAAGTATGTAGATAAAATATCATCTATATTTTTCATATGGACGTGAATAACTTTAAGTAATAATATCATGTGCTTACTAGTGACTAGCTTCGTGAGGTAATTCTCAGAGTTCTGGTGAGAAGCCGTAACCAATAGAGCTAATCTGTATCAGTTAGAGACAGGTATCTACTTCAGACAATGGTGGACGGTAGCGCAATATCATGGTTGAAGTTATACAAGGCTCAGTAGTCTAGAGGTTAGTCATTCACGCGCGTGACTGAAGGTCCTGTGTTCGAATCCCGCGTATGGAATCGTGTATATGCACTTCTGAGGAGTCTCACACTGGGACGAAACGGCCGTTCAGTGCCTTCAGGTTTCCAATAGTGACCTAATTTTGATCGATTCATGATCTCAATCAAAAACTTAATAATCTCCACAACTCCATACTGGTGAAAAAAAGGTAAATTATATAAATTCTCCACTTTATCTTATAAAATATAGTTCAGGAAATATTTAACAGATTGAATAAACCAGTATCGAAAAAGGTAACTCAAGTAGTAGTAGTAGTAGTAGTAGTGACTAACTTCTCAGTTTAGCTGCTTTCTGGAACTGATGACATCTGGCGTTCTACTTCTTTAAAGCTTTATAAACGTAAGATAATACAAATTAGAAAATATTTACATTATATTCTCACAATATAATGGCAATTAAGTAAATTGAATTAGATTATTTGTAAATAATTCTATGATTTAGAGTCACTATAAATCATAGATTATGTGTGCCTCTTCGTTTTTTTGTTAATCTCCTAACAGTTTGTGATATTGAGACTCAACAAACTGGATTATATTACTAAGTGTACACAATAGTTCCTTTAATGTTTTGAAGAAACAATATTAAATTTTAATTCAAGCCACTTTAAAAGGATAAGCATAATCAACTGTTCTTGATTACATAACTGACTACTAAATTATATCAAATAAACATGAAAGTATAAATGTATGCATTTTGATTCATTTCTATTCATAACATTTATCTAGCGAGGTGGGATCGTGGATGCGCACTGTTGAGAAGTCCCACAATAGGATGAAACGGCCGCCCAGTGCTTCCAGGTTTTCCATGGTGGTCCAGATTCAATTGATTCATGATTTCAACTACATAAAATTACTAGAATTTTCCACAGAACTCCTTTCTGATAATTACTCGTCTCCTTAATATCTCTTCTCTTGGTTCAACCATCACTAAAACAGGTTCTCCATTTTTGAATCATTATCAATAATGAGTAAACAAACGAGGAACTAATCGTTCAATATTTTTTTTTAGATTATGTTTATAGTCAACCAAAATAACCCATTCCTAATTCATATGATATTTGGCTGCTTGGTGTTTAATGACAATTTTAACATTAACTATATCAATTACAATCGTTTATTGTATATTACAATTGAAAATATTGACCAATGGACTCAAAACTATCCACAACGACATAAAAACTGGTTCTATGGGTCTGATCAGATATGGTATTAAATAAGTGTTTTTATAAAGTATCATGAATTCAAATGAAATGGGTTTTGTATTATATTTCAGTTTATTTATGAAATAATTAAACTAATAATTCTTTTAAATTCACTTAGTATTGAATTCACTTAGTATTGTTTGTTTGGATGCAGGTACATCCAGCTGACGAGTCCCAAATAGGACGAAACGTGCGTCCTGGATTCCACTGCTAGCCACTATCCATCTCTGCTTATCACTTAGTATTGTTTGTTTGAATCTTCCCATTGATATTTAGGACTGTAACTGGTCAGTCTCTAACTGGCATATGTGCATACTGTTCGTATTGCCACGATATAGCCTTATTTCACAAACATTGTAAGCAAAGATGGATAGTGGCTAGCAGTGGAATCCAGGATGCGCGTTGCATCCTATTTGGGACTCGTCATCTAGATGTACCTGCATCTTAGAGTTCTTTTCTCTCATTCTATTTTTTGGTTTCATAAAACTGCATTGACATTGTAATTGTAAAAGCGCTTATATCAATCTTAAAATCTTTTATGGTAAACTATCTTCACGCCTTATCAATATTCATATCCATATAATCATTTAATAATTAATTTATTGGTCTATTGTCGATTATGATTTAATAATATGCTTGTTTCGTGTTTTAGATCAATGATATCTCATTGTTTGTATGAGTCAACAAGTAATTTACAAGATATTATGTTATACGATAGCAACTAGACTTGTTTTTCTTAAAGATTTATATATAACAGGGAACATAAAATGAAGTCATTAATTGGTGATGCCATTACTACTACTGCTACTAATAGTAATAGTAGTAGTAACAATAGCGGGAATAATGGTAAAATTGTATAAAAAAACGCATAAAGTATAAAAGAGAGTTAGACTAGTTTATTATATCAGTAAGTGAACAACCAAGGGTGTTGGTGAAGGCTATAAATAAAGTACAAGAAGTAGAATGAAAAACAAAACTAGTTAAAATAAGGGCAGGGGGATGAAAAGTGAAGCTGAAAATAAGAGAGTCTAATAAGTGACTGAAAGCAATGGTAGATTATTTTCCTTTTCTCTTTAACTAAATATAACTATGTGTAACTATATGTAAACATGTGTAAACTTTGATCACCCCTTACATTGATTGTCTTCCTTCCCCCTTCCTTTTCCACTTCTAAATAGAGAAAGTCAAGAAAAAACATACTTCCTTATAAAATTCTTTTATTCTCGTTACCATTTTATTTGTTTTTTTTTCACGGTTAATTTACGAGTTCTAGGTCAATTAGTCAAGTAGTCAGTTGGTACTGTCTTTCACAGATTGCTTCTTTTATAATTGTAAAGGGATATTAAAGTTATTTTGACTTGGCTTTAAAGTAAAATACTTATCATTCCTTGTGAATTACAGACTAAATTAATAAGTTGATTTAAAAATACTGGCGCTTCTTTTGCAAATTGTTTATTTTGCCAACTGATTGTATATGTATGAAGAGATTGAGTAGATTAGTCACACTGTCCATAACAAAAATGAACTAATACAGATTATATATAATTTAATAGACTTACTCAAAGTTTACAACTTCTTCAGTGATTTCTTCTTTACTGAGACAACCATCAAAATATATTTTTATATGACACGCGTAATAAGGTCAATAGGGCATGGTATGTCATAAAAGATTTTCGACTTTTATTATCCTCAATTTATTTATTCCATCATTTTATTTATATATAAACAAACTAGTCTCATGAATATAAGCAGCTGTTTGAGTCAAGGGTGAAAAAGAAGAAGATGAAGAACAATAATAACGGTAATAAAAGGGCACAACATATCGATTTTATTTTATATTTTTAGGGAAATAAGTAGTATGAGTATGCATTAAAATAATTATGGATTACTGTTCATTTATTTCAGTTAAATGATATGTAGTGATTCATTGAATTTTAAGGTAAATTTTTCGACTTTTATGATCAACACACTTTTTATTTATTTTGTCTTCATATATATCCATGATTTATTTTGATTTTCCTATGCTTCTTTAAGCCTTAGATCATTCTACAACCTACTTTTGATTCATGAAATTTTCAAGCTGTTTATGATTTAACTTCTTTCTAAACCTCTATAGCGGAAAAGAGGAAGGCCAAAGAACACATTACGCCGAGAAATAAAAGCAGACATGAAAAGGATGAACAACAACTGGAAAGAACTGGAAAGGATTGCCCAAGACAGGGTTTGATGGAGAATGCTGGTGTGCGGCCTATGCTCCTGCACGAGGGGTAACAGGCGTAAGTAAATAAGTAAAGGCAGTTTTAAAACTGATGTCTGTTTATAAATGGAATAGTCTTTAAACTAGTGGGACTTGCTACGTTATCTCTCTGTGAAAATACAATAATAATTGAAATTTTACATATTTTCAATATTGGGGATGTATTCCACTAATGTAGTTGATAGTACTGAAATTTATGGTACAACACTTATTGTAGTTCACTACCTAACTTGTACTCTTAATGCGTATCTACATGACATGAATTTATCCAAGAAATTTAACTGAAATGTTCTGAATTTTTCGCTAGTACGCATTGTAATCTTACTGTAACCATTTAGCTAATCGATTTATATAAGTACTTCTTAAAGCTTCAAAGCATTCTCCAGGTCATAGAAACAAAAGATAAAGATTAAATACAAGGTTCTGTCTTTTAAAAACACATATAAGAGCTTGCATTATTTAAAATGATGGTCTGCTGTATCATAGAAATTAACCAAACTCTAATGAAAACTAAATCATACTAGATTTTATCAGTTTATTAAGCCTGAAGAAATGTTGGGGTATTTTATTGACGTAATAGTTTAATCTCATTATGCTTGTTACACAACAAAAATTATATAAAAAGATCATTTCAGTTTGGCTTCTTCTTCACGAAATACCTACTGATGTAAAGTAGTAGATTCATTCATTTATACTATGGTTGTCAACTTCATTTATACCTTCATATGATTAAACTTAAGGATCTTACTTGTAGTCAGATATACTGAGTAATTTTTTAGTGGATTTTTCATCCAAAACGATACTTAACGAACTGATTGAAAAAATCTCAACCCATCTAAGAAGTGTTTGAATGAAATATTAACATTATACAGTTAAAGGCATTGTTGTATGGTCCAAGTTACAAAATGTTTGAATGAAAATTGGATTACAGTTTAACTGTTATATATATACGAAATTTATTGATATATTTATTCAACTTGTGGTTACAATTATGTTAACTGTAGTATTTCTGAAGATAAACAGACTAAAAATTTTCAGCATCATCAATTGACAATCGAATACCTTTCTTAAGTTCGCCAAGTGACTAAAGCTATACTTAGGTATCTAAAAGGATAGATTTGCAAATAGATCTTTACCATGGTGATTTCATAGTAAGTTTATTACGTCATTTTTTCTTCTGTCTCTCTCTCATTTTAATTGCATCATTTATTTTGAAGTAGTAGATTTATTATTTATTTTTTTAACTAACGGATCTCAACTTGGGTTATTCTTAATTACCATTAATTTATGTCCAACTACTTATATCTTATGATCCAGAATGTTCTCTCAAATATTATATTTATTTACCATACTCACTATATATCCCCACTTTCACTACTCCACCATGACGATACATATCCATTTATACTATTATAAGTATGTAAACTTTACAATAATTTTGATTTTAATTACTGTAAGTTGTAAACCATTGTTGAGATCCTAGCTAAATATAATGAATTCATGTTATTCTGTTTAATTCTTTGCTCTTGCTTTATTCAAGATAGTAAAGGAGACTAAACCATGTGAATTCTGGTTAGCTTTTTTAGCGGGTTAGTTTCCTACGGGATGGGGTCACTAAACCTATACCCAACCCTCCTCCTTTACCTGGGCTTGGGACCGGCAGTAACTCTAAAAAAGCTACGGGTGGAGTTTAAGCTATGTGAAACAATTCAAATATTTTTAATAATCATCGTTTTTTTAGAAGCATTAGATAGCATCTACACTGAGAAATGATCTCTTTATAGATACTATCTCTTTCTGTATCTGAAAAAAATTCCCAGACTGTTTATTTACTGTTATTTACGATCAAGTTGACTGACAATTATTTCCTTAGGTTATTACTTTTAAAAATTACATACATGATTATTAATGACACTTTTGTAAGAAAAACCATTCCTATAGAAAGCGACAAACGTGAAAAATGAAGTTGAAATGCGTTATATATTATTTGTATATGTAGACAATTTAAACAAAGCCTTACATCAGACTCTTACATCAACTTGACGCCCAAATACTATGAAACTACTCTCTCTAATTTAAACGAAAGTTCTTATATAGAGCCTTTCATATTTCATAAATAATAATCATTTTATTACTACTTAAATTATTTCTTGTTAGTAGTTCAATATAAAAACTATTTTATTACTCTAAAAATAAATTTCCTGAAAGAAAAAAAATATTTTTGAGTTATTTAAATGAAAAATTAAAGAAAAATTAAAATTTAAAATAAACAAGTAAATATTGATACCATAAACAACTTCAATCACGCAATCTTTGTCAATTATTCATTGGTATAGTGATTATCATATCAACAAAGTTAATATTATCATACCCTTCCTACTTACTCTATCAAACGTACATACATACACACATACATATATATATATATGTATATACGGAATTATCAACACAATTTGGAAGGTTTGATTAACTATTTTGATTATTTTATAAATGATAATGAATGTATTAATTTCTAATATCTTTTCATTAGTAAGAGTTTAACATTTGCTTTCATTTAAAATGATGATAATCTTTACTGAAGTTATGGTAGATTTTGATGCCTATTACAATTACAGTGAAAGATTTTCTCTTTCTCTTTTCCTACTTTTGTAATTTAAAACATTTTCAACGTTTATGCTCTTCCACAATCTAGTACTACAACTTTACATTATTTCGGAGTTTCATCTTATTCATCAGTAATCAGTATGTTTTTTTGGGGGGAAATAATGGATTTGTATATGAATATTAACTACAGGTTTCAACACAGGGGGGTACTGGTATATATATACTAATGAATGGAGTGGGGATAACCAATTTATTTATTAATACAAAATTACAGAATATCCTTATAAAATATGAAAACCATACATAAATTACTTCATTTGCATATCTTCCATCAATTGTCTCTTAGAAACATCATCGTCCCTACATTCCTGTTGTTATTGCAGTTTCTCTGTGTTTAAACTTCTATCCTTTCCAATTTGGTCTTCTCAACCTTTTGCTGCCAGGCAATCCGTTTCTGATTAGCGTTACATAAGTAGCTTTTTAATAAATTCCTACTTCAAACTGCCATATGAGTAATGAACAATAACTGATTGATTAGCTGTAAATAAACATGCCTCAACAGCGATTTTGTCAAATGTTCAGATGAATTCTTATTTATCACTTCTTAAAGCATGTCTATGAGAGAAGCACTACTCATTGAGCAATAATGTTTAGAAATATGGCAATCTTTCACGTATAACAAAATAGAAGACATGCTGTGATGAACGAGAAAACAGGTGTGGACGAATAATTGTATTTTGATACAAAGTTGCAGAGTTCTTTCATCAAATGTAAATACCATACGTTCAGTAGTTCATTTGCAAATCCTTCATCATTTCTCTCAAGCTTCATCGTACCTTCATTGTTTTAACAATTACTCGCTGTCCCCATTCTCTTAGATTAGATCATTCCAGCGTTCTGCTATCATGCTTTTCACTTCTGATTGTTGTTACATACTACTTATGTCTATTGACATGAGTGACATATATCACATAACATATATCCTGAATCTCGTAGATGATGTTTTCCGGATTTGACAATAAAAACAATCCTTGTTCTTATACACTACTCTTAGAAAATTTACATAAAGGCAAAAATAACTTATCAGATCAATGACTTCTTCAAACCTATATGTTTCAACTTATAGACATATATGTATCAATTATGTATGTATTCATGCACACAAATATACATACAATATATGTATGTTTTCGGTTGTACAAATATGCAAACGACACCGTGAAAGTGAAAGAGATAATATGCATTGAAAAAGGCATGACTTATGTGAATAACTAGACTAGATTTTTTTTTCAAAAGTCATATATACATTTGAATACTTTTACGAATTAATTTTAAACTAGGCAAATCAACAGTTTCAGAGATAGAGAATGAAATAACAAAATACAGGGTAGATTTCTAAGTCTTATGAATGTTGATCCACGAAATAGAATTAAAGTTGTTGTGATTTATAGCAATTTAGTTTGTAGAAGACTAATGTCAAGACTGTGTCTACTTACTTTTAACCTTTAAAAAGTGTGTTTACAAACCCAAAATCAATAAGAAGAAAAATGGATCTTTTTAGACCTCTTAGACTAGTTTTTTTAATTTCCTATTTTGTACGTGTAATAATGAAACTGTACTAAAATCTCCCGTAAGTATACATTATAACGCACCTCAAAGCAACTGAATTATATATATATATATATATATATATATATATATATATATATAGGTTTAAACATATATTTAACTTGAAAAACTTGTAGTTTCATTCAAGCATCCGATTAAATTATAAGCCATAAGTATAAGAGTTAGTATAAAATACAATTCAGTTGTCTGCGCAAGATACTTTGGATCCGTTGGTCAGACACTATCAGCAACATTCTACTGTAGGAGACAACAAACCAGATTCCGGCGGAAGAAGAAATCAGGAAAAGGCGCTGGAAGTGGATAGGATACACATTGAGGAAATCACCCAACTGCGTCACAAGACAAGCCCTCACTTGGAAACCTGAAGGTCAAATGAGAAGAGGAAAACCAAAGATCACATTACGCCAAGAAATAAAGACAGACATGAGAAGAATGAACAAAAATTGGATAGAACTAGTAAAGAAGACCCAGGACAGAGTGGGTTGGAGAAAGATGATTGGCGGCCTATGCTCCATTAGGAGTAACAGACGTAAGTAAGTAATAAAATATGATAATAATCATAGACAGTTACATCATTTCCAAATATTTTTTATTATTGATTTGTTAGAATGTTCTCAGAAATAAAAGAATTTATTATCGTAGTGTTCTCTATCAAATCCGCCTGTTGCCCCTCTGAGGGCTATTACCTTTAAGTTTATATCAGAATGGGTGATTATCGCATTAGTATACTGATAATTAGACGTGGATAATGATATCTTTCTAGTGAATAAAGTGTTTTTGAATTGAAAAGTGCCTAATGTACCTATTTTTTCTAGATATAAGTTATGTACTTAATTTCTGTATGATATACAATGAGGCAATAACCGGCATTTTTAGTTTTATGTTCTTAGATTATAATAACTTCTAAAAGAAGGTGAATACAGTTGATTGGTCAATTAACTAAATTTTCTTAAACAATTCGAACATTATTATTTCAATACGATTGTCATAACGAACGATTAAAAGCATTAGGTGACAGGACTCGAAATCGGTTACAGTGATACAGATATATTCACTTTTTTTTCTTACATCTTGAGTTTTGAAATTATCTATATACCTTTCATTACTTCTCAAATCATATTATCTATGCCTAATCATTGCAGCAACCATTCATACTGTTACCACTTCTACTACTCTTACATTTATCATGATAAATTCGTCTCGCTGCATGAATGTGGTGTAGGGATTTAAAGTTATGCACATAATTTCTGAAATCTCACTTGAGTCTGACTGACTTAAAATATTTTCCAAACGAGTTTTCTACCTAGTCAATAGATTCTTATGACCATTAACTGAGACGTGAAAAATCGTTAAGCTAAAATGCTTTCGCTTCACAAAATTTAACTGCCTAATTATATACGTTATAAATGTTTAAATTATCATTAGGTGTAAGTAATTATAAATAAATTCCTGCAATAAAATGATCAGTTTTTAATCAAAAAGATTTTTTCAAAACACTGTATTCTTTTAACTTCATTAAGTTACTTCTTACCATTTGCAATTAACATGGGCAGACTTCACCTGTAAGTGATAAGTATGGAATTAGAAAATAGTAGGAATTTATTAGATGGTTTAAATTTCTCATTTCTAGTTATCCTTCTATTAACAAGAGCTCGTTTTCTACTGGATGAGGTTGTTGACCCCATGCCCCGAGCTTGGAACCGGTAGTAACCCTAAGAGAGCTATAAGTGAATGTCAAGCCAGTTCTGTTATACGGAGTTGAAACTTGGTGAACTACCACAACCACCATCAGAAAAGTACAAGTATTTATAAACAATTGTCTACGCAAGATACTGAATGTCCGTTGGCTATATACTATTCATAATAGCTTAATGTGGGAGAGAACAAACCAACTCCTATCTGAAGAGAAAATGAAGAAGAATAAAGAACACACTGCATCGGGAATGGGGAGCAGACATGAAAAGGATGAATAGCAACTGGAACCAACTGGAAAGGATCATTGAGCACAGAGTTTCAATGAAGAATACTGGTGGTCAGCTTGTGCTCCTCTACAAGGGGTAACAGGCGTAAGTAAGAAAATAGGAAATTCATTAATATTTAAAATATAAATTAATTTTACCTAGTAGCTCTGATCCAAAATGAATCTTAATTTCTTTTTTACTTATTAATTCCTCATCAATATTTAATTCTACATCATAAATGCAATCTTATATAGTTGATATCATGAGTCAATTGAAGCTAGACCACCAAGGAAAAACTGAAAGCACTGGATGTTTGTTTCGTTCTATTGTGGGACTCCTCCCACTTTTGATAAATTCAATTAACGAGAATCTAAACAACGTTAATATTGATCCTTATTAACTAACAAATTGCCATTTAAGAAGTACTTGTCTTATGAACGATGATACATTATTCAAATCTACATCTCTTTGAATGTTCGACTGTTTGTTGTCATAACAACAATATGACTAATAGATAACTATAAGCAATTATCATCAACAAAATTCTAAATATTTCAAAGAGATAAATAATATTCTGATCAATTTCAGACAAAGTTTTCTCATAATCAATCAAATAATCAAATGAGATCAGACATATTTTTCATCATGAGATCCTATTTTTTTTTAAAACTTAATAACATTTTAGTAATGAACAAATGATCTAAGATGTAAAATACTTTTCCATACAGAAATAAATCTTTAATCTTCTATATATAGATTTAAATATTTGCTTAAATCTTTTCATTTCATTGTATGATATAAAATTTTGGTAACTAAGATATTTGATTTTTTTTCTACTTGTTAACATGATTAATATTTATTGATCTCGCTACACAACCCCCTTTCATTTAATAATCATTAATACTCTCCAATATATATATATATATATATATATATATATATATAGGGCTAGTTATCCTCACAGATACCAGTGAAAAATAGGATAAATTTTCTTTTTTTTCTTTTGACAACAGACATTAAAAATTAAACCATCATGACAACTGACCACAACGACAAAATGACTAGTTATTAAAACAACAAAAATCTGTTGATATATAGATGAATATACTTGTCTGATTTACAGACAAATTTTTAGAAGAGATTAATGAATATCTTACTGGTCTATTAAATTCTTTTTTTTCTTCTTTATATTGTGTACAAATGACTAGATGCTTGTGTGTGTGTGTGTTCATGTGATTATGAGAGAAATAATAATTCAATGAAAAATTTCATTTGATCATATAAGTTTCAATGGTATACAACAACAACAACAACAATAAAGAGTAAATAAATAATAAAAGAAAAAAATTAGTTTATCATTATTATAAACAGAAAAAAAAAGTGGAAATAGTTTAAATCAATATTATCAATAAATCATGTATTCATAATGATAATAAAAAAACTAGTTAACCTTTGTTCTTTTTTTCCTTCTTTTTTCACTTCTGTTTCCCCCTCATGTTTTTTTTTCATTAAATTAAAGAAAACAAAAGAAAACTATAGAATAGATATATACTCAACAATATCTTATAGAAAAACTTCAATTATTCATATTAGTGTCTATGTGAAAGTGTTAAAAATATAAATAATCATGTGTAGAAAGAAAAAAATTGGAATAAACATAAGTTAATTTATCAAATTCAAGTAACTTAATCCAAGTTTATCAAGAAACTCTGATGATGATGATGTTGATAATAATAATAACACTAATTTATCATAAGAAGAAGAAGACCAGAATATAAATGACGAAAGTATATGTATATAAGTATGACATAGTGTATGTATACCGATTCACAGTACATTACGAATTCAATACTTTTTTTAAAACTGGCTTTGACTACTTCGTGTTAATACTGTAAGTTTTAAATAAAAACAATTTATATTTTTTGGAAGAAATTTTTTTTCCACTAATAGTGGATTATCTAAGGCAGTCAACGAGTAATAAAGATCAATTTCTTTCTTTTTTTATCTCTACCGCCATTATGTCATTGTTTAAATGTCTTATATATAAGAGGGGGGTTTTGTGGAGATTTTAGTAATTTTAAATAGTTGAGATCATGAGTCGATCGAAGCTAGACCAACATGGAAAACCTGGAACCACTGGACGACTGTTTCATCCTATTGTGGGACTCGTTAGCAATGCGCATCCACGATCCCGCCTTACGAGATTCAAACCCAGAACCTATCAGTCTCGCGCCACGGCACTTAACCGATAAACCACTGAGCCGGCACCCAGCGGTTTTATATACCGATATTTCAAAAGTTTATGAAACTACTGATCAATATTCAATGAACGGGTGAAATTTAAAAACTTATCATTTACATATGTATTTTTAATAATTGAATTCATGAGTTGATCTAAGCTAGACTACCACTGAAAACCCGGAAACACTGGACTCATAAATTGAACTATTAAGATGACTACAATCTCCATAAATTCCCATTCTGAAATATGTATTTATTTGTGCGAGTTAAAAAAAAAACGAGTACTGATGGCTTTTTATTTTCAAAGAAGAAAAATTGGATAACTTCTTTCATAATGTTATTTTAAATGAAATATTATCTAGTTATGGTTTAAAAAAACTAATACCTTCAACAACTTTAAATGAAATCCTGTAGACACAAAAAAATTTAATGATCTACTTAATGAAAGCTCACAATCGAAATGCTGTTTATATGTGGAAACAGTCAAATTAATAATGATAAGCATCTTTTTTTAAGGAAACAAATAATTAAATAATCATTCTTACTATTGTTTTAATTTATTTTTTCTTATTGGGGATTTACACTCCTAAATACAATTTAGTAGGGAAAAATCCAATGAAACGTGATGTACTCATGTAAAACATCATTTTTCTTTATTTGACTTTGTACAGTTTAATATACAGTTGGATTCATTCTCACTGATTTTGTGTTTAAGTAATAATTATTCATTTTGATAATTTCTGTAACTAATACTTATTCAACTCAGTCAGTATATAACTAAATGAAATCATCTTTGCAAGATTTGTTTCTTGGAATGATTGTTACTGTGGTATTTTTGTTTGAAGTGTCATTAAAATAGTCGATGTTACCACAAACTATATCACATCCAGTATCATTGAAATGTTTAATTAGTTGTGTAGATCAGCGATTATATACATAATATAAACACATTTGACACAACAAACCTGAAACCATGAATAAGGTTTGTCAACTCAGTTATAACAGTTCTGTGATTTTCTATAATGTACTCATAATATAGCTTCATTTAACAAAAATTAATATTCATCCATTTAGGAGGATATACTCCTTTACCGATAAGGTTGATAAAATAGCGAAAAACTGGAGGATTTATGAATAATATTACTTTAAACATCTATCAACTGACTGGTTGATATTGACCAGCTTAAGTAATATCATTATAAAAATAGGAAATGTGGGTACTAGACTGAGATATTACGTGAAAAAATAAAAACATTGTTAGTCAATAGTAATTAGTTTTTATTTTTGATTCTACTCTTCAACAAAACAACAATAATTAGCATAGTAAATTCGAATTATCAATGTAATTTATAGTAAAAAATTCTATCTTCTTCAGTCAGTTCATAAACTTTATAAAGAGTTTATGCTAAAAACTGACTATTCATAAGTGAATTATTCTCATTATCAAGACTTATATTAAGTCTTAATCGTTTAAGATTTTATAAAGTGCCATCATTTCTAGATGTATGAATGAACTGAACTAAATTTTTAAACAATAAACTATAAGTAAATAATTATTTTTTTCAATAGCTGAGGTCATGAGTCAATTAAAGCTAGAAAACCATGGAAAACTTGGAAGCACTGGGTGGCCATTTCGTCCGATAATGAGACTCCTCAGCAGTGCACATCCACGATCCCAACCCGCGGGATGATCTCATGATCTCAACCATTAAAATTACTATAATATTCACAAAAACCCCTTCTGATATTAATATTATTTTTTGTTCAATTGGAGAAAAAAATGGTTTCTCATTAATTTAACTAGATAAGTTCACATTCAGTAGAAAAGCATAAATAGAAAGGAAAGTTTTCTATAAGTTTCAATAATGATTAATATTCGAACATTTAATACTAAATACAAACTAGAATAATGTAATTCATAATGAAAATCATAATATTAACTGATATCAATCATCTATATATTCTATGAATAGATCAACTTTTCATCTTAAATCTTTTCATTCATCTAATCGATCATCTCTGAAAGAGAAAAAAAGAAATCGAATATTCCATCTTCTTAAGAGTTCTCAAATACACATTAATCAATTCCATAATTTTGTATAATTAAACATTTCAGAAAAAATATTGGGATAGATAAGATAAGAATTTATTTGTTTATATCAAAGATAGGTAATATGACTAGCTTCACCTTAACAATGACCTTGTTCAATTCACGTCGTTACAGCTCAATGCCTTATTATTATTATTATTATTATTATTATGAATAGTGACAGGAGCAAAAAATGTACTACTATTACTATTAGTAGTAGTAGTGGTAGTAGCCATTATTATCATTATTATTGCTGTAGTCAGTAATATTATCAAGAGTCTAGACTTATTACTAATGTGTCGAATATGCAAATTTTTTTTCTTCTCAGTATTTTACTTACTATTTGGGATTGTTGTTGTTTTTTTCTCATAAAAATTTGTCCCATTTTTGCATATTTTTTTAAAATAATTTTGTGAAAGTTCATTTGGTAAATTAATGAAATAGATAATAAACAAAAAAATATCTAAGTGAAATTTATGAGAAATAATAAAAATGTCAAAAAAAGAAAAGAAACATAGAGAAAATACAAATTTTTTATTGGATTCTGTAAATCTGAGAAAATGATTATTTTATTCGATTTTTTTTGGGGGGGGGTAAAATCTGATAACGTTTTCTTTATATGGGAATAGATCATATTTTATTTTCATTGTTGAAAATATTAGTCAATTAAAGCTAAACCATCAAGAAAAACCTGGAAGCAATGGACGACCGTTTTGTCATATTGTGGGACTCTATAGCAGTGCACATCCACGACCTCTCCTCGCGAGATTCGAACCTAGAACCTACCAGTCTCGAACAAGAGCACTTAATCGAAAATACTGAAATCTTCACAAAACCCTTTCTGATCATATTTTATTGTCAACATAGGCTAAACATATATATATATATACCCAACAATTCGGTTATTATAAGATAATTCAATGTTCATATAGTCTACCTAATAATACATAAATGAAAGAAATCATTTTCATTACAGAATAATTCATGTTGATTTACAGAAAGATTTTGTTATCATTTTGTAACCAGAATATGTTCTTTTCAGTTTAGTGTTTTGTAAGCACATATAATGTTGTGTAATTGTAATTGTGATACCTGTTTGCTTAGTTTGAGAAAATGCCATATATTAACATTCAGCGATAGTGAATATAAAAATTGAGAGTATTCAAATGTTTTTCTATAGTTGGTCTAGTTTAAATTGACTCATGATTTCAACTATTAAAATTACTATAATATCCACAAAAACTCCTTCTGATGTTAATTAACATATGCGCATTAGCGACTGGCTTCAAGAGGTATTTCCTGAAGTTCTAGTGAGAAGCAGTGACCAGTGGAGCTCAATCTCGTCTGTTGTGAAATATTAACTCACTGAAGACATTGGTGGATGCGTCGCTCAAATTCGTGGATCAGTTGAAGTTAGATATTAACACCGTTGGATGCTATCCCAGTGGTCTATCGGTTAAGTTCTGTGGCGCGAGACTGGTAGCTCCTGTGTTCGAATCTCGCGAGGCGTGATCGTGGATGCGCACTGCTGAGGAGTCTCACAATAGGACGAGTTGTCCGTCCGGTGGTTACAGGTTTTCCATGGTGGTCTAGTTTCAACCGACTCATGAATTCAACTATAAAATTACTAAAATCTCCACAAGACCCATTCTGAAAATGTTTTTTTGTTTTGATGATTTCTTTAAATACTAGACAATACTTACTTGAATATTTTGCTCTGAGAATGATCGTACTAATTATGTTTATCTCCTAAATCTCACTTTGTGCCCATGCTGTCTACTTTATTTATGCACAATTTCTTCCGTTATATTACATATAATAACAATCTGATGTTAATTCTAAACAAACGTATAACTAGTTTTTCTGTTGTCTGACACATACAAATACTATAAATATCGATTGATCCATCAAGATGCAACAGAATCAACAGATAATGGAAGGTGAGTTAAATGAAATGTATCATATTTAGCTGACCAATTAATTTACATTGATTTCGAATTGATTAAAGTGAAGATAAACGGGCCATATGATAAAATAAAGATGAAAGATTAGGTCAATATCATTGTACTTATATTTTGGATGGATAATAGTAGATAATTTGGAAGAACTACTGTCCAGTCAGTATAATTTTACATGTTGTTTTTATGAATGTAGTTAAATTTCCCTTTCATCATTCTTCTTCGTTATAAACTCGATAGAAACATATATTATACCTTATCATTCTATAGAAATTTGTGAAGAGACCATCCTTTCTATTTATACTTTGTCATACCTATTACGGTTGTAAGACTTTATCCACTAATTATGTCATGATAGATTTTGTCGATTACATGGCCATATAATTTTCTTGCTTCAAATCATACGTTTAGAAGTACCTTATTAGGAGTAATGATCAATTCCTAAATGCTCTTTAGAAAAATAAAATAATGAATTACGAACTAATAGAAACATTCGTAGTTCAGAAACATGCCATGAAACATGACATTTGATCCCTTGAACAAATTTTATAAATGAAATAGAGTGTTACAAAGTAATCATTACTCTGATAATAACGAAACATTGCTGAAAATAACTTGTTGAATCAAAGGCGTTCGATTCAATTGTCTTAACAAAAAAAATCATATTTAAGTACACATTTGTAATATATCTGTCAGTATCGATCGAATATAAATGGTTTTCAAAGATAAAATCTTGAAGCAGTTTATTCTAGCTTTGAAACAAACAACTTATTTTAAGCTTATCAATTATTCTGTCACTTATTTACTTACCCTTGCTAATTACTCACTTCTTTGATGATACTAGGAAAGGTTACTCTTAGTTCTTTCATCTGGTTCGCACTTTTAATGCCTGTTCCTTACTCTGTTATATTCAGACAATAGCGGTCTTGATTGAAACTAATCTTTTACTTCGTATACGTTTATCAAATTAGTCGAATTAGTGAATAACGGGATTAGACCGTTGAATATAAATAATTTAGAAACAGACGTGCGTTAAGAGATAAAAACCTGAGAAAGCAGATATACCTACTACGTATGCAAAGTTCGAGGTAGGATATAAATGTTTGATTCGTATCATTATCGTACGTTCATAAATGAGCTAATAACAGTCAAGAAAGTGGTGATCAAGCTGAAATAAACATATGCAATCTCGCCAAGGACCACTAAAATCTCGTAAATACTTTAGAAGATTATTTAGCCAAATATCATTAATTTCCTGGAAATTTTATGCTATTTGTCCTTTAACTTTTGAGCAATAAAACCATCTATACAGATAAACAGAAGCTGATCTGTCAACACAAATTTAGTTTAATTTTCCTTTTTATCTTGGAAAGGACTAAAAATAACGAAAAAATATGACTGACTGATTGATATGATCTCAGAAAACTGATATTTCCGCATTGTCTATTAATGAGTGAACGGGGAAATTGCCCCTTTATTAACTAATATGATTTCATATTTAGTTGTGTTTTCTCTATTTCTGGTCCCAAATTATTTCTTTTACTCTGAAAAAACCCTAGTGAACTTATGAGACTCGGTTCAAAGAGTGAAAAGATACCAAATGTAGATTTATATATTCAACTCAGAAAACAAATATCTTCATAGGTTTTACTTACACCGATTATATAGTTTCTTTTAAAATAATTTTGAGTAGCTCGCTCGACTGATTAAACAATATGTTGTATGTTTATTCACCTGATGTAATAATCACGCATAACAATTATTATCATTTATAGAGTTGAGATCATGAGTCAATTGAAGCTAGACCACCATGGAAAACCTGGAAGCACTGGACGGCCGTTTCGTCCTATTATGGGACTCCTCAGCAGTGCGCATCCACGAACCCACTCTCGCGGGGTTCGAGCCGAAGCCCTTAACCGATAGACCACTGGGATGGCATCCAACGGTGTTAATATCTAACTTCAACTGATTCACGAAATTGAGCAACCATTCACCAATGTCATCAGTGAGTTCCCATTTCGTTCCAATTTCGTGAATCAGTTGAAGTTAGACATTAACACCATTGGATGCCAGCTCAGTGGTCTATTGGTTAAGGGCTTTGGCTCGAAACTGGTAGGTCCTGGGTTCGAATCCCGCGAGAGTGGGTTCGTGGATGCGCACTGCTGAGGAGTCCCATAATAGGACGAAACGGCCGTCCATTGCTTCCAGGTTTTCGATGGTGGTCTAGCTTCAATTGACTCATGATCTCAACTCTATAAATCACTAAAATCTCCACAAAACCCCTTTTGATAATAATAATAATAATAATAATAATAATAATAATTATTATTATTATTATTATTATTATTATTATTATTATACTGAAATAGTTTAATGAGATAACAAATTTAGTTGAATTCATGGTTGAGAAGCAAATGACAATTGAATATTACCTAGTTACCATTCAAATATGAACACTGTCAATTGGTGAATAGTGCACTAATTTAAAATCAGGATATGTTAATGCGTGTACTTAAATACTAAATTGTTTTCAATGTTTATTTAGACATTTCCATTCACTGAATATCATCCACTTTAGCTATCAAACACCATCGTGATATTAAAACAACAAACACTAAGCGTGGTGATAAAATTGATTACAGACAACTCATAACCCTACCATGAATACCTTTCGATTGCAAGTACTACGGAGTAAACCGAAAATATAATACAAATATTAAGTTGGCTTATGCATGTCAGCCTAAAAAACAACGTTTTTCAGACATACTACTAACAGTAGTATGTGTTAGAACAAAAAAGTTTAAAGTCGTGATGCTCAACAAACATTATTCCACGATAATATTGATATTCAAAACGTCATAACAAGAATTTACAATAATTTGTTTACTGAGGGTTTAGTAGATATATCATTCTACTATAAAACATTTGATTCTCCTCAGCGGTACCAATAATACGAATATCAATTACAAACACTCCGTAAAATTACAAATATGCCTTAAGTATTTGTCAAGCAAACACTGGAAACTGTTTAGAATGATTTCCATTCAATGGGTACCTGAATATTTGAGGATTTTCTTAACAAAAGTTAAAGACTTTTGAAGGGATAAACCAATGCTATTTTTTAACGGAATGTATATACTCATCATTCTGGAATTTTAAAAATAATTGAAATTATTGAGTATCACTTGTCAAAAGAAATTGAGATAAAAGCATATAGAGATAATACACCCAGTCCTTCGAATTATAGTTTTCTTATACATCAGTATTGTGGGTAAGATTTTAACAGAGACTGAGAAAGATCTTCTATCAGGTAAAATAAACGAATTGTCATAACATTTTTTATTTACATAAAGTTGAACCAGTCAATAATATATCATAAAAAATATGACTTATCTTTCGTGAAACTAAATTTAAACCTCAATTCTACGATTTTGAATGTCTTAAATTCACTAATTATCAATAAATAACTTTGATTTACATATGACCTGACATTCATAAAAACGTGACAACTTAGCTCCTCTTTTCTGTATATTCTGGAAGTTTGATAGAAAAAGTATCTAAGACACTAAGTACAACTAATAACATGGTAATTTTTTATAGGATAAGAACAAAACTCTGACAATACAGTTAAGTTTTGATGAATATTGATACATCTAATCGGATATATGACAATGTGGAATATAAGTATTTACTAAATTATATTTATGATACATTTATTTGTCTATTTCAGGTCTAAATTGTTTTTTTATGTAGTTGAAATCATGAGTCAATTGAAGCTAGACAACCATGAAAAACTTGGAACCACTGGACTGCCGTTTTGTCCTATTGTGAGACTCCTCAGCAGTGAGTATCCACGATCCCATCTCGTGAGTTGGTGAAATTGTTAACAACTGCTTCATGGTAATATAAACCCGCGTAAATTGAGATCTTTATACATGTTAAGACTAATGCTCTGTCAATAAATACCTGACAATAAGTGGACATATTTCAGAAACCTGCTCTTCACAATAATATGAAACATTGAAAATTTTTCAACTATTTGCTACTAGTTTTGGACTGTTTATTATAAAACAACTTTATTTGTTTAACCAAGTAAATTAGGTTTTATTAAGTAGATATTAATAATTTGATTGCACGATTGTAATGAATTACTTTACTTATATTAGGTGTTGGCCTGAGAAATTTAGGGTGTTCATATTACTTTAGTCCATATACATCTAGACTGCAAATAGTTAGTTCATTATTCTTCTAAAGTTCTTTACATTACCGTGAGTAACACAAAACAATTTGGTTCAAAAAAATTTTATGAACCCCTATAATCTGAATTTTGTACTTTATAACCTATTTAGAAGAATATTAAGTGCTTTCAGATCATTATTTAAGTTTCTTTTGATATGATAACGAGACTACATACAAAAATTCAAATGCAATAATGCTGTCATCCAGAGCTTAATGGATGTAAAACACGTAAAATTGAAAATCAAATATTGTTTACTTATTTTTTATTTAAGTAGTCTAAGACAATATATGAAGTTAAACGAAAGTTGTCATCTTGAATTGTCATTAATTTAAATACTTTTACTAACCGATAATTACTAGTCAAATGTTTCATCCTAGTTAAAAACTAGTTACAAGTATACACATTACACTCACAAAGGGTCAAACTCATGACTATTCAGACTCATGGTTTGCTTCATATTATCGAACAACTGAGTTAATCAAAACAATTTATATTTACTTGCCAGTCCTTGCGTTTAGTCAACAATAATCTAACCACATTGCAAATTAAATTTCTGTGACTGTATGTACTTACTTATTGATAGCACCTCGATTTTCATTGAAGTTTTTTCCTCGACAAACCTGGACAAAGCGACTATATTTTCGTTTTCATTGATAATAAATATCATTTGTAAAATATTCATTTAAATCATTGCTATAATCACAGGTTTCTGATTATTTATTAAAATCAAATGTAACAACTGTTAACACATGCCAAGATTATATAAAACAAAATATTATCTTAATCCAACATAACTAAATAAACTGTTGAAAGATGTACTACTTAAAATGTTCCCTTTCTGAATAGAACTAATGGACTTTCCTACAGTACGTTACAATAAAATCGAATTTTCATGTTAAACTGACTTGATACAGTGAAACATTCCTCTGAAATTTCTTCTTTTTCCATATAGGTTATTCATATTCAAGAGTATCTCTTATGTCCAAATGTTCGTTTCTTTGGGATGGAGAATAAAACAGTTGTAAAAGAACAACATTATAACAAATAAGGTTTATAAGTCATTGCTTTTGTAATTCACATGCATAGGGATACTTAACTGAGTTCAATAAACAAATGTTTTGACTTATACAGAAAATTAATAAGAACGTTATCTAACTTTAACCACAACATTTGCTCAGTAGTTGCATTCCACCTTGGAATTTATTTGGGATGAGGAATTGCGATTATTTGTACTTTTTTTCTTATCGTGTTAATTACTAAGTCCAGTAAAGATTTTCAATAGTGATTTATTTAAGACAAACAATGAACGATCAAATGACCAAACTCTTTACTTATAAACATAGAAGCATGTAGAGTAATCCTACTTTTGTTCCTATCTGATTGAATACTTACCATTGCTAACACTGATTTGCGTTATTTCCATCCAGAAGAGTTGTTAAAAGCTGTTACTTTGATCACTTTATTGACGAAATATGAATGGAACATGTAGTAAAGTAACACAGATTGCTATCAGAAGAATTTTAATGCCAAACTCTGAAGGACATGAGCATTCCTCAAACTTTACTGTGGCCACTGATAAACACTGTTGTGCTCGTTTCAGTCTCTTTTTTACATATTGGTTTACATGAACTTGTGTAGTCCTATTCATTAGTCGTGGCATTTTTTGTTTTCAACAAAAATAATACTAGCGCATGATTAAAAGGGTAGAATTAAGTTAAGCAATAGCTCACTCTTCGAAGATTTACTTGATTTTTAACTCATACACTGACTTTAGTTTTGCTTGTAAAGTTTTTTCGTAATATAGGGTTTCTTAGTAATTACACAACTTATGATCCATTTCGTTAGTTTTGTAGTCAATCTGTGTCTTCTAAATGTAGCAGTAGGATAATGAAAAAATTCGACAAAAATGCTCCAGTTATACCACTAAGTCCTCCGAAATAAGAAAGTAAAGTATGCATTGCTATGATGAGGCCTTCATGTGTTACTACTTTCTTAGCTATCTTTTACAGTATTGTAATATGTACATAGATCGATGGGCATCATCACTAACTCCATCCGCAACAGTTACATTGAATTCTTGCATAAAGATCCAAAGTATGATAAGTGTTTTGTCAAATATTATTATTTTAATTTTAGGCATTTCAACGGTAGCAACTAAACACTTAACTAAGTGTTAAGTCACACCAAATTCGAAAATATTTTCTACTTATGTACTGACGCATCGGCCAGCTCTCAGGATAGCTTTGGCACCGCAATGATTAGGAAGTTTCAGTTACACACCATATTCACTTTGTCTCTTTGCATCACTAACTGGTGCTTATTTATTTCAAAACAGTCTCTTTCAGTGTTAGAGCTCTATTAACTCTGTCGCCCACTCCCTTAGTTCTTGTCCTCAAAATGTTTTCGCCTATATTTCCTGCATACTATTAACGTTTAAGCAAATGTCGACTATATGAGTGCTTACCTTATGATTACAATTTATATGATAAAACACAAGATCTGTAAAATAAATAAGTTCAGCTTAAGTGGGGTTGTAGGTGATATTCTGTTATTGTAAATCTTTTATTTTTCTATATTATCTAAGATCGATTCAGGTATTATCCCTCTTTATGGGGATAAAAATGGAATTTCTTCAGTGACTGAAGGATTCAAATCAAACTGTTGAATCACTCTTAAAATCTAAAATCTAAAATCAAAATAAAGGATTTGTTTGTTCATCGGTACTATTGTAAATGACACCAGTAATTTATTTTATAATCCTCCATTAATAAAGTATCTAAGGTACAGTCAAAGAAGAATCACTTCCTGCAATAATTATGCAAGACGTAATTACAAAAAGCATGTGACAAAGTAAGTAACAGTCAGTAACTGTATGAATTCAACAACGGAAGACAACAAATCAAAACGAGAATCATTCATACAAAATATGAAAGTTGTTACAAGTAAATAAATCCCTGATAAATACATAGCGAAATGAAAATAACTGTTTAAAATGTTGAAAGAATACATTTACAGTAATTAGTGGCTTAAATAATTGATGCATATTGGTCAGTGTCCGTGAGATGGTCAGTTATTTTGAGTGTGTGATAAATTACTAAGAAAACTAGTCTAAATACTGAACGTTTGATAGAAACGAATTTTCTTATTGATACTTTTGTTTAAGGAAAAAAAGTATTAGAGTGAACAATCGTTTCCGACAACATCTTCATCAGGGTCTACAGTTATAAATCCAAAATTATTATTATTATTATTATTATTATTATTATTATTATTATTATTGTGTCACAATAAACGAAGTATTGAAGATGAGTTGATCCATGTGATGAATGGAAAAATGGTGAACTTCATGTCGATTGAGCATTAAATATCAAACGTACAAAATAATGTCGTTGGTAACGTTGAGAAAAATTAATGTAAAAAGGGTACAGAAAAATTAAGTCATAAATAAGATGATAGTCTCTGATCAATAAGATAAAAATGTAAGTAAAACACATGAATACAAAACAGATATTGTTGTGTCTTGTTGATACAATGATGATAATACATTTTTGTTTTGGTTGCTTAAATCTTCCTATTGATGTTTGGGACTGCAATCGATCAGTCTCTTATTGGTATATTTGCATCCTGTATGGATTGACTCGGTATTGTCGCAAGTCACTAGTGTTATAAGCAGAGATGTTGGTCGGCAGTGGAATCCAGGACGCGCGTTTCATCCCATTTGGGACTTACCAACTGGATGTACCTGCATCCAGTAGTTGATGTTCACTCCAGGACTATAACCCAATACCGTTCGCTTCAGACGCTATCGCGTTGTTCACTTAGCTACTGAGTCCAGATAGCCACTAGCTTGTGCAATGGGATGAGTAATAAGTGTCACAGAGAGTAATTATTGACAAGAATATCATGTGAAATAAGAAATATGAGTGTACGATTTAGGACAAGAGGTTATCGGAAACGATCGTTCGCTCCAATACTCTTGGTTCTTGAACATTCTATAGGGATTTGTAAATTCCAGATATTTTTTGTCTAAAACATTTGCTTGTTGATTATTTTATCTTGATATTTTAGATTAATGTTTTATACTACTTTATACTGTTGTAAGTACACATAAAAAACGTTCAAAATTATCTTATCTTTAACGCATTCTCAGTGGTCCCTAATAATATTTTTAAAATTTTCGATGGATTGATCTTTATTCTGGATACGTCACTCGATAACTTAACGTTCTCCTCTGCGATCTCATAATTCTGTTCGATAAATATAAAGCGTTAAACAAATAATTTCTTCACAGCTTTATAAAATAAAATGGTTGTCAGTATAGAGGGTTATGGAGATTATTGAATATTATTGGTTTAACGAACCGCCCTAATTTAGAGATCCAGAAGAGCTGTTTCGTCCTAATGCGAGACTTCCCAGTAGTGGACATTCACGACCGCAGAGAGCATCAGAACCCAGGATCTTCAGTTTGGCTCTAAAACGCTTCTAAACCATTCAATCGTATAAATGTCTAACTTCGACCAATTCACAATATTGTGAAACCATATTCCATTGTCTTCGGCATGTAGTTGCCAGTAGTGGCGGTTTTAAAACACTTCTGATACAAGGCTTATATATTTAGCTTGTTTTTCAAAAGTTCTATATTTTGTAAGAAAATGGTTTCATACTCTGAAATCTCATATCAATATTCGACAGTGTATAAAATAACTAGGAAGAGAACCATAATATACATGAAGAACTGTATACTAAGATATCGCCAAATAACCTGGTCATCGTCTAAACCACACTTTGTGTATTTTGAGAGAGAACATCACAGAGATGGGAAACATTGCGTCTTACCCGCATTTCTGTTGAGAATAATGTTTCGCAATCTTGAGATCCTTTCAAGCGTCTATCAGTGGATGAACACAGGTAAGGCTACAAGTGCATTGGGCACATTGAAATACTTTCCAAAGTACTTCATATATCCATTAAAATGCCTGCAGACGTTTCTAGTCGATATCTCATCTAACTTCTGAGTTGTTTAACCGATACCAATGTTTTGATACTGTTGGCTCTGATAAAAATGAGAACTCATTACAATTGTCAATTGAAAATGTATCTTTTAATTTATTGCTGCTTATAGCCACCTTGTTTCGCCATCTTCACCGAGATATTGTGAATTTTTCTCACAAGGCTCACTCAATACACAAGAAACAACCCCCATGTATTTAAAAGTTAAAGGAGGCCAACTGAATACGCATGTTTATAGTCATGAACTTCTTTTAAATTATTCTTATGGTTCCTTGTAATTGTAGTCAAGTGTCATCATTGCTTTTGGATAGGTGAATATTCAGCTCCTAATTTAGCTAGGTATGATATATTTATTATCAAGTAACTGATGTTAGAGACCATGTATAGTTTTGTTCTAGATAGAATCCATCTCAGTGTAGGTTGGTGCTAAAAAAGACACCTTTCCTCATTGCTTTAACTAGATTTCTCAGTTAAAAACACATAAGTAACGGCAGATTTTTATCCTGCCGAGTACTTTAACATTTGACGTAAAACCGAAATCAACCGGAATATATGTTAGCGTCACAAACTTCCACAATAAAATATACGGGGTATATTTGTTTAACTAACAGATTGAGAATCAAATTAACTTTCAATTAAGTTTTAAATTAAAGTCTGTGAAATAAATTAACTATTCATAAGATGTCTTTCCAGAGTCCCAATATAAAAGTACATGTTATCTGATCCATATGATAGTTATATAGTTAACCACTAAAAGTACTATCATAGCAACAAAACAAAATTTCTATCTGTAAAACAAATTTGAAGATGCAACTTCACAGTAACTAATAAAATCTTATCTATCAAGTTGTAATATGATCATTAGCATCGCAACATCGCACGGACTATGTTTTGATGTTAATTGGTTGGAACCGGTCAGCAGGAAAACCCTAACCTTCGCCTCGTAGTTAGCACTGGTTACAAAGGCTTACATGTATTATTTTTGGGACTGATATCCATAGCAGAATTCTGACCTGGACCGCCTAGTATTACGGTCCTAGACGTCATCACTAACTGATGTATCAGTCAGACATGAATAATAAAGGATGTAGAACACATACATTCACTCATATTGACGAGTCACATCAACAACAAGAGATGAATTTAACAAGATGAATGCTCGGTGAATCAGAATAATATTAATGTTAATGATTGTAGAACTAAGCAGAGAATACGGTTCCAGAAGAATGAATGAAAAACGGCCAGAAAAAAATATGAATGAATATTGAAATCTATGATTTAAGTAGGGATTCGAAATCAATGTGTCTGCACCATTATGGTCGGTTTTAATCCATATCAACTTACGTATCTAAGCAATATCAATCGGAACCCAAAAAACACAGCTCAGAACAAAAATCAGTAACTCCATGGACTTATGTCAACCCTTTGTTTTTCCTCTCTAGGTTTTCTTCCAACCTAATTATAAGCTAACTAGCGATGTACAGAAATAAATAACTGTGAAGTAAATGACTTAAGAGCATATTCAGAAGTGTCGAATCAGTCAATTCATTCTAGACCAGAAATCGAGGCCAATAAGTTGTTAATTGATTCATCCATTTTATTAGACAGATATAATCACAATAAAATTCAAATCCGGATTGTCCCAAATCAGTTCACCTATTAATAAGACCAGAACAAGAGTAGAAAATGAAAGCAGAAAAAAACTAGTAAACTGCCAGACAGATTTGTAAAGATTTTATATTCCATTTTGTCAGCTATTGTTTTGTTTCTGTTCTTTGGGCTTTATATATATATATATATATATATATATATATATATATATATCCATATGATTCTGTGCTAATGTGTATGTACATGTGAAGTATTTGTATATACCTAAGTATATACATGTTTGATCCTATGTGAAAACAACCAACCATTTAGAATATGTAGAGAACAAATAGTATGTACATATATGAAAGGTATTACACCCAATACAGTAAATACGTAAAATCCTTTTGTGTATCATATGTTTGTTTTCTAACGATTCAATAATTGAAGTTAATGTCAATCACTTATGACAACTTATTGATTTAATTTAATAATAATAATAATAAGCAATAAAATCATCACTTCAATAAATGATGTTTTTTTCTTGGAACGTAGTATCGTATCCTTTTTTGTTATTGTCATATTATTTCAATCCTTTATTTATCTCCCTCAGTTCTTTACCTTTTAGAAGTTATGTTAGTTGTTATTTCCTATATAAAATATTTTTACACAAATAGTCATTTATGTTTATGGTACACATTGACAATTATTATGATTTTACTAATGAAATTTTTTTGTATTTTATTGTTATTTAGGTAGAATTACTGTCAAGATTGATAGAACACTTAACTCCGCCTGTAGCTCTTCTAGAGTTACTGCCGGTCCCAAGCCCGGATAAAGGAGGAGGGTTTGGGCATGGGGTTAACTACCCCATCCCGTAGAAAACCAACTCGCTAAAAAAAACGTTAACTAGAAAAAATAATCCAAACCATTTAAATTCTGCCCTGGGAGTTGAAGGAAGAAATATGACGCCTCATGATGAAAGCCAGGATTTTTCGGAAGTCACGAGGCCGATGCCACTTCTGACAACAAGAGCAACAATTTGTATTTTTTTTATATAACTAAATAGTACACTTTACAATATTGATTCAAATATAAGAAATTGTCTGTCAATGTCAACATACGATATATTTCTATTTCATAACATTACAGCACATTAATGTAATTAAGTGAATTAAGTAACTTTTCCTATAGTGTACAGTATGATCAGTCGATCAGATTATTCTGTAACACTCTGAAAATATTGAAAATTTTTTATCATAAACATGTTATCCCTTAGAACAATCAAACAATCAAATACAAGACTCTTGAGAATTTTGGTCTTTTGACATTTTAGAGTTAATATAATTATTTGATTAAATAGTTATTAACATATATCAGAAAGTTGGTTGTATATTGGAGTCTTCGATAAGAGCCATTTTTTATAATTCAACAAAATCATATGGGAAAAGCACCCTTATATGTTATGATAACCACAAAACTATCAAGATAATGATCTGTATTTCTAACCTCATTCAATTCATCACATTATACAGCAACATTATGAGCTCTACGCTGTATGAGTTATAAAAAATTATACGTATTCACTTGCATACATATGTTAGTTATCTAAGCCATAAGTAGTTAATCCATTAGGCTAACTAATATATCGCTGAGAGGCTCAACTTTACACCAGCTTTAAAACTAAAATGTCAATAAAACACTTTTACCACACTAATTTTAAACAATGATAATAACAGTTTGAGGGGTTATTCAGTTCAAACAGAAGCAATGATATAAGTTCAATTTTGAATGGTGAATAACTTCATGTTTGTCTGATCCCTTAATTATAATCTAATTATATCGTTCAACTTGCAATATGGCCACTAGTCTAAGCTTTTCAACATTACCTACACTATATTTTCATGTTAGTTGGCTGGACGTAGTTGTCAGGATACCATTGACCAATTTTTAGTATTAGTTGCCACGTGTAATATAAATCCCTATAATATTACTGGAAGAAGGCTCTATAGATTCTGTGTAAAATGACGATGGAAGCTCTACAATTAAAAAATCTAGCTGAGAAGACATATTACTAACAAAACCATTCACCTAATGATTGGATATTCCTTGCTGAATTAAAATTTTTGGGTAGTGTCAATAAGTTATAAAAAATATTTTAAATATAACTGTAAACTCACTTAGTATTGTTTGTTTGAATTTTACCATTGATGTTTAAGACTGCAACTGTTCAGTCTATTATTGCCATATGTGCACACTGTGCGTATTGCCTCAATATAGCCTTAAATCACAAGTATTATAAGCAAAGATGGATAGTGGCCAGCAGTGGAATCCAGGACGTAAATCTCATCCTATTTGGGACTCGTCAACTAGATTTATCTGCATCTCAGAGTTGATGTTCAACCTGGAACTCGAACCCAGTACCGTTCACTTCAAACGCCAACGCGTTATCCACTCAGCTACTGAGTCCTGATAGCCACTTGCTTGTGCAATTGAGTGAAGTTTAAATTCACTTGGTATTGTTTGTTTGAATCTTCCCATTGACGTTTAGGACTGAAACTGGTCAATCTCTAATTGGCATGTGTGCATACTGTGCGTATTGCCTCGATATAGCCTTATTTCACAAACTGTAGACGTTTAAGAAAAATAAGGAAATAGATTTTGTCTTATACCATAGCCGTCTTAAAAAGTATGTCTTAACACTGTATCTACCCATTAAACAAGCTCCACAGATGACATACATTCCTTCAACATTATAACATCCGAATTTCAGGTATATATTACTGAAATGTCCCGAAAACAAACATGAACTTTATTTTTCTCAATTCTGTGCTTTATGGCAACTAATTATCTGATAATGCCAAAATTTCTTTCTGCATACCAGAGAAAACTTTCATGCATAAAAAAACTTTCTAATTTCCAAGAAAATGTAAAAACTTTTTAGCCAACTTTCTTTGAAAAATAATCATTTCTGAATGTAACTATGATTATTATTATTATTATTATTATTATTATTATTATTATTATTATACTTAGATTCTCATTCCCGTAAGTTTTATATTTCACTTTGCCTCAATGTATACGAGTATCTACATATTCTTTAATAATAATATTTCGCAAAGTTTTATGTTCAATGAATAAGAATAATTGAAAAGTTTAGAAATACTATTTCTATCTTTGTACAGGCGTACGGCGATATTATGCTTTAAAAAACAAACTAATTCCCTTGTTTTTAATCAGTTGAATTTTCAATCAACAAAAGTTAGAAATGAGAAATATTCATCAAGATACCACCCATTTACTTATCCACAAACACATACTTTCTACTTATACTTTGTGTATATATATACCAAACTTTATAACTAAACATTTGAATCCCACGTGCATCGGGTAAGACAGTTATTTCGTCAATCAGTTAGTAAATCAGTCAACTATGTTTCATCATTCGTTCAAATTTGGTCATAAAAAAAGTGATTTTTATGACTTTGTCTAATCTATGAAACAAGCACGAACAAAACAAAACAAAACAGAATTGTACAGACATACACAGGTAGGCAGTCACATAGAAAGGAAAACATACGAACCGATTCTCCTCTCCTCTTTTTTGTTCTTATTGTTTCTCCTTTATCACCAACGTCTCTCCATTTTTGGCAAATAATTAATTTGAATACTGTGAAAATGAAAACTAAGCTTTCTCATATATATATTTGAGTGTTTATTGGTAAAACAAAATGTGTTGCATCTATGTAGGGATTTTTGGAATACTCGGTTCGCAACTATACTATTACTACTGGTGCACTTACTACTACTACTACTACTACTACTACTACTACTACTACTACTACTACTACTACTACTACTACTACTACTACTACTACCGATAATAATAATAGTAACAAGAATGATGCGAAACAAAAGGATTATCACTCTAACATTTTTAAAAAACTGAATACATTGTAATTTGTCTTGTTATATATGGTACATATGTTTAAACATACGTAGTTTCATTTATGTATGTGTGCATATGTGGTATGTAAGCTCTATTTATTAGTAAATAATAAAAAGGATGTATAGTATCCACATTTCCATGGGGATATTCATATTGTATTTTAATCTTTTGAAATGAATATTGAATCGAATTAACCGAATTTCACCAGTTTTAGAAAATGTAAAAAACGGAGTTTAAAAAAAATATTTTTTTTTCGGTTAACGAATTCCTTTACAATATACAAGATAAGCTAATATTATCATACTATAGGTTGATATTATGATTCTAATGTTTACTATCAATAAAAGAAGTAACCACTTACCTTTTTTTGTTACTAAATACTGACTGTATGTGCATTATTGAGTTTTAATTCTAGAAATCTATATATTAACAAAATACATAAGAATTTTCGTCTAAATTAGAGCGAATAGCTTCATAGTATTTGAGCGCCGAGTTGATGTAAGACATTAAATAAGAATAATATATTTGTAAAATCTCAGCGAATGAATTTGAAGTCAATTCAACGTTTCGTCAAGCTTTTTCAAGGAATTTGAATGAAACTATGACATATGTGGCTTGCTCTATTTTAAAATAAAAATAATTCACTCATCATGGAACTATGTATAGAAAATAGTTATGCAGTTTATGATGAACTAGACGGTACCACCTAAATATGAAAAAAAAAGATTTCAAGGACAAAACATTTGATACTTGCTTATTTTATCACTATCACTGTT
Source organism: Schistosoma rodhaini (assembly GCA_944470415.2). Taxonomy (NCBI): domain Eukaryota; kingdom Metazoa; phylum Platyhelminthes; class Trematoda; order Strigeidida; family Schistosomatidae; genus Schistosoma; species Schistosoma rodhaini. The sequence continues at coordinate 16,140,041 of OX104039.1, read as the reverse complement.
TAAACGATTGTATAGATCAACTGATTATTTAGTGATAATTAGGGCAACACTGGTTAATGTAGTATTAGTCTCGACTGAATTCTATCAATCACATTTAAATGTAACTACTTAAGCTTGCTGTAATTAACATAACATTTTAAGTTTGAAGGCGAATTACAGATGGTTCTGAACCTAGGTTTAATATTAGTTATCACAAATTACCAAGGTGTAATTTAGTTTTGGGTAACCAATGTCTCATGAAGAATTTGAACCTGTGCCACTTATTGCCAATGAGCTATTCAGGTTGTAATAGGCTCCTCGTAAACATCATATTCCTACAGTAAAGATTGATGATTATTCTGAGACAAAAAGTCGTCTCACTAGCTGAAATAACTTATATTCAACTAAAAACACAAGAATTACTATTACTCCCCAACATAATACTTGTATCTATCATTGAAACACTAAACACTGGACCGTAAATCAACTGAAAGGCAATCTAAATCCATCATTATAGAGGTTTTTATCACTGACAGTCTGGTTATTTATTATAACTTATCCTAATACAGACTATTTGTTATCGTAATTTCTCTTTTTTAGGTATCATGAAAACTGTTGAAAACCTACGGTAAGATGTGGATTTCTCAAAATTCAGACTCTTAGTCCTTACTTATATTTATCATCTAAAGCAGTCCATTTTCGAATTATAACTTTCAAGCCCAGTAATCTATTACATAAATTAATTCAATCATCATCATCATTAGTGAATAGGTTAGATATTTTCTTCTGACATTAGAATAGTGCAATGAGAAAGTTTACTAATAATAAAATTAAGATAAGACAACACTAATTGAATGAGATATTCACCATCTCTGTAGTTGATATTTCTTAATGATCAGTAACTGTTTCACAGATCATTTAACTGATAACATCCGGGTTCTGTTATTTTTAAAAAAAAAGTGATTAAGTAACTAAACCGATAGTAATAGATATATGCTAATGTTCTATAATAAGGTTGATATTACTTTGATCTGATCTTCATTGTAATATAATTTGATTATAAACATGTGCAATTTCATTTTAATATGTGTGATAAATACTTCAGTTTGTTTAAGTCAAATAATCAGGGTACCTTTTATTCAATGTCATTTAAATGACAGTTATAAAGTAATAATAATTCATTTTAATTGAATCAAATTTTTAATAAACTACTAAAACTACTTATGATAAGTTTATTGAAAAAAATTCTCTTCTTTAATAAATCATTGATTGAATAGTAACCAAAACTTCTTGAATTAGATTACCATCTGTGAGTGAGATAAATAAGTTAATAGGATAGTTTTATGAATGAAATTAGATCTTTGAAAGGCTCTAGTTTTATTATAATTAAAATAATTTTTTTAGTAGTTGAAACCATGATTCAATTGAAGCTAGATAACCATAGAAAACCTTCAAGCACTAGACGGCCGTTTCGTCTTATTATGGGACTCCTCAGCAGTGTGCACCCACGATCCCGCACTCATGAGATTCGAACTCAGGACCTACCAGTCTCGCGCTAGAGCACTTAACCGATAGACCATTGAGCCGGCATCCAACGGTGGTCTAGACCTTGAAATACAACACAGAGAACACCAACCCAGTCACAATTAATGGATAAACTCTGAGAGTTGTGGAATCTTTCACATACCTGGAAAGCATCATCGATGAATAAGGACGATCTGGTGGAAATGTTCAAGCACGGATTGTCAAAGTGAATGCAGTATTTCCACAATTTAGGACCGTATAGAACTCAAAACAACTGTCAATTAACATCAATTCGGAATCTTCAATACGAACGTCAAGACAGTTCTACTCTACGGAGGTGAAACTTCGAGAATTACTACAACCATCATCAAAAAGGTACATGTATTTATGAACAATTATTTGCGCAAGATACTCAATGTCCGTAGACCGGATACCATCAGCAGCAGCATACTATGGAAGGAAACAAAATAGCTTCCATCTGAAGAGAGAATTAGAAAAAGACATTGGAGGTAGACAGAACAAACATTACGAAAATCATCAAACTTCATCACGATGCAAGCGCTAACTTGGTATCCTGAAGGGAAACGGAAAAGCAACAGACCAAAGAACGCATACTACAGGGAGTTAGCAGCGGACATCAAAATAAGAAATATCAATTGGGAGAGACCGGAATGTAGAGCTTAGAACAGAGTTGTTCAACGAATTCTGGTTGGTAACCTATGTTCCTCCATGAGGGGTAACAGCTGTAAATAACTAACTAATAGATATTTCAGAGAAAAATCTTATCAAATTTCTAGTACAAATTATTTTCATTCGATCTAATCTATAGTCAAAATAAAAATATAAACGACTAGCATCATCATCATCGTCATCATCTTCTGACTTAAAAAGCTGTTACATTCTTCTAGTTCAAAATAATCATATTTGTATCGAAGATTTAAAACTATTTTGTAACTACTCAATGTTACTTTTTTTATAATTTATGAATGAACAAACCATAATACTTAAATTTTCAAATAGATATAAGTATTTAAGAATTTAAACAAACTAAATAGTCGTTATTCGTGATTACTCATTCAATATACATATACAATGAATGCTACTTCAAAGACGAAAGTATCAAAATGAATGAAAATGGAAAGAAGTTTTCTTTGAAAGAAAATCTTTGAACATCAAAGCTGAACATTAAATTAATAGAGAAGTATTTATTTGTTTATTTTTTACAAATAGATGTTTTTAAATGTAGTTTATTATTTGTTTAATAATGAAAATATTACTTAACATTACTTCGTTTTTGTCCATACACAGTTTTAGTGTACGCTACTCATGTTGATAGATATAAGTAGTATATAACACAATTCAAAAGTAGAATGTCTGCAAGTAAAAGGTTGAAAAGATTGAAATGAGGAAACAAGAGGAGGAGATTGAAAACAATCAAGAGAACAACAGAAATGAAGGAACAATAAAACTTGTAAGAGACAAATCAAAAATTTGTAAATGATCTATTGGATGTATGATATTTTACTGAACCACCGTATGATTATGCAATAAACAATAAATTTGCGTTTTCCATCTGAGTTCTCGTTCACTATAGAATAACTTTTGTACGTTTCTAAAGATTGAAGAAATAAGTATGCATCATCTCGATTTTACTTTACAAATCATATTTTTAAAGTTTTAACATTGAAAAAGCTTGAACCATCGCGTTATCCTTTTAGTCACTGAGTCCTGATAGCCACTTGCTTGTACGATAGGGTGAAGTTATATTCACTTGGTGTTGTTTACTTGTATCTTCCCATTGTTATTTAGGACTGCAATTGATCAGTCTCCTGTTGGCAAATGTGCATCTTGTGTGGACTGCCTCGATATTGCCTGAATATAACTCCACCCCATTGCTTATAAAGCTTGTGACTTCAGACAATATCGAGGCAGTGCGTACAGGATGCACATATGCCAAACAAGAGACTTATCAATTTCAGTCCTAAATAACAATGGTAAGATACAAGTAGACAACACCAAGTGAATTAAATGTATATAGTTTGACAATACGCATTATTATAAGTGTATACCAATGAGCAATCTTAAACAGTAACAAAATTTACTATTCAATCCCTTTTGGTTTTTTTAACATTTCTTCATGTGAATTAAGGTATATCGAGACAATACGCACAGTATGCACATATGCCAATTAGAGACTGACCAGTTGCAGTCCTAAACACATCGATGGGAAGATCCAAACAAACAATACTAAGTGATTTCTTCATTTAGTTTTAATTCATAATAAAAATCATTCTTATCATATAGAAGAATCTTCCCAAATGTCATCAAAATCAACTGGACTATATTTGTTTACCCATATATTTCTTTTGACATTTTTTTTCTTGTATATCTGCCTATTTATTTATTTTTTTCGATGTACTGATATTGATCTTATGCTATACACACTTCTATTACGTAATAATATCAAGATAATTATTAGATATTGATAAGTTCAGTCCATACAGAATATGAAGATAAATAAACTCATACTGAACATGAATTATCTAGATTGTTGTTTATTTAAATTAATATGGAATAATATATAATAGCACAGATGAATTAGTTAATGTGAATGTGATTAGAATGATGTTGATCAAGATGATTAGAATAATGGTGGGAAATATTTAATCAGATTCTTGTAGACATGATATTTTTCATAAGATACACAATTAGTACTAACTAGAGTTCTTAAATAAACATAATAGCTCATCTTTATATTCTAAAATTATAAATAATGAGTAAATTAACAAGGACCTGTTACGTCATCACTATCAACATCATCATGATCATTATGGAAATGAACATTATATATATATATATATACTTGTTATTGATAATTCAAATAGCCCGTATATAATTAAATCCTACTAGAAATTACCTTACTTTTCTATATTTATAACAATAATGATAGTAGTATATGAACATGGTATTTATTATTTGATAATTTTAAGACAAATATTGTCTAAAAACCTCATAATTCGATAATTGTACACCAGTATATTTAACATGTTTTTTGTTTACATTACATCAAGATGATTTCGTTGTTTTAAAGTAACATCAGACTGATTTTATTTTTCTATTCTCAATCATTAAATACACTGGTGATGATATGTATAATACAGTAATATAAATGAAATAGTTTCGACATGAAGTATTTCCTGGGGTTCTAGTAAGAAGCAGTCACCAGTGGAGTTCAACTGGGTCTGTTGTGAGATAGCAACTCCCTAGAGACATTAGTGGATGTGTCACTCAATTTCGTGGATCGGTTGAAGTTACACATTAACACCGTTGGATGCCGGCTCGGTGGTTTAGTGGTTAAGTGCTCACGCGCAAAACTGATAGGTCCTGGGTTCAAACCTTACGAGGTGGGATCGTGGATGCGCGCTGCCACTGAGGAGTCCCATAATAAAACGTCCATTGCTTCCAGGTTTTCCATGGTTGTTTAGCTTCAATTGATTCATGATCTCAACCATCGAAATCATTTTGTCTTTTGATCTATTCAAAATACTTTTGTTCATTTAACTTTCATCAAGTCTTGTGACACTTTCAAACCTTGATAAGTCAAGCTCTTTTTTTACTTAGCTGTTTGCTTCAAAATAGTAGTATGAATAGATTTTAACATTCAAGCTGAACTTTAATATCCTCAGTTATTTTTGCTATTATTCAGGTTATATGACTAAAACAGAATTATTTAGTAAACTATCAACATCATAAGGAATTTTATCTTGACTATTATATAAATATACATGTTTTTTGAAATATATTTTTCTCACAAAATAATGTTTATTGATGAATTGTTAAGAAATCGAAGGAACAAACGTTTGGTGTCCTAGTTCGGAACATGTTAGCAATATATACTCAAGACCACCTATCCCCCTTAATCAGAGTAAGATCAAGACTATGAAATCTTGTAGCATCTTTAAGTTACATTTGAACCACTGAGTTGAGATCGGATGCTTAGTGTATTTAAAATCTGTTGTATTTACAACCAAGTCCTAATGTTAATTAGCCGCGTCGATTGAATTGAAATGGATATTTTGACACAAATACTAACCGAATAAATATTGACTAGCGAATTTCCACTCAGTTGCCGAAAACAATTAAAATTTCTTCATGATTCAATCCCGTATGAAGTTGTTTCTAGAGACCTATCCAGTACATCTTTGCTTTCAGTGTTTCTCAAAGTGATATTATTCTGAGATTAAAACTATCCTCATAATTAAAAATCCCTCAAACTGCAGAGGTTTACAACAGAGGATTATAATTCAAAAAACCACTGTAACAAAGCTAAATAGTTTTATAAACCTTTAGTACTCAGAATCAATGATATGAATTCGTTTGAGCTCCGATGGTTCTAGCAATAGGTTCCAATTTCCTCTGAAATATATTACCAGATGGATCTGACACTATTTTAGAGGTAGATCGTTCCAGTTGCTAAACGCTTGGTGTGCAAAGTAGAATTCCAACCTTAATTAACTCGATTAAGCTTGTCAAACTATTTTGTCATAGGCTTAGATGTGGTTGGTCCTACAGACAGAAAATGATGGAACCTATTTGGCAACCGAATCGTTATTCATCATACGGAATACTAATATTAAATCATCGTTCATTTTATGGTAAGATAGAAGAGATGGATCTAATGGCTACAACCACTTTTTATCTAAGAGTTTAAAAAGTCCTATAACCAACTTAGCACTTTCCTTTTGAATACTATCAAGTTTTTATTCATTATGACATTTTAATTCTTTGTGAAGCGATAATAACCCGTCAAATTCTTTGAACAGCTGCTACTAAGTCGTAACATTCAGCTACTTCTAAGTCGTTTAGTTCCAGAACTTCTGACAATGGCATCCTATATATGATTTGCTAATGGCTATCGTCAGATTCGATATATGATGAAGAATTAAAAAAAACGAAATAATTCACCGACTTCATTATTATTTATATTATTGAAAAGAGACATTTATGTCTACCTTGACAATTCTATTTTCAAACTTTAATAATTAAAAATGAACTATCATTTGATGTTGACTTATTTTATTTTAACTAAAATTAAAACACAATAATTTCAATCACATACATTGAGGAAATCACCAAACTGCATCGCGAGGCAATCCCTAACTTGGAATCCAGAAGGGAAGTGGAAAAGAGGAAGGCCAAAGAACATATTACGCTGGGAAATAGAAGCAGATATGAAAAGGATGAATGTTAACTGGAAAGAACTGGAAAGGATTGCCCAGGACAGGGTTGGATGGCGAAAACTGGTTTGTGGTCTATGCTCCTCCACTAGGGGTTACAGGCGTAAGTAGGTAAGTAATTTCAATTACCAATTTCTTAATCAACATTTTTTCGTTTACAATGTATCCGACTAAAATGGTTGTTTATTTATTAAAAGTGTCAAAATATTCAATGTTAACAATTTTAAGTTTCTTTTTTATTAAATTAACCAAACAATGATTAATGATGATGATGGTGGCGGTAAAGTAAAAACTTACGTAGAGAAAACTAAAACAAAACAAAATGTAATAATAAATTGATTTATTTTTTTAAATTTTGAACACGTGACTGTCAGTTAATAAAATTTTTACATTCCTTTTTACAAAGAACCAATATCAGAGATCTCTTGCCAGTTTTCAAAGATCATAATATCCTTGTTAATGATGGACTAAGTCTCTTTAAATGTTTTCACTAAAATTATTTTATAGGTTTATAATATTAAAATATTTATGTTACCAAGAGACTAATTTGATCATGTTAATTGAAGGATAAATGAACAAACTAGCTGAATAATCAATCGGTTAAATAAGAAATAAAAGTTTTTCATAATTTTTTGACAAGTTTTTTTTCTCATTTTTTCATTGGTTAAACATGTAAAATTACGAAATAACTAATTCAATTGTGTATTAGTTAAATGGCTTAAAGGTTTACCGAATAGTAGTAATTTTAACTGAAATCATTAAGTAGATGGGTAGTTTAAAAAACATGAAGCTTCATTTATGCTTCATTAATTTTTCGATCAAGAACTTGGATATAGTATGTGAGATACACGTCAAATCTAAACTTCAGTCTAATCCTATGCTTATATGCATTTGTGTTCCTATAGTTTGTGTATAATCATTTATTTGATACAGCTAGCCGAAGTCTTAAGCTTATAAGAATTGAGACTTAATTACATAACTGGTTAGTTTCACTTAACAACTAAACTCATAATTTTGTTTTCTCATCGATCATGGTCAGTTATTCAGTTCAGCGAATAAATAAAACGGTTTATATCTATGATACATAAAAACTCATAGAAGGTATGACCCACAGTTCTCTATTCACATTCTTGATCATGTGGAGAATTTTCGAAAAGTTTCTCAATAATTATAATATCCTAAAGCCAAGAGTGTTTTAGTTTAATATATCTTGAAGTCTACATTGAAATCAAAGTGATTTCCAAATACATGAATATATATTTATTAAATCATATACCTACTCATATAAGAATAGATTAGGAATTTCTAATCAATTTGCAAACAGTTTCTTCAACATATTATTACACCTTAAACAACCATGGTACTAAATGATTTATTCTATATCTTTAGTTTGTTACTACTGAATTCTGATAGAACGTTACAACTCCTAACGGATAAAGTTCAAAATTTTCAGGATTATGACAGATATCAATGATTCATTGTAATAAGTGAGAATAACAAATGATTATACTCCATATATAACTGCAAATAATACCTCCTTAGAAGGTCCAAGCCAATTATGAAAAACCTCCTCAATTTTTTATTTTATAGACACTATTTTTTTTTAAATAACCATTCATTCTATGTTGAGATACATGAGCAGTATTCATTAGCCATTCTAATTGTTGATTGTCATTTAATAGTTGAATTCATGAGCCGATTAAAGCTAGACCATCATGAAAAATCTGGAACCACTGAACGGCCATTTCGTTCTAGTATGGGACTCCTCAGTAGTGCACATCCATGATCTCGCACGCGGGACTCGAACCCAGGACCTTCAGTCGCGTGCGCGAACGCTTAACCACTAGAACACTGAGTCGGCATCCAACGGTGTTAATATCTAGCTTTAATCAATCCACGAAATCGCGTCACTGTTCACCATTGTCTTCAGTGAGTTACGGGCTCACAACAGATATGGTTGAACTCTACTTGTCACTACACTCTCCAAAAAATCCCATTCTGATAATTGTTGTTTGTTTGATATAAATCATAATAAGAATCAATTTTAAAAGGTTGATTTAGTATTCAAACTTGATATTTAAAACTTTATTTGTAAAGTTACTTATTAATAATTTCATTAGTACTCAGTCCTTTTTAAAAAAAAAATTTCTGGTAAACATTGAAATGAATCATTAAGAAATGTATATAGAATGTGTATCATTATAATTGATAAAAATGACAGTTACTAATTGACTAAATACATTTAAATGCATAGAAGAAAAAAGTAACACGTAAGAAGAATGTTAAATGCAAATATTAGAGTTTTGTTATCTACTTAATTTTAAAATCTTTCATCATTTAAACTGAGGTAATAGATTAAAATGATGAAATGTGTAATTTCAGTCAGTCAGCTACAACGTAGGACCAGGCACATTTATGCATTGGTCAAAGTTGCCATAACTCGTTAGCACAACAAGATGAATACCGGATTCATAGAAATAGTTAATTTAGTGGTGGTAGTTTATAAGAGATAGGCTATATATATAGGGAGGAAGAACGTTATGAAGCAATTTTAATCTTAAGGTTTAAGGGAAGATACACCTACGCCATTGTGATCGATTCTGAGCCATGTAACCTTAAGTCTCCAACCATTGGTTACGATAGTCATGTGTAATTTGTTACCGTGTGATTCATTTGAGAAAAAAGGGGAGAATAAACGTCTCGTTGACACTTTATTTTTAAATATAAATCTAGGCAAAATTTTCTATCAAAAAACTTCCATTAAAGCCACATTCACATGGAAGTTTTATATATTGAATAAGTTTACGTAAATTTTCAGTTAACTATAGTAACTTATTTTTTTATTCTATGCTAAGTGGTTGGTTATATTGTTTATTAATTTATCTCGATCAAATTCTGTGGACTCGATTTTCAATGTGGTTGATAGTCTAATTATCAGGAACACATGATACAATTCGTTTTTACATCAGCATAGCCAAACAAAGAACATTTGAGATGGAAAAAATTCGTTGCTCAAGTGGATGATTTAAAGAGCATTATATTGTGTTAATAGTAATGATTTCACATTTATTCCTAATAGACTACTTGTTATGTTTGATATAAAATGTTTATAGCCGGCTATCAACACATCTCTTCCACTCGGTGAAATTTATAAACCTCTCGTCCATTCTTAGAGGAATTTACAATATCTCTATGTTATCGCTGAATTCAACTGTACAGAGAAAACTACCTTCAAACTGAACATTATCTACAAACCTCTTATTTTAAATAACAAATGAAAATTTGACATGATGTATGCACAAGAAAAAATAAACCAAAACATTTTTATGACGTTGCAAGAAATTACGCTAACTAATCTCCAAATGTTTATTTAATATTACGTTAGTCACAATTTTTCTGATCAGCGTTTTTTTAGCGAGTTAGTTTTCTAAGGGATGGGGTGGCTAACCCCATGCCCAACCATCCTCCTTTATCCGGGCTTGGGACTGGCAGTAGCCCCCGGAGGAGCTACAGGCAGAGTTAGCAAAAATTATACTATTACTAATTAATACTGGTCAACTGTATAGTTATTAAAACCAAACTGAATGAAATTTCTTTGAAATAAGATGAAAAATATAATTAGCTACATTCAGTCTTGAGTTTATCAAATCGGATATTCAAAATTTATTGAAACCATCTTTCAGAATAATATTTACCTTCTGTTTTGGATAAACCAACTAAAACCTAATGATATAAATTTTAAATTTGTACAAGCAATGAAATAGAAAACACAAGGTAATAACCATCTAAACCTTTAGCATATACCTAAACATTAACTAATTATAGGTATCAAATTTTGATTCGATAATTTTGAATAAATTGATCATTGAGTAGATTGTTATAAATAAATTATTACATTTATATTATCCCAATGAGTAGAAAAATCAGATTTTCTGACGTTCGTGACTCAATGTAAGCCACTTCTTCAGAAAATAAATAACCGAATTATCAATAATCCAAGTCGAAATAGTACAACGGAACAACATGAATATTAGGTGCGATCAATCAAAGAACAGGTCTGAATAAATCAATGTCATGCTATTTCATTAACTAATTATTCAAATATAAATTCCATTTCTATCTCGTTAACGATTACATCAGCAATAATTAACAGTAAACCATATTTTTCCCAAAATAATAGCTGGAAAATTTTACACACATACTTAGTAGACTAGCGTGATTACATTAAACGATCGATATATTTATGCAAGCATTAAATATTTCCATTATGTTTTATTCTGCTCAAATCGATTTAAATTTTGTTAATCAGTATTTTCACTAATAAACTATAACTAAAACCAAATTTATGATCGAAGATGGATAGTGGCTAGCAGTGGAATCCAGGACACAAGTCTCGCCCTATTTGGGACTCGTCATTTGGATGTACCTGCATCTCAGAGTTGATGTTCACTCTGGGACTCGAACCCAGTACCGTTCGCTTCAATCGCCATCACATTATCCACTCAGCTACTGAGTCCTGATAGCCACATGCTTGTGCAACGAAGTGAACTTTGAATTCACTCGGTATTGTTTGGTTGAATCTTCCCATTGATGTTTAGGACTGCAATTAATAAGTCTCTTATTTTCCATATGTGTATACCAGCTTTATTCGACAAATTAATCGATGTAATTAGAATTTTTACTTACACAAAAGAGCGTTATACAATTTGTTGAAGAAATCAGTGTCAAATGTGTTTGAGAAGGAAATATTATACAGTTTTGACGTTAAAACTAGATGATACTGTAGTGTCGATTACTATGTTATGTCCATATACTTTATTTTAGCTTCTGGATAGGCCAATTTTTTTATTCTTCTTGAGTCACATTTTGATCTTGTTAAGTATTCACTTATCAATCTTATATAAGCGTATGTGCGTTCATTTCTCATCTTATTCATCATATGTCTGTAACTTGTTTTTATCTGGCTATAAATATTGATTAACGCTTGATTAAATGGAGTTGAGTCACAAGCTTTCACTGTTCGTCATTTGGCTTCGTTCTCTTCTCTTCACTTCGTCCCTCTGATTATCTGTCCATATCACTAAATGTACAAAATATATTTACTCAAAAATCTATTCTCGTAATTGACTTATTTAATTCTGTTATCCACTAATGCGAGTCAAGTCGATGATTATGTACGAGGATTGGTGACACATATTTCGACATGTATATCTAAATAACAATCACCCATGCTATCCAACTGAAGTCAGATCCCGGCCGCGATATTAGTGAGCCCGTCGACAACATCATCTGATCTAATTGACGTCAAAATGAAGGACCCCACTAAAATACATTTTAGATTATAGTTTCGGCAATTTAATCAATAAGTGAATTGTTTTTAATCTAATATGCAAATACATAATACACCTATTGCTCATTTACTACAAAGCTGATCATAAGTTTTGATTAAATCTAGAAAAAATAAATCGCTAGCCAGTGCAACAGAACTAATCTTTTTATTTTAAAACCCCTGAAACCTTGAGATTATCTACTTATATATAGCTTGATAATAAATTCGTTAACAAGAGATTCCTTCACTAAATTTCATGAATTTTTTTTTAATATTTCACTTCAATATTGAGGTTTTGAACTGCAGTTCAGAGTATCAGCATTCGGAATACTTAAAAATGATATGCATCAACTACGACGTCACTTGATTCCTTTTGAATTTTGCCACCCAAAACATACTTTTGATTATCTGTGCTACATTAGGTGGTTACTTTAAGGGTGAAATACCGATTATTAGTTGATATTTGTACAGTTGTAACGATTTTAAAAGTCTGCTGGAGTTTCATTTATCATTTAAGCTTGCTTTTTCTAAAATATGGCTATCTAAGAGTTTTGTAAGACCATAAATAGTTTTTTTCATATTCTTCTCTTGCCCTACTCTCTATTAAACATTCGTGATGATCAAGTAGAAAACCAGGTTTATTAATCAAGTACCCATTCAAGAATCTGATGAAAACCTGTCAAGGATTAAACATTAAACAATCACTTAAATTAATGAAGTTAGTTGTTACTACTACTAATACTACTACTACTTCTACTACTACATTAGCCAATTAGTTTATCAATGCAAATTATGAATTAAGAGTGATGTAAAATGTGTATTACTTTTCCATATATTTATGAAAGCATAAAGTAAACGATTATTACTATCAATAGTATTAATAACGAGATTTAATTGGCTCTCACATTGGTATCAAGACAACAACTGAAACTTGAATACCAGTTGAAATGAAGTGGATAAATTATTATTGTTGTTACTGTGATGTTGTAACAGACTGATTACAATTCAGTCAAAAACCAATCGGATAATAATAAGGTGATCAGCTTATTAGGTATGGATTCAAGTTTATTTTTATTTGGATGTTTATTATATACTATCAAAACTCTCACTTCTTTTTTGATATTTATTATTCTCTTCAACCTCATTATTTTTATTATTCAGACGGTATATTTACATACGTGAATAGGCCTAACTCAAATGAGGGTAGGATTCATGACAATATATATATATATATATATATATATATATTCTCATATCTTGATGACGTGTCCCCGGACATATGTTACTTTCAACCTCATGAGAGTCATTAAATAGTCATAAAATAAAGACATTCCAGACAGGTTTGTCACACTCATTCCCTGATAAACACATGCATATACCAATACATTTATTTTTCTTTGCATACACACAAATATACTTTCGCTAATAAATGATGAATACAAATATTCAGCAACTGTTTACCTAAAAGAAATCACTCGGAACACTATCCTAAACAGGTTAGAAAGTAGGAGATATAATAAACATAAAATAAAGGAAAATATCGAACAATGCAGTGTAAACATAAGTAAATTAATGTACAGTGTAAATACTTAGATTTAGTTAAGAACCATAGATTTTTCAAGCAAAGTTTAATATCGGCTAGTAATAGAATTTAGGTCACTTAATTCGACCTATTTAGTTTTCGTCAGAAAGATGTATCTGCATCTTAGTGTTAGCTTTGACATAGGAGCTCGAACCACGTGTCTTTGGCTTTCGATGCCTAACACGTTATTCACTGAATGGTTGAGTTCAAAAAGCCACTAAATTGTGTTGTGATGATGGATTTTACTATTTGTTTTTTTGGGTTTGAATCTTCCCATTGTTGATGTTGAAGAAATAAATGTGATCAGTTTTTGTTGTCATATGTGCATTCTGTTCTGATTGCCTTGATATAACCATTCGGTTACGAGTTATGAATAGAATAAATGTGTACCCTTCCAAATTATCATAATTTAACAGTTAAATTTACGAAAACAAATACAAATATTTATATTAATTTGAAGCAAACTTATTTGAACAAGTGTATTTTCATTATTGACACATGGAATTAGACTTGTTATGACATGATGTTAGACAAACGGTTGTCAAAAGTTTAAAAGGTCAGTATATATATTCATAAATTATTTTTAATTGTTTTGTACTAATGAGAGAATCAAACTAGTCATTAAAATTATGGCTTTATTAAAGTATGATTACTCCAATTGTATGGGGTCCTAACAATAGGAAGAAGAAACGCGAGCTATCATTCTTAAGGATAGAATGATTAGATTGTGAACTACCTGTGCCTAGAAATATTATTTACAAAATACCAAGAAGTGCAATCTGGACTGTTGTACTTTGAGTTCTGTTCTCTGATCACACTAGTTCCCTCAGAAATATCCACACTTTAACCTCCTATTGAACTTTGGATTTTCCTTCGATTTATCCTTGTCTTCATGTCAATTCCCTTTAAATGCACCGATGTAAGATTTGGTAAGTCATACCAATGCAAAGTCCTAAGTTAACTTACCGAAAGCAGAAGAACAATGTCAAAAGTTTCATATATGTGGTAGTTGGAGAATATAGCAAGCGCTTGCATCATTCAAGTGAGTCTTCTGTACCAGGTATATACAGAGACCTCATTTAGTGAATTTCCCCAATTTTATTCTTACACAAAGGTGTCTTCGGATTTACATCAATCTATCATAGTTATCTAACTTTTGAAACAATTTCACATGATTTTTCTGTCCACTTAATCAAAAATCAGCTTTTCGAAAAAAGGGTTATAGAGTGCAATAATGTATCTGAAGACGTCTGTAGTCGAAGACCAAGGTGAGAATTTTATGGCAAGAAGCTACTTAACGTGACATTGACTGTTAGTAAATAAAATTTCAACTAAAGAAAATAATGCCTATTTGGATAAATATGGTTTTTTGTACTGACTAGTTTTCACTCGCTGCGCCAGTACATTTTGTCTGGTAATAAAAAGTATTTTAGGATTGAGTCAGTCAGTCAGTAGGACCAGGCACATATATGCATCGTTCCAAATTGCCACACCCCACTGGCACAACATGATGAACACCTAATTCATAGAATTTGTCACTTCAATGGTAGCAATATATAAAAGAAAGATTGTGTATAAGGATATAGTACTTGAAGAAAGAATTAGAAAGGTATAAAGTAATTTTAATCTCACAGTTTAAGGGAAGACTAACAGTGTATACACCTACGCCATTGTGATCGATTCTGAGCCATGTCACACACAGTCTCCAACCATTGGTTACGATAGTCACGCGGACCCCAACCAAGTAGTTTGTATCTACCAACATGGCTAAGACTAGAAGTTAGTGACTTCAAGCACTGATGCCACGTTTTAGTTTTGCCGCCCCTAACTCTCTTCCAACCATCCCCTATACTAGTCAGCATTGCACGTTGTGGTAATCGGTGTTCAAGCACACGTAACACGTGGCCCAACCATCTCAGTCGATGTAGATTCACAACATCAAATGATTTACCATCATTCTCTAATACCACGCATTTAAGTTCATTATTACTCACCCGGTGATCCCAGCAGATGCGAGCAATATTTCTAAGACATCTATGGTCAAATACTAGTAACTTATGAGTATCTTCTACTCTTAATGGCCACGTTTCTCAACCGTAAAGTAGAACAGAGCGAACTGCTGTCCAGTGTACCCATCCCTTAATTGATAGACGGATATCTCGCC
This sequence comes from Schistosoma rodhaini, assembly GCA_944470415.2. Lineage (NCBI taxonomy): Eukaryota > Metazoa > Platyhelminthes > Trematoda > Strigeidida > Schistosomatidae > Schistosoma > Schistosoma rodhaini. The sequence continues at coordinate 16,124,226 of OX104039.1, read as the reverse complement.
TTCGCCATAGGTGACGTAAGTTGGCAAAAGTCAAACGGGCTTTTTGAATCCATACAGAGATTTCAGAATTAACCAATTATATGAACATTTACATAAATCACTTTGCTAAAGGGAACATTCTTCGTCAGTTGTTGCTTTATTATTCAACATTTATTTTTTATTTAATTCACAATACACTGATTTTCTATTTGTTATACACTTAAAAAAATACATCAACAGATCATTTGACTATTGTGTTTTTTTTTGTTAATGGAATTTCAGCTCTATAATATCGTAGTGTTCAAACATTAGTCAATTTGAATAAACTACATGTGCTCATGTTACAACAATATGTCATAATTCCTTCATTTTATTTAATACTTTCCAATGCTAAGAATTTATTTTAGTCTAAATGTTATAGTGAAAGGTTAGAATCACTGGACGGTCGTTTCGTCCTATTATGGGACTCCCCAGTAGTGAACATCCACGATCCCGCACTCGCGATATTCGAACCCAAGACCTACCAGTCTAGTTTCAATCGACTCATGATTTCAACTCTGAAAATACTAAATTGTCCATTAAACCCCTTCTGATCTATAGTGAAAAGTATAAAAATGTTTTAATAGACAGTGAAGTTTGAGTTTCATTAAAATTTTATAGAGTATGTCAATCAAATTGGAAGTAAATCGTCCCAATAAGATCCAATAAGGTATTAGAAATTAAAGAGATAACTACTGTAATATACATGATTCCATGAAATATTAAGAGGAAATCACCAAAATAAATGAAGCTATTTAACAAGTTGACTAGTTGGCAATTTTTAAGATTTCTTTGCGAAGATTGATCAATGTTATACATTGTAATGTTATGCATTGTGTTATATCTTACAACAAATTCTCTGTATTGAACCCTTTTTCCCGAATTTGTTTGACTAAATAACTTAACTTAAAGATGGAGTCAGATAATAGTAGAAACTTACTTAAACTTTTCATATTCACCATGTCATTAGAATTAGTTGCTAGATCTATGTTGTTTTGATGTAATCATGGTTAAGTTACTAAGTTTATCATGTTTCTTAGTAGCTTAGGTCAGATTAAGGTATAGATGCATGTGGACTTAAAAATCTTATTCCTTTCATATTCTGTCAACAACAATTGAATAGTTAATAATGCATTTGTTAATTTCATCATTTTTAATTTATATTCCATTTGTTTTCTACTTTATCAGTGACTGAATAAAAACTGAACAAGTAGAATTTTTAGAATTTTCTGTCGATTACCTATCAATATGTTAAATGTCATCACTTAAACCATTACGTAATCACGAAAAATAAACTGGCAAACAATGCCAACAAATTCAAATAACAATAAAATAAAAATAGAAATAATCTGTCTACTTAATTACTGTTTATTTAAACTAATGTAGATTGAAAGACTGATTCATAAATGATTATCAAAACAAAAGAAACACAGGATCTGGTCATTGATTAGAGCAAGAATCATACGATTGTTTACTGCTTCTCAGTTTTCAATAGATCCGCGTCCACTTTCGATTGCTAATGCAAGAAAACGATTGTGTACAAACATTCTCTGGCGATATACTCAATATTCCTTATATTTGTATATATTTGGAAAAGAGGTAAAATCAAGTCAACTGATTGTAGGTAATTTTTCTTCACTAATGTCACCCATAAATTTTAGGGTAAAATAACTAAATGGACTATAGAATAATTGTTTTAGTAACTAGTTACAATTTCTTACTACAAACTACAACCGGCAACAGATTGTTAGTTTCGTTAAGATTCTTCACATCGTGATCCGAACGACGTTTGGTATCACTTTATGAATATTGTATAAACCATTCTAATCTGTTGTAATGTACCTTCCATTTTTACCTTTTATAATTTATCGCTACTGCTTTTTTGTCAGATAAGTATACTTCTAACTCTCCTCAAGTGTTTAGTAGAAATTTGGCAATCAATCTGGATTCTGATGAAGCTGAGAAAAGAACTAACTAATAGATCTTCTATGTACGTTTTGTCAAAACCCCAGTCACTGGATAATAGGAGATTCAAGTGGAATGATTTACTTTTCAGGTTGACAAATAAAAACTGTACAATAGATGTTGGTGACATGAATATATGTTTTAATAGTCATTGCAGGATTGTGGAAATCATTGAATTTCATTTAAATCATAAAGTGATTACAGTTAGACAATCGGTGATGAAGAATCCCATATTAGGAGGAAATGGGCATCCAAGGCTTCCTGGTTTTAATTGTTTATTTGACTTTGATTAGTTCGAAATTTGAATGGTATTTTACAATAACTAAATATAGCGTTGCAATATTCTATCGGTGGTTTCTGAATGAGATACGGTTCACTATCCATCCTGAGCACTGTCGTTAATAAATATCAGCGTAGTTGCTTTTGCTCAAATCATATTATACAGTGATGTTCCGTCTGACTGATAAATATTTCAAACTTGACAAGTTTATTAAATGTTAATGATTATATGACAGGAAAAAGTCACTGATCTATGTGAAATTAGTTTTAGAAGTCTGAATAGAAAACTAGTGTAAACTACTATAATTCAATGTATATTTAATTAAAACAAACTATCAAATGTCATCTGATCATCAAATTTGTTTAATCTTATATTCAAGGTAATGCGGTTTTTTAACCACAGAAATTAGTTTATAATTTTTCATAGTAGAAAGCATGAGTCAATTGAAGCTAGACCACCATGGAAAACCTGGAAACACTGGACGGCCGTTTCGTCCTATTATGGGACTCCTCAGCAGTGCGCATCCACGAACCCGCTCTCGCGAGCGAGACTCGAACCCAGGACCTACCAGTCTCAAGCCGAAGCCCTTAACCGATAGACCACTGAGCTGGCATCCAACGGTGTTAATGTCTAACTTCAACTGATCCACGAAGTTGAGCAACCATTCACCAATTGTCTTCAGTGAGTTCCTATCTCACAACAGACGTGGTTTTGAACTCCACTGGTCACTGCTTCTCACTAGAGCTCCTAGATATACTTCTGGAAGTCACTAGTGAGCATATGATTATATTAATTATCAGAAGGGGTTTTGTCCAGTGTTTCCAGGTTTTCCATGGTGGTCTAGCTTCAATTGACTCATGCTTTCTACTATGAAAAATACTAAATCTCCACAAAACCCCTTCTGATAGTTTATTATTGTTCACATCATAATTCTGCTCACCGTTCTTTCTCTCTCTCTTTCTCTTGCTCTCCTATATTCTGTTTGACCTCTTTTTAAGATTCATCAGTAAGATATCCAGTATATTAAATTAATTCTTTTTAGAAGAAATTTCAGTACTAGGTCTTATGAAATTGTTCACTGAACTTTACTATGGAACAAAGAGTAAACTTCAGCAACGGACAAGATATTTCAAGATGACCTTCAAATCAACAGTTTAAATTTTATGACTGAAACTTTATGATTCTTTTGCATAGAAATAAAAAAAAGAATACTAAATCGTTCAATAAACTAAGGTCATATTAATGATGATCATCATCAGTGGAGAGTACAATGTTATTTTTTCTCTTTATATCCTATTCAGTTGTAAAATTATCTACTACATGTGTCTGTTTTAGTAGTCAAACAGGGTGTATATGTATGTATATGTATTTATTTAAGTAACCTTGAACAAGAATAAAATTTTGATGTACATTATAGTTGGCATTACATATTTACAAACGGATTTCATTACGAATATACTAAACAAAACTATGTACAAGACAATTTAAAACGATATGTGTATAGATTATGGCAATAAAATCAGATGTAGTCTGATTATTATTTTTTTTGAACGTCAAAACGAGAAAAAAAGAAACGTTTTACAAAACATACAACGAAGAGAGAGAAAGTGAATGAGAGAGAGTGAGAGAACAAAACCCAGTCAATAAAAATTTAGAAAAAAAACACGAACAATAAAAGTAATTAAACATACTGGAAAACAACCACATGAAAATCGGTAAAACACTTTCCAAGTATCTTATCGATTTTTCATTGTCAATTCTTTCAATGGTAAAATGATAATTAGAAAGTTTAACAAGTGATGTTGTTTTTAAATAAAAGGTAATCTGAATAAATTCCCCCCCAAAAAAACGATTGATTTTAAAGGAGATGAAAAATGAAAATAGTCAAACAATTATTGACTATTAAAAAGAAAAAAAAAGAAGAAACTGTCATTCAGGTATTTTATGATCAATTGATTTCTTGATTTAATAAACATAATCAATCGATTAAATTCTACTGATATTTATTTTAATTAGTGTGAATTTAAACACTCTCATTATTGATTATATTTTGTTAACATAAAAAATAATTGATTGATTGATTGATTGATTATCATTGTATTGTTTTGAGCTTGTCAATAGAAAGAGGTTGACTAATAATATTACATTTTCGAACATTTTTAGCCGATTCACCAATAGATGTATGGTGTGGTCTACTTATACCCATATAAGTAGTATATGGTGATGATCAGACATAGAATGTATTTTGGCAGAAGATCGATAAGGAAAGAACAGGAATGAAGCGCATTTGTACGAAAACGCATGAACAATGAGATCAGAGAAGATGAACTGATATTTACAGAAGGAATAATCAAGATTGAGACAATTGATTGTTATTTTGCAAATTAACTGTTTACTGTATGGTTATCAGATTTTAGTGAGATAGTCTGTAATTTGTGCTTAAAAATACATTCCATTGTCCCCACTCGTGTTCTTGTTCACTACACATGTAACTAACAGTTATACATAAAATATAGCATTAATCTCATTATAGTCGATATAAGAACGTTCTGATTTTTAAAACAATGAATTTTGATATATTTGTCGATTATAGTTGGTAATGGAATACATAACTCCCTTTTTATTGTATATGAGACTCGTCTGGTGAATGCAATTACATCCTAGTCTTGATCTGGATTTAATCTTGTGTAAGCTTGAAAGCCTACACTGCTAACGATTATCGAGCTAGGAAATAATAGTTGTCCAGTGCTTCCTGAGTGATTTTCCAACGAACTTAAGGACAAAATTAAAATTATCTTTCAGTTCGACAATATTCCAGCAACTTTAATACAGTAAATAACTAATTCCAATTATATCTAAATTTCTTATTTCAGAATACAGAACTTTTTTTAAAGAAAAGTGTTCGGTTTACAATAAATCAATGTCAAAGTAACAACATATATAATGTTGAGATGGTGTCTGTAATTAAGTAGTTCAAATGTTCTAATGGTTAGGTTCAAAGTCAGATTTTCATGGTTATTTAAAACTTCTAAATTGATCAAGATGTTTAAGTAATAAATGTATTATTGAAAAATATGTAAGATGTATTGAATTCATTTTAACTTTTCTTAATATCACATGGTTTCGCAAATCGTGATTTTATTTGGCTATGAATTTCTTAATTTAAAAATTTGTTAAAACCTAAAAATAGAGTGATATGCAACTCCTGAATATAGTTTAGTGTTGCTTGTATCAAATCCCCTTGTTATAGCATAGTTTTCAAACGGCCCCAAACTGACAGTAATAATTAATATCTTAAGTCCCAAGTAACTTGTTATCAAACTTTGTAATGGGCCTTAATGATATGAGTCTCATTTGCATAGTAAAACACTTGAGAACTATGTCATTTAACGTGACAGTTTGTATAACACTAAAATTACTGATTAACTATATTTGTCTTTTAATAGTTGCATAGAGCTATCAAATTTCTTCTTCAGATCTTGAAATGAATAGTAAGCAGGTGACAGAGAAAAAATTAACGACTCATTGATTCTCAATGACTGTTTTGATAATAATTTAGTTTATGTTAAATATACTTAGCCGATTATTTAGTTGTATAAAAATATTAAAACACATCTTCAAATCTTATCTTTTATTGTCTGTTACCTAATATTTTATATCAAGACTGTATAAAACATACATGACACAAGAGTTATCCATTTTCATATATGACTTGCCGATGATAGTAATTTTTCTTAGCTATTTTTTTAACAATGTAGTCTATTATCAGAAAGGGTTTATTTGGAGATTTTAGCAATTTTATATGAATGAAATCATGAGTCAATTGAAGATATACCACCATGGAAAAGCTGGAAACACTGGACGGCCGTTTCGTCCTATCGTGGGACTACTCAGCAGTGCGCATCCACGATCCTGCCTCGCCACGACTGATAGGTCCTTGGTTCGAATCTCACGAGGTGAATCAATTTTAATTATGATACTATGACAAATTGTAACTCAACAGAAGGATTAAAAATATATCACGTTCTTTGAATCTAAATAGTTCAGTTACATTGGCTAACATTAATTTCACTTAGTATCGTTTGTTTGAATCTTCCCATTTATGTTTAGGACTGAAACTGGTCAGTCTCTTATTGGCATATGTACATACTGTGCGTATTGCCTCGATATAACTTTAATTCACAAGCATTGTAAGCAAAGATGGATAACGCGATGGCGTTTGATGCGAACGGTACTGGGTTCGAGTCCCAGAGTGAACATCAACTCTGAGATGCAGGTACATCCAGCTGACGAGTCCCAAATAGGACGATACTTGCGTCCTGGATTCCACTGCTAGCCACTATCCATCTTTGCTTACTCTATAGTTTGTTATTTCTGATCATTTAATATAGCCTTAATAAAAATTTCCCTAAAATGGTTTATGGAGTTCAATTTACATTGTAAAGACATGTTTTCTATATTGGACAGCTTAATTATTAGGCTTCCATTACTCTTGGAAGCAACAACATTATCACATACTTCAAAAAATAAAACGTTTGTGTTGATATTTACTATTAAAACATTGAAAGTTCCATCGATTATTTTATTCAGCTCAAAACATGAAATGCTTCCAAAATCCTCATCCTTCACTATAAATTCTCTCTATCATCTCAAGTTATTAATAAATTTTAGATATAGTTATATTGATGAATTGATGATACTTGGAAAACCATTATTAATCAGAAACTACTGAATAGTTATTTAATTTTTTATTTGGACTCCTCTGAAGTACGCAATCCATGGGTGTACATGAAATCTAATCCAAAATCTTTGAAGCTCCTGAGTTGCTAGAAATTTAAAAGAATTAGATTTTCAGTGTTCTACGGTTTTCAGAGGTTTCCTAGGTGACCTCAGTTCATAATACTAATTATTTCCAAGATGACTGTTATCCTTAACAATATTCACTTTACTTCTATTCAATTTATCTTATGTGATATATATTCATACGATCTCTGAAACACAATTGACCATGAAAAAGGATAACAGTAAATAGTAATTTTATTAATGATAAAATGTTCAGTATAATATTATTGATACTAACTGTTAACCATCCCTAGCTTGTCACTAATTATTTGAATATTACCTATTTATAACAATAATAATAATATATCAGCTTTAATTGTTTTATCCATGTATATTGAACAATGACCTTAATAAATAATGAATTCATTCAACCTAGTTATTTGAATCATTCCAATGACCAATTTAGTTAATCAATTCATTATTATACTCTTATTAAGCTTTAATTATCTGTTAAATAAGTGCCACAAAATTTTTAAGGTATTGTTCATTGTTACATTTTATTACTATTTTAATTGATTACGTAGTAATACATTAATTATATAAGTATTAATAATACATTTCTTTTACATATTAATAATGCACCATCATTTCAATTTGTAAACTGTTCTGATTATATATAGTAATTAAAACAAATATCAGACTAAATAAAACTACAATTGCTTAAATGAATTATTATTATTACTATTATTGTTAGTAGTAGTATTATTATCATTACTGTTACTATTACTACTATTACTATTATTATTAATTCTACAGAGCTAATAAGACATAAGTATTACGTAAATGAGTCCAACTTGTATAACATGAATTTATTATCAAATGTCAATCAATGCCCTTATGTATTTATTTATATCTAATTAAAAAATAAAGCACAAATATATTCTACTTTAAATATTCATTGATTTTGGAACTGTAGCATCGAGGTTTGTTTGTTTGTTTGTACGTGATTCTAATAATTGTGTTAATAAAATATATATATATTAGGTATGCATAGATAATTTTCTCTGGAAATCAATACATTTTTTTATAATTGTCTGATATCATTTGAGTAAATAGTAAAAATTAAGGATTACAGAAAATAGTTATTTTGTTGTGATTCAAAATGTTTCAACAGTTTGAGTAGTGGTGCTCGAACAAGATTAAGCTAATCAGTTTTTGATCTTATGGTAAACGCTATGAATATCAACCAATGGCTTTGATTTTTTGGTTGATTTCAGTTAATTTCACTGAAGTCAATTTTGGACCATCATTGAAAACCTGGAAGTAATGGACCCCCGTTTAGTTCTACTATGGGACTCCTCGTTAGTGTGCATCAATGATCTCACATACGGGAGTTGAACCAAGGACCACTGAATCGGTATCCAATAGTTTTAGTGTCTAACTTCAATCAACCCACGATGATACGAGACCATCTTTTATTGTCTTCGGTGGATAACTGCCTGACACCTTACATGGTTAAACTCCAATGGTCACGACTTCTCACTAGAACTCCAAGAATTCCCTCTCAAAGCTAGTCATTAGTCTGGTAATACTTTACAATAGATATTATCGACTACTTGAGACGTACATAATCATTTCATTTTGTACCGACTATGCTGAGTTATGAACAATTTAGAGATCTCTGTACTGCATTCAGTTATAAAGGATGAATATTTCTTCTAATTTAATGAAGGATTTAAATAAATAGTTCAGAAATACTCATCAGTTGAAGAATGAAAGCCATTAACAAAATAAACGAAATATTAGAATATCGTACTAACCACATCACTCTTAATTCGGTTTATAAATCTTGTAGAGATTTACTACTGCTCTATACTACACTATTTTTCTCAATTAACAGAAGTAAAACAGGATTATTCATGTTAATTAATTTCTAGGTGAGAACTAGTTTATTTGTAAAGCTAATTAGTCTGATTTAAGATTAAAAAAAATGAATTTTTCAGTTACTAAACCACTTCAGTTTGCATTATAAATGCTTTGGATTATTCTCCCAAATTTTATTAATTCCAGTGTTAGTGTTATTAATCATACCGAGAAGATTGCACACACCAATGACTTTGAATACCGATACTTTGAATTCAACAAGCGAAAGTACAACAGAGTATTGGAATCGCCCATTGTTACATAAATAAAACTGACATTTTTTGTGTCTACATGTTACTCAAAGTTATTTGTAATTTAAAATTTAATTGATAGTCATTTGTAGTAACCAAGGAACACATTGCGCCGCAAATTGGAAAGAGACATTCAAAGAATGAATAGAAACTAGGAACAGCTGAAGAGGATCGCCTAAGACAGAGTTCTGTGAAGACTTCTGGTGAAAGGCCTATGCTCCTCCACCATGGGCAACAGGCTTAAGTAAGTAAGTAAACATTTTTAATGCAGACACTATTCTATACTAAATAAACAAGATAATTGCTTAGCAACTAAACGTTGATTTCTTGTTGAACCCACTTTATATTCGATAAAATTTTGGCTATTTCAATGAACATAGACATCATTCTCTTATCATGAAGCCTAAATCAATAGTAACTGATTTTCGAAGAAGAAATTACATTTGATAAATAACTTCAGACTCATATTACATATATTTCATGATATTCGTTATCGAAGAAAAAAAGTGTGACTTTACAAAACCCTCAAAATGATACAGGAAGAAGATGGAAGGTGAGAGGGGGGGGGTAAATGGAAGAAAAGTAAATTTTAAAAAGTTTTTGTTTCAACTTTGTTCAAAAACAAAAAACTTTTTTGTTTTTTTTTTAAAAATTGTTCCGTCATTATTTTAATAGTGTAAAGATGAAGAAATCAAAATTCAACAATTTAAAATTCAAATAACAAATAATAATTATAAATAATCATAATAATAATAGTAAATAATTATTTATATGTAAACAAACAACATGAACAAGAAAAAAAACAAGGTAAATTGATTCTTTGTAAGAAATATGTTGGATCAAGTCTTACCCTTTCAGGATTTCTGTCGTGTGGTTGTGTGCGTGTCAAGGAGAGTGAACTTCATGAATGAATAAGCGAAGCAGAGGAAAGAAAGAATAAAAGTATGAGACACAATGGAATAAAAAAACATGAGAACATGAATACTGTTATAAAAGATTTTTTTAATTCACAAAGAAACAAAAAAACAGATATCCCGGTTGTTGATAGTGATATTGTTGTTTAACTCAAGGGAGTAATTCGTTTTACATAATTGTCTTCAAATGACACAAAATGTAAAGTTTGAAATGAATATAAACCAGTTTCATTTCTGATTATTCAAATATGACATAATCATATGAATAACAATTGACTAATTATTCATTAAAAGAGTATATGTTTGTATCTAAGTCAATCGACATTCATTTCTTATGTTTAGAGCTGTCTTGTAGTATAAAGAACAGTATCATCTTGTCCACTGATTGTTTTTTATTTACATATTAAATATGATCTGATTAAGATATCATTCTTATGAGAGTAAAATTTTTTAAAAAAATGTTTATTAAATGAGACTAGAAATTATTTTGATTAAAGAATACTGATTTTAAAATATACATATCCACATAATTGTTTTAAACATATCATGTAGAAGATAAGTCTAATGAATGTGTATTCGTAGAAATCATTGGGAATGGTAAAGTGACATTATTTATATTAGTTGTATTACATAAATTACTTAAATGAATAGTAGTATTCATTGGAAATGTACCACTACTACTATTATTAACAGGAGTTATGTTAGTAGTAGATTGATTGAAAGACTGATTTATTGATTGTGTTAAATTATTTAAAACATTAGGATTATATGAATCGGTAATAGATAACATATCATGTCCAGCTATTGAATAACCAAATGAATTTGTATTATGTAAATATGGTGAATAAAACATTGAATTAAAATCGCCATGATTAACTTGATTAAATACATTATTTAAATGATGTATTGGAGATAAATTTGTACTAGATGGTATTGAGTATTGTGTTAATGAAGGATTTTGTTTTATAGAATTATCATCTTGATTACGATCAGTAATCAAATGAAAATCTGTTTCAGGTAAATATGAATTCATTGTTTCATTTGTATTCATATTACATGAACTATTAAGTTGTGAAGTGTAAGTTGAAAAAGTACATGAATCATTACTATCAGAGAAATTTAATTGATTTGAATTATGTGAACCTTTTGAGAATGCACTATATACATTCATTGATGTTGGTAAATATGATAAATTAGATTGATCTAATTCACAGTTATTTGGATCGGCTGTAGAGCTTTTTAGGGAACGAAATATATTTTTTCGAAATGACACATCATGATCTATGCTACTTGAAAATGACTCACTACTTTGATCGATATCATCTGATACCGTAGCACTCACTGCCGTATCAGGATTTGTTGACTGTAAAGGATACGACCCTGGAGGAGGTGACAAATATTTATTAGTAGTTGACGTGGATATAGGAGGCCAACAGGTAGTTAGTTGTGCTTCTAGTGTTGATGTCGTTGTTAAGGTAGGTAAAAAGGAGTAATGAGAGATTGGTGAGCAGTCAAGATTCAATGTATAACTGTGATTAGACTCCACTTGACCCATATAATAGTCAGAGTCATTTACTGTGAATGGATTTAAATTGTAATTCATAATATTTATTCTGCCTCTTGAAGGTACACCTATTGATGTAGGAGTATTAATATTTGTGGCTATAGCAGTATTAGTAGTTAGATCTACAGTTGATTCATTACTATCATACGAAATATGTGAATTCAACTGTGGTAATGTATTAAAATTTTCATTGCAGTTCAATGGCTTTTGAGAATAACTCTCTGTTGTACATGTTTTAGACAAACAATTTGGATTTACTTGTAACAGTGAACTCTGAATCCTGGTTAAACTCATTTGATTGTCAAGGGATAAATCAGTTTTATTTAACTGACTACCGGATAAATTATGTTCAGTCAATTGTAGAACAGAATCATTTCCCCTATAACTTCCGTTTGAATGTATCGAATCACATATTTCAGATTGATTGATATTTAAACAGTGTTGTTTATGCAATTGGTTGTGATGAACATCAGCTCTTTGTTGAAATCGACGGTTAGAAGTTAAATAATTTGATTTTAAATCAACTGTTGGATGAAAAGAGCTATCAAACGTTGAACATATTGGATGATAGTCTGTTTGTAAATCTAATTTTGGCGATGAAGGTAATCCTGTGAAATGATTAGTTGATTCAGTGGATGTTCTTATTGTTGGGATTGACGTTGATAATGATGGTGACAACAAATTCATATCGTATTCTTTCATATTATTATTATTATTATTATCATTACTAACCAATGGGCATCCTATATGAGAGCTTAAATGTTTATTTTGACTTGGATTAACTAATTGGTTTTTCAACGATTCTTTTAAAGGATCAAATAATAAATCACGATTCATATTGACTGGATTAAAATTGAATTCTGAATTCATTAAATTATTCTCAATTGATGAATTATAATAAAATGGAGGGAATAATTCATGGGAAAATTTATTAAATTTCATACGATTATAGAGTTTATTATTATTATTACTTATATCTGTAATTGATGGATGATTACTTTCATAATCATTTATTGTGTCGATAAAACATGATGATGAATTTGAATAGATATCTGAACTTAAATTAAGAAATTCATGTTCCATTTTAAACTTCTCACTTCTTACAGAATCTTCATCATATTCTTCAATAGTTGAATCTGAAGTTTTATCTATTTTTTTCATAAATGCAGTTTGTTTTAACTGCCCTCTTAAGTTCATTTCATTATTATTATTATTGTTGCTATGGTGATGAAGATGACTGTCAAAATTATTTATAAGTCGACTGTATTGCTGTTCACGAAAATGATGATGGTGATAATGATTGCTATCGATTTCTTTCTTTTCCTCATCTTCTTCCACTTCTTCTCTCTCATCATCCTCTTCTTCTTCTTCTTCCTCCTCGTCATCTTCATCATCTTCAATTTGTCCGTCCTCATCATCTTCTTCATCACCATCTTCCAGCATGCATTCAACACTTTCTTTACCGGTGATATCATTACCAGTTTCTGAAAGACTGCCGGTTATTCCATTATTATTACCAGTTGGATTATGATTACGTGACTGTAATTTCTTTTTCTTCATACGTCTATTTTGGAACCAAACTTTCACCTAAAACAAATGTGAAAATAGACAAACAAAAATAAGCACACGAAATGAAAGTTCAGTATCTGGTATTTTTGAGCACTTTTTCATTCATATAGTGGATCAATGATGTATATGAGGGTATACGTTTTACTGGGGATTTCATTTCAATCACCTCAGGCTAACTAAATATGTCACTGGAGGATATCCCAACTTCCTGAATGAAAAAGGCATATACAGTGAAAGTTACAGCTTAAAGTGAAATAACCCATTGAAAATTAAGCTTCTTTATTGAATATATACGCATTAAATGAACGAAAAAGTGCTAGGTATTACAAACATATTCACAGACATGTATCTTACCCCAAAATGACAGTTATTAATCAGAACCAAACATAAAAATTGCTTAAAATAAGATTATAACATAGTATAGTACATATATCAGTTGTTTCATTCAATTGAATGCTAGTCTGATTTAATTTCTTGTTAAAGAAAAGTATTCCAACTTTACTAACAATTCTGAATGGATTAGATATGTTGAAGTTTGGATTAATTTTATTCTTTTAAACTTGATTTGTTTTACAATAAACCTATTTCAATGGATCTGCTTTCTTTGAACTGGATAGTTTAATAGCCAAGTTTTCATTATCTTTCCAGACAACATCATTTGATAGTTGTGTTAGTGATTTTCTCATGAAAGACAATAAAAACCTGACTGTTAAACTATCCAGCTCATAGAATGTATTTCTATGAAAATCATCCTCCTGAGTTATAAATCTCCTTTATCGTCTTAAACTTAAGTCGGTTAAAAAATGACCTATGAAAATCATACATTTCTTTTATTCAACTTCAAAACTTATCAGTGACGAATACTTACAAACTCTTACAAGACCAAGTTTAGAAGTAATTGATTCTTTAGAAAATGAAGCGATAAAGGTTTTACAATTTTATATAAATAACAAAGTAAACCATCTCAGTCATTATTGATGAAATGAACTTTTGAAGAAATTAAACAGAAAATCATAATTTTCACTTTTAATAGCATTAAAACAAAATCCCTTGATATAATTCACGGTTTTAAGTTAAAAATATATTTATCAGTATAGAATTATGAAGATTGTTGATTTTTATTGACTGTTGAAATCATGAGTCAATTGAAGTTAGACCACCATCAAAAACCTGGAAACACTGGACGGTCATTTCGTCCTATTATGGGACTCCTCAGCAGTGCGCATCCACGATCCCGCACTCGCGAGATTCGAACCAACGACACACCAGTCTCGAGCCAGAGCACTTAACCGATAGACCACTGAGTCAGCATCCAACGGTGTTAATATCTAACTTCAACCAATCCATGAAATCTGAGCAACCGTTCACCAATTGTCTGCAGTGAGTTTATATCTCTACAACAGGCTTGGTAGAACTCCACTGGTCACTGCTTCCCACTAGAACTCAAGGAAATATCTCTTGAAGTCAATCACTAGTGAGCATATGATTATAGATCAGAGGGGGATTTGTGGAGAATTTAGTATTTCCACTGTTGAGATCATGAACCGATCAATGTTAGATCACCAATGAGAATCTGCAAGCAGTGGACATCCGTTTCGTCCTAGTATGGGACTACCCAGCACTGCGCACTCACAATCCCGCACGCAGGACTCGAACCCAGGACCTCCGGTCTCGAGAGCGAATGCTTAACCTGTAGACCACTGAGCCGGAATCCAACGGTATTCATCTCTAACTTCAAATATCTTTTTTGTTAGATTGCTGATTAACAATTTTATAGTCATTGATGAGTTATAGAACTTCGATGTATACTCTTCTGTTAGTAGTTGTGAAATTCCGATTAATATTCATACTGCAATGATTTGTTTTAATACTTGCTCAACTCCTAAAATTTTTGGGATCAAAACTATTCACATACACACTTATAGACATAACTTCTGTACAACTATGACCTCAATTATTTTAATTTTCTTTTTTTTCGATTTCCCATTTAATTGTTTAACTATATGAGATAATTCTAAAAACTTTCATTCTAATTTCATTTCTCTATAATGATCATAGTTTAAACAATTATCAAATTATAGAATATGGGCTCCAGTATTTTATATAATCCATAAAAAAACACAAATAAATTTTGTTTTATTAATTCAGACAAATATCAAACATACTGGTAGGTATAATGGTAACAATGGAATTATTATTATCAATGCTTTTTAACAATTCGTCATGTATTCCTTTCCACACACACACACACACACGAAAAGCATGATTTCATATCTAATTATCTTCTAACTAACAATTCGATTGAATCTGTGTTTGTGCTTTTATATGTAAAGGGGAGAATGGATGAACACAGAGTTTCTGATCATTTCAATTAACCAGTTTTTAATTTAAATCAAAGGATTACGTAATTATACGTAGTATTAAATGAAGGAAACATAATTAGGCCGGATAAATGACAGATATCTGTTGATAAATATTATTGATCATAGTTACAAGTCTATTTCATACGGTCAAAAAGACTCAATAAATTATCCTTTGATAAAAATGTTGAAGAAAGTCAATAATAATGGTCAACAATTATTTTTGTAATTTGACAACAAAAAACTATCTTAATTATCAGAAGGGGTTTTGTGGAGATTTAGTATTTTTCATAGTTGAAAGCGTGAGTCAATTGAAGCTAGACCACCATGGAAAACCTGGAAACACTGGACGGAAATTAGACATTAACACCGTTGGTTGCCAGGTCAGTGGTCTATCGGTTGACTCTGGCTCGAGACTGGTAGATCCTTGGTTCGAATCTCGCGAGAGCGGGTTCGTGGATGCGCACTGTTGAGGAGTCCCATAATAGGACGAAATGACCGTCCAGTGTCTCCAGGTTCTCCATGGTGGTCTAGCTTCAATTGACTCACTCTTTCAACTATGAAAAAAACTATCTGTTTTTCCATTTACAATGTAAATGTTCGAACATTTCACCGTTGAAACTAAAGAGTTTGAGAAAAAGACTTTTAGTTTAATATAAACGATTAAGAAGTTTATCTGTTAGTGGTTATACTTCCTAATTATAACTGTTCTTCGTTTCACGATTTCATAATGAGTTAAACTTTATTAATTAAAGTAACCTGGCTGAATGTTCGGAAATTTATTCGTCTGCCTCTTCATATACAACCGAATAGTATCAATGACTTTCATGTACTCACAAAGTAGAGTAGCACTCTGTTTAATGCCAAAACTTTGAAATGGTTGGGATGAATCAGAAGAAAGTTTCTGAAACATTTTGAAAACTGATGTTGCATACACTGAATTCAAATCTGCTTCAAAACATTTTCTACGCAAAGCGATTACCACTTAGAAATTCAAAGCATAACTGAATTTATATAGGACTAAGAAATTTACACTAAATAATCTTCGAATCTCATCTAAAATTATTTTGTCCATTCTCCAGATTATTTGCATTTTAAACTCAAGCATTTTAGATATGATATCTTCCACGAGGGATATATATATATATATATATATATCAGAAATGAAATGACTGGAAGCAAAAGGTTGAGAAGATCCAATTAAAGAGAACAGTAATTTAAACAGAGAGAAATCGCGATGACAAAAGGAAAGGAAGGAACGATGAATATTGTAAGAGACAATTGATGGAAGATGTGCAAATGAAGTATTTTGTGTGCAGTTTTAGTATTGTGCGAATCATCCTGTAATTTTGTATAAACCAATAAACTGGTCATCCCCACTTCATTCCCTTCTATACATATACTTTCCGAGAATATCAGCAATTTTTCATATGAAATATTTATTTAAAAGTCGGAGTAGCTAGTTCATAAGCAAGATATCTATTCTTATTATTATTATTACTCTTATTCTTATTCTTATTATTATTACTATTACTATTGGTAGTATTATTATTATTATTATCATTAGTAGTAGTAGTAGTAGTACCGTGAATAGTATCAGAGTTGTTAATATTGATAACATTTAGAATTACTTCCGTCTCAGGTAGAATTCACTCCAAACTATTAACTAGAATTATAATGATCTTAGAAACCACCAGTTAACTATTTATTTTTTGAGAAAAATTAACAGATGATTATTTCCAATCAATATGCTCTTTTAACAGAAGAATATACTCAGTGAATAAAAATACTGATATTGAATTCACCAAACATATGGTAAAGTGATTTGTCTAAGATTATTTAACCAAAATAAGTTATTCCAAGAAGGCTTCACTCTGAAAAAGACTTGTATTCATACTAAAAATTGAACTAGTCTTTTAATTTCTGAATTACACTAACTTAATGGAAACTCCTACTGATTTATGTCACTGATCCTTAATCACTCAAATCAATTAGTAGTATATTCAATCTCTGTTGGTTTGATGTTTCCGTATTAACAAAATCTATGACAAAGCTTTAAGTGAAATTTCTAATGGAAACACCTTTAACATGTCAATTTATAAATAGTCGATTAGTTATTTTTTCAATAAGGCTTGATCCAAATACCTAAGTACATATATACCAAAAAAGCTGTTTGATATAGCATGTCTAATATTGAAACGTATTGAAAATTTGTCAGTTATATGACCGAAAAATGGAATTAATTTGAGTGAATGAAAGTTAGACATAATCGAGTTAAGTGACTGACTTTATGAACAATAAACGAAACTTTTGTGAGACTAATATCACTGATAGACTGTTGGGTGTCATCTTCATTTTCTAAAAATAATTTTAAACCTGGAGACGATATTTTTAATTCCTAGTGTGATTCTGTTTTTCGTGAGTTCAAAAAGGGTCCACCCTAAAATGAAGTATTTGCCTACTATTTCTTCATTTTATCAAACCTGATTGAGATGTTATCCTTAGTTTCTGATCCCCTCAGAAGAGTTTTTTTTACTAATTAATGGATTTGATAAACTGTACGATTTTTTTAAAGCGTATGAATCAATTTGGAAGCACTGGACGGTCGTTTCGTCCTATTGTGGGACTATGAAAATACTAAATCTCCACAAAACCCCTTCTGATTATAATCATATGCTCACTAGTGACTGACTTCGAGAGGTAAATCCTGGAGTTCTAGTGAGAAGCGGTGACTAGTGGAGTTCAACCACGTCTGTTGTGAGATAGGAACTCACTGACAACAATTGGTGAACGGTTGATCAACTTCGTGAATTGGTTGGAGTTAGATATTAACACCATCAGATACCGGCTCAGTGGTCTATAGGTTGAGTGCTCTGGCTCGAGACTGGTGTGTCGTTGGTTCGAATCTCGTGAGGCGAGATCGTGGATGCGCACTGCTGAGGAGTCCCACAATAGGACGAAACGGCTGTCCAGTGCTTGGTGGTCTAGTTTCAATTGACTCACACTTTCAACTATAATAATCATTTATCTTAAAATATTTATGTCAATATTATCACTGTAAATACTGCTCTCATCTCCATTTACAACACTAAAATTGAATATTTAAAATCATTTCAATACAATTATAAAAATACTTGAATGCTAGAAAATAAATACGGTTTTATTTAAATTATGCATTTAATCAAGATCTGATTGTTTTCATCACTTTTCTACATTTATTTTCGATTCTATAATTACGTATATTTTACTATCACATGATTCAGTAAGTCTTTCATTGACTTAAAGATTATTTATTACCATTATTATTATTATTATTATTATTATTATTATTATTATTATTATTATTATTATTATTATTATTATCACTGAACCAATCAAGCAAAATAAACTCATCAACAATAGGAGCAGTATGTTAAATTATAAATGAGCAATTGAATATTGTTCTTCCTATATCTTCGTTCTTTCTATCTCGCACTCTCCCCCTCTCTCTTTCTCACCCTCTCTGTCTCATGCATTTCCATACCCTTTAACTATACTTTAATTTTATTCAGACAATTTTATGACTTTTCAACGAATCATCTGTTGATTTATTCAATCAACCAATTAAAATGAAGTTACATTTTGTCAAAATAAAAATAAAAAATATATACAATGATAGATTGAAAATATGCAATTAACACAAGGGGGTGTTGATAATACAGTACATACATATATAAAAATATACATTTATGTACAACTGAATAGCAAGTAATATGTCCATCATAATATGAATAAACAGATTCTAAATATCAGATATATTGATGTATAATGAAACAAAGGAAGGTAGTGTATCAGAAAAAAATCATACAGTAGCTGAAGTAAAATTAGACAAATGTAACTACTCATATCTGTTATCAATTAACTAACTATTGATTGAGATTGAATAGAGTCTAACAGTGGAATTTAGGACAAATATTGCAATTTATTTACAATTAGTCAGCTAGATGTACCTGAATACCGATGTTGGTGTTCAGACCATGATTCAAACCCAATCTATTTCATTTCAAGTGCCTAACACATTATCTATTAAGCTACTGGGGTGTCATAGCCAGTAACTTGTTAAACAGATAGGAAGGTACTTAAAATTTAAAATTGCTACTTCATTATTGATTTAAAAGAGAATCGAAATATTCGCGGAAATAATAATGTCATTACTATTAATGACAATAATAATATTAATTTAAGTCAGTTTTTTGGTGAGAGAGTAATGTATTTTGTTGCATTTTATGAAACTACGAAATCATAACTTTCTTTATCCTTTTTACGATTTAAATAATTTGTACTGTCCACTGAAGTTTCAGAAGTTATTGTTAAGACACCTTTAATCAAACTTACTTTCTCCAGAAGTTATTCATTTAAACAAACCTATCACTTGATAAGACTAACAGATTCAAATACTCTATTCCATTTGAGCTTTAGTGAGTAAGCTGAACAATATGATTACTATATTAAATGATTTAAAATTAACTCAGATCTTATGTATTTGTAAGTTTAATTTATTGAGCTCCTTGTGTATATATATTTCCTCCTGGAATTGTTTCCATAATGTCATACACTATAAACCGAAGCTACAAATACAACAAAACATCATTCTTTAATCGACGATCAATGAAAAAGTTGAATTCTAAATAGCTTAGGCACTAAACATTTTAATTAAAATAACCCGTATTAATTGAACTTTTTACTACTGAGTGATAATCTGATTAAATTGTTAGAAATCTTGGTAGTCTAGGGCGTTCATAAACCCACTTTGATGAGTCACAAAATTTCTCTGCTACTAGGATTTAGTTAACTCAAAGTTTGTTAACTATATATATAGCGCTAAATTGTTTAACTTCGAGATATTGACAAACTTCACTACATGATGATAACTTGCTAATATAATCTCAGCGGTTTATTTCTTGAGCCGATCTAAGCTAGACCACCATCGAAAGCCTGGAAGCATTGGACAGCCTCTTCGTCCTAGTATAGGACTCCTCAGCAGTGCGTATCCACGATCATGCACACGGAATTCAAACTCAGCAACTTCGGTCTCGCAGGGATCCAACCATACGAATGTTTAACCTCAATCGATCCATGATCTTGCACAATCCTTATCCACTGTCTCAGATAGACAACCTTCTCCACCCGGTATGGATTGGGCTCCACTGGTCATGACTTCTCACTGGAATCTCCACAAACCTTTAAACTTAACAAAATTACACTGTTATCTATCGATCAACAAATGAGTAAGTTGTAGACGAATACCATCGCCGATTATTTATACTTGTGGAAGTAACGAAAGTGAGATTATTTCACCAGTTGTTTCTAATAAAATTATATTGAGAACGTAATTCGGCAAGAATCAACTGCTTAGTTTGGTTAAGATTAACTTCGAGATAAATTATTTTAATAGTAGTACACTGGGTAATAACCACTTATGTGATTAGTGAGACAGCCTAAATTAAACTTGTCATATTTCTCTGGTATCGGTGAATTAGAAACATATGTCATAAAATCATGTATAAATTACATTTAATGATGGTTGAAATCATTAAAAAGGTTAATTACGAACTTATATACAATAAATACTCATCATTTTTAATCAAAAACGAATGCAAAACCATTTAGTTATTTTGTAAGTAGATTGTTAGTTGTGTCACAAGTATTCTAATGAACCTTCTAGAATGATATATTTGACTACAAACAAAAGTAATGTCACAGTTTCTAGAAAGCACAGCTTCTTATCAAACTGTCTTCTTCACAGTTTAACAAATGTTAGATAATTCAAAATCGAAATTTAAAATTAAGAAATTTCGTGTTCGATTACAAGATTAGTAGTGTGTATTGAAATGAAATGAAGGTTATCTTAATTCACTGATAAATTAAGTTAATTTTCGACTGAATAACTTTTACATCTTACAGCTATCACTGCTTCCATTATTACCAACTACCTACATAAATATAATAAACATTTTTTCTTTTCTAGCTCCATACTAAAACCATCACTACACAGAATATTTACTTTCGCTTTTTTTTGCTTTATCCTATTCCCTCCCCCTTCTTCCCCCCTTACTTCTTTGGTCTTTCTCCGCGTAAATATTTTTTTTACAGTTTGTATAAAATAGTGCGATAGACAGAGAAAAAGGAAATTTTATGGCTTACCAACGAATCAAATTTGAGCGTATCAAATAAATTTTTCCTTATAAATTATTTCTAATATCACAATGATCTCTTCTACCCATGTCTACATGCATCTATGCAGATACATACGTATACATACATACGATAAGTTAGACAAATAATAATCAATCAGTTATCGCAAAAAACATCTTCAAGTCATAGTTTCCTCAAAATTAGATTTTTATGATTTTCACTTTCTCGCTATTGAATGAATGGATGAATAAATAAGTAACTATCTGTAACATGATATAAACAAGCTGACATCTATTACGATATTCAATTAGATAAATCGACAATGAAAATACAACTAAGGAGATTTGTAATGATCTAGGAAGTTAATATTAGATTGGTTCAAGAAAATATATGATGCAAGATAGAAAATCAAGCGTTTCATGATATTTGCATGAACGATTCATTAAAATTGATTTAATATACTAAAAAAGTCAGAATTCACGTACAATTCAGATTATTCTCCACAGACTTTAGCGAAAAATTTGCCTTATGTGGTTTCTAAAATAGATAACATAATTTCAAAGCTTTCATTGACAATCTAATCAACGTCATAAGCATACAGTCCAAGTTTTTTGTAAAAGAACTTCTCAAAAGTATATTACAATATCCACTACTGGAATTGAAAATAATGATGTTCGTACTTTTTATTATGGGGGTGAATGTGTGTATATTAAGATGTACATTTGAGTACAATTTAAAGTTATTTGAGTACAATGGGGGGACTTGTAGGATCAATCAAACGTCAATAAGCCCTAGCCAAGCCACCTATCAACCTAAACCATTTTTATGTTAGATGGGGAATTAATGAATGTTGAAAAGTTTACCGAGCCTTATCAGAATCAAGGACACCCAGGGTGAACCAATCAGTTACACACAATGGGCAAACCCACCCAATAATGATTCTATTCTGTACTTATTTAATTCGTTTTCAGTAATATGTGCTATATCTTTGGTAAAATTATTTATTTTAGCCAGTTATTAAGAAAACCGATTCGCCTGGTTAACACGACTACATAAGCAAAGTTAGGTATTAACTACGGAGAATGAATTCGACGTAAATTTGAAGGACACACACCAAATCGAGTGTACTGATCATTCACACAGACCACTTACATCAGTCACCTAAAGACTTAAAAGGTCAGTCTACCTCGTAGTATCGGTAAATATTACAGGATTATGTTAGCATATCTTTATAAACCAGTAAGTTATAAGGATAAGAACAGTTGAATCAAACACCCAGTTCAATTAATACAGAGAGGATGAAACTACTCCATTTATTTGTCAATAAGTCGTAATATAATTACCAGTTATTCAGATGCCTTGTTCCCTTGCGAAGACTGAAAATAGTTATAAAGAGTAGGGTATTCAATGTCTAGTTTTATTACATATATGAAATGAGAATTATCGATCATTATATACCAACTCAGCTGTGTAGATATTATGGACTCATAGAGAGGCCTAAAGCATTTGGTTTCGACTTCTGTCTGGACTGTTGTTGAGTACTCCTAGAGAGCCCAAAAATAAAACAAAACCGTCATCTGGTGCTCATCAGACATTTCACTGGTCACCTGATTCACATCATTTTGCGTCAAAATCCAGCTTCATTAAATTTATCTCTTTGGTATATTTGATTAGCATGTTACGATTTGCTGTCTTAGTTTGAAAGATAATTTAATACTGAAAGTGATCTCAAATTAAGTACTAATCTTCTTCAATAAACCTATTGAAAAAAACGGCAGTTCTTCCCATCAGAATTCCTAATTTGAATTTAAGTCCTTCTTCAGGTATCCCCCTTAGTACTTTTTATTATGAGGGTAAGTGTATGTATATTAAGATGTACATTTGAGTACAATTTAAAGTTATTTGAGTACAATTTAAAGTTATTTGAGTACAATTTAAAGTTATTTGAGTACAATTTAAAGTTATTTGAGTACAATTTAAAGTTATTTGAGTACAATTTAAAGTTATTTGAGTACAATGGAGGGACTTGTAGGATCAATCAGGGTCAATAAGCCCTAGCCAAGCCACCTATCAACCTAAACCATTTTTATGTTAGATGAGGAATTAATGAATGTTGAAAAGTTTACCGAGCCTTATCAGAATCAAGGACACCCAGGAAGAACCATTCAGTTGCACACTATGGACAAACCCACCTGACAGTGATTCTATTCTGTACTTATTTATGAGCATACCATAATTAGCGTTCTCCTGTACTAATCTAATTACTTTAGATGCGATGAAATTTCATCTTCCCATTATACTAATCAAATGTTATATTAGTTATAAATCGTTTTTTTTATTTCCAAGGGAGTAATCTTATCACCAGATATCTTCATAAATGTAATCATACTGTACCTACAATCCGCATATTTTACGATCGTAACAAAGAGTTCAGTGTGAATCATGTAGACATTATAGGGTTTTGTATAGTTTTCACTTAAAATTTATTTATAATCCTATAGAAGCAAAGAGTGAAAGTGCAATAAATAAAATCTGTTATATTCATTGAAATAGAATGATTCATTCTACTTCACTAAATTATCTGTTTATATGTAGATATGTATGTATGTACGTATATCTATACCTATGTATTAAGGAACCGAAGTTATATGTTTCCAATATGTTATCAAAAACAATAATATCGTCATTATTATTATTATTATTATTATTATTATTATTATTATTATTATTATTATTATTATTATTAGTAGTAGTAGTAGTAGTAGTAGTAGTAGTAGTAGTAGTAGTATCAATTGTACCTAATTACAAATTACGAAAATATATAATCGGTGTTTTTACCAACAGTAGTTAATAAGTAATTCGGGGTTTATTCAATAGTTATTCATTACTATTCAGTTAATTACATAATAATTATTTATGAATATGTATTAACATAGATTACAATACATTGAAAATACATGTGTGATTTTTTTGTTGTTCTCTCCCTACCTCCAAATGAGATTACTTGACTATGATGGACATAAGGAAGAATGAATCAGACAAACTAAGTAATTCTTTCTCCTAACTTACTATTGAACTGTTGTTTTAAAAACAGATCTTGATCCTTATATTGTGTAAATAATTATAAATCCATTACAGATTTTTTGTTCATTATGGCTAGATTGGATCTAATGTTAAATGAAATTTGTCTGGAATATCATTCGTCTTTTTAGGCTTGAACAACTTAGATGAACAGAAAAGTCAATTATTTACTGTGTTTAAAAAAAGGTGAAGTTTTCTACACAGTACTATTATAAAAACAATAGTCAAACAGTAAAAATTTGAGACAATCCTTATTGTAGAAACACTGTATTCAGCCAAGGTCATAGTTATTTTACGATTCAACGTTGTGTATCTGTAATTTTCAAGCAACTAACGTTTCTTGTGTTATTCTAATCAGTGTGTCCTAGTATTCTAGGATTAATCTTTTACATGTTTTTTCAGAACTCCATCAGCTATGGGGTATTAAGGGAAGATCAGAAATATTTTGAATTAATAGTTCAAGATATATTGTGTGTGAAACAGATATCTAATGGCAATGAATGACTGTTGAGCTAGAACACAAAATGACGGAAGTTAGGAATGTGTCGTTAGTTCCCAATCCAATGATTTTCGTGATTAAGTGTTCAATCCCAAACATGTAGGTCCCTGGTTCGATTCTCAGCAGGGTCAAGAGAGCGCAGTGATAAGTTCTGCACTAGGAAAAAACGACCATCTAACACTCTCTAATCTTCATTGATGTCCTACCTGAAATCAATCTGTGACAAATATAACCTACCAAAGATTATTGTATTCATCTTATTTCCCCCAGGTTTTGTTCTGTTCACAACCCCGAGGTATTTGTTTATGTCATCACATTTTCTTATAATCTTATGATTACCACTACCCATATCATCTTATTACCGATTTGTACATTTCATTTATTACTACTAGTTATTAATTCTACTTCATTGTTATCAATGACTTATAAATAATCATGGTAGGTACAACAGTTTTCACAAAGACGTATTAATATTACTAAATATTAAAGTGAGAATTCATACAAATCTAACTGAAAATAATATTTATTTTTAAGTTCTTAAGTATTAAATCTTAAAAAAAACAACTTTCTATGATGAACGAAATTTAACTTCAATTAGTTTATTATCTTACAAAGCATAAAAACAAATAAATATTTTAATAGTTGAGATCATGAATCACTTCAAGCCAGAACACCAAGGAAAACCCGGAAACACTGAACGTCAGTTTCTTCCTATTGTGGGACTCCATGGTGGTCTGGTTTGAATTATTTTTTCCGGTTAGCGTTTTTTTAGCGAGTTAGCTTTTCTACGGGATGGGGTCGTTAACCCCATGCCCAACCCTCCTCCTTTACTAGGGCTTGGGACCGACAGTAACTCTAGAAGAGCTACAGGCGGAGTTTCCATGGTGATCTAGCTTCAAGTAATTCATGATCTCAACTATTAAAATTATTATAATGTCCACAAAACCTCTTCTGAAAATAAATATTTGATAAAATGAAGAGACAATTATTTTTAGTATAAATTAATATTAAATGAATAACTAATTAGGAACTCGAAAAATATTATACAATTTGTTTAGATTTCTTTATAATCTTTAATGTAATCAATTCTTAGATTTTCATTTCTTCTTGTTAGGTTGATACTATCAGGTTTTTAAACGTCAGTCTAATATACTTTAGTTTTTTATCATCTACCTAATATAAGTTCATGATGAAAATTGTCTTTAAATTATATAAAATCTTTTTTTTATAGTTGAAATCATGAGTCCATTGAATCTAAATCACCATGGAAAACCTGAAGGCACTGGACGGCCGTTTCTTCCCATCGTGGGACTCCTCAGTAGTGCACATCCACGATCCCGCCTCGTGAGACTCGAACCCAAGACCTATCAGTCTCACTCGCGAGCGCTTAATCTCTAGACCACTGAACCGACATTCAACGGTGGTAATGTCTAACTTCAATCGATCCACGAAGTTGAGCAACCGTTCACCATTGTCTTCAGTGAGTTGATATCTCACAACAGACCCGGTTGAGCTCCACTGGTCACTGCTTCTCACTAGAACTCCAGGAAATACCTCTTGGAACCAGTCACTAGTGAGCACATGATGATTAATATCAGAAGGGGTTTTATGGTGATTTTACAGTTGAGATCATGAGTCAATTAAAGCTAGACCACCATGGAGTGTCGCGAGGCGCACTACTGAGGAGTCCCACAATAGAACGAAACGGCCATCCAGTGCATCCAGGTTTTCCATGGTGATCTAGCTTCAATTGACTCATGATTTCAATTATAAAATTACTAAAATCTCCACAAAAACACCTTCTGATAAAATCATTTTTCTTTACAAAAATTATATGAAATCAAATAGAATCTGGTTAATTTAAAGTTGATAATTATTATTGATAAACGATGAATACACTTTAAAAGAATAATCTGAAGTTCAAAATTTCCATTTTAAGGTCATATTCAATAAGTCTAAATGGTAACAATATAAAATTAGTGAATTTAGGTATCAAAGTTAGATCAATTCATTTAACTGACAAATAGATGGTTACGATAATTTTATAAAAATACAAGTCGAATGTGTTATTTTGGGTTTTTTGCTCTTAAATGAATGATAAAAACTTGAAAAACAGTAAGAGTAATGTGAAAAGTATTCTGATCAGTGTTTACTGATTACGTAACTACTTGTTTCTAGCCATTTGTACTCTTGTTGCAATCAACTTTGTAGAATGTTCTTTTACATAAGGTATATATTTACAATATTTTATCCAGTCTATTAAATTTATTGACATCTTTATTATACTATACTGATGTGTCTTCAACATAACTTTCAGCTAAACTCTTTCAAGTAAGTAGTTGAAACTCATTTTATTATTATGATTTTTAAATATCACAGATTGTAAGCAGATGACGAGAACCAAACGAAATAAGATGAATTTATGCTGTTCTGCTAAAATCTTTGTTGTTGCTCTCCTCAAAAAGTAGAATAACTGTATTGCACAAATAAATATTATTGCTATATCACTTATAATTAAAAGTGGATGTTTTCAGCTTATTGATATTCAAGTAAAGCAATAAATCAGAGATCGTAAAGTGCCTAAACATTTGAAGCCTTTGAAGTACAATAAACCGACATCTATGAATTATTAATACCACTTCCATAGAATTTTTGCAACTCTCATACGCAAATAATGATTAATCAATTGTGATCCTTTATATTAACAACAGCATAATATAAATCTTTACAAATAGCTATATACCAGTAGAAGAAATTAGTATGTTTAATATGTTTTCAAAATATTATTTAATCCGGAAATATTTCTTACCATAAACTGATGCCTAGTAAATACAGAATGAAAATCAGAAAGCAACGAACAGTCTAGTTACCGAAATAATAGAATACATGCAAAATAAGACTTGACAGATGATATTAATGTACTAACATCGTACTATGAATTTAATAAATACTTATTGTTAATATCTCCAACATTATCATTAAAATAACATAGTTCTCAGTTATTTATTAGCATGTTACATGATAACAGTGATATTGTTATAATCAATAGAATTAGGATACAGTTATATAAGTTAAGAAAGCAATACTAATGATAATAATTATTATGATACATTGAAGGGTATAGTTTTGTTAGGAAGTATGTCTATTATATGTCATGATTTTGACAACTATTGGACTTGTATATATCGTTGTCATATGATTTGTTGGTTCTGGGTATAGCTATGAAATAATCGCAATACCCCCAGTTTTCAGTGGTTTTCTGTCATCGAAATGAACACAACTGAAAAGTCTTTAAGTTTAATATGAGTGTATTATTTTCTGAAATCTTTTAATTTAAACGAATGAATGTATTGCCATCGAGAGATGTAAAATCTAACTTTTCAATTTAACACCACTGATAATCACAGTTGAAATAATTTTGGCGAATTTCATAAATAACTCTAGTATCCTATTCACATAAATCTATACACTAAACTGTACATCCAGATCTACATTGGTATCCATACGTTGTGAAGTTTCCCATGATTTATAGAGAAATTATTAGATTAAATTGAATGAATTTCATGGTCAATAAGATCTCGTTAGCAAACCATATTGTTTCTTTTTTCTCTTATTCCTCACTCTCTCCATCTTTTTAACGTTACAATATTCCAACAAGTAATTTCAAAGAAATCCATTGCTATGACGTATGATACACGTGTAAAAGTAATTATCTATTCAGTCCTAAAGTGTACGTGTGTTCGTTTGTGTGTGTGTACGCACTCTATTTCACTTTATTGAACAGATTGACAAAACAAAATTGAAACAAACCATAGAGATAAATTCTATAAGAACAAATTTAGTAACTGTACATTTATATTTATGGATCTGTAAAATAATTTACGAGCATGTACATATCCCATTTTTTCTTAAATGCATCTATGTCTGCATGAAATCATAGTTTTGCCATAAATAATTCACTTCCCCTATTTCTAATAGTTAATAATCTAATCGAATGATAATTGGTTTACAGCTGTTTATTTCATTTGTTTGGTTTCATGAATTTTGTCATTTCATTATTTATTGACTTTCAATAATACACACCAGAGACATACATATATACATACATAGATCATATTTGAAGCATTCAAGATTTCATAACAATTAATTTAGCAACAATAATGATTTAATCTTTTGTTTCAATGTTTATTTTCAAATTCTTTTTCTGTTCAAATAATAATTTATAAACTAGAAAAAACTGAACCAATTCAATTAAAGATTGATTTACTATCTTAGTAACTAAAAGTTGAAATTACATAAATACATATACTTTATAGTGGTTTAATGAAATAGATCAGAAGTGGTTTTATGGAGATTTCAGTATTTTCATAGTTGAAATAATCAGTCAATTGGAGCTAGACCACCATCGAAAACCTGGAAGCACTGGACGGCCGTTTCGTCCTATTATGGGGCTCCTCATTAGTGCACATCCATGATCCCACCTAGCGAGATTCGAACCCAGGACCTACCAGTCTCGCCCCAGAACACTTAACAGATAGACCAGTATTTTCATAGTTGAAGATATTGGAAAGTAATCCAGTGAACTTTAATTTTTAGAACAATTCATTTGTCAATTACAGGTTAATGTGCTTAAACTTGCCCGAAGAAAATCCAACTCATAACTTCTCATGATGTTCGGGGAATAGTGGAACTACGTACCAAGAACTTACATGAGCGGACAGTAGAGGTCGGCCTAACAAACTAATCTATCGTAATTCAGATTAACAATGTCTTATCCCTGCAGAATACTCGAGGGCGTTTGTACCCATATAGTGCTATGAGATGCATAGGTTGATCGGACTTGTGTATTTTAGATGTGTATGCAAAGTGTACCGGCTATAACGAAACTCTAGTAGACCAACTTACTTACTCAGCAGTAACGAGTACTTCAAACTTACTTGTTGAGGTTCATTGACACACAATTTTCCACCGAGAACATTTACCCACCCCAAGTCCGTGTGACGCACAAGCAGATAAAACATTACTTAGCTAAGCCTTGATGGGTAGAATGCAAAATTAATTAAACATAAACTACAATTTTTCACGTCATGAATAACAACACAGATTAATGCCTAGAAATGATGTAGAAGGTACAAGTTTGAAACAGGAAATGTGATTATTATTTATGTCATTGCTCAACCCGCTCAACTCGCCGATCAAATACAGCTTTTCCTACGGAGACTGGTTATCTGACACAATACAGATGGGGTAGGAAGCTGGATGTACCAACTGACGAGTCCCAAATAGGACGAAACGTGCATTCTGGTTTCTATTGCTAGCCACCATCCATCTCGGCTTATAAAATATCTAACAGTTGTTTAATCTATTTAATAAATATATGTTTATTCTGGATAAAGTAAACTTTTTGTGATTAAAAACTGAAATGTACCTATTAGTATAACAAATCTGTATACTTTTTAAAGAGTTACGTGTCTTCATAAGCCGAATGCTTCACATTTATTAAATTTGGATTGATGTTCAAGATATTATTATCAATCCATACTTCTCAATTATTTGAAAAGCCTCGTAAACAGATTGTCTAACACGCCATAATGTTACACTTAGAAAAGTATCATATGATACATAATGATTTCATTATTATATAAATTTCAAGATTGATATTTAAAGCTACCTATTGGTGTTCACCGGAGGAAAAATATCATTCTAAATAGGTAACTAAAGATGAACAATCAACTAACCCACCTTTTATTTGATGACTTCCAACGTGAAATCAGACCGACTAAAATGCCTAAAAATCATATCAAGGATTGTGGATTTATAACCTTCGTTATTCAATCGATACAATTCAAAATTATGTGAAATCATGATACTACCTAATATTCGATTCTTCACTGGTAAATATTATCTAGTTTTGTAGACTAGTCTACAATGAAATCATTTTTTATTTTAAAAGTTTGTTTACAGTTCAAATCCTTCGTGGGATACTGGCCACCGATGAGGACTCTTCAAAAAATTGTCTTAAATCCCCCTTTCTAGTTTTTGTCAAGTGCTACTGATGCTCTTGACGTCTGCCTCTGATTCCCGGTATCATGTTTTCTTTGATCTGTTTCTTTTACTGTTCTCTTGAGAATTCTAGGTTACGGCTCGCCTTGTAATGCATTTTAACTATTTCCATTACATATACTCTATATTATTAAATTAGACCGCAGCTTAAAGCTGGTCTGTGCCCTGCCATAATCCATTATTACCGACGGTCTCTAGTTAATGGATCCGGAGTATCTTGCACAGACAGTTATTTATAAACACTTGTGCTATTTTGAAATGCATGGGGTAACTGTGGTAACCATTACTACCTCACAAGAAATATTTGCTCAGAAGTCGTGAATCTATCACACAGTCAAATCACACCAGGAATTAATCTAGAGCTTCCTAAGAATATAACGTACATCTTACTATTTTGTTACTACCAATATTACCATCAAATATATACAATTATTTTTAAACATTGAATCAATGTTACTGTCATATCCTCAACTAAGCAGAATTTCTTATCTCTCAATTCCATTTAGCTTTGTCTACAGGTATATTACATTCATTTAAATCTTTTAAAGAAACTTTCTTATTTATCTTACGAAAAATCTGAATACAGTTTTACATCTTTAAGTGAAATAAAATCATAAATCAGTATCAATATAAAGTTAAGCACGTACAAAGTTAATAATTGTGTGTAGTTATATCCATAGTTTTCTTATATCCTATGAATTGTTTTTTATCATTCAAATAAGTGTTTTTCAAAAATTGTACAATATGTAAATCTTATACTCACCCCTATCCCAACCTTCTTTTTTGTTTCAAAACTCTTATCAGTTTTACATTTTCCTATTTAACAAATTTTGTATTCCGAACTTCAAGTTTGAATTTTGCTCTTTCAGAGTTTTGCTTTTTAGTAAATTATTCATAACTTATGTATATTAATTTGAATCTATTAAATTTTTTGTATATAGACAATATATAAACTTATCCTATTTTATGGATAACACAGAAGAATTAGTATTTAGGCAGTCAAAGAAAAAGTACCACTAGTCAGTTACAAATAAACTGAAATTTTTCTTCAATATATCAATTACATTTGCCACAGCTATTAAAAACTAGATTATAGTGAATAGCTGTCTTATAACTGTTTAAAACTCTTTAAAAATTGTAAGATTGCACTATAGACTAATGAACTAAATGAGGTTGGAAATATAAACTAGATGATTCACATTCAGT
Source organism: Schistosoma rodhaini (assembly GCA_944470415.2). Classification (NCBI taxonomy): domain Eukaryota; kingdom Metazoa; phylum Platyhelminthes; class Trematoda; order Strigeidida; family Schistosomatidae; genus Schistosoma; species Schistosoma rodhaini. Next base: position 16,091,577 of record OX104039.1, on the reverse strand, counting down.
GGCTTAATGGAATGATGATTATTTCAAGATTTGATGTTTCCATTTTCTATATTTTGTGTAACCACATATGGGTATTTCAAGCATACTATCATAATATACCCGTCCAATAGTGTCTTTTTGTCCAATACGTTCAAACTGAACTCATCCCCATAAAGTGTCTCTTTGAATGAAAGATTTTTAAACAACAACAACAACCATCTGATTTAATTCTAAATTTATGCAATCACTAATGGTAGTATTTTTTTCTAAATTTTAAAACAAAGCTGTCGATTGGCATATTATTATCAGAAGGGGTTTTGTGGGGATTTCAGTATTTTCATAGTTGAAAGCATGAGTCAACTGAAGCTAGTGAGAAGCAGTGACCACTGAAATTCAACCACGTCTGTTGTGAGATAGGAACTCACTGACGACAATTGGTGAACGGTTGCTCAATTGCGCGGATTGGTTGAAGTTAGACATTAGCACCATCGAATGCCGGCTCAGTGGTCTATCGGTTAAGTACTCTGGCGCGAGACTGGTAGGTCCCGAGTTCGAGTCTAGCGAGGAGAGATCGTGGATGCGCACTGCTGAGGAGTCCCATACTAGGACGAAACGATTGGCATATTACTCGCAATTATGAAGGAAAGCTTGAACTATTGAGAATGGGTAAATGTGAGATTTATATCAGTATTGCCTTTTATATGTTAATATACCATTGTTTTAAAGATAAAAAGTGTTTTCGATTGAAATTCAAACCTACTCATTAGTATTAAATCAATCAACAAAAAGTAATTGATTAAGCTATAAAAATGTTACACAAAATAATTCATATATGACAGATACAAATAATTATAGCTCATTATACTCTCTTGTTGACTTACAGTATTAGATCTGTTAACAACATCTAGTGAGTGGATTTCGTTTATAGAGATACCTTAATATTCATGTTCATTTACAGTATGAAGGTGACATAAGGTATCAGAATAATTCCATTTCAATGTCATGAACTTATCAGTTGCTTAATAACTTTTTTTAATTTTAATGGTGAGATATAATTTACTGTTAGGTTTACGATGTTGATACTTTTCAATTTAAAGTAAATAAACTGGTGAACTAGCCAAAATAACTTAGATAATACTGGACAACTTATTTGTTTTAAGATATCAGGCACCTCTGAACTACTACACACATATATGAAGTTACATTAAATAGAAACAAGAATATTTAGTTATTACGAAAATATAGTTATCATCCAGTCAATAAGTCTGAATTCAATTTTTTGAGTACATTCTAATCACCGTTCAATTAGATAATCATTCCTCGACATTAATAAGTAGCCGCTTGATTCTAAATGTAGTAAAGGTAATCTCTGTCAAGTACTCTACGCTTTCCAGTGGTTTTCTGACCGATCAGTTTATAACATTAAAAAATCATCTTCATAAAGATTTGACTTATTCCAATATTATGATTGTTTGATGTTGGATGATAAACAGTGAAGTTTTTTATAGATATTATCGCTAATCTGAAGTTGTGTTCATTTTAATTCAAATCATATGTGTTTATTTTGGATTTTTGTTTCAGAAACTGTTAAATTGCAAAATTTTTTTGAAAATAATTCTCAAAATTTAGCTACTACATGTAAATTTTCGCATTTTTCTGTCCCTACTACTAAGGACTGCAAATTATTAGTCTTTATTAGGCTATATATATGCTAAGTAGAGAAAGGGACTTGATGTCTCTGATCTCAATACTATAATGCATGTTTCAAGAAGGACGAAATCCATATCCTCAGTTTCACTGCTTGCTGAAATTCAGATAACTCAGTGTAGTTAACGGATCATCAATCAGCAATATGAGGTGGTACAAATTTTTTTATTGATCTCTTGACTTTCTATCAGTGGGAGCTTTCGATTTCTCACTAACTATTGAAGTTGTAATTTGGACAATATATCATTCAACCACTGAACAAAATTTTTAAACATTACAGTCTACGTCACACTAATTCACAGCGTAGAACACGAAAGTGTTCAACTGGGACGACTATACACTTCAATCCTTTCTATTTTCTAGTGACTTTCTAACTAATGTCAGTTAGTGATGAAATATTTTACCAAGTGAATTTTCATAAATCTCTTATCATTCACTTAAGAACAATGTATAAATATTTCCCTTACAATTACCTAATTACATATAAACAATTTCTTTAGACAAAAGTTCTCTTAATAGTCCATTTTCAATGATATCATTTAACTAAAGTCACAAAATAGTAAATTGAATTATATGTTGTCAAATGATAAACAAATATCCGAAAAAAGGAAGAAGAAGAAGAAGAATACGTTTCTCTGTAAAAGATAATGAAGTGTTTAGCCATTAAAAAAATAACTCGATTATGTAAACATTTTGTATATTGAGTCATTTTGTAATATGTAAACAATGGACAGTTCCATCCTATATAGATTTCTTCCTATCTATCTACCTTTGTGTGATTATTTCACGTTGCTATGATATAAATAACATGAAGACAATGCAAAAAAATGAATGTCTTGATAAATAATTCAAGATCCATATCATAACGCTAAAAACTAATTTTATATTTTATTTATTGCATTAGTGACTACCCTTGTATTTAAAATGTTTATTTATATTTCAACCAGTTACTAAATAAAATGGATTCTTCTGAAAATTAACTTTTTAAGTGTTTATCTTAATTCATGATATGCTTATTAATACTAATATTATTATTGTTATTATTATCTTTGTGAATGATTCAATGAGTAAATTCCCTTGAAGATCTTAACTACCTTCTATTCATTCATTTTGTTTCATCTTGACTGTCTATATTTGTCTCTCACACAGAGAAATACACACATATATCTATATACATGAACATGAATCCATTCAACAGTAAGCATTGAACATACTTCCAATAACGTTGTAACAAAATATTGACGAAAAAAAATGTATATTTTGAGAATATAAAATCGTCTACTTATTTTTGGAAAGATTGTTATCGAAATGTTTGAATGTTTGCTTTAGTCAACTTGAGGGAAATATTAAATTTTTTTTGTGTGACGAAGTAAAAACCAGAATTTTTTTTCGCAAAAGAAAAAAGAAATCAGATAAAAGAGAATCCAATTCGAAAAGAATGTTCAATGATATTCCTTGTTATTGGACTAATGAAAGAAAATAAACTTATTTTCAATTTGATACATAATAAGGCGTCAGTTATATAACTCAAGTCTTTTTGATAATAATATGACTGTTTTCTATGAATTAGTCAGTATGTATAGAAACAAAACTTTAACTAACTTTGTGTGATAGGACAAAATATTTTTCTTTCTTCTAATTGCTCTTTGTTTTTGAAGTTATAAGTTTATGGTGGAACTCTCATTATTACACTCGTCAACATTGTCAACACTTATTAGATCAAACTGGTTCGAGCTTTTTCAAAACTATTTAATAATTTAACTTGCTTGAACTATTTAACTCATAAAACAATCAGAATCAGTTCACTGTAATGATTTTAGTTGTGACTGATTTATTTTCACAGGATGTTCTATTTTTACCCGGGATTGTATTCACATTAATGGTTTTGTTAAGTTGATCTCTGAATATGTAATTGGCTGACTTTCACCTTATTTGTTGATTGACTGAATTTATGTTGATATATCTACTGATTGTTATTGACTAAAGCGTAATGCTTTTTAAGATTCTCTATCGTTTTTAAAATTTCTTGAATCCATAATTTTGGAGATTCTTCTATTCCAATTTGTATATTAATATAAGCGACAATATATCATATCGTTTAGTCAAAAATCCATGTTTGTGTATATGTAAGTGAAAGGAGATATTAACTTTCTAACAAACTGACAGTTAACTGATTAAAAATAGCTTTACAATTTGAAAGACAATGAATAAAGTAGATCAGAAAAGGAGCTTAAATCTAATAATGAATGGTGAATCTGTAATGGTTTAAGTCATAGACTTATGGATATAAATAATTGAAGTAAAATCAATTTTTCTTGCCATATGCGAATCCTGTCCGGATTGCTTCAATACAGTTATTCTATCGTAAGTTTTTATCAAAGTCAGATAGTGACTAGAATTGTAAACATTGTATGAAACGCCTATTGTTGATTCTACACTTAGTTACCATCCAACTTTGATATAACTTATTTGACCGAAATAAGTAGTTTTCAGTTCAAAGTGGTTTTGTAATTGTCATTTTATGCTTCACTAATATACGATCATGAATGTCGTTATATGATAAGACTAAACTGTTTTCTGTAATCCAAAAAGGGTTTTTTCTACATAAAAACTACTTTTCAACAATAAGAAACCATTTATTTCATTATACTACCGTTATATATGAAAAGACAACAATTTAATTCTATGGAGGATTTCATGTATCTTATTGAAAATGTAAACAATAATTACACCCTTGAAATGATTTGTTTGTCAATTGATATTACCCTAGTAATTTATAAGGAACAACTGTTGAACTACACTATATACCTTATTATTATATTTATAGTGAATTGATATCATAGTGATTAATTTATTTTAAGAGTATCTATGAGAGTATTAATAATACCATTCTCTGAAAATGTAATTGAAACAAAACTAATATTATAAACAACGTAAAACTTTATCTCTTCCTCCCTGTCCCTTCTACCCAACACCCTTTATTCTTTCTAACTCAATATCTATGAGATTTTAAGGAAAATCCCATTGTAATTCTTGGGTAATTTGTTATGTTTTAGGATAGTTTGCGAGCAGATGAAAATCAATTTTGATCAACTGACTTTAAAAATATTTTGGATTATTTTTTTTCCAAATGAATAAACACAAATGAAAGAAGTAATAAGATAATGGTTGTTATGTTGATAATGATAGGGATATAATAACAGTCGTAGTAGTAGTAGTAGTAGTAGTATTGGTAATCACACTAGTTGGGGTGGGGTTGGATAAGGTTGTTATTGTTGATAACAATTTCGAATTTGGTAGTGGAGGACAGAAGAACACAATGAGAAACACAATGAAGAATTGTTCACCAAGACTAATTATTGATAAGAAGTTTTTGTTAGAAAAAAGTACTTATTTTGTAACCAGTTAAGTATCAAGACCAACTAATAAATACACTTATTGATAAATAGTTACCATTGTAAAGACAGACAAACAATGTGTATATTATGAAATTAATGCTTTTCTGCCTATTTACAATGTATATGGATATGCGAACCCTTATAAAATGAAGTAGTAATGATTTGTAAACTTGTTACTATAGCACAAGATAAAAACAGCATAAAATACATAAAAAACAGTACTGAAATACACGTGTCATGCAAATGAAAATTATTGATGTGTATTAGACAAATTCATACATATACAAACAAACATTTCTATATACATCTGCACAGACTATGCCTATATAATAGTTTCGGGCCCAATATACGTACGTGTATATGCATATATCCATACATAAGTAAGTCTATATTGTATCTGTTTACATAGTCACAAGACTAAAATAAACAGTGAATAAACAATAGAATAAAAATAATCTGTCATTGGTGAACATTAAAACAATATTAAATTGTAATATCAGATAAGATAGTATACTTTATTAGAGTTTTTTTCACGCAAGAAAGTTGATTTCTGTATTGCAGTAAATGATGGTAGGATACACATTAAATAGAATTTTACACAATGATTCATTCCTCATATCATCTCAATGTAGTTTAAATAGTTATAGAATAATTATTACAGTTAAATTTTGTTTTTTTTTTCTCTAAAATCAAATAAGACCAACTGGTTTTAATGTGTATGATTAAGTAATACTAAACTTCTTGCGTTAGATATATGTTATGTCAGATAAGAGAAACTTTCACGATATAGAAATACAATGCAAAGGAAAAGTTATTAATAAAAGGGTCTTCTAGAATCCTTACTAATTATTACAAGTTGACCAGTTACGGGAAAAGAATAACGATGTTCAATAAATGACCCTATCTCATACTTGATAATTATATCATCTAGGAATTCACTAAAAATGTCTTCAATTGAATAATTATAATCCGTAAATTATTTCTATCCTACTATTCTTCTCTACCCCCCCCCTGATTATTATGCAACGCCATTTAATATTTAAACTTTCGAAACGTTTATTGATGCAACCATTCGTATCCTTCTATAGACATATATTTACCATAAAACCGTAAATATAAATGTACAGCTTAAGTAGATGATTTCATCGAAGAGAAAATTTTATTTGCTGAATTCTCCTGATCATTAATTTGTATAAAGTCAAAGTTTCTTTTTCTTCTCTAAGCTCCAGTTTGAAACTATCAACTTTTTATATTATTATAACCTCAGTAAACATTCTAAGCATGTTTTCAGAACATCGGAGATTCCTGTTTTTAAGTACATCAAATAATAAACAGGCCTCCAGATTAGTATTACTGATATGATGAACGAAAATTAAACATGATAGCTAAGCTTTAATTGTATTATTTAATGACTGATCTTCCTAAGTACTTATCTGATAAAAGTAACTTTCAGTCATAATGTGATGTATGCTACTTATGTTTGCAGATATAAGTATTACGTAACGTCAGTTGGAAGTGAAATGTCTGCAAGCAGAAGGTTGAGAAGATTGAAATGAAGGGAAGAGAGAAGGGAACTAAACACAATCAAGACGGCAACAGGAATGAAGGAAAAATTAACCTTGTAAGAGACAAATCAAAGATTTGTAAATGAACTATTTGATGTGTGGTTCTCATTATTTTACTGAACGACTGTGTGATTGTGCACCAACCAATAAATTGGTTCTTCTCACCTGAGTTTTCATTCACTACGATAGGTGCATTCTTATACGCACTTTATATATAGACATAGTAGAGCTTCTGATATTCACTTATTTTTGGGCTTCACCTTATTACTTTGCTCCTCACAAATCATTATCATTCAGTAAACTTTCGAATCAATTCAAAATAATCTATTTTTCAACAGCGTAGTTTTCGGAGATGATATCAGTTCATAGAGCAATTAATTAATTAATCAGCTTTAAACTAAGTAGAATAAGACTTTGGTATGATCATATGGAGAAAATACTGATTGACTCGAAATTCGTTAGATTACAAGGAATAGAATAATCAATGGAATTTCAAACTATCAACAGTTCCAAAAGAAATAAGAGATTCCCTTCAGTATATCCAAACTTGGATATGTCATGATTCATTATGAAATGTAAATCAATAAAATAGATCCATCAACTTTTATGGTTAATTTTATCGTCGGAATTTTATCAAATAATAATAAATAATAATAACATCACTATTCAATACTCACTTGTCTTTCTGTCAAATGTAGTTTACAAGAGATTTCCCAACGTTTCTGTCTTGTAATATATGCATTACCCATAAATTCATTTTCTAAAACCATTGTTTGGTAACGTGTATACGGTTTGCGTTTCTTTCTTGACCGCACTTCTAATTTGAAAGGTGAATCATTTATGTCCATTGATAAGTAGAAACCAAGATATTTTTGTCACAGATTTGTTTATATATTGAAGAAATGGTAAAAGTGAGAAGAAAAAAACGGTACAAATGATGTTTGCACAAATATATATATATATATATATATATATATATATATATATATATATATATATATATATAGTACGGCCGGACTGGCAGTCTAAATTTATGCAATATAGCAGAACAACTATGACTCTTAAATACTTAAACACGATTCAATTCATGTATTTTCTGATAGTTGATAATGTTTGGAAAGTTGAACAACTTCGTGGGCATTCTATTTCAATGTGTGGAAAGATTATTTTATCAAATATTTGAGATTAATCTAATTCATACACGTAAAATAAAACATTTGTGCGATTGGTTCCTTTCAAAAAATCTAAACAGAGCATCATTTGCAGAATATGATAAATTCATTATATTTTTTTAATAATTGAATTCCTGAGTCGATCTAAGCTAAACCACCATTAAAAATCTGAGAGCACTAGATGGCTATTTCGTCTTGGAATTCGAAACCAAGACCTTCGGTCTCGCGCTTGAATACAGCCTCTAGACTGGCTAAGAAGTCCCATACTCAGAAGGAACGACTGTCCAGTGCTTCCAAGTTTCCAATGGTGGTCTACCTTAGATCAATTCGTGAATTCAACTATTAAAATCACTATAGTCTCCACAAACCCTCATTCTGATCATTATAATTTTTTCCCTTCTCTTCAGCTTCATACAAGCTAATATATTGAACTATTTCCGATCGATAGTATACAGTTAAATTTAATTATTAAAGGAACAAAATACGATGAAGAGACCACTTCGTGATGATGTACACATGAACAAAACTAATTTAGAAGGGGATTTGTGGAGATTTCAGTATTTTTCAAAGTTGAAATCATGAGTCAATTGAAGCTAGACCACCATCAAAAACCTGGAAGCACTGGACGGACGTTTCGTCCTATTGTGGGACTCCTCAGCAGTGTGCATCCACGAACCCGCTCTCGAGACTAGTAGATCCTGGGTTCGAATCTCACGAGAGCGGGTTCGTGGATGTGCACTGCTTAGGAGTCCCACAATAGGACGAAACGTCCGTCCAGTGCTTCCAGGTTTTTGATGGTGGTCTAGCTTTAATTGACTCATGATTCCAACTTTGGAAAAAAACTAAATTAGCTACATCGTTTACAAAAAGTGCATGGAATAGGTTATAAGTGGGAATAAAATGAGTAAAACTCAGTTAATAAAATAAGATTACTAATCTAGAAGGCAGGTGAATTAAAAAGATGTAATGATGTAATTAAATGAAAGAAATGGTTGAAAAAAACTTTCCAGCTGCAATGAAGGAATATTTGTCACTACGTCAATAAAGGATTAATCACTATCTCTTTGTGAACACATAAATCAGGATTTCAACGCCTGATAGCAACAGCTTCAGCAAACTTCAGAAGACTGGAGCTTAGCTGTTTATTAATCATCTAATCTCTTGTATCTTAAAGATATTTAGTAATTGCACTGCTTACAGTCGTTCTTTCTCTTATTCTAAAGCTTTTACAACATGTCCAAAAAATCTGTGGTGTGTCATCTTTTCTGTTCTGCAGCTGTTTTGACAGGTACACGTAAGTTTATAAACGTAGTTAGCGCTACCGTGCTTGTCGACTTTAGATTGAATTACTGAAAAAGTTGTTTTACACAGAATATAATTGTTTGGTTGCTTGATAAGTTCTGACCAATGCCATATTTATTGTTATATATATCTACAATATTTTATTCAGTCCATTAGATTTATTGAAACCATTGCTTTACTATACTGATATGTCTTCAAAATAACTTCCAACTAAACTCTTTCACGTAAGTAATTGAAACCCAATTTATAATTATGATTTTTAACTATCATAGGTTGTAAGCAACTGGTGAGAAACAAACGAGATGAAATGAATTTATGCTATTCTGCTGAAGTCTTTGTTTTTGCTCCTCTCAAAGTAACTATTATTCATTTAAATTCCAATTCTGAAACAATTTTTACTAGCTAGATAAAATTAAAAAAATGATCTAGTTTATTGAATGGTTGTTTCGTCTGAATTTGAAATTACACGAAATGGAATACAAATCACTCAAAACAAAACTAAGTCCAAATAATCAGTTGTGTATCAGGTGACAACGAACTTTAAGGTAAATTTGGTTTAAATCTTGTTGCAAAAGTTAATCATCTCACCAACGAAACGTTCAATAGTTACAACACTGAATAGCTGCCATTACACATAACAAACTGACTATATTCACAAAAATGAACTAATTCATATCAATTCAGTCAGTGATTAGCAGATTCGTGCTGTGAAACATAAAAACTACTGAGTTCGGTCTCTTGTTAGACTACTGTTGAAAATTGTTGAAGCAATTTAAATATAAACGAGTTATTTATCAAATACTTTCAGGTTTTAAATAGTTCTGCTATTGATATCAGATTATCAAATAACTTTCCGTCTAATTTAACAGAAACACTCATAGTTAGGTCTAATTTATTTCCGCTTACATTTATAAAAATATATTTAATAGAAAACTTTCATTTAAATAGAAACTTTTTGAGCAACAATTAGAACTCTTTTTATAGTTGAAATCATGAGTCGATTGAAACCATGGAAAACCTGAAGGCACTGGACGGCCGTTTCCTCCCATCGTGGGACTCCTCAGTAGTGCACATCCACAATCCCGCCTCGCGAGACTCGAACTTAGGACCTATCAGCTTAACGCGCGAGCGCTTAACCACTAGACCACTGAACCGACATCCAACGGTGTTAATGTCTAACTTCAATCGATCCACGAAGTTGAGCAACCGTTCATCATTGTCTTTAGTGAGCTGATATCTCACAACAGACCTGGTGGTCTAGCTTCAATTGAATCATGATTTCAATTATAAAATTACTGAAATCTCCACAAAAGTCCCTTCTGATAACAATTAGAAGGTTGATCATCAATTTTTAATGTATAAATCATCCATTCCTATCCAAATACACATTTGTATTGTGGTCAATATATTTTTGGATTTCATATCTAACTATTTGCTTTTTATCACTATTTCTGATGAAAGTTTTTAACTCAAATCGTTATTTACGTTAGAATTTTGTTGAGTAATTTAATTCATTACTGACCTCCTATTAATGACATTTTACCATGTTATATAATGAAATTCACATTAAGAAATGATTCGATTTCTGCTACTTAGATCGTTGACAAATATTACGAACGACTATTACTAATAATATCGTTATTATTATTATTATTATTATAAATATTGGATAAATGTATTTTACCTTGGTCAGTCATTCACTAAACTATATTTTGAAAGTCATTAACATGTACACTAAACAATTAGGAAACAAACCAATCCATTTTCTAAAATACAAAATTATTATTTAATGCATTCAATCATTTGATTCAATAGTTGTAAACAATATGAACTTGAGTAGATGTGTACGATTCACTGAATTTATTACACTTGGTCTGAACATATGAAGAGAACAAGATAAAATGAACCAAGAATTAAGCAGTGAAAATATAATTATCAATTTGTAGTGAGTAAATAAAATTAATGAACGAAACTATATTTGTGGATTAGTTGAAGTTAGACATTAACACCGTTGGATGCCGGCTCGGTGGTCTATCGGTTAAGTGCTCTGGTGCGTGACTGGTAGGTCCTTGGTTCGAATCTCGCGAGGCGAGGTCGTGGATGCGCACTACTGAGGAGTCCCACAATAGGACGAAACGGCCGTCCAGTACTTCCAGGTTTTCGATGGTGGTCTAGCTTCAATTGACTCATGATTTCTACTATATAAAAGAAACTATATATTTCTTAATAGTTACTATTCAGAAGATGATTAACAATGAATTAATCAACATTAATGAGATTGATTTTGTGTCATATAATTTACATTATAGTTGTTATATAATCCTAGATCAGAAAATCTACAGTATAAACCAATATGAGTATTCCAGTTAATTAGTTATTCACTAAATGAATACTTAATATTGACACCTTCAAATATACACCTTTTTTAAGTAAAATAATATTAATTATATAATTTGCTATAATTCATAAAAATCTATTTATAGCTTACTTCCACCTGATGATCTACAATCTGAGGGTAGATATTCATCACATACTGTATTAATTCGATCCATTAGACTATTATTAGTATTGTTAATAGAACTATTATTACTATTAGTAATCACATGATTACTGATAAATGAATAAGGAAAATAAGTTGATTGCAAATTTGTTGGTGTTAATGTTCCATCAGTAATTATTGTTGTTTTTGTGGTTGTTGTCATAGTTTCTATCGGTGTATCCGCTGTTAACAATATTGATGATGACAACACTGATGACGATGGTGTTGTTGTTATCGATGATGGCGACGATGAAATCAAGTTGAATGTTGATAATTTCATTGGTAAATTATTCAAATATGGACTGTTCATATGATATCTGTGTAGTTGATATTGTTGTTGTAACGGTGGTGGTTGATGGGAATGATGATGCTGATGCTGAAGATGAGATGGATGGTGAACATGTTGATGATGATGTTGATTTTGGTGGTGATTGTGACGATGAGGAAAAGTAGGAGCACTAGGGGAAGTAGGAAAATTATTCATTATACTAGTTTTATTATTCATAGTCTCACACATTAGAGTTAATGGAGTAGTGAATCTTGATAATGCACTAGTTGATTGTTGTTGATATAATTGGATTACCGAATTACCGTCACCATCACCACCTCGTTGACCACCATCATTATCATCATCATCATCATCACTATTATCACTATTATTACTATTACTGTCATTATTATTACTGTTTGTATTAGTATTTATGACACTATTAGTAGTGTTTGTAGAAAAAGTAACATTTGTTGAACACGTTGTAATAAAATTTATTGGATTTATTGGAAATTGTTCTAAATGAGATTGAATTGAGAATTTAGAATTTTCTAAGCTTGTTAACAAATAGGGATTTTGTAATTGATATAAATTAAATTTATTCATTTCATATAAACTATTATTATTATTATTATTATTATTATTATTATTATTGTTATTATTATTATTACTTGAATGATCGGTTATAGATGTTGATAATGTAGGTAGCATAGAATTTACTGCAGTAATACAGGTACCATTTGAAAGTGTAGAACAAACTGGAAAATCAACAGATGATAAGTTAGAACAAGTAGTTGTACTGACTGTCTCTGTAATAGTTGTACATGTAAATGACATAATCTGTATTGATTTATTATGATATAAATCATGCCTGTCACAAGTAGGCTCATTCGTATTGGTCACTGAATTCAGTTGATACATTGGTGAGGATGTAGATGATATTGATGGTGTAACTGATGGGATAGCAGTAGATATTAATGACAATAATGATGATGAGGTGCATGAGGAAGAGGGTTTAATTATTAACAATGAATCATTTGTCGATAAATTTACGTTTAATTCTGATTTACATTGAGAATTTAATGACGGTTGATTGTTATAATTATAAAAATTAATATCATTGTTTAATATATTTGAATATTTATTTCTATTCTCAATAGAATTAGACAATTTAGAAACTTCTATTTCAGAAGATAAATATTGCTCATTATTAGTATTATTATTGTTATTTAATTCATGTTCTGTTAACATCAAAGGTGATGGTGTTCTACTTGATACTTTCCTTATTGATTGTTGTAGATTGTTCAATGTTGAGATATTGTTGGTTTTAATTGGTTCTTTCATAGTCGAAAATGATCCTATCATGCTTGATGACGATGATGATAAGGATGGTGAACATGTTACATTCGTTGAATGCGATAATGTTGTAATGGGGAGATTCAAAAATGTAGACTGCACAGAGTTTTCATTTTCATTTAAATATTTATTCAATGATATATGGTCATAATACATTGTCTCATTATCTTTTTGATTAGATTTATTGATCTTATTATTAACAAAAGAGTTCGATGTATTTGATGAGTTTTCAGTGTTTGTTAAGGTTATTTGTTTGTTAGAACAATCAACAGATAGATTTGCTGTAGTCTGTTCATAGCAATTTGATATTAATTCTGAAAGTCGATTATTTGTCAATAATACAGGTGAAGATTTCGGGGCATTCAGTACATTATTATTAGCAGTAGGAGGAGAAGGTGACGTAGGAGTAATACTTGATGTCTTAGTAGTATTCGATGTACACTGAAATAATGGCGATGGTAATTTGTGAGAGGACGAATTGGGGGCTGAAAATGTAGATGATGCTTGAAGGTTATATTTAATTTTATCAAGTACAGTATTGTTATTATTATAGTTTCTATTGATTTCCATTTGACGTGTTTCTATTTGTTGTGTTGTTGAGGGATCATATAGTTCGCATTCTGTTGAAGTGAAATTGCATATATTTAAATTAGCCTTTTGTGTCGTTGTTGTTGGTTGATAATCACGCTGTCCTCTACGTAGATCAGTACAATTTGATGAGTCTAATGCAATTGGACCAATTGTCTGAAGTTCCATTCCTTTATTAAACAGTTTATTGAAATTTGTTTAAATATGTAGTGTACATAAATATTTATCGGTTTACTCAACTAATGAATTTACCCACAACGTTTTCTTTTTAATTATTCACTCAATAAATCCTTAAATGAAGATGCCTAAAATCCAGATCAGTTATTTAATATTATCGATATATTTTTCAGACCGTTACTTTCATGCATTACCTCCCTGCGAATTTTACAGAGAAAAGGGTGGATGAAGCAACCAATCTAACTGATAGAATATTTATCTTTCTTTCTCTTATCATCTATTGGTTAATTTTGTAATGCGATAACCAATGAAAATCTCTCTTAGTTATCTTGACCCGCCTAAATTATATTTAACCAATCATCTGGCCTACAAAATAGCACATGTGACCTGATATTTTATACGATAAAAAGGGGTATTTCTATTATAATTTAAAATTAAGATTTAAACAATTGGACTGCTTTGTAGAATAAAGGACTGACCAAAATTTATTGACATTATATTTTATTTAGTTAGTAGTTGTACGAGATGTAGCCGAAAAATATAATTTCAAAAGTCACTGATAACATTAATAAAGTGAATTCAGAAATTATTCCACTTATAAGCAAAGATGGATAGTGACTAGCAATGGAATCCAGGACGCGCGTTTCGTCCTATTCGTGATTCATCAGCTGGATGTAACTGCATCTTAGAGTTGATGTTCACTCTGGAACTCGAACCTATTACCGTTCAGTTCAAACGCCACCGCGTTATCTACTTAGCTACTGAGTCTTGACGGCCATTTGCTTGTGCAATGGGGTGAAGTTTAAATTCACGTGGTATTGTTCTGCTTATTGGAAATATAGTTACGAAAGATAAAATAATTTGAACTTTACATTTTTTGATCTACGCAATGAATAATCATACTGTCGAAAATGATGATAAAGTGTTAATAAAACGAATATAATATGAGGACAAAAGCCCGGGTCATCACTCGGAATTTCTGATAAATGATGAAATCATTTTGTCATAATAAATAGACATATCATATCTGTCAAAATAAATTATCCAACCGGATAAATAGCTTATTATACAATAATCTGTTGAAACATGTTGTTAAATGTAAAGAAAAACTATATTTTACTGATAGTTCACCGATATTAACTTAATTGGTATATTTATACGTTAAATACACAATCTTAAATGTATCCATCTGTTTCATTAATACCTTTAAATAGGATTCTAAGTTCCTTTTTATTTGACGGGTGAATCACGAATCAGGTTTCTAGTTTTCAATGTGGTTTTCCAGTTGATTGCAACTTGAAATGAAAATTAAATACGATTACAGAATATTTTGTAATTCTTTGACCAATTTGGTTTCATAACAATAACAGTAATAACAATAATTATATATATTCAATACTGTATACTGGTAGTACAGTAGATAAGCCTCATCATTAAAAATCTACAAGAATGATAAATACATATTTCCAACTATGAAAGCTTTTGATAAGTATTAGGTTAAATATTTCGAAATTTTAGTTCTTCTGTGTGTATGCATAAGTGTTATTATATGGGAGTTTTGCACCATCGAATAAGAAAATTAAGAAAGTTGTACATAGTTATAAGGCAATTTTTCTTATTACCGAGTAAGATTTCAGAGGAAAATTCATATTCATCACGAATTTAAAGAACTCTTCAGTAATCTTACTAGAAAATGTCAATATCCTATGTAACACTGTATAACCTCTTTTTCTTTCAATGAATCATACCAGATAAACAATTGATAGGAATGAGTTATACTCAAATTGATCAGTAACGAAGTTTACAGAGATTATTTAATTTGTAGTTGAAATCACAAACTCGTTATTTTATTATTTGCTTGAAGACAATTTTTAGTTATTATCAATATCTTATATCAGTCACAATGATTTTTTATATACACAACTTTTTCTGCAGAGACTTGTATGTCATAGATTTATTCCCAAAGATGGTTTTGGATTCACTTTCCTAAGGAATTTGATACAAGGATCAAACAGTTATTCAACACAGTAGTTTTTACGGTTTCGATAGCTGACCCTAATTCATGAAGAAAGTATATCTACCAGTTTACTTTAATGGTCTGTGAATTACAGCATAAACATTTTTTGGAGAATTTATGATTTTAAGAAAAAAATGGTAGAAATATTTGTAAAATATATCTGATATGAATAATCAATTTACACCAGTTTTCCAGATTCATTATGCTAACAACTATCGATCAGCATAAAAGTTAAGTTTACCGTATTCTGCCGATTGCCTTTAACTACGTAATACATTTTTTCATACTTTGATAGAACACATATTTTATTTAGGTCAGTAAATCGGAAAGTAATGGAAATTTTTTTGTTGCTTTCGATTAAATTTGACTGATTTAACTCTATAATAATCGAATAGAACGGTGTATATATGTGTTAAGTTATCACAAATAAATATGAATTTAGCTTAAAACTATTAATTAACTACCTAAACTGACGTGAATGTGTCCACTGGCCATTCAAGACTTTACATTAGACACTTTCATATCAATCAGTTAACATTACAATAATGAGTTAATAAGTCAGAATTTACTCAGAAACATCTGGGAACTTTAGTTAGTTTATAATATAATACAATTATCTTCAAGAGATATTCTCGGTGAGCAACCGTCTGTCTCTATCTCACATACACTTCCAACTTCATTGGCTTCATAGCTTATTGCTTCTCACCTAAAAATTGGAGCAATATGTCTCTAAAAATATTACTCATTTGTGCGAGTGGCTATTATTAATTATTGACGTGTTTAGTGGGAATCTGTAAATACAAGAAAATTTTTGTCATAACATTGATTTAAATGAGAATACAATTTATCCTTAATGAGTTAATCACTTTATCATTGACTAATTGTTGAGAAGTAATAACTGTACTAGGTATATGCTACATGTATCTGAAAATTTAAGTACTATGTGACACCAATCAGGTGTGGAATGCCTGGCAGCAGAAGGTTGAGAAGATTGAATTGAAGGGAATAAAGATGTAAATAGAGAGTAATTGTAATAATAACAGGAATGAAGGAACGATGAAGATTTTAGGAGACAATTGATGGAAATTGTGCAAATGAAGTAATTAATGTATGATTTTCGTATTTTACCAAGACATTCCGTAATTTGGTGTTAACTAATAAACTGGTTGTCCTCACATGAGTTCTCATCCATTTCGCTAACAGTTATCTTAATATAGGTTGACTTCGTTTATCTATGATGTGAACCCTGAATACCAATTTTTCTATCTGCTGTATTGATACTTAATTGAGGTTTTTGAATCGATTTCGTTTGTGGTGATGAGCAGATATTAGTTACTATTTACATAAGTAGTATTTGATGACTTGTTCAATTCATTAATTCCAATCAAACAAAATGACATTTTAACAATAGAACTGGGGATTTATTTTTTCGAAAACTTTGACTTTTATCAATCAGAAACCTATAATCGATCTGAAATTACATAATTGTTGTAACTAACAATTCACTTTTTTGTATATTGAATGATGAATTAAAGTTGAATAGACTGCAGATTCAACTTTGTAAAAGTGATTATCCAAACTAAGTAGTGAGGAAAAAGTATTTATCTTTAAAATCAAATTCAACGTATTTCATAGTTGCATATATATATATATATATAACTCCGCTTGTAGCCCTTCTAGAGTTACTGCCGTTACCAGGCACGTGTAAAGGGGGAGGGTTGGGAGTAGGGTCAGCATCTCCATCCCAACAAACTCAACAAATTCCAGATAACTCTCAACAACAGGTTCCAAGCTTCACAGGATCTACCGAAAGAACAAGAAACTACAATGGAGGACAACTGGATAAGAACCAAAGAAGCATTAACTTCAACGTGTCAAGAGGTTCTGAGCCACAAGAAATATCATCATAGGGAATGGATCTCTATGGGAACCCTGGACAAGATTCAAGAAGGGAATAACAAGAAGACATTAATTAACAACATCCATCCGAACAAGAACAGAGAAAATTAAGGCGCAAGCAGAGTACGCAGAAGCAAACAGGCAAGTGAAGAAGAGCATTAACGCCGACAAGCAGAAATACATAAGAGAATTAGCAACGACAGTGGAAAAAGCTGCAAGAAAAGGAAATATGAACCAACTATATGACACAACGAAGAAACTGGCAGGTAAATATAGTAAACCAAAGAGACCGGTCAAGAACAAAGAAGACAAGCCAATCACTGAGATTCAAGAACAGAGGAACAGATAGGTGGAACACTTCGAGGAACTCTTGGAAAGATCAGCTCCATTGAACCCAATTGACATCGAAGCAGCACATACAGACTTTCCTATAGACGTCACCCTACCAACAAACGAAGAAGTCGGCATGTCTATAGGAAGCTGAAGCAATCAAGTCAGACATTTAAGTAACTGTAGATATGCTCCATGTTCTATTCAGGAAGATTAGGGTGGAAGAACAATTGCCGACAGACTGGAAAGAAGGACACCACATCAAGATGCCAACAAAAGGAGATCTGAGCAAATGTGAGAACTACAGAGGCATCAGTTTTCTGTCAGTACCAGGAAAAGCTTTCAATAGAGTGTTGCTGAACCGGATGAAAGACGCAGTAGACGCTCGATTTAGAGATCAACAAACTGAATCCCGTAAGGATCAGTCGTGTACAGACTGAACTGCAACACGATGAATCATTGTTGAACAATCAATTGGATGGAACTCGTCACTATACATCAACTTCGTTGACCATAAGAAAGCATTTGATAGAGTGGACAGGAGAACATTATGGAAACTTCTTTGATACTATGATGTACCTGAAAAGAACGTCAACATCACACAAAAATACGATGGACCACACTGCGAATTGTGCATGTAGGACAGCTGACAGATGCAATGTGAGTGAAGATCGGTGTCACATAAGACTTTTTACTCTTATCCTCTCTCTTTCTTCTGGTGATCATTTGGTTAATGAAGACTCCCACATTTCAAGGGAAGCACGGAATACAATGGATAGCTCGGAATCAACTAGACGATTTGGACTTCACAGATGACCTAACTCTTCTCTCCCACATACAACAACAAATACAAGTGAGAACAGCTAATGTAGCAGCAGCCTATACAGCAGTAGTTATCAACATATACGAAGGAAGAAGCGAGATACTAAGATACATCACAGAGAACACCAATCCAATTACAATTGATGGAGAAGCTCTGTAAGAGGTGGAAACTTTCCCATATCTCGGCAGCATCACAGAAAAACAAGGAGAACTTGATGCAAATGTGCAGGCACGGATTATCAATGCAAGGGCAGTATTCCTACAATTGATGAGCATATGGGATTCCAAAACAACCGACAGCCAACATCAAAGTCAGATTCTTCAATATAAGCATCTAATCAATTCTTCCATACGGAGCCAAAACTTGGAGAACTACCAGGACCATCATCAAAAACGTATAGCAATTTATCAACAATTTTCTACTAAAGATCCTCAATGTCTGGTGACTAGATGCCATCTACAACAGCCTACTGTGGGAAAGAATAATCCAACTTCCAGCTGAGAAGGAAATTGGAGAAAGACGATGGAGGCAGGTACGACATACATTGTGGATATCATTAAAGTGAATCATGAGACAATCCCTAACTTGAAATGTTGAGGATAAAAGGAAAAGAGGAAGACCAAAGAACATATGGAGTCGGGAATTAGAGACAGACATCGAAAGAGTGAATAGTAATTGAAAACGACTGGAGAGCACAGGACAGAGTCGACTGGAGAATCCTGGTTGGCGTCCTATGCTCCTCCATAAGGGGTAACAGGCATATATAACCTATCAATGTTACAGAAAGCATAAAACTTGATAAAGTAAATTACTGCATTAATCCATGCATAATATACCACAGAAATATAAGATGAATGGATTTCCGATGCATACTATTGAAACAACGTAAATAAAGTAAATCCTCTTTCTCTCTTTTGATATGTATGTATATACGCGTGTATGTATGTACTTATTCGTGTGAACTTATTGTCGACAAAAGAGACAGATAATGAATATCAACCCTTTGCATTTTTGTGAATCAGTTAGTTTACAGAAACGATCACTGAATTCACTTTTCTTGTTCACTTCTGATAAATTCTTTCAGTTAGTCTGTTTATCTCTATACCATAGCGGTGTAATAAAAATGTCAATCAAACAAAGTTTATATATATATATATATATATATATATATATATATATGCGCGGCTATGTGCTAGCAGATAATACTATCTTCACGCTGTAATAAAGCATAGTTATATATTGGAAATTATTCTGTTTTTTTTTACATTTTTCACCTAAGGGATATTGGTAATTTAGTGCATAACTGTCAGCAAATACATTCTTTCCCTAAAAATCATTGACAGATAAATAAAAAAGACCAGTTCACTTCTGTATTAAATTAGTTAATTTATATCATATGTCCTAATTCTTTTAAGCAGAATTGGGTAGTGGATACCAGTGGAATCTAGAATGTATAGTAGTTAAGTAGACAACTTGTTAGGAGTTTGAAGCGAAATTACCGAGTCTGAGTCTTGGTGTGCACACCAATACTACAGTATACGTACATTCAGCTAATGAACATCAACAAGGAGGAAATGAGTATCCTCGATTCTACTATAGCGACTATGCAACTCTGATTAATTTGCTTGTGAATTAATGAGAACATCGAGGCATTCCACACAGAGGGGCTCATGTGTCAAAACAGACTGATCAATCCAAGTCTATGATGCCAACGAGAAGATAAAAACAATCAATGTAAATGTAGATCCTGAAGTTTCAAACAAATTGAGCATTAGATAGAAAGTTATCCTGAAGTTTAAAAAATGGATTACTAAATGTAACATATCCCTGAATCTTAAGTCTATAAAAGAATCTGACTTTTAATTGGTAACCATGTTTGAATGATTGCCACTTCGTTTTATTAAAAGAGAGAGGGTAGCTCACTTATAACAATGAATGAAAATTACACTGCACCATAGATTGAGTAAAATTGAACGTCTGGACCACTAAAAATCGTCTCAATGATTCAATAATATTGTTTTTATTATAATAATTGCAGATTACATGAGTGAGTACTTTCAGAGTCTTAAAATACAAGGAATAAGTGTCCGCTAATTTTTAAATCAAAATGAATCTGGATCTCAGTTTATGAATTAAACTCTCTTCAAAACTGTGGATGTGTATTCATGGCATCGAAGTAAATTATATTCACAAATTTATGCTACTTGTAAGTAAGCTATATGGAGTGAAATATTTAAATTATGACTTTTAGTGGTGATTAGTTATGGGGTTTGAGGAGATAAGTTTATTCTGAAGACAGTTTTCATGTTGAATCATATACTTACTCATAACTAGTTTTGAGGCAATTTCCTAAAGTTTCACAAAGAACTTATGATCGATAGAGTTCGACCATTTCAGCAGTTAAGCACTTATATCAAGTATTATTCAGAGGTGAAAGTGTGAACCATTGGGTCCCAACTCAGTTATTTAGTGACAAAACACTCATCCTGAGAACTAAAGGTTTTAAGTATTTTTATGTCATATTAACACGAAGCAGATATAAAGTAACCCTGTTTTTGATAATGTCCCAGCTGAGATCGTTCAATGATGAGAAGCTGACTTATTCGATGAATGGAAATGGTATCTTTTACGATCAAACCATTCAATCCAAAAATTTGATAACTTAAAATTTCTCCCCAAAAACTAGATTTGCTTATCATCCCAAAATATATTATATTTTACTTATCATTTTGCATACAGTATAAGCTACACCTTCATATTAATTACATAATATTCAATTTTGACAGTCGTTTCTCAAATGACCAAACGGGACACTGAATCCCGATAGTATGCCTGTTCTTATTTGAACTATACCTATTAATTCAAAACTTAGTAATTATAATCTTAATGTCCATTTTAAAGTCAAACAGTTCTGAGCTGAGCTCATATTATTTCTATCAGCTGGTCTCATAGTTATTCTAAAAAATCTATTAATTAAACTTCCATTTTCCTTTGAAATGAAGCAGTAAGGAAATTCAGTGTTAATTTTCATGCCGAACATACTGAAGTGGTACTACCATAATACTTTGATAACTTGAATTGATTAGTAGTTTTAGACCTCAATAATATAAACCTAACCTATGAAAAGAAAGGTAATTGTTGTTCAGTGTCCAAATAATAAGAAATTTAGAAAAGAAAAAATTTCGTGCAACACGGAAGACACTTAGTGATTTAATAAAATGATAAGAGAAAAAGTTGATAAGTCTTGTGATTGAATGCTAGATTCGGTTCCTAGGCTCTTCTAATAACCCTTAGGCTAAATCTATACAGAGACTTGAATACGACAGGAAAGGCGCAAAATATGGAAGAAACACTTTACTTCAAGGTTCGGTTATGGACAGAAAATCTAGGTTTCGGGTTTCCAAAAAATTCTGAGACGCTACTAAACATAATAGCAGTAATCATCCAGCCAGAGACCCGACATGTGACTTTCCACTTACTAGATGTTTCTGGTAAAACACCTATTGAATGCTGATTGGATAAGATGTTTCTCAGCGTTTTCAGAACCTTGTTCGGCTATTTCTGAGGAATTTTATGAATCCTTCCTACAAAAGTAGTTATAAGATAGTAAGAAGTAGAACATTGATTTCAACGCTTGGACAGTGATTAACAGGTAAAGTCAAGATAGACGCTTCGCCCTGTACAAGACTTATTAGCCGGATATACTTCCATCCCAGTGTTGATGTTCACTATAATATTACTTCCACTCTTTTCATTATGATGAATTAAAAAGAAAAAATCAATATTACAAATTAAAATTCTACCTCTCGTATACTAAACAAACATCAGGTACATCCAGCTGACGAGTCCCAAATAGGACGAAACGCGCGTCCTGGATTCCACTGCTAGCCACTATCCATCTCTGCTTACCATGCTTGTGAATTAAGGTATATCGAGGCAATACGCACAGTATGCACATATGCCAATTAGAGACTGACCAGTTGCAGTCCTAAACACATCGATGGGAAGATCCAAACAAACAATACTAAGTGAATTCAAACATCACTTTGTTGACCGATATAAATACTACACAGAAAAAGTAGGCTATTGGCAAACTACAAGAGCGCTCACTAATCAAGAACATCGTGAACACAACTGACGCAAAATCTGTAAGGAATTTCCATACAACTGTTGGTTTAAGTCTTTGGAATGATCATAACGAATAATTTATTGTACTATATAACATAGTTCGCAACAAACTTTATTGTAACGGACCTAGTGATATTTTATTATGAAAATTAGACATTTTGTTATTCCAGCAGGAACTGATTTTACATTCGTATCTGTACTTTGTTACTGAAAAAATACATTAATATGAATTCCCCTACATGTAAAAATAACCATATTTTTGTAAATCTTATTCCTTATCAGTGTAGATTAAAAAGTCATATTTCACATACAGATTTCATAATAAACAGGTTTCCAATTATGCATTAGAACCGAACATTTTAACTGTACAGTTAAATATTGCAAAAGAAATTGGAGTATTACTGGTTGTCAATTATGCGTGTTATGAATCAAATGTGATTGTTATACCGTGGTCCCAGCAGATAACTAGTAGTGAGGTTGGACGCAGGGTATTAGGGAATGATGGTAAATCAGTTGTTCAGGTTGTGAATATTCGTCGACTGAGATGCTGACTAGTATTGGCGATGGTTGGAAGAAAATTAGGGGTGGCCAAACCAAAACGTGGCACCAGTGCTTGAAGTCACTAACTTCTAGTCAGAGTCATGTTGGTAGATGCAGACTACTTGATTGGGGTCCACGTGACTATCGTAACCAGTGGTTGGAGACTGGGTGACATGGCTCAGAATCGATCACAATGGCGTAGGTGTATGCACTCTTTATCTTCCCTTAAACCTTGAGACTAAAATTGCTTCATATCTGTCTTTCTGTACTATATCCTTATATACAACCTTTCTTTTGTACATCACCACCACTAAATTAACTACTATGAATTTGGTGTTCATCTTGTTGTGCTAATGAGATATGGCAATTTGGACCGATGCATATGTGTGCCCGGTCCTACGTTGAAGCTGACTGACTGACCGTGTCTCTATTACTAACTACATTTGAAACTAACACAGAAACACTTCTAGTTCTGTGAAATCGAAAGTCGTGAATCCACTTTCAATTGATATTATTGATATTCATGAATTACGATAAGCTGAACAGGTTATGACTGTTCAGGTTAGGTATTAAGGATCAGAATTATTCATCCTTGCATTCAGCAGCTGATTAATCAATATCATAATCTAGGTTCAGCTAACTATGAACAGTGACTTTAGCTGATAATACGTTATCGTTAACCTGTGAATTCCAGCAGCAATTTATTGAAAATAACAAATAGTAAACACAATTGCTTAATTCAATACTGTATGTTTGATTACAGTGAAGAATTCTCAGTATAAGTATGCGATATTTCAACAAATCAGAATTTAGTATCCATTTAACTTGTTGATATTTACAAAAACATATGAAAACACTTTCTAATAGTAGTTAGCAGGAATTAGTCTTCATCCGTAAACGTTTTTCTTTGATCACCTTTTGTCATCTCATAATATATTAGACGCCTGCACTACCTTTCATTTCTCGAAAACACACGAAGAGGAAAACAAACTAAACACCGTGACAGTGCGGTTTGAACTTGATGACTATTATTCATGACATGCAATCAGCTTTCCATAAAAGTCTTTGAGCACATTAAAGAGATTAACATTATTGGTTAGCCAGTCAGAACAGACTAAAAATAGGAGCAATGAATTGTAATATCTATACAGTTGAAGAGTAGGTGATCTACAAGTACGAGGATAAAGGATTTTCAAGAAGATAGCCATAATGTAACCAGCATGTTTAATAAACTGGCAACTTAACATGTATCACTGATTACACCCATATTTCTATTGTATTATAGAGACGACGCAATAAATTAGTTAAAAACCAGTCACTTACCATTAACATAAATGCATATTTATCATAATACCTGTTCTCACAAATTTTCATAATGAATTTAAAATTAATTGCACTAGTTTTGAGCATTTTTGAAGATTCTCACTTTAAAATTAGTTGAGAGTTGTTTTGAGTTCCATATGTTCTTAATTGTAGAAATCCTGCCCTTGCATTGACAATTCTGGCCTGCAAATTTGTATCAGATCCTCCTTGTTCATCAATGATGCTTCCCAGGTACGTGAATGTTTCCACTTCTTCCAGAGTTTCTCTATCAAGTGTGATTGGCTTGGCGTTCTCCGTGTTGGATTTGAGAATCTTGCTTTTTCCTTTGTGTATGTTGAGGCCTATTGATTCAGAGGCTGTTGTTACATTTGTTGTCTTCGTCTGTAATTGTTCGTGTGTATGAGAGAGGGTTGTCATAGAGATCCATTCCTTGTGATAGTGTTTCTTGCGACCCAGAACCTCCTGACACGTTGAAGTTAGTGCTTCTTTGATCCCTTTACCGTTGTCCTCCATCGTAGTTTCTTGTTCTTTCAGTAGATCCTGTAGAGCTTGGAACCTGTTGTTGAGAGTTATTTTGAATTAACTGAGTTTGTCAGTGAATGGAAGGAAGGCTGTATTGAATCTTTGTACAGTTGTTTGTCCAGTGTTTCTTTAGCTTCAGTTTCATCTTGACCACAACCATGTGGTGACCTGAAGCTATGTCATCTCTTCTCCTTGTTCTCACATCTTCCATTGTCTTTAGGAATTTTTTGTTGATACAAATTGATAAAAGTCTAGTATAAGGATAATTCAATCAGAATCAAGAATGTGACTTTTAAACTTTAGCGTGAAATTCAAATTTCACGTATATCAACCAGCATAATTATCTCATATTACTCAAAACGTTTAGAATGATTGCGAAAGATTACTTTCAACCACAATAGAATCTTACACAGTGTTTCCTGTTTGACTAAGAACTGCCTGAAAATGAATTGCAGTTGTTTTAAGTTCAGCCTCTACACTATACTTTCACTGATGAATTAATATTAAGAAGCTATTTATCACCCTGTATGTTCCACTATCAACCTTAACTTATTTACTAAATAGTGAACTTGGTTTTTTTCAGTTCAACATTAAAACAAATGTGTATATGAAAATAATAACTTCAAAATGACCATATTTTATTCAACTAATTACAGTAAATAAATTTCTAAAAAGGAATTGGAAATCAATACGAATTGGACTTCATGTTCAAAGTAATTGTCAGTATCGTATTAAATTTAATGCAATATTGTGTTAACCTTTACTTTCTACGGTCATTGTGATAGTTTAATATGAGGAAATATTTGAAAAGTAAATATAAATGTTATTACAATATGCTGTGAGTCTAAAACGAAATTTATTGAAATGTTAGTTAATAATTGGGAACGGATGATTAAAAGGCTTAACAATGAGAATGTTCACAGACAATTAAGATGATGTGGTGAAAATTGGTAAGAATAACATACTCATTCAGAATACATATTATCACAAATGGTGCTTTCCAAACACAACGATCATATTGCCAGTAAAAAGAATGGTTTATCAAGTGGTTACTAAAAATTAAAAAAAATGCATACTAAATGTTATGAATTTAAAAAAAGAACAAGGCCGTATCCAATTTGATATGATTTTATGTCCGGCTTGTTATCAGGTGAATTATCCACCAATCGAAATACGACTTATCTAATCTTAACACTGTGCCAAATCAATAACGTTCGACCAGTATGAGCAGTCTAGCGTCCTTATTGATCCTTTGTCCGCCTAGCCTTTCCAATTGAGTCCAGAACACCAATTACAGCTTCTGCTATGCGAATCATTTATTTCAAACACACTCGGTTTATATACCAGACAGACTGTAGCACACCATAAAGTAGAAAATAATATTTGTACATGATCAAGCCAAATGTGGCTGTGAACATAGGATACAATAATCAATAAACTGAATATAATTTAGGAACAGTAAATCCTATAATAATAATTCATAGATCAAAATGAAGCTTATAATAAGATAAATATAGATATACACAGTCTAATTACTCAATAGTTAAGCAATAAGAATATATAGAGAACAATAGTTCATTTAAAGGTCCTGGGACTTACCTGTACTCATGTCTTCACCAGGATATAATACTAAACAATTACTAGTACAAAATATCGTTTACTTTAGACACTACATTCTCTTAATAGCAGCCACCGAATGAGATAACTAATACGTTCTATTTATATTGAACTTAGTAAGACCAAAAAAGCTATAATCAGTAGGATCTCTGACCTTTCATATAGTTAAGAAGAACTACTATGCTTTAAAAGTTGAAGATCACCAAAAAGTTTTATGTCTGTTGATTATTACTGTATAAGTATTCAAGATAATATTTAAATCCGTAGGCAATTTGTTCTATTTCGGTGCATTATAGGAATCAATTGGTTCAGTTTTGAAAATAAATTTTTTGTAAACTGATTAGTAATAATCTATTGATTTTTTGGGTTCGGTTGTCTAGTTTAGTAAAAAAAACTAGAACATTAGCAAGTTCACAATATACATACAGAGATAATGTGTGAAAATAATTCACACATGAATGAAAAGGCGAAACCATTTGGTTTATTATGTATATGCATGTATAGATTGATATAATTTAAGGCGTATATTCCAACGATATGAAAATGATCAGTCTTACTGTACTAGAATAAGCAAAACTTGATTGCTTTCTTAACAAATAATTGATTATAGTAATTGGTTATTGACAAACAATCTAGTCAAAATAAACAACAGTATTTATTTACTCAGTCTATTTGAAAACCATATATTCTTTTTTTCTCTCATACTCTCTTAGTTGTTTAATCGTAGTAGATAGTTAATCGAATATACATCAACATGTCTACACTTGAAAAGCATATAAATAAATAAAACAGATGAAACATAGAGTTTCGTAAGATTAAAACAAGTTCTCACAAATAAAATAACTACAATTTACGAAATCGTGGATTGGTTGAAGTTAGACATTAACACCGTTGGATGCCGGCTCAGTGGTCTATATGTTAAATGCTCTGGCGCGAGACTGGTAGGTCCTGGGTTCGAATCTCGCGAGTGAGGGATTGTGGCAGCGCATAATAGGACGAAATGACCGTCCAGTGGTTCAAGGTTTTCCATGGTGGTCTAGCTTCAATTGACTGATGATTTCAACTATAAAAATTTACGAATTACCAATATGAAATACTGTACATATACTATTACTTATTTTACATATTGACTAATAGCAGTATCATTTAATGAGTTTTCACAATCGGTTAAGTTGTTGTTCAATGTTAAACGGAGAAAAAATTAGTTTATAAACGTAATCCAAAATATTAAATTTCAATTATATTTAGATGTAATCGGATCAACAGGTATAAATAAACACAATGGAACATTTGTAAACGGAGAGGAAGATAATGAGAATATAAATAAATCAATTATCATGATTTCAACAGAAACAATATAGTTGAATAGTAACAAATTATAATAATTAAAGGAAAGAACCATTACCATTATAAAACCTCTTCAAGACCTAGTTGAAAATATACAATTCTAAACCTGATAATATTAGCAAAATACACAGAAAAGGTATTAAAACTATTTAGTGACAATATTCTTTCTAAACCTTTCTCTACGTTAAGAATGTTGATAAACAAGTAGAAAGAATTACTGAAAATTATATTGACATGATGTAAAAAAAATTGATAAGATATTATATAAATATAGAAAAGTGAATTTGTCCAAACAACTATTATATCAATCACGTTAATATGAAAGAAAGAGAACAATGTTTTCATATATACAACAAAAACAGAACAAAATATACACATCAAAGAACTGATTGTACAGAATGACTACCGAAAAAAAACAACAACGAAAATTAACTACTCATAATCCATTTACTAATAGATAGAAATAGAATGAATAAACTTGTTCCAATCAGATCACCTGCACCAGTAGTGACAGCTATAGCGGAAAAATCAATTGATGCTAAGGATATAACATTATCATGAGAGTTTAACTGTTTTGTAAAGTGTAAATATCTCCAAAGTTTTAAAACAATCCATTTTGCAAATTTAAGAAGTATGCATATCTAAAAGTAATAGTATGAGAGAAACAAAAAAATACAATGATAATTTCCTGTGTATTATATATGAATCACCTGATTGTATGCAAGCTTGTTAGTGCACTTACAATAACCTCAAAAGGAAAAAAGCATTCACCAAAATCGATCTTGCATGAAAAAATCAATACATTCACTAATTGGAAACATATGATTACGCTAAAGCTTATAAACTGTATGAATCGGGTCTAATTTAGCGATGTATCTAGATTAATTGAAACAACTGAGTTATATGTTACACAAACCAATTTACTGTATGACCTGATGCCAAGTGCTAGCCTAATTAAGATTGGTTTGGAAAACAATTAAGGATGAAAATCTTAAGATTATAGAAAATAATTGTAGCTTATTTTGAGGACGTTGGAACTGTTGCATGCCCTTTGGATCGGATAGTTTGGTTGTGAACACAGCACCAGTCTATCAAGAAAGCACTGATTATTAGTCTGATTTGTGTAGATGAATGTAGACTTCTTTAATGTAGTTCTAGAGACAAAACAAACTAGTGACTAGGGATCCTAAGTAACATAGTTGTGCACTAAACCCAATAGTCCAAATGTCATAAATTTGTTTTTTCAGATTCTGAACAGTTTATTTCACTCTATCCAAATTCTTGTTAAGATAAGTTCTAGCAAAAACAGGTCTAGAGAAGTTGATTTCATAAAAAAATAGACTAATCTCCGGGTTTTTTCTATCTAAGAGAACCAAAAATAAAAAGAGGCAAGTTGGCTGAAAAAGGCTCACAAATATATATATATATATATATATATATATATATATATATATCGGATAATCAGTAAGTACATAAGAAAGCAATTTACCTGTATGAATCCAGCGATGACGTAAGGAATTAAAATGTCTAAATGTAGAGGTGATATGGTCTTTGGAGAATTATCCTGTTTTAAATAATAATTGACAGTTACACTGACTATAGTTAAGATAAAATGTAACGGGACACACAGGAATCTGATAAGTTTAGATACCTGTGAAACATCTATATGAATTTCATGTATTTTTCTACAGGATCCGAATGTTTCGAATGATTGAGATGATGTGTAGAAATGTGAATTATTAGTTGATGTATATTTTCTATCAGAGTTCTCACGGTTGACTTCTTCAACTGTGACTAGACCAGATGTTGGAGAAACGAGGAACGATTCCTTCAGAGGAGGTTTTTTTGAACAAGTTATTGAATGCAGGTGTGTTGTCATTCTGCTAATTAACATTGAAGCGAAAATCCCCCCCACGCCTACACGCAAAAAAGGCATAAATAAATATGTGAGAATATAAAATCGACACAAGTTAATAATTTATTTAATACCATCACAAGCTGTACAAAGCATAATTGATGATCAAACGATCATTTTAACTAATAAAGCTTACATTTGATAAAAATGCGCGGTACATAAATATTTGTAATATTCAGTTACAGATTGTTTTGGACATAATAACATTCGTAATATCTTCAATATTGCACTAAAGTATAGAAAGTAACAACTGTAGATGATGTAGGATTAGAGCTTTTGTGATTTATAATTAAAGTTAATTAAGTGAATAGATAAAGATAATTTTTTTGAAAGGGAAGCTGAATTAAATATTTTCTTGCATAAGTATCAGAACAGTTCAAAGCCTCATAATAGAGTAACAAATGCGATTAGTTTTACTACCTCAATATTCAGTTTTAACATGGAAGGATTACAACAATTCGGTGTTACAGTTAAAACATCCTAACGGTGACAACACAAAAATATTAGCTTGTAACTATATAATATCATTAGTCAAAAGTTAATGGATCATCTGGAATACAGTAAAAGCGAGAATCGAAACTTCTCAGATAGTTCAAAATAAAATACGGAACTAGTAGTCAACTGTCACAAGTCATATGATGAAGTTTAGTTACATTGTATTCGAGTCCCTTGAGAAAGCAGAAATGGATAGTTTATTGTCTATGGAAAAGTGAAAGTATGATTAGGTATAATCTTACTCCAAATATTACATTTTCATAATAATAACTAGATCATTATTAACATTACCGTTTAATGACACAAATGTGATAATACTGTAGTGAACGAGAACACAAGTGGGGACAATCGAATGTATTTGAACACAAAATTATAGTACATCTTAGTAAAATCTGAGAACCGTACAGTAAATACCTCATTCGCAAAATGTCAATCAATTGTCTCAAACTTGACTGTTCCTTTTCCAAATATCAGTCAATTGTCCCAGACTTCATTCTTCTTTCGTTTCCACACCAATCATTTTTTGTTCTCGTTCTCTTTCTTCAATCTTCTTAACCTTCTGCCTTCAGGCATTTCACTTTCTATTGACAATACATACTACTTATATCTATCGACATCAGTAACACACACCACAATACTATAAAACTAAAATACAATTCACAAGTGATGCAAATGCAAATGTGCCACTAGACAGAATTATTTAAAAACTTAAATCAATGTTATGCAATCTCAATCTCTATTGAATAGCGTTCAATGGATTATTAATTATTTTTTCAAGTCAAACTAACATTTCAAGATACTATGCATTTCAAATAACAATACAAGTCTTACAAGTATTTAATGCAAAAATACTGAAAAGTTGTCTTATAATGTTTTGTGAACACCGAAAGGTAAAAAACATTGATTTTCGTTTAGACATTAACGTACCGCTTTTTGGCTCTCATTCGCTGAGATTTTACAAATATATTATTCCTATTTAATGTCTTACATCAACTCGGCGCTCAAATACTGTGAAACTATTCGCTCTAATTTAGACGAGAGTTCTTATAAACTAATTACAATGGTTGCTATTTTGAACATTAATACGCTTACCAGTGGGTATGAGATGTTGGAATAATTTGAAACTATACCAACATTGAAATAAAACTTGACACTTTAAAGTCAAATAAAACAGAATTATTATTGTCGTTACTTATGGCTATCGTACTTGAGATTACATAGCATTATGTGCATAAAAATAACAAATGTTTACTAACAACGTTATATAGCCGATATATATCAAGAAATATTATATTCTTAGATTAGAAAATCCCAAGAAAAAATCATCGTTGTTGTACGTATGATTGATTTGTAGCACTTAACAAATGACTCGATATTACTATATCCTCGTAAGCAATTATTTACAATGCAAAATTGAATTTATTAAACACAACAATCAGTATTACGAATGTTTTAAGTATAGATTTGTTGCTATGCGCAAGAAGTTTCTCTGATAAATAACTATACTAGATGTAGGCAAACTATGACCCACAAGTCAAATATGGATTTACAATCGATTCCATGTGACAGGCGGAAATACTCACCACCCCCAAATGCCCTGGTACGGCCGAGAGTGGGTAGGTGCCAACCTCTCTCTCTAAATGCTCTCACATGGCCACGCGTATATAGCCACTACCAGGGAAGTCCTACTCACTGCCTTCTCGTGGCGAGGGTGTTGTTTACAAAAGTGAGAGGACGAAAAGCGAATGTCCGGCGCTTTAACCGAGTCGGTGGACACGGAAAGTCCGCCTAGAGGAGTTGGAAAACCCTGATTCCAAACCAATGATGCACATGGGCTCTAGTATCCTGAGGGAACAAATGGCGTATGAACCAATCGTTGGTCACCGGCTACCATGGGACTGCATCTCCTCACGATGCCCCACTGCCTTTTGGATTAGACCTTTAAGCCGAAGGCTCGAGGTGTGGCCCTCTAAGAAAACCACCTGCTTCGGTTTGGGCACCAGGGCAGTATCACAGCCCTCGTGCAAACATATGAAATAACGTTTTCCGCTCACGATGCTTTTCTCGCTCCCCGATTCCAGGTGGTTCGTGATATCATTTATGAATATGCTCAGGAGGCCGAAATTCAGACACTTGGAATTATCCTGAAGAAACATAGCATTTTATGTCGAAATATTAGAAAACAGCTTTTAAAATTCATCTCAATCTGCTGTTTCAGAAATTCGATGAGTTTAACCACGTTCATTAATCAAATTTACAGAGATGATCCCTGCGGAATCTACCTAGAAATACAGCTGAAAGATTTTAGCACTTAGTAAAGAATCTTTACAACTTTTAAGAGAATTTAAAACATTTCGATTACAGTTTAAATTGTCGACTGATCCTTTTTCCGATTTAGTTTCCTATACCTCTAAACTAAACAGTGAAATCAATCAGTATCCGATACATTTCAACATAAAATAACCGAACTGGTAACTTACACTACAAATGTATCACACAGAACTGCTGTACTCGTCACAAATCAATCTTAAAACTTATAACCAAGAAGAAAGTTCAACTTATACAAGACAATTATTGGAGTATGGCTACTTATATCCACATAAGTAGTATGTATCGTGAGTCAGGAATATAATATCTGGCGACAGAAAATTGAGATCGAGAAGGGAAGAACAGAAACAGAAAGTAATTGGTGTGCAAATCCAGGAACAATGAAGCTTGAGACAATTAACAAACATTTTGTAAATGAAGTATCAGAGTATGATTTTTCTATTTTATCGAGCAACTTTGTAATTTTTACTAAATACATAATCGGTTGTCCTCACTCACTACAGTAGGTTTTTTCTTTTCACAGTTCAACATATCGCCACGTGACACAATATTTACGAAGTACATTAATAGATTAGTAAAAAGTCACACTTACGAGAAAAGTCGCGTAATGACTAACTCATGTAAACTATTAAGATGAGTTTCATAATATGTGGAACTACTACTGATCTAGAAAAGGATCAAGGTTCTGAAAATAAGGGCATTATCATTTCACTGCAAAACAAATCTCAAACAATGGAGGAAAAACCTTATTGTTTTCCAAACTAGGTACTTATTAATAATGTTAAGTCAAGGGTTATTTTAAGTATAAAATCTTTTTACAAGACTAGAAACAACATATGTTTAGTTTTAGGTCTGAGTGTAAGCAGTCAGTAGGAGGTTCAAATACTTAACTACATTGTATGGAGTACGCATACGTGTATAAAAATGGTATTATTCTCGCTTTTGCACACAATGTGGTTAAAACAAGTTCACAAAAGTATATACACGATGAATTACCATTTATTGGGACTTGAAGGCGCGCAATAATGGGCCAATCTATCAGAAATCGGGCAGATATATTCCCACAAATGCTAGCAAATTCAAAAGTTCGATTTGCAAAAGAAATAAATTGTTCAATATTACCTAATACAATAATTTTTAAAAATATTATGCACGAAAAGAATGGAAATAAGATGAAGACAGTTAAAGATTGACAAGATTTCTTAAACAATAGGAAACATGAACAGAAGCGCTTGAACTACAAGCAGCTTATCACACTTTTATACGAATACAGGGGAAAAATATACAATAGTTCTAAATTTCACTACACCCAAATGTGTCTAGAAGCAGTTCTTTCCAAATAAAATATAGATGTTTCTTACTTCATCAACTAGTATAGACCATGAAGAGTCAATGTTTGGAAACGAATACATCACTGTGTAACTTACAGAAAAGTTCTAATGATGAAGTGGGGACATTTTCGGCTTGATTAAGAAAAAAGTTTTCTACAACATAAATTGATATCACTTTATGAGTATACTATAGATTACATCTGAATGATGGAATAAACTACGCGTGAAAACCCGGTCAAAAATATATGGACTTAGGAGAGAATCTACGGCTGTGAATAGTAAGGTGAAACGTGCATCTTAAGAAGTTTAACGTTAGGTAACAGTTCCACACTGGAGAAAATGGATTCATTCCTCATCTATTCACAGATCTTGAATTTAAATATTATCTGTTCCGTAAAGTCATTTTCTTTTACTAACTATATTCTAGGTATTTAGTATTATTCACTCACATACACATCACTATCACTTCGACTCCTTTGATGTGTATCTTTTTAGTTTCATCTTACTGTAGAAATGCAGTGCTGTAAGTTGGGCTGAATTATGATTGGATCAAATCCTACAGTGTTTATGACGAAGTCTGAATTTGATAACTTTAGTTCTATTTATGACAGACACTTTTATTAATCCAAAATTTATTTTGTTACTAAGAAATGTGTTTATTTCAGGAAACATACTATGACACCTACATGCACATAGTAAACTATCACGAATGAAAGGAAATTACTGATATGATGGGGTCAAAAAGCAAAATTAGATTCTTTTACTTATTGTGATTTTTGTTCAACTTTACTTCCGTATGTTTAACTCAATGTGGTATTTGTTTTGTTTTTCCAGCATGATAATTTATTCGTTATAACATTAATTTATTTGAGTGTGATGTTTCTTGAAGATATGATATTGTTGTATTAAATCAAAGTGAACTATGTTCAGCATGACATGCGACATGTACTGTTTTTATAACTCTGGGTACTTTTCATATATGTGATTTGATCCTAATTAATCATCAAAATGGATGTACAATCAATATATGAACGTAATTTTGACTGGGGTCGTCGTGTGTTGGGGTTAGTAAACCTTTATTTGTACCAGTCTTGGTGTTCTTACTTCGCGGCGTGGGAATTGCAGTAGTTCCTCCTTTTTCAAGTATAAGTAATAAGCGTTTCTGACATAACAGTTAATGACTAGCCATGACAATTACGTACGTAGTCAGAAGGCAAATAACATTTACATCGAAAAGAAGCTATAAGGACTAGGTAAGTAGAACAACTAAAAAATATTCTACAACATAAAAAACCATATGGTTTATGACTTCTCATGCAAATTTTTACTTTCAACTTACCTACTCATGATAATTGCAAGAGTTAAAGGAACGATGGTTTCTTTAAAAGTATTAGGTGTAATAATAAGACTGAGTAGATCACCAGATACGTTGACATTTGAATGGCATAATAAATAAGATATACTCAAAATAAGAACGACAGAAATCATGCACACAGCAACAGCGACAGTTAAAGTTGGATCTACACGAACATTACCAAAAATGAAAATAAAAGGTGAAAAATATTCTTACAGATTCCCTTATCCAATGATATACGTGATATACTTGGCATCATATATGATTGAAACCTAGACATTGCAAAATTACCCTTATATACATGATCGATTGATCATAGAATCTATTAGTTTAGAAGATTGAAGTGTAATTAGTGAATCAATGCTACTCACTAATCAAGTATTAGACCGCGTAATAGGCTACGATCCATACATCTTTTGTGATAAAATTACACTGAATCGAAACACGAGGCGCAAAATCTGACTCTGAAGCGGAACCAGGAAGTTGCTATTTCACTCATTCATTAATCCGATCAGTCAGGATATTTATATAAACATATTTAGCAAAACGTTGGGGAACATATTTGCTTATTGACTTAGTGAGACGTCAATTACTATTAACGGGGATGCAGTTAATGGCAGATGGGTCATCTCTGATGCTTAGTGGAAAACTAACCACTACAAGTCTATAAGATGATGCCAAAGATTCTTCAGATAAGAACACACAGAATGTACCATTTGAATAGACAAATATCCAGTGAATTGGCAATACCTTACTACAATTTTGAACAACCACTGAGATAAAAAGAAAACAGTGAAATTTCTCGAGGACTTATCTAAATATGCTGGTTGTAATATTTGTAACAAGATGAGAATGTTTAGGAGACAGGTTTAAACGATGATGTTAGTTACAAAATGGGTGGATCCGAGGTTACTTTTAACTATACCTTACAGAAAAAACCATTTAGCAAACTAAAACTACTTGAGACAGAAAATAAATTTTGAAGGAAGATTCTGAATGAGTTCAAAACTAAAATCTACTTGCAAATTTGACTTATAAAATTGTAAGACGGCAGTAAACTGAGGAAAGCTCATCACGAAATACTCTTTAATAGGTGATTCAACAACTGGAGCCACCGATGATGCAGGTTAGCGAAATAAACGAAGGCTATGCAATCTGATCGAGATTTCGACGACTAGTGCATCAACGCTGCCACAAGCCCATAAGTATTTAAAGTGATCCTACATTAAGCTACAACGTATCAGTTAGATCTCGGTCCAGGTCAGTTCTTCAGTATTATTTGACAATTAATGACCCCATGTTAGGTATTCCTTAGTATTCGCTCAAGGTATTCAGGAGATCCTGGAACTTTCCAAAGTGTTTGTCTGACATAGTTATACTACCTCTTTACTCTACATCGTGGAGAACTACTACGACCATCATCAGGAAGGTACAAGTATTTATAAACAGTTGTCTACGCAAAATACTCAACATCCATTGACCAGATACTATCAGCAACAGAGTTTTATGGGAGAGGACAAACCAGCTTACAGCTGAAGAGGAAATTAGGAAAAAGACGTTGGAAGTGGATAGGACATACATTAAGGAAATCACAATGTGCATTACAAGGCAATCCCTAACTTGGAATCCGGAAGGGAAGCGAAAAAAGGAAGGCCAAAGAACACATTACGCCGGGAAATAGAACCAGATATGGAAAGGATGAATAATAATTGGAAAGAACTGGAAAGGAAGGCTCAGGACAGAGTTGGATGGAGAATGCTGGTGAGCGGCCTATGCTCCTCAACGAGGAGTAACAGGTGTAAGTAAGTTACTCTACATCGATCAAGGAAATCTTTGATTAACAGATTATTCATCTTAAAAGTCAAAGGCAAACAACTTTACACTGATCAGTGTGTTTATAACAAATTTTGACGGAAACAATTGACGTTTTTTGATAGAAAGCAGTCTGTGTTGTCACGTCGGGTGGCATCCTTTTATAGACTCTTAAATGTGACTAATAATTATGTCTCAACGAAAAGTCATTAATGACAACATACGCGTTTTATGCTTCGTTCCAAATTAGGCACAACCATAAGATATCTCTACTGACAAAGTAACATCCAGGTTTTACACCAAAAAAATAACGAGTGGAGTGCTGGTAAGTTGCCTGTATACCAAGAACTAACATAAGATGAAAGATGTGTTAATAAATTCGTCTCGAGAACGGAAATCAGTCTGACCTACTTGGGTTTGCCATTTTCTGCTCAACAGAGTAAGGTTATGACCTATATACTTTTAGAGGACAATTTAACCAAAATGATTTCCTTGTGGTTCTCTTAAAGTGTTTTGCATTTTGTTATGAAACTAAATGATCGAAGATTGAGATTGGTCTGGAGGATTTATTACTGATTCCCATACATTATCTAGTACCTTAGATGAAATGACACCAGAACGTCATCTTCGATAAACTATGTAGGCCGACAGTTAGGTTTTGTTTCTACATCTTGTTTTATATTCATTGCAGCTTTTTCAACGTTAGCGAAAGTCGAATCGCTGGGATCTAAACCGCTGCTGCAAACCAGTTCCACAAGATATTTCAATCAGCCGTTCCGAAGTGTGAATTACTTCTAAAATGATACTGAGTGTGATTCAGTAAAGCAACTATTGTTCTTGATGACTGTGAATCTTCTGCTTTCATAATAATAGTAAATGCGCTTCTAAGATAAGTTAAGGATTAATCTGGTATAACATCACTTTGTATTCTTGGAAATTCAACCATAGATTATTTAGTTGCCAAGGTAATGACTTAGTTTTTTTGAATTTACCTGTAAGTTTATATATATATATATATCGAAATTTTTGTCGAAGGGGCGGTCAGTATTGTCCAAATGTCCCAGAATAAATTTCTCATTGTTTTATTTTGTTATTTGACCAACCACGTAGGGTGATGCTCAGAAATTTGAACATTTAATGTTGCAAGATTATATTCTTCCTTTGTCAGCCAGCCAAAATTGAGATCAAGAGGTAAAAAAAAATGTGGCCGGTTTTACTGTTTCTATGTGTACTTACTGTTTCAACTGATTTTATGGAGCCAGTTATATTGGGAATAAAATCAGGCGATTATATAATTGGATTAATTAAGACCTACGACCATTTATTTGGTATTGATTCATATTTAATTTAAAAACCTATATATCAGTGTATGGCTTTGATAAGGAACGAATCAAAAAATATTTTTTTGTCTGACAGTACTTAGTGGAACAATTATCATGTTAGATATGACTTCCCAAGATATGTGAAACCAAATTGAAATATTTAAAACGAAGGACACTGGAAAAAACTGTGCTGATGAACACAGTGATAGAGCAAATATATATCGAGACAACCCCAACCGTATACGAACAGTAATTTTAAAATAAGTCACTAAGGTTTGTGAATAATTGCACTGCAATTCAGAGTTTTATATAAATTGTCAAGGTGGCTCAAATTTTACTTGACAATTAAAACCAAAAGCGTGACGACTTACATTTATCGAAAATATTTACTCGAGTCAAATATTTACGAAAATTGAGGTATCCATATTAAAATGGACGTGACAATCGAACTCGTGAAACCCTTTGGCCATACAGAACTTCCAACATTTTGATATGGTAAATTTTACGGGAAGCTGTTGCTATATATTAAGCAACACTTCGGGTTTCTCAGCAAAAACTGGAAAATCCACACTTCGAGAAACCTATTAGTGACTGAGTACAAGTTATAAAATATTTAGGTGTCTTGCACAAACTATTGCACTGAGAAATAAGAGTAGATTGTTTGTATGAAACAAATACAAATAAAAAACTCACTCATTTTAAAGTAATAATTCACATGTGAAATAATCAAAACAGTCACAAGATCACCCAAAGCAGCGGCTGCAGGTGGAGCAACATTATCAGGATTCGCTCCGCAAAAAACGCAAGAACATACTATTGCGTAAACAACAATACCTTTAAAAATGTTGAGCAATAAAAATTGAACACTTGCCTATAAAACACGTGGCGCAGATGCAAGTCATTGATGAAATGCAGATAAGATGGACAAGATCGACAGGGAAATGAGATGTGCTCGATGATTTATGTAAAGTTATTACCACTAAAGGTATAATTGTGCTTGCGAACACAGCAAGAACCTATTAAGATATATATAAGAAATTTAAATACTTAACAAGTATAAAAGCCAGAGTGGTTGCGAACAACCAGAAAGACAGTTCGTTAAACTTTCTTCGAAAATGAACCTAAGAGTTTTAGGAAAACATATTGTCAAACAAACCATAGTAGCTAATCGAGAGGAAAGAGCAACTTCTAAATTTCCTTTCAGTCCAAGAATTGGTGGGATGATTTCAAAAATACTTTCATCTTTCGAAGTTAAACTGCCCTACAGAAATGTAAATTATTAATCATGATCATACGGAAGACTTGAGCATATCAACATAACATCCCGCTACTACCATCCCAACACCTGCTAAAAGACAGGCGGGAAACATTTCACGAGCGACGTAGTAAATATGTCGAGAAGAAGACATTGTGAAATAAGTGTTTAAGCAATGAGAACATTTCGAAAATTCTTCAGACTTTGGCCAGGGAGTATATACAAAATCTAAAAGACAACAAACATTATGTTGAGTAAGACTTACGTACTTCGCTTGCCAAACATTCTCCATGTGAATTTACAGTAATTTGACGAAATATTGTGATCCTTGTCAGTTAGTGAACTAGTTTGGCTTCAACGATAAACAAAATAAGGTCAGAAAATTTATGTTGAGACTGAGTAAAAGTTGTCAATAAAACTTAGAGAACAGCTATTTGAAAGTTTTATACTGTACAAGTTGAATCAACATGGCTAAGTTTCGCGTTCCAATGTACAAAACGGAATAACATTTAGTTACTTCGTGAGACATTTTTATAACTGACGAGTTACTTAGATCCACTAAGTGGTTTGTGAACAGAAAAAGGTGAGTGTTGAAAATGTCCAATAACTACTTTTACAAGCAGAAATAAGTTTTTGGCAAAGAAAATTTCAAAGCATTTAAACAAGATAACCATCTTAGAAATAAAAACTTGGTAGAGAATTCGTGAGCGAAGTCACTTTACGTCAGATTACACAAGGTATTTAGCGGCTATATAACCAAATAGATGTCAAAATAATTAGTTTAGTTAACACCTTATCTCGACATGTAGTAGTGTGAATGAATGAATAAAGGAGAAGTAGTCAAGATCATCAACTTTCAACAATACCCTTTCAAGTTTCAGTAAAGGTGGATGGATATGAAATAAAGGCATCACAGAAACAGGAAATGGGTGATACATTATAGTTTGTTTACGTTAGATTCTTTATAGGCACATATAAAAACTACGCTAATTCGTGGGATCAGCCTTTCAGGCATAAAACATTGATAAGATAGATAATGGCATTATAGATTGGGGTTTTTGGGTCTAGGTGAATGCATTACAAGCTATGACATACATAATTTAGATGCTTTATTGAATTTATTAAAAGTGTAGGCTAATTGTATTTTTCTATAAAACTGTTGGAGTAACCATCCTCATTGAACGTAACCACAGCAAAAGATCCCGATTTTCCTATTTTGGGGTTTCTGTGCCATTTCCCCAAATTTTTCTATAGCGGCTTCCTCAGAATTTCCCCAAAACATAAAGATTGGGATGCCAAGGTTAAGTACTAAATAAGATCGAATTCCAACAAGAGACAATATTCCAATTAGGATACTTTTTTTCAAATTGACATTTTGGTCTGGGTTACTAGCAATAACTAAACAGTTTTCTGGATTGTTTTCGCAATTACTTGCAGTATATAACCTGGAATTTTATATAAAAAAGTTCACCTTTACAAATGTGTTTTTGTTATCTACTTCTGTAGAAAAAGCCCGAATACTTGAACCACTTATAACTGTATTAAAGTGAATTCTACTAGTTCTACCGTCATGACTAAATTGACTCAGGTTTACCCTTTACCCGATATAATTTCAAATAAATATGGGGTATGCGGAAAATTTATACACAGTGTTAAACTACTATATATCTGGTTGCTATAGTCATTGCCTACTAATCACTGAAGGGTTTTCAGAGTCATGACATAAGTCGCACGGAGTGCTGACATAAATGTATAGCTAAGTAGATGTGGATCACAACGTTATGACACAAAGAAAAGTTTGTGTACTATTGTAATCAGTTTTGCACAGACTGAATATAGATCTAAACACAGGTCTCGAGATCTCTGTAGAGCTTTTTCGAAAAACCTGGATTGGCAATGAACCCCGAAAACTTCTTAATTATATACAAAAGCTTCAAGTAGTTTGGAGTTATAGTCATGAGAGACGAAAGTAGGTAAAGATCATAACAGTCCAACTAAGAAACGAAACGATTCAACGACCACGATGACTGCAGACGAAGTACCGCCAACTTTAAAATGGGCTGGAAATCAAAATCAAAACCTTGTACTTGGAGTGGAAGAAAGAACAAACTTTTTGAGAGAGATGGACGGAGTCACTAGATGATAGAAAATCAGTGGATGTTGTCTACATCGATTACAGAAAACCATTTGTTAAAGTTCCATATAACAGACTCTTGTCGAAGTTGAACAATCTAGGGATAGCCAGACCTCTCCTAAAGTGGATCAAAGACTTTTTAGTGTGTCGTATAAAGGAAGTAAAAGCAAGTTATAAGTGCTCCTCATGAAAACCAGCACATAGTAGAGTGCCACGAGGCCATGTTCTGAGTCACAAATTTTTAAAATATTTGTAAATGACCTCCCAAATATTATTGAGCCCTTGATGCCTCTTTACTCTGATGACATCAAGATTTAAAGAACACTAGCGAGGAACTCAGATGCATATGCGTTGGAGACTGAATAAGACGTTCTGATTATCTGGTCTGAAATATGGTTGATGCCTATCAATGTGACTGTGTTTACAAGTACATTGAACTAAGGCAAATAGCTACAGCATTGGGGAAGTGTCTATGCCTGTCGTCTAGCTTCACATAGTTCGAAGGGTAACAGTGAGCAACAATCTTAAGGCCGTGGCCCTTTACTTTGCGGTCGCGACTAAGAGGTTCAGAACTTTTTGAATCTTAAGATGGACATTTGCCAAGTTCAATACATGTATGTTCATCACGGTATACACAACCCTAATGAAATCCAAACTTAAAAACTGCTTTTGAGCTGCAAGCCCCTATTTAAAAAGTGACTCGGATATCTGAATAAAGATACAGAGAGAAGCTAACAGTGCAAATCCGGAATTCCAAATTCATCAATCAAAAAGGTACATGAGAAACAAAACATCTTTACCCCGTCGTACAGATCATCGGGAGGTAATCTGATTTTGATTTATAAAATGCTAAAAAGTGGTTTTAAAAATGATGTGTTCCTTCTTTTCTTCTATTAGGTTTGGACAACTCAGAGGACATAGCAGACAAGATCAAAACCCATGAACGAACAAAATAATAGTGATCTACAGGTTTCCATATGGAGTTATTAAATTTTGTAACCTGTTGCTCGATTCAGTGACGTCCATGCTTCCAATCGATCCATTTAATAGAAGAGAAGACCCTCACAGAAGCTTATAAGATAATGATTAACACAGGCCTTCTTTCCGCAATACACAAGTCTGAATCTAAAAGAGGTCCAAAAACATTCCTTCCTTATCGGAAGAGTGATAGAGAATTTACAACAAAAGTAAATGTCCCACTACCTATGGGATCGAAGTGGACGTTTACTATTCTTCCAAAACATTCGAAAAATATGCAATTATCGTCCCCTCTGGCAAGAAGTTCCACAGAATGCTGATTTTAACCACGGTAAAACACACACGAGTTTTCGCGTGAGTCCCTTTACGTTTTACCCTACCCGGATGTCCTGTCAGATGTCGTCGGGCACTGGAGCATACAAGTGATTTATCAGGGTGAGTAGGGTTTTGAGAGATGTGATATGTTACTGTCACGTCACTTCCAACCATTCTGTAATGTATAAACTGAAAACTTAGGGCATTCAGGAGATTTGAATATGGCTTATTTTATAGTTCAAGTACCTTCAATGGTTACTAACTTTGAAAATCCTTGCCGTTGATATTGATCCCATAAAATTGACTGAACACGCTCATGTGAAGATCCTTGGTTAGGCATATGCACCAGATCATGTCTGAGTACTCCGTGCATGGCTTCCATGACAATTATTCAGCTTTGACTGCATACACCTCAACACACCGATTATCATTGAAATATATGTCCACATCCTTTCATTTTTGACTTCCGGTATCATCAGCTATTAGATTACTTCATAAAAATATATTTCCGAGAGTAGAATTAGCTAACAGCCTACATCCATAAACTCATCTCACCTTTTCTATTACCTTTCTTAATCCGCACAATTCGAATCATTGTTTCACCGAGATGCTATAATGGTTTTGTTAGGGCATGATGATTGTTTATGTCTATTTTCTTACTCAGAACATATTTATTTTACCTTTTACACCTTAATGAGTGTAGGTTCTTTCCTTTATGCTCATACATTTATAAATGTTTATATAATCCATAGTTAAAGTTTACTTTGAACTCTGTCCTACATATGATATTATTTAGTCAAATTCTATTCCACAATCATAGGTGTAAAACACTTGCAAATACATTTTAACGAATTGACACTCTTTTAAGGTTTGCAGAATTTGCTAAAATATTGTCGACATTATTTAGGCGTTAATGAAACTATTCTGCTCAATTACACTTGCGATGAAATTTGAAATGACCTCTTCGCAACAATCAGGTGTGAATAAGTTGTTTGTGTTTGGTAATCCTAA
Organism: Schistosoma rodhaini; assembly: GCA_944470415.2. Classification (NCBI taxonomy): domain Eukaryota; kingdom Metazoa; phylum Platyhelminthes; class Trematoda; order Strigeidida; family Schistosomatidae; genus Schistosoma; species Schistosoma rodhaini. The sequence continues at coordinate 16,046,730 of OX104039.1, read as the reverse complement.
TAGTAACGTGCTTCAAGAGAGTGATGATCTCAGTGTAGAAGCAAGTTCTTACAATTTGGGGGCTCAAGTAGACTACAGAAACAGTCTTATACAGTACGGGAGCCAGGCTACCAAATGTTTCGGAAATAAAACAAAGACGATGACTTCCGTCGGTTTAATAATGGTGTGAGAAAAAGCAGGAATGCCTAGGCCTTTTTCTGTGGTGAAAAGTCTATTATCGCAAACAACCAAAAATGATAGAGTGACTACACCACTGCACCCTACATTATCGTCCTTCATTTACCGGTCTTATAAAGGACACGGCCTCTGATGTTGTAGTCGTGTATCTTACTCATGTTTCTGTGAAGATTCGAGATATAAGAAGGTGTAAGCATTTCTCTCCAAATCTTATTTGAAGTGAAGTGGTAGGTAGTGACGCAGACATTGAATCTAGTGACACTTTTTACCATTGCTAGGTGGTCAACAAAAGAGCCAACTTTGACAGCCCTTGGTTTCTAGCCGACGTAGACAGGAAGTCCCTTAATTAGATTCTTAGTACTCATGAGGTAAAGAAGGACAGCAATCAAATGAATACGCAAAACCCAGTATCAGGAGATATATGTATGAATCAGCTTAGAGTATATAAAATAAACGGAGGGTCGAACTGTATTATAAGTGACAGTGATGGTATAGCAACACTCTTACGATTAATCTTAATCATGGTTAATTTTTGTCAAGTTTTTTTACTAGTTTCCTTAACATACAATGTCATTCGGACAGTAACAATTCGTCTACTCCTTTGTCCATTATGATCACTATCTTATCTGTATAAAAGTGTGCTCTTGATCACATGTGACAGTCTACGCACATATCCCTCTCTAGCTTAAATGTTGATGACTTTAATATTGCTCGATGAATTATTCTCATTCCCATGTATATATTGCTCAAATCCTAATGCTAGCTTTTGCATTGCCTCGCTACTCCTTGAATCGACTCGACCATAAATTCGGTTCTACATTCGCTGATACACATTAGCCCCACTGCTCCAAATTGCTCAATGTACTTGTAATCCTCTAGCATTGAAAACAACAATGATCCACCATTCATTTCAATATATTGCAGCAACGAATATTAAATAATGGTCCCCAGAGAGTGATTTCAGTAGATAAGTAGGTGAAAAAGGGCTGTGAAAATCGTTTGGGCATGATAACAATGTTGCTTTGACGGCCTAGGTGAAGCAAATACTGATAGTTGTTGTATGCCATGATACGCGATTTGTTAACAACAGAATTTGAGCTATTACAGACACTGAAGATTATATTAACTGACGAGTACTACGTCTCCAAAGATAGCTTAAGTCTGCGTTATGACTGGTGGGTAGGTGGCTTACTTGCCTAGTTGCTCGCTCTGTAGGCTCAGATACAGAACAAGATGTTAAGGATTATTTGATGCTTCATTATTTCAGTGAAGTGGGAAGTATGAGATTTTTTGTATGTGAGGTACAGTTGCACCCTAATTATTTACTTAAGATGTGTTAACCTAGGTATTTATTTCTGCTTTTCCCCGTGGTCATTCGAGTGACACCAACCGCGTTGGACCAACATGCTGGGGGTTCGGGTAATAAATAGAATATAGGGATTTGGAAACATCAAGGACGAATAGAATACTAATAGAATATTATGCGATTGTGAAAAACCAACGGGGAAAGGTGTGCTGATTGTCACCGTTGAAAAACGTTTCTAGGACACAAAAGTTTATAAATTACTAGCTTTCATTCATCAGATGCGTACGGTACTCCTTGTCGATAATAAACTACATGATATGGTGATCAGCAAGAGTTGAATGCGGAAGTGTGGATCAGGGATTTCCTGACTGATGTCTGTCGATCAGGGTTACTGATGAGATGGGTTATCAGATAGGGTACGTAAGAAGTTGGCGAGTGGGAGGGTGGCGTTACTGACCAGCAAACATGATGGTGGGGAGATAACTTGAATCCACCCGTGTCTGTAGGGCAGAACATATTAATTACGGCTCCTTATGTCTAGTGGAATGTCACGAACCAACGGTATTGATGCGAAATTATTCATGAAAAAATACCACTTTAGATCATGTAAAAAAACCAAATTGGTTCCACTTCCTACCGAGTAATCCTATTACAAGCAAACTAGACAATTGGCTAAAAACGAAGCCCACTCTATACCCTATAAAATCTAAAAACAAAAAGAGAGTTCAAACAGCCTCGAAAAAAGGAAGACAGCCATTTGTATCCGAATACTGTTTTCAGCACTTTATTTTATATTTACACAATTCCATACTTTCTTCTGAACTACCTTCCTTTATACATTTCCTTACCCACTCATACCTTGCCCACATTTATTTTTCTTTAACACATTGGTATGTTCTTACCTAATAAATACTTCAGTAACAGACTAAATAGTTATACATTAACTGTTCCTCCATGAATATTGTGTGCTCTGCTTTTCGTCCTTCCTTTTTCTTACACCTTTTTCAGCCTCCTGCAGATACTCCACCGAAAACAGATATGTCACGGGTGACTTTGTCCTACACCGTTATTAAAGCCTCAGATATTCCGGAGGGATATAAGTTCGAAACTTCTAAAAGCCCCCAACTTCGCATGTATCTATTCTCGACCATCAGTTGTATGTTGCAACGCTACCTCCATAAAGTGCGCCAAGTGTGATATTGATATGTTTCTTACGAAATCCATTTACATTAGTATCTTATGAAATATCAACCCAGCTGAGTAATTTTCAACAGTGAAAATTGTAACTTCTTTAACAATTTGATCTTGCCTGTAAACCGGCATGCCTCATGTAACAATCTGTTATTTGAGAACAAATTATTATTATTAAGTTGAGTAGTTCGATGAAGAACAGGCCCAAAACAACTGGGAAATGTCAAAACATTGCAGATCAAGTATTTGTTGGCGTACTTTACGTAGGTATTACATTTTCTATTATTCCATAATATTTAAACCGTGTGTTTGAATGACAAAACCTCGCGATTTAACTGTTCTATTTCATGATCTGAATAAAAACCTGTTCAACCACCAGTCTGGCTGTTTCTACAGATAAAACAAGGGGTATATACAAACACGAAAGACAGGCGTACTGATGTAGATTCGACCTGCTTCTTGGACGTGTAACTATGTGAACAGTATAATGTGTTTGCTATGTTTAAATGGAAATTTTGTCTTGCTCTGATGATGTGGGCATGATTCATAGCCGCTTTGGTCATTTCAGGACGATCATTTCAGGGAAAGAAGATACTCAATCTTCTTTTTGGTGGGAAGTGTGAAGTAAGTATGTACAATCATGGTCTACTTCGTTATTAGTGCTGCTCTAGTAATAGACGAACCTTAAATTGTAGATTTATCATGATGTGAATATCTAATCAATAAGATCTTGCATGGAAGTCACATTATTGTTTATGCTGACTGATCGTATCGTAAAGATTAATTGTTATAATTTGTAGCCCGCCTACGTGCCCAGTTATTATATGACGTGATTATGCCTTCAATTATAGAGCAGTGAATTATCCATCGGACCAGTGACACACGAAACCCATGAGAGCAGTCAAAAGCACTTGTCGGACCTGCTATCTGCCTAGCCCAACCAGTGAAGTTCACAACACCAATATCAGCCTCTGCAATATGAATTATTTATTTCAAGCATACTGGGTTTATAAACCGAACAGACAGACCATGTCGTATCATAAAATAAAAAATAACATTTGTACAAGATTTGGTCAAATGTGGCTATGAATGTGGGGAACAGTAATTAATAGACTACGGATAACTGAAAAACGGTAAATTCTATAACAATAGTCCATGGGTCAAAACAAAGCTCCTAATAAAAGGAACTTGAATACGAATAGTTACGTTACTTGACGATCATACAATAGGATAAATACGTATTATATTGGTGCAAAAATAGACTTCAAAAGTTTTCACTCATAATTCTCTTCGGGACATAAAATTAACATGTTTGGAGCCTCTAAAGAACACATTCAGGCTAGAGATAGAGCAATATATTTAATATCAATAGGGGGACTAAGTTGTACAAGAATGACCACGCCCGTAAGGCTGAGCCACATCATCCGATGAGTTACTTTCGAAGGAATGTTTACGCGCTCACCATTATTCGCCTTCTCTTAGTGTTATATGTTGAAAGTTTATTTTCCCAGTTGTCTCATGTTCAGTTTTGAGGATTGTGGTTAGAACCAATACCACCACAAGCCCGAAAAAGCTAACTGAGCTTCCTGGTTTCTTATCAGGGCTCTGTAAGGCGTAAACCCCTCGCAGTTGATTAGACTTCCAAGATAAACAAAGCAGTCAACACATCCCAACTAATTCTCGCTCTGTGGTCTTGGTGTAGTTAACGAGAACACAAGTGGGGACAAACGAATATATTTGAACACAAAATTACAGAACATCTTACTAAAATATGAGAACTATACATTAAATACTTCATTTGCAAAGTGTCAATCGATCGTCTAGGACTTCACTCTTATTTCGTTTCCACATCAACCATTCTTTGTTCTCGTTCTCTTTCTTCAATCTTTTTAACATTCTGCCTCCAAGCGTTTAACTTTTTTATTGACAATACATACTACTCATATCTATCGACATCAGTAGTGAACACTACACTGGGTTCGATTCTTATTTGCAGGACCATGGATGCACGTCGCTAGTGAGCTCCATATTAGAATTAGACAACCATCCAGTATTTACAAGTTTTCATCAACTATCTGAGTCGGATTGTTTTGTGACTTAAACGTGAGCAAAGGTTCAGATCAGTCCTAAAGTAACATTTTGCTTATGGAGGGAGAAAAGTATAGACTAAAGAAGTTTGTATTTTTAATCTAGGTAATTATGAAACTGTAATAGCACCTCTAAAAGCAGTAGACTTTATACGCAAAATCAATTCGAAAATCTATCGAACTAAACTCATGATCTTGTGCCGATATTTCCACAAAATCTTCAGCATTTCAAATCCACACTACTGGACTGTAGTCATGGATATGTTACTATACAATGTGCTAAGAATAACTTATTAACTAAGAACCACCTGGATCAGCTAATTCTCCTGAAAAGAAATAAGGATTTAATCTTAAGTAAACCCGACAAAAGAGCTGGTATAGTATTACTTAACCTTCAAGAATATTTGTATAAAATGAAGTTAATCCTAGAGGATGTCACTAAATTCTCCAAACCTAAAGGAGAAGGTGACAAAACACTGCAGATTGAAAATAAGCTAGCGGATATTGTTTAAAATCTTAAAAATAAAGAGATAATGACCCAGGATTTACATGATCACATACCCCCGATGGGTTCAATCATCCCACGCTTATATGAACTATCTAAAGTACATAAAGCTGGTTTACCATTACGACCTATTTTGGATATGTCAAGCTCACCGTACCACCGAAAAGCTCAATCGTTAGCTGAAAAATTGGAACCAGTTAGAAGGCAAGTATCTGAATATTCTATTCATGATACTTTTAGATTTGTTGATCGTATTAAGGATGTTAATACTTCCGGGAAACACATGTTCTCGCTTGACGTCAATTCTTTATTCACCAGTGTACCGTTAAGGGAAACGATATGTTATATTTGTGAGTAAATTGACTCTAACAACATAGATCTAGGTATTCCAACTGAACACTTAAAAGAATTATTGTTACGTTGTACCTTTAATGTCCAGTTCAGTTTCAACAATGAAATATATAGACAAAAAGATGGGATTGCAATGGGATCTCCATTAGGTCCAATTTTTGCAGACTGCTTCAATGCAAAACTAGAAAACAATCAACTCAGTTCAATGGTAAATCGATTCCAACTATACGTAAGATACATGGAGGACACATTTGTCGTTTGTGACGATAATATTGATTTGGACGATATTTTACACTCCTTTAACTCATGCTACCCTTCCATAGACTTTGCATTAGGAAGAGAGAAAGACCAATCAATCACTTTTTTTGATGCACATCTATTGAGAAGAAATAATGGTTCTTTAAAAAGATCTATCTTTAGAAAGCAAACATGGAACGGCCAACTAACCAACTTCTGTAGCTGGGTTCTGTTAAAGTCTGGATATATAACGTTATACCAGACGTTATATACCAGAACCCAAGCATCGTCTGGCTTGGTAACTATTAAAATATTTTTGTTACATTTTATTACTGTGAACTGTATTCGAAGACACTAATATAAACTGAATTGGGTAGGCTCCGGTTTTCAACTCAATTGCTATGAGTAAGACAATTAATAAGCGATATTAGTGTTTTAGTGCATTTGACACCTCTTTCAAGTTCGATTTACTATATAAATAGGAAAACTGATTGTCCAAAAATAGGAAGGTACATCCGGCTGACGAGTCCCGAATGGGACGAAACGCACATCCTGGATTCCACTGCTAGCCAATATCCATCTTTGCTTACAATGCTTGTGAATTTAGGCTATATCGAGGCAATACGCACATTATGCACATATGCCAATTAGAGACTGACCGGTTGCAGTCCTAAAACATCAATGGGAAGATTCAAACAAAACAATACTAAGTGAATTTAAAGTTCACCCATTTGCACAAGCTAGTGACTATCACGACTCAGTGGCCGAGTGGATAACGCGATGGTGTTTGGAGCGAAAGGTACTGGGTTCGAGTCCCACAGTGAACATCAACTCTGAGATGCAGGTACATACAGCTGACGAGTTGCGAATAGGACGCGACTTTTGCCCTGGATTCCAGTGCTAGCCACTATCCATCTTTGCTTACCATAATTGACAACTATAGTCCAACGGCAAATATTGTACTGTCACCGACGAGTGAGTTGTTGCGAAGGTCTATGATCACACATCAGTATTGGACAGTCTTCTTACTGCTGTGTCATGACGCTCCGACAATAATCCAATTCACTCTTGTTCAGCAATAACTGAGTGATAAAAATCTAGCATATGGATCTCATTTTGATTAAAAAAGGACAACGGTATCATTGTACCGACTTGATGGATAGCATTCATCATTAAGAAACTGAGTACCACTTTTTAAAATCTGAAGCAAAGAACTAATGACTGTCGGGATTATGTACCTCGACGACAACAAGCAGCCCCTCTTGTCTTTCGATAACTAGGTTTCCTTAATGTATTTTATAGAAAAGTATGAACAAACGACAAAGAAAGCATACAGTTAAATTTGTCAGTCTACCCAGAGGCTTCTATTATTTATCAGGGAACGTTTAGAGAGTACCTTTAAAGCTGCTGCTTATGTATAAATCTGTTAAGTGTTTACAGATAACATTTACTTTATTCGAGTTCCTTAAGTTTGTCTTTTGGATACATCTATCTACATTTAGTGGTAGCCTATTAAAATGTTATTGAGATAAGGATTCTTTTCCTTATATGCAACCATCGAACAAGCTAACTATATGCTCCTCAGGATAGTTTTTTCACTTGAATACACACTTTTGTGGGTAGAAAGATTGTTTATTGATGGTTAAAAGGAGGTTTAACTTTCATCCCTTACTTCAACACATCAGATGGACCTTCCGACCAGACATTTCGGCCACGACTTGTGTCAGGAACGAACTATTTACTCGTTGCCAGGACATGGTGATATAAGAGCCGTTACTAGTGTAGGGTCACTGAATATCGAACAAATCACTGACCCTTGTCAAGGTCAAGGATAGTCAACGCGCACAAACCAATCGTACGCCATGGACTGGCCCACGCTGCAGTGGTTATTCTTTCACTTCTGTACTTCCGTAGTTGTACCTTAACTAATATATTCTTGTAATAACGTCCTTTGTGTTGTACAGTCTCCATAGCATCTATTATCCTTTGATGCGTCGATGGTTCAATCCACGTAAGGGCTGGTCGTGAGGTGTGACTTCAGCGTTAGTTGGTTCGTCCCCATTCTCGTCTAACTATAGTAGGCCCCCGATCATTTTGACATAGATCATCAACGTAGATGGTCTTACACTGGTGAGCAAGACTTCGAATAACGCAACCTATCATGATCTTTTTTATTGCATTCTATACTTACAATTTTTCATTTTTAACTTCGGCTATCTCTATCAGTTTCTGTGAACATTCGTTGCTTCATATCACTGTTGATTAGTATTTCAACTGAAATAATTAGTTCAATCGATAGATCTAACCAAACAACTACGACTATCGTGGTTCTTTAACAAGCATTAGCAGCATGTAAATGCTCCTGTGTAATATGTCTGTCAAAATATCAACCACTCGTATGTATGGCCTGAAGACAACACGAACGCATATCTGTTTGCAACTTATCCACTTGTATAACCAATACAGGATAAACTGCCGATTATTAAATTCATCTTTCTGCTTATTCACTGTCAACTAACTACTAACAAAAACTATCTACTAGAATATTTTACTTTCTTGACCATTGCATGCCTAATTTCCAATTGATGAGTTCCATGGCGAATCAGAGGATACAAATGCTAGAAATTTACAGTGAGTTTGAACCATAAATTTCCTGCAATGTTATATCTTGTTTAGACTGTTTCGCCAGGCAAGGCTACGTGTTTGGCTCAAATTAAATTTGTACGTATACCATTTCAGTCTACAACGCTTCGTTAATCTACGAATTTCATCAGCAGATTTCAATTACTTGGGAGCAAGAGTAATCCAGGCGAGTTTCATAACTGTGTTAAATAATTTCGTATAATGTTTATGATGTCTAAACATTTCGCGGCTACTTTCACTTAGACATACATTCTGTCCCTGCCATCAAATTTTAGTCGAAACTACGTATATTTATGACTCGTAAGTCAACATACTCTGAAGAAACTTATTTTATGTACACGAGCAATCTTAGTCCATGTCTTAATGAGACACTTCGTCGTACTTGATGTCACTTAGAGCTAGATAATATGCTTTATTTTTACGAAACGATCACGTTATCTAAACCTAAACTTTAGTTACATTTTTGGTTACCATTTAAATTATTGTTTACTATGCGCTTTGTATTTGCTGTTATCTCACACAGTAAATCATGGCTCCATTTTCTTATTGCACGAAAGTCACTTTAATTCCGTCTTCGGCTTATTCACATGCAATACGGGTTTGGAAAATATTTAAACGTCTTCTGAAATTCTCCACAAACCCCACGATAGTCTTCGTATATGTTTGCTACTGCACATCCAATTGCTACATAAACAATGCCCAAACGAACGTCCAGTACAATTGTCAGTATACGAAATGATATTACTTCGATGTGACATTACAACACCTCCGAACTATTGTAGTTATTCAACTTCGACGTCGTATTTTTTCATATTATGAAGTATTGTTTCCGCGTGGCTGTTATCTAACAGATGATTTCGGTACATCAATCGGCTGTTCAACTACTCGACGATCTAAAGCCTGTCCAGTTCAATTGGTGGTTTGACGACACTCATTCACGCGAATCATCGGTTTACGCAGTCGAGCGCATCTCCTGCAAACTGACAACGATATTGTCGTCTCGACCCCAACACTGACAGCATTTTTCACCGATATCATTGACATGAGTCCAGAGTGACACTCTTGGTCTCTTATGTTCTTTTCGACATTTTTCGGTTCACTCATCAAACACATGTGCAGCACCCACCGTTTATCATCTTTCAGAGATTTCATCGTGCCACCTATCGCTCTCGATCTGTATTTCTTCGACCCTTATTGATTTTCACAGCAGTTATCAGTTTTTCCAAACTGGCTGCAAGTTGATCAGAAGCTTCGCACAAGGAAACCACGACTTATCTTCACGGCTATACTTCTGTACTTACAGTTAGTCTGTTAAATATAGATATAACTAGAAATCGACGCTTACGAACAGTTGTCAGCGACACTTACTGACTTTCCACTTTGTACCAAGGGCAGTACAAACATCGGCATCGATTGACAATACACTTATCGTACTATCACTATGACATCACCACTCTTGCGACAAACTTACCTTTTCTCACCTGAGGAACTCAACCACTTGTCAGAGCTATATTTTTCAACGCGACTTGATAAAACTCCAAAATGTTTCTTTTTCTATTATTTCTATGGTTGATCGCTTAACATTCAACCAACGTCCTTGTTACGTGTTATTACTCGTTGTTTCCCGATCAGTTTCTGCAGCCTCCTTTCCATTTCTTTTACAGCTCGGCAATACCCGGAGGATTCATATTAATCGTCTGGCAACCTCCGTCGCTCGACTACTCCCAACTTGTTTGGTATCGATTCAAACGGCCGTTGAATCTGGTGGGGGAGTATTGTAGGGTCACTGAATATCGAACAAATCACTGACCCTTGTCAAGGTCAAGGATAGTCAACGCGCACAAACCAATCGTACGCCATGGACTGGCCCACGCTGCAGTGGTTATTCTTTCACTTCTGTACTTCCGTAGTTGTACCTTAACTAATATATTCTTGTAATAACGTCCTTTGTGTTGTACAGTCTCCATAGCATCTATTATCCTTTGATGCGTCGATGGTTCAATCCACGTAAGGGCTGGTCGTGAGGTGTGACTTCAGCGTTAGTTGGTTCGTCCCCATTCTCGTCTAACTATAGTAGGCCCCCGATCATTTTGACATAGATCATCAACGTAGATGGTCTTACACTAGGCAAGACATAGAAACCGTTGTACGTCGCAATGCATTAGACTACAAAAGTTCGGGTACTTATAGTGACATTATTAAGGCAATTATTAAGGCAATCTCGGCCATCAAATCGAATCGAGGAATACAATAAGTAATGTCCAAACATTTTACTCCCTTTTCTAAGTTACCTTCACTCTGTTCAAAGATGTCTTCAGACGATATGTCTAAAATCAGAAGGCTGCGTGTTCGGATCACGTCGGGATCACCAGATTTGTGGTGGACCTCAGCAGAAGAGCTCAGTTAGAATATAACAATACGCAACGTTACCAACAATATACCAAAACAATTAACACTACGAACCTAAGCGTGTGTCTATGATTAACGCAAAAGGTAACAAATTACAGTTAAATTATAAAAAGGTATATTGGGCAACAAAATGGTAACAGTGTTATGAAATGAATGTTACTTGTAAGCTGCTTTCTGAGATAACCACAAATAAGTTCACTTGGTTAACAAAGATCCCTCTGCACGTGATGGCACCAACAGCAAAATGGAGAAGATTAGATCCAGTTGTATTATTCAGTAATGATCCGGGCCAAAACACCAACGTAGTGTGGAATGGTCTAAAAAGATGTTATAATACAATGTTATAATATAATCTTCAATCAAAGGCTGTGGCCGTTAAAGCAGAAGAATAGACGGCGGATACAACGTTTATATTTTAAGAAGCGCGGTAGTGAAGTCGTGTTATATATAACCAAACAAAAGTATTCGTTTCTTTACGATTGATACAGAAAAACAATAAATATCGAATATGAGTGTGATTACATAAAAGTGTGACAACTAGGAAAAATATGTGACCTTTAATTTGTTGTTACAAAAAATCACTAGACATAAATGTCACTATATACTCTTCGTTCTATATGTTGGGGACACAGACAAGTAGATGTTAAAACATTCATCATGTATAATAGTGCTCGTTGGGCCGAAACCGTTGCATTGCATAAAAGGACCCAGCTACTGTCCCTAAGAGAATGTTAATGGTTAGGAAAGGTTAAGAAAGCCAAGTCAGATTGTGAGACCTTGAAGCCATTGTATGATGAGAGAGTGAATAATCAAAAACTGCACATCATACACTATAGAGGAACTAAATATGATCCAGAGTTTTAAAACCATTTAATAATAATTTCCCATATTAAACGCTCACTTTTTTGTAATACGGAGCATAATATTTGCAGGGACATCCAAAAAACTCTACAAGCCTAAAACCAGTTGCTTGTTCTCAGGCTACCAACCTTCGCATATAATCTATTAAAGAAATTGTTTGCTTCGAAGCTTAATTAAGACTCCTTCTAAAGATACGTTCTAAAGGTAGGCTAAGTGACAGACCAATATTACACAGAAAAACATAGACCTTGTAGTCCACTGTCACTAGCAAACTGAAGTTGAATTGAATCATACAGTAACCTTGAGATCTTTCCGTTTTTCCGCTCAAGGAAGCCTTGCTTTGACCTTGAGATAACACAAGTAGGGCTTCGTTACATGGAGCCTCAGATAGTACCGTTGTTAAAGCTTACACCATTAGATAACCCTCCGAAGTTCTTAATAGTAAATGAAATTCCGTGGCTAACTTAGATTTATTTTAGCCTCTACAGTCTGCTGGGAAGTTTGTTAAGAAGTTAAGGGAGTCCGAGGCCAATGTTGTGGACTCACAGGTATACGAATGTTTGTGTATCATATATCCTTTTAGGCCAATCGTTCTGGTTCTGATGAGGACCAGCGAGCATTACAAGCTGGTCTGTTATATCTGGCTCTCACTGAGCCAGATCCTAGGCACTCGTTTTGTACGGATATAGTATTGACCTCTCGTGACAATTTAACTTATGTCCTGTCAGAAATGACTCGTTTGGTTGCGGAAACGTGGCCAAAAATGACCCAAAGTGTCCGATGCAACCTTTTATCATTGTTGGGGGAGTTTATATCGACGAAAACTGCTAGTGTTGAGGTGTTGATGCTCCATGTGTATCGAAGAATGACAAGTAACCCTCATTATTTGTAATGTTTCTTGGCAGCTGGTGATATTTCTCCTCAAAACCTGTGGCTCATAGACAGCATGGTGGATCTTCTGGAAAAAAACAAGTAATTCAGTTATACTCATGAGTTATGTTCACTAGAGATTGGCTAGCGAGTTTAGAAAGACAACCGTTTTTGCTTCCCCTAACTGTATATACTTTGCTCCGGCTTATCCCAGATCATCATTTATCTCCTCAACAGGCTCCACTAGTCACTTCAAATCCTTCTGTTCATCTATCCAAGTTACGACAGAAAGAATTGGCTTTGGTTGAAGAGCTTGTTCGGAAGAATGTGAGTTACTAAATGCACTACAGTCTTTTACTGCTTGGTTCTATTACTTGTATTTGTCTGCGACGGCACCGAATAACTTTAAATGTCTTCCTAAATGTATTAGGAGATTTGTATCCGCAATTTATCTGACCGTTTTTTAAACATTATCCTTACCATGCACAAGTATTGCTTTACTCTATTGTGATCTGCAATAAATGTTACCTTTTTTACATGTTCCTACGTATTTCCATATAGTGAATAGCTCATTGTTATGAACACCCCATTGGGTACTGGTGTAACTGTAATAACTAATTAGTAAGTATTGGTACTGACCCATTCGCATATAGTTAAGCTAAGTTGATCCTAATAACTCTTCGGTACAATCCTAAAACATTTTTATGTTATTGCATGCAGAAAGTCAGTCGGGAGACAGAAAAACAATGGAAAGCTGGATCAAGTGTACATATCTGTATATATATGTAAGGTTCCGCTCTTTGGCACTGTAAACTTTCTTCATGTAATTGTTTTCAAAACACCAGAGAATGTCGTATCTTGATTTGTAGGAGTTGGAACATCTTATAATACATTTTTCCAGTCTGTTAGTATTCGTCATGTGGTAGTCATACAGTTTCGATCGTTTCTAGCCTAAAAAATTGGGAGTGTGAGCGAAAGCATGAAGTCTTTATAATAGGATAAAACCACGTTGGAAACTTTCGCATGTATCACTTGGTGTTTGTGCATGAAAGTTGCAAAGTTATTTAAATAACTGCGGTCAAGTCACCATTAACACACCTTTAATGAATTAGTTGTATTTATGTTATATCTGTTGTTCATTGGCCATTAAGGTTAGAGCATATTTGTAAGTTTCTGGTGTTTGATCACATGTCTTAGAAGTATTGCTCGCATCCTCTAGGATCACCGGGTAACTAATAGTGAGGTTAGACGCAGGGTATTAGGGAATGATGGTTAATCAGTTGATGAGGTTGTGAATATACATCGACCGAGATGGGTGACATGGCTCAGAATTGATCAGTGGTTTGGGTGTATACACTCTTTGTCTTCCCTTAAACTGTGAGATTAAAATTACTTAATACCTTTCTTTCTATGGATTAGTTCTTTCTCCATGTATCATATTCCCATATGCGATCTTTTTTTGTATATTACTACCATTGGAGTAACTGCTATGGATTCGGTGTTCTTGTGCTAATGAGGTAAGACAGCTTGGATCGATACATACACGTGTTTGTTCCTACGTTGTAGATGACTGCCTGATTGTTGTTCATCGTTATTGTCCACTGCTAAGGCTACTAGTAATTATTCGTTAAATGACGGAAGGTCTGCATGTTCGCCATATCACTCGGGTCAACTTCATCATCCTATTATTTAAAACAATGCTTCTTCTACTTTACATTTTTCTCTCTAATCATGTCAACTCCTGTAGGCAGCCCTCATCATCGTAAGGATATAAAATATTTTGGTGACTACCTGTTGTCAACTAACTCAGAAATAATAGGATAGAATTTTGCACTCGCATCAGAAGGCTTCAAAATCTCATAAGAAAAGTTTGTGATACCCGGGTAAATGTATCCGTGTTTCGGATGTAGACGTTAGAAAACTTATTTAATAATCAAGTTTAAACGTTTTGGGAGGTTCATAGTGTTCTACTCTTGTCGAGGGAGTGCCAGCTGACCACCACTGATTTCGTAGATTGTTGATCTGTCTTAGTTTTAAAGACGCCTTTGTCAACACTGCTCAAGAGCACTTTTTTACCGTTACTGTAGGCAGTGTTGGTAAGCGTCTATTTATTTATCTGGTGCTTCCTTGTTAGTAAACGTCTATACTCCTGTCGGTTGTTTTTGAATCAAAGCAGTCATGGAACTCGATGTATTTGACCATTCTGATACCTTAGATACTGTTCTATATGTTGACCATTAACGTTACTTATCCAAAAATGCTATTATATATCTCCTACTATTGATTGAAGTAAGCTGCGCCATATAAGGTCATCTGAGACTAATAGGTTTTGTTACATCTTTAAACACCAGTGATGTGTTGTCTTCTCAAAGGGTTTTAGCTGTTTTACTAATGTGCTGTAATTGTGACTATATTTTATTATTTTTGTGTTAATAAGTGTATTTTGAAATACTTGGTATCAAGACTTTCTTGTTACATTGTTGGGTTTTTATCGAACGACTTCAGAGTAATTTGACTTCACAAAATTCCGTTGGAAAACAGAAAATGGAGAGTTTTTGCCCTTTATTTGTCTCGTTTTGGAAATCAGCTATTGAAAAAGTGTGAGATATATTAAGGCGCAACAAAAATGTTACATAGAGACAATAACTACTGTAGGTCTGTTCTGTTTCCAGAGATTAAGGTTTCTGTTGTTTATTAAGATTGTTGGAGTAGATCTTTATGGGTGTTTGAAATTGGAGTGTTATATGGATCTCGTTATTCTTCTTATCGATGAAAGTGATGAATACTTAGCTACCTTAAAATAGACAATAAACCAGCCATCATACAACCATCGTAAATTATGAGCCACACAGCTGTATAACTAGTTAAGTTAGAACAAAATATCCAAAAATCTAACTAAGCTCTTATGTGCAAATAAGTTATTTATTTATTTATTTATTTAAACACATAAATATTGGTACAAGGAAGCACCAGATAAATATGCGCCTCAAAAATCTCATTCGATTTGTGTGAGGGCTGTGATACTGCCCAGGTGCCCAGACTGAAGCAGGTGGTTTTCTTAGAGGGCCACACCCCGAGCCTTTGACCAAAAGGTCTGATCCACAAGGCAGTGGAGCATCATGAGGAGATGCAGTCCCATGGTAGCCGTTGACCAATGACAGGTTCGTCGCCATTCGTTCCATCAGGATACTGGAGCCCATGTGCACCATTGGTTTGGAATCAGGGTTTTCCAACTCCCCTAGTTGGACCCTCCGTGTCCACCAACCCGGTTAAAGCGCCGGACATTCGCTTTTCGTCCTCTCACTTTCGTAAACAACACCCCTGCCACGAGAAGGCAGTGAGTAGGACTTCCCTGACAGATGCTATATATTCGCTGGCCATATGAGAGTATTTCGAGAGGGAGAGGTGACTCTCCCCACTCTCGGCCGTACCAGGGCATTGAGGGGCGTGCAAATAAGTAAACTAGTCATCATCAACGTAGAGCCTGGTGTTGGTGCGCGTCATACCATAATGACACAATGAAGTGAAATTAACACAATTGACAGCAAAAGAGATTGAAATAATGTTGTAGAAATGATAGGAAGAATATGCACTGAAAATGGGGTTCAAAAAGACAGTAAGAAGGTATGTTTGAAGGATCACTGGCATTCAAAATCGAGAGAAAAATAGTGGGTAGATTCATCTGCGCTATTATGGTAAGCCTTGAGCATTAAGGTTGTTGATTCTTTCGAAGTATCTCATGTTTCGTTGCAGTATACGTATATGCTAGAAAAGTTATATCCAACTCTTGTCTTACAAATTATTAGATTGTTTACTTGATTCTCAGCAACACTTACAAGTTCATCTGTCACTTAATTAATACATGGCTGTTCCTATGATCATTTTCACTTTGTTGAGTAATGTTCTCGTGATCTTTTATCAGGACAATTCTTTTTAAGCTTAACTCTGCTTAGACGTTATTCACCGGTTACTTTCTATCACAACGAGGTTACTGAAAATAACTTTATTTTGTCTTGTATACGTGCAAGTTTTAGTGAAAACCCATTTGTTAATATCTCTTCAACACGCCCTCATAAAGTTTCTTTTACATGGTTAGGACTTGTGACTTGCCACGTATTTTCAATAAATTCCTTGCCGTTTTTCTTACAGTTTGATCGTTGCGCTCAAATTGGCCGTGATTTCATTCGTCTCTTACATGGCGTCGCACGTCTGGAACCGATGAAGCGTTTGTGGGATGATATACTACAAAACATTTCTTCTTTATCGTCTCATTTTTCAAGTAATATTAGTTATTTCTTCCCTTATTCAGCTCAATATATTTATGCAACTATATCGTTTTATTTTATCCTGTATTGATCTATTTCATATTCAGCCACTTCTAGTAATAACATATGCTGATTAGACATAAAATGTCCATAGAAAAACATTTTACTGTATCGCATAAATTTTGACTGTTTTAGGTCTTACTGAAATTTTGGAAATCACCACACCCCAATGTTTTACACAGACCCTCATACCACATGAAATGGAACAATGGGTTCGTTGGATGATGAAAAATGTTCATTGTGTTCCGAGAGTTCCTGTTCATCGTTATCAAGATTTTTTCCAAGTGAGTACAGACTTAACTAATTCATATTTTCCAGTCTAATATATTAATTTATTTTATTCTCTTTCCACTTAGTGCGAGTTAGCACAGTCACAGTTTAGTACTCATTTTTTAAAATTTTATTTTAAACTTGTTACAGAGAAAATTCTTTTCAACTCCAGAAAGTCAGAGTCTTCGTGTGTGCCTTTTGCGTTACGTTGTGACTTACTTTTATCCTGACAACGAAATGTTAGCCTCCACCTTAATACCACGATGGAATGTGGTTTCTTGGATTCTTTCTCAATCTACAGTAAGTGTTTTGTTTGTATCATAAATTACCACAGCTTTTTTTCATCTGGTTTCTCGGATCACTGATATATATATATATATATATATATATATATGACTATTACAAACCCGATTCATACACCTAAGTGTATATATATATAATTGTTTAAAATATAGTAATTTTGTATCCTAAAGTTTACATCTGTCGATTTTAAGTTACTCGATGATTCTTTGTACTGAAGGTTTTATAAAAGCGAAACTCATTAAAATAATTTATTTCATAATCTTTTACTTGATAGCCTCTATGATAGGTACTTAGGTGTATGAATCGGGTTTGTAATAGTCATCGGAATTGTTACTTGTAGCCTACATTAAACACAGCTTTCTGAGGATACAATATTTGAATGGAGACAACAGGCCAAACAAAACTATCTCATTAGCCGTTTATGATTGTCTGTCAAGTAAAATCGCATTATTATTAAAATTGCTTAGCTAAACTTATTGTTTGTTTCTGAATCCAAACACAACAATGAATTCATACTTCAAAGTTTAATTTCAGGTTTTTTAAAAGAAATTTATGAAGGTACTCGGGCTCATTAGCACTACCTTAAATCTAGCGTAAGGTTACTGTTTTTTTTTTCAGTCAAATAATTTTAAAATTCTATTTTAAGAGACGTTTTATGCCTCGTTTATAGCTAGCTGTACCAAAATTTCAGTTAGTGGTTAATTAAGTAGTCATCTTAATGCATGTTAAAAAATCTGCCGGTTATTTTGCTATGGTAGTATCCTGTTCACAGTTGGAATACAGGCCTTATCTCGAAAAAATTATTTGGTTTACTGGACATTAAGAGGTGGAATCTTGAAGACTCGGAATATGTGTACCATGTGACCACCTATACTAAAAACTTAGTTATATGGATTATGATCGATGGATATTATGTCAAGACTACCTTTATTCTTTTCTAGTATGCATAGTACATGAACCACATTTTTCGTTGTTTATGGATAACAGTTAGTATTATCTCCCGGCTGCATTTTACCTCGATTCGATTTTCTTCTAGATGTTATTTTCAGGTTAATATCATTGTGTATTTATCTCTTCCTAGTGTCCTGTTGCCACTGTTAATGCTAAATTGGCTCTGTTTTATGATTGGCTCTTTTTCAAACCAAATGATTGTATAATGAATTTGGGTATGTTTATATGCCGTTTTTACTTCTGAATCACAAAATATAATTTCAAGTGCTTCTATCTTGTTATCCATAATTAAATTAAATTTCGATACTTTGTACAAACTTACCATATCTGTTTTTCGCCTGTAGCTCAATGCAGCTTACACTGTCTCTTTGAAATGAAGTTGATAAGTGAAAAACTGGTGAATAATTAGTTTATTAACGATAGTTTTTAAGTGTAGTTATCTTTTGAAAGAAATCCAAACGAAAACTCTTAACACAAAAGGTTAATATTTCAATGCGTATTCAACACATCAACTCAGTGGTCTGCAAAATTCAATAAATACTTCATTTAGAATAGTATTGAATACTGTATTAATAATACTTTTTATCACGTACTTAGGTTGTCGAATAATTTCCAAAATTGATAGAATTTTCCTCATATTCAACTATATCCCAAATAAAATAATTGCGTTTGGTAAAAATGTAGGTTGTAGAAGGACCACTAAGCGACTCAGAATACGCAGATGACATAGTCCTGTTTGGTGAAGACGCTGACAAAATGCAGAGTCTTCTGTTGGAACTCAGTAATAATGCCAGGATGTTTGGGATGCGCTTCTCCCCATCCAGATGTAAATTGTTACTCCAGGACTGGTCTGCGTCAACACCCGAACTAAGGATAGGGAGTGAAGTAGTCGAACGCGTGGACAACTTCACTTATCTTGGAAGTCTGATCAGTCCTAATGGGTTGGTGTCTGACGAAATCCAAGCACGGATTCAAAAAGCTCGTTTGGCTTTTGCCGACTTACGTCACCTATGGCGAAGACGAGATATCCGTCTATCAATTAAGCGACGAGTATACTGCGCATCAGTTCGCTCTGTTCTACTTTACGGCTGTGAAACATGGCCATTAAGAGTAGAAGATACTCGTAGGTTACTAGTATTTGACCACAGATGCCTTAGAAATATTGCTCGCATCTGCTGGGATAACCGGGTAAGTAATAGCGAGGTTAAAACAATCTTATTTTGTACAATATTATATTATATTATATATATAATATTCTACTTGTATTATGAAAATACAGATTTTGTGATAAAGCTAGTAATGTAGGATTTAATAGTCAAAACTGAAGTTAATAGTACAATATTTCAAATCCATTATAAACCCTTTTGTAGTGCGTTATGAGTAGCGGGTAAGGTTTCGCACAACTGGTTTTTCATCATGGTTGATTGAAAGTCTGTTTTTTTTGTTATACAGCTTTATGTTTAATAAAATCATTTGTTTTGATTGAGTTAATATCACTCCTCGTCACTAAAAATTGTTGTTTTTACAGAACCTGCTTTACTAGCTATTATGAATCATCTTAATCCGCGTTCACAGCTGATCGCATTTTCGCTTGTAGACTTTTTGATTAAAGTAAGTTAACATTATTGCATAAGTGCATCTGTTTTATTACGTACATTTTTTCAAAACAGCTCAGGGAACAAATTTTCTACAGTTTATTTTCTATGTTTCACGTTTTATTTCATATTTAGTTAAGTCCATTGATTTAATTAGGTTGTAATTGTTAAAGTCGTTTAACTTTTACTTATACACTCACTGTCTAAGCAACATATACTATTTATCTGCTTATTTGTATTCCAGGGTTTTTTCTAACATAATTATTAAAACTTGGCACCTAATATTCGTTTTCAGTCACTATTTATCTCATCTGCATTGAAAATGTTATCAAATCTAAACAGCAGTTGTATAATAGTTTTTGGTAGTTGTATTTTTCAGTGATATTGGGTTATGTTTACCGTGACAGTAGTTGAACCTTTAATATGGAAGCATTTAAATCTGATACGTAGTTGATTTTTGATTTAAACTGCATTATGACTTAGATTTAGACCAAAACTCTCTTTGGTCCGGTTTATACAATATATGTTGAACTCTCTCTAGATATACACTCATCGGTACATTTACACTGCATATGTAGTTATAAAACGTTCTCTAATGTAGTTTTACCTACCAAATGGAGTGTAACATATAAATACTTAACTTTCTGATATACATTTTTTTACATTTTAATATTTCACTCTAGATTGTTGGAACCTATTATCCCCCAATGACTGAAAGAATCGTTATGGGTGTTCGTTCTGGTTTGGAAGAAATGATTCGTTTAGGTGTTGTGAAGTAAGAAGTTTCATGTGTTCTATAGAAACCATGTAAAATATGTCAATAAATATAGCTAAGTGTAATAACTTTACTTACAAAACAACCAAATATTTACAATACTATGACGGTTATATATACGTACTTTGTAGATGGGCTATTAAAATAATGAAACTTTAAGGTAAATGTAACTTTTAACCTAATTAGTTAATTCATGGAATCTTTGTAAAGTTTATTCTTAATTTCATTCTTCATAATAATATTGCCCCATTGTTGAAAGTACCGATGTTCACCTTCCATATCACTAAACGGCAACAAGTTTAACATAATTTTTATCGTAACTCTTTATGTTGTACACGACACTAAAGTAGGGTTACACAACTATCAGTTACCGGGTCATGAATTTGAACTATTTTAGTTTATTTAAATTTGTGTAATCAAGTAGTACCATGTCATATTTTATATTATTGACGTCATTTATTATATGATCCAATAATTTGTATAAGGTTGGTGACACTTGGTTTCATTATTTTTAAACACATTTCATGCAATATTCTTTTTAAATGTTTTGAGGGTTTAAAGAATTAGGTTCTAGCTATCCCTTTACCAGTAAATTACTAAACAAAGTCACATTGGTCCTGAAAGAGTGAAATATTGACATCTGTTCTATCACACTGTATAATATTTTGTAGGAAATTATACAATGATTAAGTCGTTTGAAGGTTTAGTCAAACAAAAGAATTTTAGAGTCAAAAAGGATAGTCTACTCAATATAATCTGTCCTGGTCCTCGAAATCAAACTAAATTAACATCCAATAAAGTTAAAATTCAGTCGGTTCCTTCTGAGACTACCACTTATTGTTAGTGTTCAAGCAAGAATGTCTTCTATGAATTCTTCGCGTATGGTGGGATCGCGATGTGAGTAGTACTAAAGTTAAGCTTAGTTTACTATATAGAAATAATAAGTCAACTGATAAAGCCGTGCTCCCTCATCAACTCACGCCGTTAGGAAATATATTACTTATACCTAACCAGTGGTTGCCTCCATGTTTGCGGAAGGCTAGTCTGAGAGCAAATTAAAATTAGACTAGAGGGAGTTGAACAAGCGTCACATTAATACATAAAATCACTGACTGTCTGAGTTGTACCGGTAGGTACTGTCTTTCTGATTGGCGAAAGTGTGATGTCTGTCACTAGTGGTTGGAGACGCTAGGCCACATGGCTCAAAATAGATTGCAGTGACTCAGATGGACTCGTTCTTTCTACCCTAAGTCTTGGTTATTATTATAATTGTAAACCTTTTATCCACCAATTTCACTTTTTCTCTTTGAACCATCATGTCTATGTTTAATACAAAGCTACCATTGATACTGTTAATGTTTTAACTCCATAGCTTTCCTCTTGTTGTTTTAATGTGTGGCAACTTTAGCCGACGCACAATTGTTCCAGGTTTAAAGCTGTTTATACATTAAGATTTCCGTTGGTAGTTAATAGACTTCGTTTTGTTTGTTTATAGAAGCATCGCTCCTCTATTCGAGTTTTTACACCGTTCGTCTTCCCTGGATTTGTTGCGATCACTTCGTGTTTTATTGGGTCTTGAGCCTAATACTACTTTGACAAGTATAGCAGTCCCACCTGTGGAAAACCCTAGTCGTCCGACACCTGAAAAGTGGCCAGGACCAGGTGATACCCCAGTGGTGAGCACGAATTCGAGCTCTGTTGCAAATACCACGGTTGTTTCTCGCAATCAAACTACTATGTCTTTAACAGTCACTAGGTCTTTATCACCAGGTAAGTTACCGGTTTTTTCTTTTTACCTAGATTGTCCACAGTTATATCACGATTACAAACAAACATTTTTATTTGAAACCTTGCTTGTGCAAGTTTACTGAGCACAACGTAATTGGGATGAAAGTAAATAAATGTACACATTTCTCAAATGTTTTGTTGACATGTAGGATGGATTTATCGATCTCAGACAGTAGCTTGTGATATACGGATTAAAAGATGACTAAGTGATATGTTTTATTGGTTACATTTAAGCTTATATAACTTGCTGGCTGTGTTATATTTTTAATCACATGTATTCCAGATTCTTTGTGATGTTTGTGTAAATGTGTTTGTATTCAGAAGAGAAAATTGTGTTTCACAATTAGGCTTGGATATATTTTAGATCTGATATGACAAATATTTATAGTAATTAAATTTGCAATTTTCTGTGGACTTATCGATTTGGAATTTTTGATCAACCTTTTGATTTGTTACTATCTTTTTGATCCTATATCAAATAAGTAATTATATATCATTTCAAGCTAGTTTTCTGGATACCATACAACGACTTATGCGGTCTAAATTTCGGCGGTATTCATGCCCAAATATAAGAACTCAAGAAGTTTGCTTTTTCGGAATACTAGATCCATAAAATCATTATTGTATTATTGACTTTTCACAAGTATTCTGGTTATTGGTGTATTTAATTAATTTTGACTGACAGTAGTAAGTGTAAAGTGATTGGATAAACCGAGTTTACTTTTTGAAAGTAGAAACGTGAATTCCATATCCGTTTTGTTATTTTTTTGTGTCGTAGATATAGATAATTAACTCATTCACGAGTCATTTGGGTATAAACCACACTCTAGGTGTGAAGGTTAATAATACTGCTCGGTTTGTAAAAAGAATTAGTTTATAGATGTGAATGTAGAGCTTTAGTAATGAATAAATTGGACACTGATGGCCATAATTGTGACGTCACGTAATTGTTCCTCAAAAATATTCGTCTCATCCTATTCAAAACGTACTTTGAGATGTTTACTTTTATTTTCATTTTATAATGTATCGTTTGTTTCTTTACTACCTTTCATCTGCCTATTCTTTTGTCTCTTGTTAGTCACATTATTGACAGATAGCGGACCACCAACAGACCCTCGTCTGACACGGGGTCATGCTGCTATTCTCGCTGGGGCTGTCCCTCCAAATTTAAATTCCACATTACCTGAAAATCTCCCTAAACCTGTTTTAACAACATCCGAAACAATTCCAATTCTTCAGCCAAACATACCAAATACTTTACAACAAAATCCATTACCATTTACCATTTCACAGGATGACTCAAAAACTTCAATTATCCCTGCACGTAATACGTTGCCTACATTACCATCTCTACCACGTAGTTCTCAACAGTTAACAGAAGTTCAAATGACCGATGACTTAGACATAATGGAGATTAATATTTTGGAAAATAAACCAGCACTCACAAGAACTGCCACCTGGAGCCCACCACCAATAGAAAGTCGGCGTGTAATTAAGAAATCAGTTGACCATGAACCAGATACTCCAGATTCACTGGAGTTCAAAATTGGTTAGTGTTGTTCGGTTTAACTGTTTTTCGTTGCTATAATAACACTAGTAGCGGATGGTCTTGAGATTACTGGTGCTTGAACATAATGTCATTTATACTGATCATTTTGGAGTCACTTAAAAGGACACTCAGTTTTATCGTTCCTGTCCTAGCGTGAACAAATTATGTTATCGTACGAGTTCAAACTAATTTTTTGGTACGTAGGTTAACCTTCGTTTCAACGAAAATTTTGATAGCATAGAACTCCTACAATTCTAAGTACCATTCTTTTAGGAAACCGTCATGGTTGACGTCATTTCATACGTTTACTAGTTTTATAAGATGCATTCAACTTGATGTATGTATTTTAAATTTCTCGCTGCTGTATATGTTGAAGAACGGTTTTTAAACTCCATATTTACATAAATGAGGAGTAGCATTTTACGTATGTATTTTGTCAATCCTCGTTATGTATATTGATCATAGTTTAAGGATAGTTGGAAATCATAATCATCAGTATCAACCAACTGTTGTAGGTGTATGATTTTAAACATTTTATAAAAAGTGATTTCATATCCTTTCTATTATATCTCTGTTGGTTAAAAGATTGTCTAATAATTGTTCGTTGCGGATTCTTTGTCATTTTCAGATAGTCTCCGGCGTCGATTTCAAGACTACCAAATTAGATTTCACTACTTTGTCGAATCTGTTGACGTAAATTCCCTGATTAAACAACTTGATGGACCTATACGAACAGCACTGGAACAGTTTCGTGATGTAGCTAAACAAGTTGGTCTAATACGTAATTGTTCGATTGGTTTATGTGCTTCACAAAATTTGGATGATCTGGATAATGGCTGCTATGATCAGGAACAAAATTCCTCCGGTAATTATTTATTTAAACACATAAATATTGGTACAAGGGGGCATCATATATATATATATATATATATATGCGCCACACACAGTTATATATATATATAATCTATGGAAGCGTTACAACTAAATGTTCCACCTCAACGAATGAAACTCGAAAATTACAACCTTAAATAAATTAATAAGTCAAGTGATGCGGAGATTCACGTGAAAGATTATTTCTTTCCCCTCTAGTCTGCAATACTAGGAGTGCATTTTGTAAACATATTCTTCCGAACACTATCCATTACTTTATGTTTTGGTCATATTACTGGCAGGTCTACATTCAAAAAATTCAGCAGTCCCTACTAATTACTTTTGCAATCAGTCAAATTCAGTTCCATAATTTTAGGAATTATGTTGGTTGATCCTATACTCTGGTACATGCAATATCAAATTTGCTCTCGTTTAAAAGCGGGACAATTAGAAGTTACATTTTTTTAAATTATGGAAATACTAATGTATCTTTTTCACACCCCTAACATCAATTTTACTATTGTTACCAAAGTGTTATCTGGAAAATTGTTTCCGGTAGTTAGTGGATCTTAGTTTTCCTTCACTAACTTGGCTCAACCTGCTCTACCAAAATAAATTTCCCAGAGTTAATCTCCCTGTCAAAAATTAATATCGATGTTAAATAAGAAATTAAAAGGTTAAATGGTGGATAAATCATTCTTCAAATCGTTTTTCAGACCTGTTTGGTTTCTTTATTTATCAGCAAATCGATGAATTGGTTCTTTAAATCGACAGTATCACCAGGCATTATTATTTTCTGATCTCTATCCGTGTTAAGTTTAAAGGTATGGAAAATTTTACTTCTCAATGATACTAGTTTCTATCTTAGCCGTTAATATCCACTACAGCTCTTCATCATGGTTATTCAGTCGTTGTCTGTTTAACTACTTTCAATTTTTATTGTTCCAAGAGTCATCTTAAGTGAATCGGTTGTTATCAGCCAATGCATAGTTGTTTTTATTGATTCGTTTTTGGACTGTATGAAACTTGGTTGTATGTTACTTATTGGATTTAGCTCTGTTTTAAAGGACCATGTACAATGACAAGTTATTTAAACATAATCGTCATTCTCAATAATAGTTAAGCTTGATTTTCTATGCATTCATCACACGTATTTTTAGAGTTCAGATGACTACTATTTACAGCATAACATATCACAAATTTCACTTCCTACCCTGCGACCATTAGATGCTGTTAAAATTAGTGGCTGTTATAAGCTCCTTAGCCCCCAAATGCCCTGGTACGGCCGAGTGTGGGGAGAGTCCGCTCTCCTCGAAATGCTCTCACATGGCCACGCGAATATATAGCCTCTGTCAGGGAAGTCCTACTCACTGCCTTCTCGTGGCAGGGGTGTTGTTTACGAAATCGAGAGGACGAAAAGCGAATATCTGGCGCTTTAACCGGGTTGGTGGACACGGAGGGTCCACCTAGGGGAGTTGGAAAACCCTGATTCCAAACCAATGGTGTACATGGGCTCTAGTATCCTGAAGGAACAAATGGCGTATGAACCAATCGCTGGTCACTGGCTACCATGGGACTGCATCTCCTCACGATGCTCCACTGCCTTGTGGATCAGACCTTCAGGTCAAAGGCTCGGGGTGTGGCCCTCTAAGAAAACCACCCGCTTCAGTTTGGGCACCTGGGCAGTATCACAGCCCTCACACAAATCGAATGAGATTTTTGAGGCGCATATTTATCTGGTGCTTCCTTGTACCAATATTTATATGTTTAAATAAATAAATAAGTAAGCTCCTTAAATGAAACAAATTTTTACTGTACAGAATCTTTCTGATAAATAATCTAAATGAGTTTTTGTTCTATTTTTCGTGATGGATTTCATTAGTTTTGAAGTTTCTTGGATGTATTTACCTCTTAAATCCATACAATGAATAACCCTTCCTTATCATAAGTATATTTTTATTCAACCAGAACTAATCAGAACATTTAAGTTTCAAATTAAAGCAGATATTTTGTTAGCTCATACACTTATGTAAAAAATTGGTTTGTTTGTTTTCGACATCTCTTTGTGGAAAAGAAAGGAATGGGATCATCCAATTTGTAAGCTACTACGTTTTAACTTGGGTACCTGTTTCAATAAGAGCTTATCAAGAGTTCAGTGCTTAACTTTACACAAAGTGTGATCTCTTTTCGACCGGTATTATATTCATTAAGTTTCTCATTGATACGTGAATTTAAACATGTGATTGCTTTGTAAACATCTGGTTTGTACTCTTTTTTGTCTCTGATTAGTGTTCATGTTATTGTTTAACATTATTATTTTGTTGTATTTCGAATTATTCTTTCAATGTAGTATATCTTCGTTCTGCGTCTGTTCTTAATGATTTGTGTGAGTCAATGGAGGCTCTCATTCAAGCAGTACTTGTTGAAGACAGCTTCGATGATTTAGAGATCGCTGGTCGAACAGCAGCTGTTGTATGCGAATTACTGTTCTGTTTATTTGCACAACGTTTGATGCCTGTTGGAGTCGAGTGGTCTGAAGAGTAAGTTTCTTTGCTCACAATAATGAATTCTCATATATTTCATCATGCTGTATTTCAATCCTCCAACGTTTTGCAAATTAAGGACTGGAATACCATTGAAAAACATGAACGAAGGGAATAGATGTTACATTCTAATCCTCAGCAACGTATACGCACGACCACAGAGGATTCGATCAACATGAACTGGGATGATCACACTTCCTTCAGTCATTGAGTTATGTTTTTGAAAGTTACTATTAAGTACATTTTATGTGATCTGTTTTTCAGTTGTAATTACTTTACGTTATCTTTTAATTTAAATCATTTAAATGCATATAGTACACTGATTTTCACTCCATTACTTTCCCTTTTTCCTATACAAGACATTTGGAAGATTGCTTAGAATTCCCCATATTTATTCCTTTCCGTCATCTTTTACAAATGAATCCGGGTGATCCCAAACGTGAATTACTCTTATTATTGTTAACAGAGATGCAAACTCGACAACCTCGTCTCGGTTATCATTTATTATTTTTTCTTAAAATTGGGTAAGTCATTTTCTTAACGTTAAAAGTGTCATTTACACTAAACTACATATTTGATAATAGTACTAAACTTCTTACCAATCATCTTTATGGTTAGATCAACTACCTTGTTTTGATGTGTGGTTATTGAGGAGTGTAAGAATTCTTTGAATATAATTTCGTAGTAAAATTTATGTAATGTAGGTTAGAGATTGCTGGGATTTACTAGTGTTATTATGCCATTCATTTCAATGCTCTGCTATATATCTAGAAACTTCTTTTCAAAGACTAATTTTCAGCTATCATGATAAACATATTGCTTGTAAGCTCTCATCTTTGAAAACAATAGTTCTCCTTCTGTGGACATATGTGAAAAACTTTCAGCTGTTTATTTCACTTTGTTTTTTGTGGAGCAATGTACGTATAGAAGTACCATGTTAAAAATTTGTCTATCTTAGTTTCCTTTATATTACCTTTACAGAGATTCTCTTTTTTGATTTGTTATAGCAAAATAAATGATGAGAAAATGTCGATTTATCGTAATTTTTGTGCAAGTCAAGAAAATCCTAACTTACGAGATTCTTTATTTAAAGATATGCAAGTAAGTAAAAAAGAAGTGATTTGTGAATTGTACTTAGTAAACTCTTCGTAGTGAAGCGATGAATTAGTGGCTAGATTCTATCCCCACTCCATTTACTTCGGTTTAGGTAACCAGTTAATATCATTAGTCCTCACATTTAGAATATGGTTCATACCCAAATACTTGGTAAATGAGTTACTTTATATTTATTTAGATTTTAAAAATGTCTGGTAAAAGAATACTACTGACCTTATAAAAATGCTTCAGAATTCAGTTTATAAACTTCAGTAATTTAATGGTTAATAATTCTAACCATATAACTTAATACAAAGAAGCTATCGTTTTTTTTAAAAGAATAAACTATCTTTCGTTCTGTTAGCTGGAATCTGATATGCTTGAACTAAATAGATTCCGCGGTAACGAACGAAAGCCAATGACACAATGACACGATAAGCTATTCTAATTTGTTGTCCCCGGCCCCGCTAACTAGATGAAGAAGTCCAAGGCAAGTAGGGGAATATATATGTATTCCGTAAGCAGCCGAGTACAAGCAATCGAATAAGGGAAAAAGTCAAGCGCATTTATACAGCAACAAATTTTCCTTGAGCATCATTAGTAAATAGCACACACAAAGAAACAATGGACCAATAGCGTTTAAGATAGTTTACAAGTGGGAAATATGACGAAGGTAAAAAGAGCGCGTTTGGCGCGTAAATAGCTAAATTCAAATTTCCAAAATAAAATTACAAAACTAAGCCATTTACCTAGTAAGTTCTGGGGATTTGACGTCCCCAACAATCTTGATGACCTGTTAAACATCTTTAATATTTATACGATGTTTCGTTTAGTTTTAACATTTGCGAAATTTCTGTGCACAATGGATTACTAATGCTAATTCGGTAATAGTCGAATAAAAGAAATTAAATATAACTGCAATTGTCTCTGATATCATAGGGGTTTCATTTCTGTGTTGCAAATAACACTTATTCACCAAATGATATTTAAAATATCTCGCATAATTTTGTTTTTCGGTCTATTTTAAGTGAATTTCATAGTCAAATACACTTAGAATTTAATCAACTGCTAAATATTATACCTAGTGACCTTTTTCTGTGTGCGTCCATGCTATGTTTCTTGATTAAGTACCATAACCACTACCTATTGAGACGTTGATGGATTAAATACCCTTCAGAAAACTGACTTCACAATTTCACACACTCTACTGCTTTAAAGTATGCAGCTGGATCTTTTTTCCCCTATTAATTATCCAGCATTTACGTAGAATGTAGCACTTCTGTGATAGCACTTGCTACTTTTCAGTTGTTGCTTTTCTTCCTTCACTTTTTTTCTAAGTTATGTTACGTGTTTAATATTTTTAGATCTTATCCGTCACTGGTTTACTTTTACTTCAATGCTTTGTTTAATTTATTATCTATGTGCGTTTTAAATGTATTCAGTCATAAAATTTATATTTTTATCCCATACCTATGGGATTTATAAACTTCTCAGTTTAATGAACAATTTTCTGTTTCACAGGTTAACTGAGACTAGATAATTTTGAAGGGAAAATTTTATGTCACTATATCTATTTCACTGAGATAATTACGTGCTAATAATCTTCATATTATCTATGATATTTTATTTACAATAATAATGATATTTTTTCCGTATTCTATCCATATAGGATTTAGCTAAATAATAACAGTTTGTTTGTGTTATGGTGGAGGTTTCTTATGATTTGATTAAACGAAATTTCATCTGTTAAAATCGATGAATAGAATGCTAATCGATAGATGAACGCAATGATATGATGTGGGACCAAGTGATGGCTTCTCACGAAACCACATAATTAACTTAAGCCCCTGAATAGTTAGGAATCGAAGACAAGACCACTAGGCAGATGAAAGTTTTTCATGTAATAAAATAACATGTTTATATACAAAATATGAACACAAAATAAATATGATAAAATGTTGTGGGTGATTGGAAAAAATTAGCTTGTAGGTCACTCATTCTCCAACCCATCATAATCTGACTGTTCAGCCTAATCTTTGGGCATCGTATTAATCTGTATATATGACGTAAACTTACACAGTGTTTTTACACCAGTAGTTGGAATTTAAGGCATTACAATAAGCTTTTACCAGCCTTCAACGTGACTAGTATCAATGTCTTGTTTGAGAGCCAGTGTAGAAAACGATGGCTAAGATGGACAATTTATTTCATCATATTATTGTGGTTTTTGATTCACTCAAAACTTCTCTTCTAATTTTTTGTGAATTTTTACAATACATCATATAAATGTTTATCATTTTCCTATGAAATAAGTTAATTTGCAAAACTTTAATTTTAGTTACTATCTGATGATAATCGTCGCCTGTTCGCGTATTTACTTCCAGACGTATTCACTGTGGTAAGTTTGTAATGTTTACACTACTTACTTAATAAGATCAACTAAGACTTTTGAGGCAACGTCCAGCTGTGATTTCTTTTTTACACCCAACTAATGTTACTACTACTGTTCAGCATGGAATATTTAAGGTTTTATGTATTGTTATTATTGTGCACATTTACACATGCGTCATATATAAAAGTATTGCTCGAGTTTTTTTTGTAGACTGATAATATAGCACTAGCTTGGGAAAAACTCCGCCTGTAGCTCCTCTGGGGGTTGCTGCCGGTCCCAAGCCCGGGTAAAGGAGGAGGGTTGGGCATGGGGTTAGCGACCCCATCCCGTAGAAAATCAAATCTCTAAAAAAACGCTAACCAGAAAAAATAATTCAAACCTTTCAAACTCTGCCCTGGGAGTAGAAGGAATAATTATGACGTCTCATGATGAAAGCCGAGTTCATTCGGAAGTCATGAGGCTGATGCACCTTCTTACAACAAGAGCAACAATTTTTATAGGTACATGGAATGTCCGGACAATGTGGGAGACCGGAAGTGTCTTCCAAATTGCTTCAGAAATGAGAAAATACAATCTGGAGGTGCTTGGAATCAGCGAAACACATTGGACTCAGGTTGAACAACAACGACTGTCTTCAGGAGAACTTCTGTTATACTCCGGTCATGAAGAATAAAATGCCCTACATACACAAGGAGTGGCATTGATGCTGTCCAGAAAAGCACAAAATGCACTTATAGGATGGGAATCTCATGAACCAAGGATCATCAAAGCCTCCTTCAAAACAAAGAGAGAGGGCATTACAATGAACGTCATCCAATGCTATGCGCCGACCAACGACTACGATGAAGACGCTAAAGACCAATTCTACGATAGGCTGCAGTCGATCTTCGAGAAGTGCCCAACCAAAGACCTGACAATTCTGATGGGAGATCTCAATGCCAAGGTTGGAAAGGACAACACTGGATACGAAGACGTTATGGGACAACATGGACTGGGAGAAAGGAACGAAAATGGTGAGAGATTTGCAAACCTATGTGCCTTCAATAAACTGGTCATAGGTGGCACCATATTCCCACACAAAAACATACACAAAACCACTTGGATTTCACCGGATCACACTACACAGAATCAAATCGACCATATCTGCATCAACAAAAAGTTCAGGAGGACGATGGAGGATGTGATAACCAGAAGAGGAGCTGATATAGCATCCGATCATCATTTGCTGGTCGCCAAGTTGGAACTAAAACTCAAGAAGCACTGGACAACGGTGCGAACAACATCACAAAAGTTTAATACGGCCTTTCTTCGAGATGCTGACAAACTCAACAAATTCAACATAGCCCTCAGCAACAGGTTCCAGGCCTTTCATGACCTACTCAATGGAGAGGGGACTACCATGGAGAGCAACTGGAAAGGTATCAAGGAGGCAATCGTTTCAACATGTCAGGAGGTTCTGGGCCAAAAGAAGCACCATCACAAGGAATGGATCACTGTTGGTACAATGGATAAAATTGAAGAAAGGAGGAACAAGAAGGCAGCAATCAATATCAGCCGAACAAGAGCGGAAAAAGCCAAGGCACAAGCCGAATACACAGAGGCAAACAAGCAAGTCAAGAGGAGCATCAGAACCGACAAACGTAAATATGTGGAATATTTAGCGATGACAGCGGAAAAGGCTGCAAGAGAGGGAAACATGAGACAACTGTATGATACAACAAAGAAACTTGCTGGCAATCACCGTAAGCCAGAAAGACCAGTGAAAAGCAAGGAAGGCAAAGTAATCACCGACATTGAAGAACAACGAAACAGGTGGGTAGAACACTTCAAAGAACTCTTGAATCGACCAGCTCCACTGAACCCACCCAACATCGAAGCAGCACCCATGGACCTCCCAATCGATATTGGCCCACCAACAATTGAAGAGATCAGCATGGCCATTAGACAAGTCAAGAGTGGCAAAGCAGCGGGACCAGACAACATCCCGGCAGAGGCACTGAAAGCAAATGTAGCAGCAACTGCCAAGATACTACACATCCTCTTCAGTAAGATTTGGGATGAAGAACAAGTACCAACAGACTGGAAAAAATGACTTCTTATCAAAATACCAAAGAAAGGTGATCTTAGCAAGTGCGACAACTACAGGGGCATCACTCTCCTCTCAATACCAGGAAAAGTTTTCAACAGGGTATTGTTAAACAGGATGAAGGATTCTGTGGACGCCCAACTTCGAGATCAACAAGCTGGATTTCGTAAGGATAGATCGTGCACAGATCAAATAGCAACTCTACGTATCATTGTGGAACAATCAATCGAATGGAATTCATCACTCTACATCAACTTCATCGACTACGAGAAGGCATTTGATAGCGTGGACAGGACGACACTATGGAGGCTTCTTCGACACTACGGCGTGCCTGAGAAGATAGTCAATATCATACGGAACTCCTATAATGGACTAAACTGCCAAATCGTCCACGGAGGACAACTCACCGACTCGTTTGAAGTAAAGACTGGTGATAGGCAAGGTTGCTTACTCTCACCCTTTCTCTTTCTCCTGGTGATCGACTGGATCATGAAGACGTCAACGACTGAAGGAAATCACGGGATACAGTGGACAGGCAGGAAGCAGCTGGACGATTTAGACTTCGCAGATGATCTGGCTCTTCTATCACAAACGCAACAACAAATGCAGGAGAAAACGACCAGTGTAGCAGAAGCCTCAGCAGCAGTAGCTCTCAATATAAACAAAGAGAAAAGCAAGACTCTCCGATACAACACAATATGCACCAATCAAATTACACTTGACGGAGAAGATTTGGAGGATGTGAAAACATTTACATATCTGGGCAGCATTATTGATGAACACGGTGGATCAGATGCAGATGTGAGGGCGAGGATCGGCAAAGCAAGAGCAGCATACTTACAACTGAAAAACATCTGGAGCTCAAAACAATTGTCAACCAACACCAAGGTTAGAATTTTCAATACAAATGTCAAGACAGTTCTACTGTATGGGGCGGAGACGTGGAGAACTACGAAAGCCATTATCCAGAAGATACAAGTGTTTATTAACAGTTGTCTACGCAAGATACTTCGGATCCAATGGCCAGACACTATCAGCAACAAGTTACTGTGGGAGACAACAAATCAGATTCCAGCGGAGGAAGACATCAGGAGGAAGCGCTGGAAGTGGATAGGACACATTTTGAGGAAGCCACCAAATTGTGTCACAAGGCAAGCCCTCACATGGAATCCTGAAGGTCAAAGGAGAAGAGGAAGACCAAAGAACACATTACTCCGAGAAATAGAGACAGACATGAGAAGAATGAACAAGAACTGGATAGAACTAGAAAAGAAGGCCCAGGACATAGTGGGTTGTAGAATGCTGGTCGGCGGCCTATGCTCCATTGGGAGTAACAGGCGAAAGTAAGTAAGTAAGTAAGCTTGGAAAAAGTCAAAAATCAGCGTACCTAATTTTCATACTGTATTATGTTATCTTACTAATCGCTTTTTGTATTTCACGTTTATTTTGGAGAACCTAATAAATTTTAATGCTATCCCAAATCTATGTAGGGATTCTTACTATGTATTCCATTATGTTGTATATCCGTATACTTAGAAATTAAGTGGGTAGTGATCTTTATTCATAGAAAAACGGTGTAATTTAAAACTTTCAAATTAAATATCTTACATATTGAACTAAGTCAACTTCAACGCAGAATCGATTATGAATCTTTAAAGACAAATGGGTGGTAGTGCTCATGTATATGTACATATTTATTTTGATGTTGGTTTTTCTCTGAGCTGGATCCAGCTCAGAGAACAAACCAACATCAAAATCACACACCTGAGCTACAAATCTTCTCCACATATTTATTGTGTGCTAAATTTCTTATGATCACATATCTACTGTAAGTATAGTGTTTATATTGTGGAAAAAGAATTTCAAGCATACAAATAAAGCCATTGGTAGGCTGTTTCAGGAAAATGATGTATTTATTTTTCTGTCATAATTGATATTTGTCATTACATACACTCCATGATGTCTATCTCCTAATAATACGATTACAAAAAACCATGTAAAATGTTTATATATTTAATTTCGATGAAAAGTGAAGTTCATTGAATTTTGATTGCTGCTAACCACACTCTGATCATGACTAAAACAAAATATCAAGTTTCACCTAGAATAAGATCTGAGAAGTGATAGTGAAACATTTAAATTTAATCGTCATGTATAAATTTGTTTATAATTAGCTACTAAAAAAATGTAATCTATACAATAAAAGTCATTAGTTTTATTATAGCTGTGTATAATGTAATAACTAGGCATGAATTAATACCTTTTATCTGTCAACTTTATTTAGAATATTTTTGTTCTTTTTGTAAACATTGTGCGTAACTGGGAAAATGTGAATGCTTATTAGTAATCGTACACAACTTAATCTGTCAACTGGAATATATTCACCTTCGTGGTGTGAATACTTATGTTCAGATCAAACCAAATAATTAATCTATGATAGGTAGTTGCTAACTTTTGACATAGTGGAGATTTGTAGTTCAGATGAATGATTTTGATGGAGTTTTAAATTTCCCTACTTCTGTCACTTCTACGTGAAGTTTTGTGCTGATGATATTGTGTAGAAGAGCTATAAAAGTTTCACTATTGCACTACTCAGCTCAGAAAATTTAACTCCATCAAAAGTGGCTAGGTTTTTGAGGAGAAATTTGACCTGTTAGTCGACTAGGCAGATTATTTCCATCTCCAAATTTTGTTCATTTTACACCTTAATTTAAATTATCTTAATTAAGTAATCAACAAAGCCATTGTTGATCTTAGTCACGTCGAAAAGTTCTGATTTATTGCTGTACGTTTGTAAGCTAATCGTAATCTAGGGTTGGGGATCTTAGACAGAATGCCTCAAAGTAGGAATGAAGTTATAAAAAAGTGTTCTTTTCCATTGTATATTCTGTAAATTTTCTGTTGGATCAACGACGATTAAATGTTTTTACAGTTCGTTATTGTTCTTGAATATTTCAAAGTTTATATATTTTATTTACTGTTTTATAGTTTTCATCAGAATTATCTAATGACACGGAATTTCTTCGATTAATTGTTGCTACTATTGATCCTGGAATGTGTAATTCTCTTATAAGTGAAATAGTTCGTGGACATTTGAATCTCTTTCCGAATAACGATTTAACCAACATATTAAGTAAGCTTATATATTGTGATTTTTTAAAAATTTATTGTTCACAAACTATAACTGTAAACATAAATTATCTGTTCATTGCTGAATTCAAATTGTAGAAATTTTATGTATGTTTTTTACTATTAAATTGATTTGATGTAAGTACATTGTATGCCTAAGAGATGTACCAATATATCTATCTTTGTACATATGCATAGTCAATAGGATTGAATTGAACATTTTAGCATTTTTGTTGTTTTCTTTATCAGGAAGTTGATATAGATACCGTAAGGTCATTTTACCATCTTATCTGTATGAAACATCTGTTACAAAATACTACTTTAAACAAATGTCAACAATTGTCATCGTTAATCCATTTTTCAAAACAAAGCTATTCTGCGTGTGCATGTTTAATTTATTACTGATATCAACAGAAGACCCATTGGAAAATAGTCAACGTTTATCTTATATGACTTTCTTCGTTCTATTTTGGGGTCGTGAAAGTGGGGGGGCTAGGAACTTTTCAAAAGTGTATATTCACCAATCCATACAAGACCGAACCCAGGACGTTCATATTTCTTGTATTTAATAGCATTGTATACTATCTTAGCCAAATTAATTATATTTATCAAATTGGCATCAGTTAATCTCTGTAAATGGTTTTTCACTGTTTATGAACTCAACATTAATTTGTAATTTGCATAGATCGGATTATTAGTTTTCACAGTTGAATGGTTTATTTATCAGTTACACATCCTATTTAATCATGAAATAATGGTTATTTGTAAAATCATTTTTTTAGTAAATAATTTGCATAGTTGAGATCATGAGTCAATTGAAGCTAGACCACCAAGGAAAACATGGAAGCACTAGACGGCCGTTTCGTCCTATTGTGGGACTCCTCAGCAGTGAGCGTCCACGACCTCGCTTCGCGAAACTCGAATCCAGGACTTACCAGTCTCGTGCCGGAGCACTTAACCAATAGACCACTAAGCCGGCATCCGGTAGTGTTAATATCTAACTCCAACCAATCTACGAAGTTGAGCAACCGTTCACCAATCGTCTTCAGTGAGTTCCTATCTCATAACAGACGTGGTTCGAACTCCATTGGTCACTGCTTCTGACTAGAACTCCAGGAGTCCCACAATAGGTCGAAACGGCCATCCAGTGCTTCTAGATTTTCCATGGTGGTCTAGCTTCAATTGACTCATGCTTTCAATTATGAAAATACTAAATCTCCACAAAACCCCTTCTGAAATAATTTGCAGAAAAGTTTTTCGTTATGATTTATTCTACTCATTGAAATTTAAGAATATACTCACTTGAATTCTCATTATGTTTACTTAACCATCTAAATATTATTGAATACTCATAAATTTTGACTGTATCATAAATGTTAGATACAACAAATAGTTTCAATTGTTTTTCGATTAGTTGTGAATATAATTACAACAGTGGATTAACATTTTCGGCGGTTATTCGCTGCAAATTTTGATTTTAAGTATATACTTGCTAGTTCACATGGAATTAATATTTCTATACTATTTTCTTTTATCTTATTCCTTTTTCAATAACACTCCATTCATCAATAAATCCTCAGATGCCAGTCTTGAATGGAATTCCATTGAACAGTTATTCTTTTGGCAGTTGATTAATGCTCATGAAATTCCAACTAGTCGATTTCTACCATTGATTCATTCTATTGATTCATTTAGTAAGTGTATTGTTAAAATGACGCGGTTATATGTATTTGATATTTTCACTGATTTCATTCTATCACATGTGAAATGTATTGAATAGAACTCATTGAAAAAAATTTACAAATTTTTTTAATCATAAAATGGGTGTTAGTTAAGAGAATTATTTAGTCAACTAGCATATTCATTTCATGATAAGTCTTTCTGATTGAACGCCGTACTCGGATCCTAAGCTAGTCTCGTAACCCCCAAGCTAGAACTACACAGCGGGTTGAACACGAGAGAAAAGACGCAAAATATGTGAGAAGCACTTTACTCCAAAGGTTCATTCATGTACAGAAAATATAGGGTTTTATAGTACTTTAGAAGTTCTTGGGTTTTCCTAAAAATTCTAGAATACTGCTAAACATAGTAGGAGTGTAATAATCAACCAATCAGAATCTCTACATGTGATTTTTCATTTTCGCGATATTTCTAGCAAAACTTCTAATCAAACGTTGATTGGATATAATGCTTCTTAATGTTTCCTGAGCTTGTCATGTCTATTGCGAGAAATTTTCAGGATCGCCCCAACATTTCAAAATGTCATATTATTAGTTGTGCAATATGAATGTAAAATTGGGTTTTAGGGGACTGTTTATTTAGTTAGTACGTAATCCGTTAAAATATATAAATAAACTTAGTAGTTACTCAGGAAATTCATGAGATTTTAAGATTTGTTTCTGAAAACAAGGCTCTAGAGAAAATGACTTTCTTCGAACACATCAAGTATATTCCATCAAAAGCTTTAAAGACTGTACCAACAATGTAAGGTCAGTACGATTGTTAAGCTCTTGTTTTGCACTGTCTCTCGTGCGTCCAGTTTATCGATTCACTGAGTTTGGAAAACCTCGTCTTCATATACGATTCTAACAAAATGTAAACTGACGAGGCACTTGGACAGCGTAAATTCTGTGGGCTTTCAGATGTTTTGAACAGTAAAAACATGGTTTAGATAAATGTATTGCCACAAATGGTAAGTTTGGGGGAGAGGAGTCAGAATTATGTATCACAGATGGTGTAAAATCAAGTTTTTATGGCTCCATTTCTCATATTTGTCGAAAAAACTATATACCTGAATACAACTGTTATGACTTTATCAAAGAAGGCCGTATTCAATTTGATATGATTTTATGTCCGGCTTTTTATCACGTGATTTATCCACCAATCGGAATACAACTTGTCTAATCTTCACCCTGTGCCAAATCAATGACGTTCGACCAGTATGAGCAGTCTAGCGTCCTTATTGGTCCCTTGTCCACCTAGCCCTTCCAATTGAGTCCAGAACACCAATTACAGCTTCTATTATGAGAATCATTTATTTCAAACATACTGGGTTTATATAACAGACAGACAGACAGCAGCACACCACAAAGTAGAAAATAATATTTGTTCAAGATCAAGTCAAATGTGACTGTGAACGTGGGAGACAGTAATCGATAAACTGAGTATAATTTAGGCACAGTAAATCCTATAATAATAATTCACAGATCAAAATGAAGCTTATAATAAGACGAATATAGATATACACAATCTAATTACTCAATAGTTAAACAATAACAATATATATAGAACAATCGGCCATTAATAGGTCCCGGAAGTTACCCGTAATCATGTCTTCGCTAGGACATAACAAAAACCATCTATATCAGAAACTGTATATTTTCAATTTGTCAAAAATGATTGTCTTCGAGATGTTAATTAGTCTTCTTTCATTTCTTAAAGAAGGTAATTTATACGTATGTTTTTATCAAATAAATCTTAATTTGCCTATATATATATATCTTGCCCATTAAATTTAGAGAATTTCAAAAGACAGACGAATATTCTTGCTAAGATTATACACCCAGTAACATTTTGTACAAATGTACACATATATTCCACTTAAAATGTGAAATTTTCCAGATAAGATTTATAAATGATCTCATTTCCTTTCATTCACTAATTACATTAATTTATGTGTTATTTAAATTCTTGTTTTATTTTTTTTTGACTTCGTGAACTAATTCAGAGCATCCTGAAGCATGTTCCAATTTGATTCTTCTCCTTAAATTAGAAAAGTAAGTATTTTGTTACGGAGTTAAGTGTGTTGATTTATGATTGTTTTATTTTGTTACTGAGAAAACAAAGTTGTTACATTTATAATATTTTATTCACCTTACGAAACTTGAAATTTCTGGTTCACGAAATGATCTTCAATAATATTCATTGATCTAATCACTTTTGTTTATCTTATAAGCGTCTACACATTTTATTTCTTAGGTTTTTATTCAATATTTGTAACGAATGTCTTAATCCTTTCAGTGAATAAAGATTCACAGTTTTGTCAACTGATTAACAATAAATAATAATTATTGAGTGTCCGTCCGAAGTATCACCTACTTAGTGTTTCTGCCGTACATCTTTGATACCACTAGAGTATAGGCAATCAAACGTCTATCATCGTTAAACATTTTTCTGTCAGATGCTGTTTTGAACTAGTATTTTTGTGTAATGCGATAAGCCATTTTGTTATTGTCTTTATTTCACCTACCACAATCCATCTAGCGTTGGTACCACTAAATAAGATAATTGATAAAGATGCTCAACAACTTTCTATTTTTCTAGTTTACCATGGAAATGAGTAGTAGTAGTAGTGGAAGCAATCTACTTTCTATCTTTGTCTAGACGGACTTGCTTACCAGTCCCTTCTCAGATTTCCTCTCTGCACATAAGAGGACTAGTGGTGATACACTCTAAGCTATATACATTAACATAGTATGTAGTACGCGTAGTCATTTATTAAAACATGCAGTGATCAAGTAGTTAGTTGTATGTCAATCCTAAGTGATTTCGTTGCTTCTCTTCTTTTTGTATAGAAAAATCGTTTTCAGTGTTCTACTGAAAAATTGTTTTTTTAATTGACCTTTTAGACCTAGCTTTGAGTTAGTCCGTGCTTTACTATCTCGTCGTAATTCAAATGATTTACTGTCAATGACTGCGCTGCACTTTTGGAGCTGTCCGGATAATCAACATGCTGGACGTTTCTCAAACATTTTATGTTCTTTTATAAATGCACCTTTATCGTCAACGAATGCAGTTGGTGTATCTTCAGCTACTAATAATCAAAATATGAAAGATGTCAAAGAAAAACGCCGCAGTTCCTCAAAGTAAGTGTTAGTATCTTGAAATTACAAGTTAAAATTCTACAGCTGCATCAACAAACTTGG
Source organism: Schistosoma rodhaini (assembly GCA_944470415.2). Classification (NCBI taxonomy): domain Eukaryota; kingdom Metazoa; phylum Platyhelminthes; class Trematoda; order Strigeidida; family Schistosomatidae; genus Schistosoma; species Schistosoma rodhaini. The sequence continues at coordinate 16,005,497 of OX104039.1, read as the reverse complement.
TAACTGGTTTATCAAAATTTACCAAACATATTCGAAACGAAATCAAACACCACTGTTATTCGAAAATGGCTTTCGAGTTTTGTGTAATTTGATAGGCGGTTAACATGTATTTATTTTCTCTTGCGGAGCTTCTCAAGAGTGCGCACATATTTCTTTACTCGGGTTCAAAACTAGGACCTTCAAGTCTGCTAGGTACATGATATCTTCTCGATAAAATTAATGTAATATCGTTCAAAGACGCCGCACAGTTTTCAAATTAATTAGTAGTCTCATCTTCACTAAGGACTATCTTTATTTAAAACCCCATAGTTTATGAATTCTATCAATTTAAAAACTAAGCAACAGTGACTTAGGATGAAGATCGTTCCATTAAATGAATTGAATAACGTTGAAGAAGTGAATTGGTGACCTGAACTTATCATGCTCACCGTGAAACTTAAAAGTAATACATTTGGTCCTACATGGGCTCAAGTAAATGTACTACTGCTTTAGTTCTCCTGGCTTCCAGTGGATTTCCAGCTTATATATATATATATATATATATATATATATATATATATATATATATATATATATATATATATATATGGGTATGATCTTCATTTGCAAAGATTTCCGGTATTCATCGCTTTTTTAGTTTTCGTTAAACCATATTTCTTAAACTTTTTGTTTTGTAGACATCAGCTATCACCTGAAGATTGTGTGGACTTATCACTCATCCTTACCCACTTGGATTCTCTTCGAAGAAATTGTAAAAATATATCACGTAAGTCATTACCTTTTAGTCTTTTCATTATTTTAAAAAATGTTTTTATATTCATGTTTTATTAATTATATACTTTATTTCTTGTATTAAATTTTTTTCCTGTTTTAACTCCAAATATTCATCGGTCTACTTTTCTTCTCGAGAGTTCTGAAAAGATATCATTTGATTATTGCTTAGTAACTATAAGTGGTGTTACTATTTATCGTTTTTGTAGTGATAGCTCGATTACGAGAAGTTATTGACGCTTTAATGAATATCTCTGTAAAATATATATTGATTAGCCTTACAACTTTTAGTAGAATACTTTGAAGTAGTTGATCGACCATTAATAAAGGTCCAATCAGTGCTACTGAATTATATCTATCCGTTTGTTATATGTGTTTATATCTCTTAATTTCAATGTTGTAATGGAATGATGAGGAAGATTTACACCTCTGGTGGATACTTTTGATGGTGTCAAGTTCTCTGGGCTAAATGAACAAAATATCGTTGAAAACAGTGCTAGAATATTTCAGTAACACAGTTTATTAGCTTTGCGAATCTTATTTTTTTCTACATCAGACTATCAATTACAATTATTGCATGAGAGCTAACTACTTTTGATCACTGATATTTCACAAACCAATCAAAATGTGATTTTATGAATATTGTAGGAGAGATTCAACTTGTCTATAATATCCCTTTGTAGCTAAGCATCAAATTTCAAGTCGATAGAATTTTTATTGAGATCCCGAACAGACCTAAGTTGGACAATAATTCAAACACTAAAAAGACTACGTCTACTTAGTTCTAGCATAGGACTCCCCAAAAATACGCATCCACGACCGCACAACCAGGGATTGAATTCGATATCTCCGGTCTCGCACGTGAACGTTTAACCACCAGATTACTGGTCTGGAGTCCAGTGATGGACAAATTTAACTCCAGTTAGTCCGCGATATTGCTTGGCTATCTGTCATTGTCTCCAGTGGGTTTCGATCGTGTCAAGTGTAAGGTTCTCAATGGAAAATGGTGGAGCATTATTGCGGATTGATCGGGAATAAACTTGTTCGTCAATGAACTCCTAATTAGTGATCTAGTGGTTAGGCATCCGCACGCAAGGCCGAAAGTCCTGTGTTCGATCTTGGGTTGTGGGTGCTCACTTCTGTGTAGTCACATATTAGGACGAAACAATCGTCCAGTGCTTCGAGGTTTTCGTTGGTTGTCTAACTAAAGTCAGTCAGTAATGTAAACCATCACTTACTTACGCCTGTTACTCCCAGTGGGAGCATAGGCCGCCGACCAGCTTTCTCCAACCCACTCTGTCCTGGGCCTTCTTTTCTAGTTCTATCCATTTTTTGTTCATTCTTCTCACGTCTGTCTCTATTTCTCGGCGTAACGTGTTCTTTGGTCTTCCTCTTCTCCTATGGCCTCCAGGATTCCATGTGAGGGCTTGTCTTGTGACGCACTTGGGTGATTTTCTCTCTACAGCCCTTATACTGATGTAGAATTTATTCTGTATCCATTTTTAGTAATTAATTTATACTAAACTATTGTGTCCCATTCTCATCTACAGATGTTGAAAGTTTTGCTAGAACTCAAATTTCGAATAAATTCGCCAAACATTTTACATATCTGATAAACAGTTTAATTGATCATTCTCAGAATCATTTGAATGTTGCGTTTTATCATTTCATGCTTTTTAATTAATTTTTCTTCTCAAGTGTTACAAGATGATGATATACAATCAGCTCTTCAATCTTTAGCGGTATCACCTAAATTATCTCCAAACCTTAAAGATCATTTCTCTGACTTATTGGCATTAGTTGAAGATCTTCCGGCAACACCTAGTGATTATCATTCACAAATACAAGATTCTTTGTCACATTGCAATCCTTCAGTTCATATCAATGGTGATGTGTATAAAAGTGACATGAGAAAAATTTCATCTGATCGAATAAAACCTAGTAGTCATAGTGGTAGCAAAGGTGGACATAGTCTTCGTAATTTAGATTCACGTCGAGCAGCCGAAGTAAGTCAATAATATAATAAAATGAATATTATTTTTTCCCCTCAGATTCTATGCTATAATTATCGACTTTTTCTTTCGATTTTTTATTCTTTTAAATTCAGTAGGATGTGTCAATATAATTTAATTTAAACTGTTTCATTATGCTGATACTGTAGTGAACGAGAACACAAGTGGGGACAATCGAATGTATTTGAACACAAAATTATAGAACATCTTAGTAAAATCTGAGAACCGTACAGTAAACACTTCATTTGCAAAATGTCAATCAATTGTCTCAAACTTGACTGTTCCTTTTGCGAATATCAGTCAATTGTCCCAGACTTCATTCTTCTTTCGTTTCCACACCAATCATTCTTTGTTCTCGTTTTCTTTCTTCAATCTTCTTAACCTTCTGCTTTCAGGCATTTCACTTTCTATTGGCAATACATACTACTTATATCTGTTGACGTCAGTGGCGCACACCACAATGCTTTATTTGAATCTTAAGCTGTATTATGTTTAATTTCTAGTGACCAGACAAATAGTTCAATGCATTGTTATCAAAACTATTCGTAGTAGTGATATCATATTGTGAGAAATACAAGTACAGAATACACGCCGGTTTATAGGCATGATTTCAGGCTCATACAAATTACAAAATAAAATATTAATAATTCACTTAGTATTGTTTGTTTGGATCTTCCCATCGATGTGTTTAGGACTGCAACTGGTCAGTCTCTAATTGGCATATGTGCATACTGTGCGTATTGCCTCGATATACCTTAATTCACAAGCATGGTAAGCAGAGATGGATAGTGGCTAGCAGTGGAATCCAGGACGCGCGTTTCGTCCTATTTTGGGGCTCGTCAGCTGGATGTACCTGCATCTCAGAGTTGATGTTCACTCTGGGACTCGAACCCAGTACCCTCGCTTCAAACGCCATCGCGTTATCCACTCGACTACTGAGTCCTGATATTAATAAGTTTAAATGCACTCCAGACATGATGTTCAGATAACTTTGTAATAAGCATTTTGAACAAATTTAGTGTAAAAACATGCAACGATAAGTGTAATGAAGAATATAAAAGTTTTGAGTGAAATAGTTTTGTAGGACAACAATAATGATCGTTTACATTTCATAGAAGATTTAGATTCAACAAGCATTTAAATAAATCATTATGTGTTTTGGTATGGGAAATTGTTCTGACTTGTCAAGGAAGTTACATAAAACAGTCTGAGCAAACTAAACTTCAGTTTATGTATTCAGAATTTTTGTCAAAGCCATTGTTGCCGTTTGGGACAGAGCTGAAAGGTAATTAACTAATAGGAACTCCCAAAAGACAAAATATACAATAACAGTTTATGCTTACACAGGAGAATATAAGAGTACAGTAATCCAAGTGTCTAGTAATCAGACAATAATTTTTACAATTCCATATTGATAATATACAATAATTCTTCGCAAGGTAGTTTCAACCTATGCAATATTCGCCTCGCTTGAATAGAATTATATTCGGTATGCTCTGGAAATCCAGTTTAGTTTATTAAGCAATTATTTTTGAACATTCTACTAAAACTCATGAACAGTTAACGAATTGTTTCTTCTTCATATATCTAGTTCTAATTGGTAAATATGCAATCAAGTTATTTACATGCATTCGGAATTGTTCACCGTTCTACATTTAATTCACCTGTCTTATGTAAGACTGGAAATACATTTCAGATTAAAGTTTTCTCTAAAACTACTACATAGTCAGTTATCTTATATCAATTTTTGTTTTCTACCGTTTTAGGCAGAAAGACGGCAAGTAGTTTCAAGTTATAGTAGTAATTCAACTTCTTCAAAACGACATCAACGAAGCGATAGTCAGTTGAATAACTTTGATGGTGATTCTGATGGTAACGAAGGTGGTTCTGTAACTAGTGACTCCTCATCTTGTTCATCCGAGGAAGAAGAGTCAACAATCAGTAGAAAAACTAGAAGTGGAACAATGCGTTCCGTAGATAAATCTACGAATAAATTGAAAACAAGTGGAGGTAAACGTGTAAACAGTGAAGTAGCAGCATCAAAGGATCGTAAGTCAACAAATAAACGTTCAACTAATCGTCAAGAAGTAGATGATGAATCTGTTAAAAGTGAAGATGATGACGATGAATATGAAGATCGTGGGCTGGAAGTTGTTGTGATTGATGATGAAAGTGGCGATGATTCCAATAGTTCCAGAGCCACTACTTCGCGAAGTAATAATAATAATGATAATGATGAAGTCGATGACGATTGCAGGATACGTCCATCAAAACGTCGTAAAACAACAATAAAGCGTTTTATGTTAGATGACTAAACATAACATTAGAAATATTCTTTTTTGTATATATTTAGACTGATATTTCTCAACGCTATCTTCCCATTGTTAGTTCAGAATTGAATGTTCTGTCAAAATAATCTTGTATATAAAATCTAATGCTTGACAAATTGTACAGTATTTCAGCACTTTTTTTACTTACGTTTTTGACCTTCGAATTCTTATATCTTTTGATTCAATCTTGACTCTTAATTGTATTAAATGAAGATTCTTGTTTATAACAAGCTGACTTTTGAATAAATACAGATATTTTTTCGAGATTATTCCGATTTGTTTCTCTTAACAAAAATCATATACTATTTATTTAGCCGTATAATAATTCTGGTGTCTACAAAATGTGTATATATTCGTGAATAAGAACACTTATCTTCGAAGTATAATCATTAGTTTTCTTTCCATTAGCTAGTCCCTGAATATTTATCATGTTCTATACAAGGATTATAAGTTAGTCAACGAGATTATGAAGCTTATATAGGATTTGCGATCATGAATACGTTTTAGCTCATTGTTATTACCTTTACAGCCCTGACTATCCAAACTCGGTCGATAACGCTTTGACAATTTGATTGAAAGGTATTAAATTCGAGTCGCAGTCTGGATCATCAGTACCGGGATGCAGGTACATCTGGATAACGAGCCCCAAACGGGAGGATCCCACTGCTGGCCGAAATCCAACCTTACTAAAATAAACGATGTCATTTCTTTTGAAAGATCATTGATGAGTACACAAAAGATACCACTTTTTTGTCCGATGTAGCAGTGACGAGCTTTTCCTATATTTCTGGTATCTATGATGTAAATAACTCACTTTTGTGAACAATAAAAGTATGGGGTTTGAGAGTTGTAATTGCCCCGTGCTAAGCTTGATACATTTACCCTTTTCTGTTACCATTAATCGTATTACTACTTTTATTACTTTGGGATTTGCCTTGACAATTTCATCTGCCTGTGCATCTTAGATCAGTACATACACGTGGATCGATGGATTCTATGGTGTAGGAGTAGGTTGGAAGAAAGCTAGGGGCGACCAGACTAAGTCGTGGCACATATCCATGAAGTCACTGACAAGTGGACTGAGTCATGTTGGTAGGTGTATACTACCAGGTTGAGATCTGCGAGATGATAGCAATCGATGGTTAGAGACCTTGAATGACATGGCTCTCTGTGGTATGGCAACTCGAACTGATGTACGTACGTACGAAGTTCTACATTGTGACTGACTGATTCTCTCCACCTTTTTAATTAGCTGAATACTTTAAATAAATCCCTGATACTCATTCGTATTTTTTTTTTACTGACAGGATTAATATAAAAATATTTATTAATTTATGTATGACTTTTCTAATCAAAACTATTAATCAAATGGTTGTTGACAGATCTGTTAAACCGTATGTGGCTCTCATTTCGTGAATGATGCACAAGTGTGTAATTTCGTTACTTAAAACGACTGATGTTTGATTGGCGTTTTCCTGTCTTCTGACATTCGTTCACCTTGAGCTTTCTGCATCAATTATTCTGCCAAATTAATCATATCCATGCAGACGGTAGGTTACCGTTTACATCAATTTCGCTTCGTTATAACGGCTTGAAGCAGTCGAATAAACCGAAAAACGAAAATGATTTTTATTATAAGTAACGGGTTTGTGAAAAGTTCTAGGATAGTGTACGTCAAGGCTACTGAATATTTAGGATGCCTCAAATTTTATAGCTTTCCGATGTTCGTTGATAAATAAAGGTTCTGACGAAAAAGGAATCATCGGTAACTTTACAAATCATATTATTCCACTGACTTTTGATTAATGCAAGTATTCATTATCGGGATATCTGAACTGATCGGTAAGTAACCAAGCTAGAACAACGTTTTTTCATAGAATATAAATATGGTACAGTACCATTCGATAATCCATGTTTTTATTTACTGATGAGTCGCAATATTCCACATCATTTAATATTCATTATGTATTCTAATGGATGCTGACCAGTTATTAAGAAATCCAACTACTTGTTAAATTTACAAGCACAGCCGAATTCCCAATTAACAGCCATTCGATTTTGTAATTTGCATTTTCAAAAGTATCATCGTTATTACGAACTAACTTTCTTTGTAACATTTAACAACCAAAGTATTTTTTCTGTTGATCATTATGGTTATATGCCTTGAATTCCCCATATGTATTGCGAAAAAATATCTTCCGCGTGTGTTAAATACTCGTTTATAAAAACTAGCACTCATAAGTTGGACTGTTTTTAAAAAAATTTTGTTCCGCAGGAATCGAACTAAACAGATAAGTTTTATGGTCAAAGATATATATATATATATATATATATATATATATATATATATATATATATATATATATATGGCAATTCATTGAAACTGACATATTTCATTTAAAGACCAAAAGATACCCCAAGGAATGAAAGCTCTTTTAATATACACCTGGTTATGTTTGTTAATTATCATTGATATATCGAATATGACAACAAATGGACAGAGGTAGACTTAATTTCTTGTTAAGAAAATTGAAAGTGTCATATCCTAGTGAAGATTAATGTACGGGTAACTTCTGGGATCTATTAATGGACTAATATAGTATAACTGTTCAGTAACTAGATTATGTATATCTATATTCCTCTTGTCATAAGCATCATTTTGACCTATAAATTATTATTATACGATTTACTGTTCCAAAATTATGTTCAGTTTATTAATTACCGTCTCCCACGTTCACAGCCACATTTTGGCTTGATCTTGTACAAATTTTATTTTCTGGTGTGATGAGGTCTTTTTGGCTGGTATGTAAACCAAGTATGCTTGAAATAAATGATTCACATTGCAGGAACTGTTATTGGTGTTCTGGACTCAACTGGAAGGGCTAGACAGACAAAGGGACTAATAAGGACGCTAGGCTGCTTATGTCGGTCAAACGTCATTGGTTTGACACAGTGGTAAGATTGGATAGGTCGTATTTTGATTGGTGAATAAATCACGTGCTAAAAAGCCGGACATAAATTCACAACAGAAAGATCAATCAAGAATGTTCCAGAAAGTAGCTAGTAATTCATAATTATAAAAATAAGTTGCACAACATGACTAAATAAGTTGGAAAAGACAGCAATAGCAAAGACTATGAAAAACGAAAATAACTCGTTTTGGAGATAACGGAGTAAAAGCGATGGTGATTATTAAAGTGGAGAATGATTACCGTAGCACATGTTGAGTAAATGTTTTTACTTTCTAGTTTGGAATTCTGTGTGTAGCAATAATTCCATCGATTTACGGGAAGGGAATATACATTGCAGTTGATAAGTTTTTGCTTATCTTGTTTGTTTTATGCAGCCATTACATAAACTTGATTGATACATCTGGATTAAGGAAAAGAAAAACGATTTCTCGTGCTAAGGTTATCAGTAGTGATTAGGGAGAAAAGCAGTGTTGTCGATTACTCATACATAGAACTTTGGATAACTGAGAGTACACGAATATAGGACGGATGCAAAACTCGAGGCCACAACAATAATGTGATGCTAAAAACTCTGCTTCTAGTTTCTAATAAGAATATTACGGTATGGATAACCTGAAGTAAACGTTTTATCTTTATTGTGGCAATATATTTGTTAAGCCGTATAACTACCAACAAACTGTGGATGCTAAATCTGCAAATACAGATGATTTTCGCTTATTTAACTATCAAATTAATCCAGTGCAGTGTTTGTTTAGTATAATATGCATTTGTACTCTTTTTATGTAGAGTTTGTTCAGTGTGATGAATTTTTTTAAACTAATAATCACTGCAATTAATCTGTTTATAAATGAATATATTCGAAAGATTAGTAATCATCTTAGGTCTCTCATAATGAAGCTTCTAGACAACCTTGTACTTCTATCTCTAGTTAGTGAGCAAGGAGGAAAAGAAGTAGGGGTTGGGAATTATTGGCTTAGTGTGCGGACGTATAAAAAAATTGTCTATAATATTAAGACTTTTACTAACACTTAAATAAAATACTCATTTCTGAATACTGTCGTCTTACATTCAGGCATTTTTTTAACACTTTGGCTTATTTTAGCTTACAAACTAAGCAAACAAATATAACTCAGCGCCATTTTTCCAAATGTCATCATTGTTTGCTAGTACATAGTTACATAATTTCGATTGTTCGGTGTTTGTATTATTATTGATTGTTACTTGAACATTTTTAGATCACAAGTATGACACATCAGTCAAGACGATAACAAAATTAAACTCAACAACTGATTAAAATTTTGACAAGAGATGGATGAAATTGTATAATAAAGCAACGACTAGTACGCCTGGTTATGACTGAACATGGAGCGGTTAAATTGGAAGATCGAGATAGAAAAGGATTAGGATAAAAATCATGGTGACTTGAGTCTTCACTATATCCGACACTTGCTGAGAGAACACCAGGTTTGAAGCACCTCCTGTGTTGTAGTTAGACCCGTTTTGGGAAAGACACGTAAATCATAACCGTTTGTAAGATATCAGACAAGGTTTAATGACGATAGGAATAATGATAATATTCGTTAGAAAGATAAAAAACAGAAGAGCTCAAGAAAATAAAATGATCACTATTTACAGTCGGCCAAAAGATATATTTATGTCCGTTACGATGTACACGATTTTATAATCAATTGGAATCTTATTCCACCATTATTTATTTCACAATTTACACTAAACGTCAATTAAAACAACTGTTTCTTTCATACAACACGTATTCGAATTAAACTTATGCATGATAAGTCGAATACGTTATCAAAGACGGTTCATAAGTTATAAATGTACAATATTCTTATGTAGCCTTCGTAAAATTTGTTATCTACAACGGCGAATTACATGGAATTAAAGTGCTCCTTTATGTACTTAACAAGCATTCTGATAACTCTGTTAAACATTAATTTGTTTAAGCTATTTAATGTCAAGTAATTATTTTACACCTATTTTCAATCGTGATGTACAAAGTGAGATAACTTTATGAAATAACAGATTGGGACCATCGGAGCAATCGTACTACTACTCTATACCAAAATGCCTTAATAAAAGTCACCATAATGAAAAAACCGTAACAAGAAGTTCAATTGTGCAGAAAGTAAGCGGTTACCCGTCAAAGACAATAGAAGATGGTGGCGCAATTTCGTGGACTGATTGGAGTTAGACACAAACACTGTTAGATTCCGACTCAGTGGTTAAGGGTTCGCACGTGAGACCAAAGGTCCTGGGTTCGAGTCTCGCTAGCGGAATCGTGGTTGTATACTGCCGAGCAGTGCTATACTAGGAGGGAACGGGCGTCTAGTACTTCCAGGTTTTCAATAGTGGTCTAACATTGGTTGGTTCATGATCCCAATTAAGACTTAACAACATTCACCACACTATAACTGACAAAAAGCAAAATCATCTTAAGCATTTAAATGGTATAGGAAAGAGAAAATAGCTGATAGATAAAACAATCTTATTTTGTACAATATTATATTACATCAGTTGAATATATATAAATACGTTTTTCATTATTCTTATCATGTTTTGATTGCTTTCCAACGTTGAATAAAGGAGCGAATCGATTCTAACCGTACGCCTTGAAAATAATACAGAAAAAATAGTACATGAAGTCGAATAAAGTATTGATTAAAAAAAGGAGATTAAAACGTCTGCAATTCAAGAAATAAATTCCGGTCCAGTATTACTATTAAAACACTAGATTGTCTGTAATCCACCGAATTATCTTTCAATGTTATTTCACTATTGACTGTTATTTTATAATAATTTAAAATAAGTAGCTTCGAATTCGGATACGCTATCAAAAAACTACTGATATTTCGTACAACATAAAGATTAGAATGACAGTGAGATATCGTGAAGTATTATAGAATGTTAAATGTTTTTTTCAGACTTGACTTTTAGTAAAATATGCTTCCAAACAATCAAAAACAGATAATGTATGACTTAATTGCTCCCCCATACGAGTATACTACCATTGTCGCATACTAGTGGGATTAGCCACTAGTATTTGACCACAGATGCTTCAGAAATATTGCTCGCATCTGCTGAGATCACCGGGTAAGTAATAGTGAAGTTAGACACAGGGTATTGGGGAATGATGGTAAATCAGTTGATGAGGTGATGAATCTTCATCGACTGAGATGGTTGGGCCACGTGTTACGTATGCCCTAACACCGATTACCACGACGCTCTATGATGACCAGTATTGAGGATGGTTGGAAGAGAGTTAGGGGCGGCCAAACCAAAACGTGACATCAGTGTTTGAAGTCACCAACTTCTAGCCTGAGCCATATTGGCAGATGCAGACTACCTGGTTGGGGTCCGCGTGACTATCGTATCCAATGGTTGGAGACTGTGTGTGATATGGCTCAGAATCGATCACAATGGCGTAGGTGTATACACTCTTTATCCTCCCTTAAACCTTGAGGTTAAAATTGCTCCATAACTTTCTTCCTTCCTGTACTATATCATTATATACAACCTATAATTTATATACTACCACCACCACTAAATTAAATACTATGAATCCGGTGTTGATCTTATGCTAACGAGGTATGGCAACTTGGACCGATGCATATGTGTGCCTGGTCTAACGTTGTAGCTGACTGACTGACTTTCAGCATGCATTTTAATTAAACCCAAAGTGTAACGATAACTCATGACAACTATATTTTAGTAGTTAAGGCTTGATGTATTTAGCTTCAGAAACCAGTAAATAATAGATTTGAACCCTACTTCATCTATTTCGGTTTGAGTAGGTGAATGGTAATAACCAACCCTCGCATAAATAGTGTGACCCAAAGGGAAATGCATAAAATTGCACTTCGTAAATGAGTAACAGAAATCAATCAGCAACACTGAAATAGTTTACTCAGTCCGATGAATATTGAAAAATTAGGAGGAAGTATTATTATTTCTGTGAAAATTTAATTAATATAATTTAATATATACTTATTTTTCTCACGAAAGAAATTAAAATTACTATATCAGTAGACCTTAAAAATAGATAACATAACTTCACAATTTTAGTATGAAATTCGTCTTGGAATGCAACTGTACAATTGATTGATCACTGGGTAGTGAACAACGTCATGCATTCCAAGTCCTTCTTAGTGCTGACTGAATTTTATTTTTTTGTCGTCACTAGTCTAGGTGATTTGATATCGCGACAAGCGTCAAATAGCACAAAACCTGGGTCCAGGGTTTCCTGTCGACCACCTCCAACCATCACCTTACATCATATAAATACAGCTTACTAGTCACCTTAAAAATTGAAAGTAATCTATTAAAAGTGAACACTATAAGTTATGTTCTGTCAATTAAGTTATTAAATTTTTTGGAAATTATGCTAATAAAAGGAACCAATTTTTTTCAATACTGGTGACAATTGAAAATAATTGATAACACAATAACCAAAATTATTATTGATGATTTTAGGAAATTAACAACTTCAAATAAATATGTGTATAAATAAATCAAACGCTGATAGGTAAACAGTAAACTAATGTATAAGACATACCATGATTTAGTGCAAGCTTTAAAAAGTCTTGAGGGACTATTGTATCGTCGATGGATGTATTTCTAAATCCAATCAGAATGGTCACAGGTGCTGTTTTAGTAAGTGACAACTCATTCAATTCATTTGTAATGCATTCTTTATTTAGTAGATCAACATATGGAGGTGAAATATTAAGCGAATATAGGAGGTCATTGATATCCTGTTCATCTGAACTGGTAGCTTGTTTTAGCAAAGAGTTTTTGTTTACAGATGTTAAATCAGATGATTTGTTTGAATCTTTGAGTGTCTTAATTAGGAAGAAAGAGAAAAAACGGATTCAGATTATTAGCTAAATTTGATTATCTTAAGGAAAAATGTGGATTATAGAAACTAGTTTTACATATCGAAATCGGTTATGCAGCAATTAATGGTGATAATTTATAGAATTTTGGATTTACACTTCATTTTAACTTGTTATCCGATTACACATGCAGATACACATGTCGCGATAACATTGAAATCCAGACTTGGTATCCACTTCAAATCATATATTAATATGTACAATTAATTAATGTAATATGGATATTAGTTAAACCGTAAAACAAGTATAAAACGTTATTTTTAATGCTGATTAATGAAATCCAGTTGTCAAATAAAATTTTTGTGAGATTGTGTCATTAAAATGATTTGTTTATAACTTAACAGTAAACCTCGGTGGTTCAAAAATGATGTTTAAAAACGAGGTGGAAAATTTCTAAATTCTAGTGAAAATGTAAACAAGTTACAGAGAATCCCACATAAGAGAAGTGCACAAATACTCTTGTGACGTAATCGATTGAAAAAATGGATCACACGAACTAATACTAAATACCGAAAAGTTCTAATACAAATGTGCTCACCTGTGCAAAGTAAGATGCACAATCCAGGATATTAACCCATCTTCTTACAACACGAAGATTTAAGCTTTGGTTGGTGGATACTTTAGGTTCCTCTTCTTCCGTATCGGTTATCAAATCTTGAGCATCGTTATGTACGGCGTCTTGACGATGAAGTTCAATGGGTCGATTCGGCTGTTCATCTGGTTTTTGTAACCGCAGATAACTGATAACATAAAGTAGAAGAATGAGGAACAATTGCATCAGTATTTTGCAATATTATAATGATCTGATAGCGAACAATGCTCGTTGTTACCTTGGACTCAGGCAATCAAAATAAAACAGAAATTCGGGTTAAATATAATTAAGAAAAATTTATTTCATACAAAAGGAAAATTGCATATCACAAAGCCTTTTCATTATTAAACAGCTTATTCTTAAATAAAAAGTAATCCACTAATCATCTGGAAAGATTTCAACGATTTGATTATTTAAGGATTTATTATACTATTTGAAAAATCATTTGTCTATTGCCGTGAAAAATATTAACAACCTTGAAACAACTATAGGAAGTTAGTTTGATTTGTGGCGATTTGTAATCATAGTTATGGAAGCATTAGTGACTGGTTTCCAAATGAATTTCGTGAGGTCTACGCAGAGAAGTCAAGAATTTTGTGGTCAACTAAATCAGATATCAGGCAGTTACTTACCAATGAGATAGGATGATGGTTGTAGCATAGCATTAATTAATTGAAGTGAGCAATCGAGGATCACTGAATTTAAACTAATTGGCTAAATAAAATCATGGCTTGTAGTCAAATATGAAAGTCATATGTGGTTTGAACTACATGAATACACATTGCAGAAGTTTACAAAACTAAGGTATGCAGCTGTCGACTGCTATGAGATTTAAAAGTTACACTGACGGATGTCAATCTCTGATCATAACAACTATCATGAAAAGCACCTCAATACTAATACCAAGATCTGATCTGACACTTGCCAAAAAACTGAAAACCGAGTAATTTTTTGTGAATATATAATGAAGACTACTAATCAACTTTAAAAGATGTTTTAGTTAGCTTACTTTCTTTTACGCAAAGTAGTATAGGGGTATAGTGAAAATTAAACCAAGTCAAACTATTTCATAGTACGAAACGTAATTGTAAATGAAACTTACCGGTTGCCACCGTGAGCTTCATGTTCCAGATATCGTATCGCTACTCTAGCGGATGCCATTGTTTTCTTCAAGTAATCCAAATGGGAAATAACTGGCGAGTTTACATTAGATAGGAAAATACAATGAGTATGAGAAATGTACATATGGATGTGATAAGCTTCATTTTTAAATCCGACTAAAGAGATAAACTAAATGATAGAAGTTTTTATAATTATTAGTCCGAAAATTCTATCCATTAACAGTTTACTGTTATAACCTCTTAACACCTACAAAATAAAATATATAATAAACAGAAGGTATATGTCATGCGAATTTAACAACCTAAAAGGACCCATCGTTCAAATTTACAGTCGAGTGGGCATATAAGTAACTGAACTATTGTTTTTAAGCTTTAAATGACAACTCGAGAATTATATCACAAATTTAATTAACATCCTTGTAGAATGAACATGGCAATTATTGGGCATAATTCCCCATTTATTATTTAAACTTTTAAAAATTTGTATATTACATAGTTGCGCAATAGTAACATGTAGCACCAAAGGAAAACTGAAGATTCATAAACATCTATTTACTAAGTATAGAAAACTATTCAAAGAGTACCTCCAAATACCACTTTTTTAAGGGCAAATGATATCTACATGATAACCAATGTTCTTAAACTTCAGTAACGTTTAAAAAGCTTGATGAGTCAGTACGGCAAAATTGGAGCAAATTCACATGTGATTCTACTTTGAAGTATCTTTTAGCGTCTTAATAATTAACAATTTTTATACACATATTTCAATTTTCAAGAAATATTTCAAGATTATCTTAGGATTAATGACACTATTCGATTGCTTAAAAATAAGTAGATGGTGAGAGGTTGAAGTCCGAAACTCACTAGTTAAAAGACAAATGCTTAAATCATGAAGGTATAGTTCCTGTTTAAGTAATAATGATATATCCTAGATAAAAAAAAGCTCTTTTGAAACTTTTTGTAGAATACAAGGGTTCTTTTTGATAAATGTTTTCATTATAAAGCATCAATGTGTTTAATATGCACTCATCTTCGAATATTAATGGATATATTGAAATTTTATTTGTAAGGTTTTCTATTTTACTGTTATTGATGTTAATGTCTGAAGTTGACCAATTTCTTTATGGTATACGTGAACCCTGAGCGAATTGTCGCAATATTGCCATTCAGTTAGCTTTTATTAAGATAGGATATTGGCCAGCAGTGGAATATTTGACATACACAGGGAGAAGACACAAACTATTACAAATTAGACTTATACCTGTTACACAAGCCAGTGATTACCTAGACTTAGTATCACAATCGATAATCTGTTGGTATTTGAAGCGAAATATACAAAGTCTTTGTGTAAACACCAGTATTGGGATGAAGGTACGTTCAGATGATGAATCCCAAATAAAAAGAAACGTACGTCCTGGATTCCACTGCTAGTCATATTTTGAATATCATAAAACATTGAGATGTTAGTATAGAGTGATAAATATTTCAATGATCAACGAAAAAATTAGTTATGCAGATAAATTTTCAATCAATAGAGTGAATTTCTTAAACATAAACCTTTTAATAGAGAAATACATACAGTATATAACAATAAAGCATATGAATAGTAGTGCAATCTACTATGAAACACTAAATCATTTAATGTAGGCACAAAGAAATTTAGATAATATGTCAATATATTTAGTGATGAATGTCAAAATACATTTGAACGAATAAGTAACGAATGCTTATTTGATGTAGGGCGGTATAGAAATAAATACATCTGAACAAGTTTTACTAAAAATTAAAATAAAGCATACATATGTGGCATGAAGAGGTGAGAATTAAAAAGTATTATGGTTTAAAAAATCCATAAATTTACACCAATCTGAAATCAATACAACTAACCTGCTTGTGGTATGATTAAAATGAAACGATTAGAACTGACTAATTGTTTGACCATGGGTAAATGGCTGGTTAAGCAGTAAGCATCTATGACAAGAAAAGGTGACAAAAAGCTTTTGTTAATATCAAATTCCAAGTTTTTATTCTGAATATTTGAATCTGAGTTCTGCATGGAAGACTCAGTACTAGTGCTTCTTTTAGTGGATGAAAGAGGTGATTGATTACGAAATTGACGTTCTAATTGATCCACTTCATTGAGTAGCCGAAGACGAGCCATATCTCGCATAGCTTGATCTCGACGTGACTGGTCAGTTTCTGTTGAATTAATCTAAAGACAAAAATGGTTATATTTAGTAAAATAATGAGAGAAAAAAAGCGATTATTATTTACAAGTTACTGAAACTTATTAGTCAGAATATCCATTCATCCACTTCTAATTCCAAGTACACTATTGGACTTTGTCACTTCGCAACAACTAGAAAGAGTATCAGGGACTACTTTTCATTTCCCAATATGAATAAGATCTTGTTTTCGAACTTACTTTCTGTACATTTATAACAAAGAGATTTAGTCTAAGTATTGAGCTAAAAGCTTTATAAATTAAATTACTTGAAGTTGTATATATATATTCTACTCAATCTCAGGTATGTGGAGAATGACAAGTGCTAATGATACTATAATTTGCTTAATACGCCTCTAAGACATTTGAAAACGAACTATGAACGTTAATACATACGGCAGTCAATAGTCAGTCATCAGCAATAATTCGGTGCGAAAAAACATTATTTAGTTGAAAACAAATGAAATTTATTTCAGCTTTACTGAAATAATAAGCTCACTTGAGGTTTATCAGATAATTCTGTATCACATTTAACCACTGAAGATGAATCAGATCTTTGTGCATTACTTTTGGAGACAGATTGAGGAACATCAGATTGTGAAACTTCTAAATGTTGAACAGACTCTATTGTATCCCAATCGTTATGATGATGATCCGCTTGTTGTGAGTGTCTGTTACGATGTCTGGAATCATAATATGACTTGTGTCCTTTAGCCGAGCCTGAATATCTAGCATGTTCCCGATAGGAGTGACCTCTATGAGGTACACATGTATTACGAGGATCAGTTCTGTTATGTTGATAACCAGTATTGGGACAGGAAGAACTGTAACGATCACATGTTCCATAGCCAGGATAGAACTGATATCGACGACCACGACGTCTCCGTCGGCTCGAATGTTGCCAATTAGAATTATTGGAAGAGGATAAACAAGCAACATTAGTTAATGGTATATCACACTTAAAAGGTCGATGACCATTTCCAGTAGAATTATGTGTAACATATAAACTCAATTGACCACTGTATGATGCTAAACTGCACCCATGAAACGTAAGGGAGGTGCACCGAAGTACGGTCTAGAGTATAAGGACAAAGTAAAAAAAACTAATTTGTAGACAGAAAGTATTAGAAAGGATATTTATGAAAATTACTGCAATTGAGATCGACTTCCATATCAAAACAAGAACAAGACGACTATACGCTCATGAAATAATACCCCACTAATTTATTGAACATTACTTAAAGATTCATATTCAAATAGACTTATTAGGACTAATCAACGTTGGACGAACAATTCGATTTATCAGCAAATATATGATTGATGAAAATCAACTAGCGGTTCAATAGTCCAGGCTTCAGCTGTCGATTACTGAACCAAGAGTTTGGAATAATCACTCCGACAGAGGCTTCTACAATTTGATGGTTATAAACACCATGTGGATCGTTGTGACAATAACCGACTGTTTAAATAGTACTTAAGAGAAGCATTAACTCTTTAATCGACAGTCTGAAAACCAAGTACCGGAATTGTTAAACTACACGTTCACAGTAAATCCAAAAAGAAATTTAAGTAGTTATTTATATATATAACTAAAATAACTCATAATGTCATTGAATAAGAAAAAGAGAATTCAGCGAAGAAAATTTTCTTTTCGACGAAATCATTTACATAAGCTGTACATTCGTATATGCCAATGCCTCAGCAGTGCATAAAATATTGATTCGACCTCCCTTTGATCCGGTTCCTTTAACTCTATAGATTATTTTAAAAGACGTCTCTTTTGGAGCAATGTGTCCGCAATTGATCAAGTGCTCTTGTATCAAACTGGTTATCTTCTTACATTCACCTTTTAGGAGCCAAGCTGGATAGTGTTCAGAGATACGTTTGGAAAGCGATCGCTTTGTGCGGCCTATATAACGTGCTCCACATGAGCAAGTAAATTTATAAATACACATCGATGTGGCCCAAAGCGAAAGCTTATCCTTAACACCCCCCCCCGAATGGTAGGCCGGCTAGAGAAAACGATTCGGAGCTTGGCTGTGTAGAAAGTTTTATTCAACGTTTTTGAAATCCGTTTATTCAGGATTTCAGCAGCCGTGTCTCCCTTGAATTCCATATTCATAAACAAGGTTTTCTTCTGCACCGTCAAAGTTATTTGTTGCTGACGTCTAGATGTTAAGTTGCTATCAACGAACCTCGGTGGATAACCATTTTTGATGAGGGTCTGTCGAAGATGAAGTAATTCTTCATTTATTGTGTCACTAGAACAGATTCGCTTAATCCTAGATGACAAAGAGTGAATTAAGTTCCTCTTTCGACTCAATGGAACCCAACTATGGAAATTCGTGTATTGTCCATTCCAAGTGGGTTTTCTATACATAGATCTTTGTAAATAACCATCAGGCAATCTTTTCAAATGGACATCAAGAAAATGGAATTCGTGGTTCGATTCTGCCTCTAAGGTAAATTGAATTGAAGGGTGACAGTTATTGAAAATATTTAATATTTCATTGTGGTCCATGTTATCATCACAAATAATGAAGGTATCATCCATATATCTCTTATATAAATGAAATTTCTCGATTATTGGACGAAGTGCTGAATTTTCTAGATTGGCCATGAAACAATCAGCCAAAAGAGGACCCAATGGAGAGCCCATTGCAACTCCATCTGTTTGTCTATAGAAACCATCATTAAATTTAAATTGTACATTGAGCGTGCATCCTAGGAGTAGTTCTTTAAGATAGTGTTTTGGGATATATTATCTGACCCATAAATTATTTTCTCCCTTACCCCTTGATTAGTACGCCACCTCATTTGTTATTTATTGTCGAATCCATTTATAATGCAATAACTTCTAGCCTCCTATAGACATGTATTTTCCATATCACTATATATACGAATGTACAGCTTAAGTAAATGATTTATACATATATTTATTGAGATTTCATCAGAGAAAGTAATAGATAAGAAAGCAAATACTTACTTCGTCTATTTCATTTAATGACGGTGATATGCATCCATTATGAAAATCGATTTTTTCATGAATACAATTCATTGATGGTAAGCCAAGTAATAACCAATCTTCAGGAAGAGGATAAATTTTGGATTTTTCATCATTATGGATTATAGTTTCTTTTGTAAGATTTTTCCCTGATCCATTTTGTTCTTCAACAGGAAACTTATTTGAATTGGGAATTTGTTGAGAAAACAGTTTTTCTATTGTCCGGTAAACATCATGTGATAAATGATGAACGATGTTGAACTTAGTTTTATCATCGGTATCTTTAATGAAAATCGAGTAAAACAATATGCACAGTGTATATATACATATGAAGATTATTACACAAACTATATGAAAAAAATTGAAAACTTTTATAATATGATCAAGTAACATGACAACATTATAGCCTGACAAATTTCAAGTAAAGTATATCAATTTGAGGATTTAAATGCTTGTAAGTTGACTTGACAAGTTTAAACCAGTCACATTATAAAAGGATTGATCAAAGTTGAAGGGCGTAAACCTAGAATTCTATAAGTGAGTGAACGAATTAATACAACATAAAGAGTGTGAACCGGTATTTCATAACTTACAGAAATATATATTGAATGTTTATATCATAAACCTGTTACAATCTTTTCCTCCATATTGAAAATGGCTATATTGCGCTGTGGAAAGATACTCAGAGTGCATTGAAGGTATTCATTTGTTCCAAGAAATAAGTGAACACAGCCTTAAAATAAGCGTTAGTAATTTACTGTAGAGGCTTGTTTTACATTGATCATCCATATAACCTACTAATAAGTTGGGAAAAATTTCTTTAAAGAGCAAACTAGAATGACTAAGTTACTCATAATAGTAGTATATTGCTTCCAACTGAAATGTTGTAGAGTTTATTTTATGACTACGAAAATAAAAATGCAAAGTTGCAGTAAGTTACAGCATTACATTAAATCACTTTTAATTTTCGTTGAGTATAAAAACACTGAAGGTGTAAAAGTAATATTTTCAACGAGATTATATCTCAGAACTTATCTAGAACTAAACATGTCATTTCTACACTAAGGCATAGATTTTTAATCTTTATTAGTTTGTATACTGCCTTAAAAAGAATTTATTTATTTATTTAAACACATATATATTGGTACAAAAGGCCACCAGGTACATATGCGCCACACAAAATAATGAAAGTAGGAAGAGAAGGGATGAAAAGATAAGGCGAACTGAAATGTACAACCAGAAGACTCTTTCAGTTAAGAAAGTTAGAACCATTCTTTATGTAGAAAGTAAAAGAAGGTTGCAGCAGGATCGCCACTGGCTTCTATTCTGAGCCATATCTGATAACGTCTCTAGCCACTGTGTTGCACCATCTCTCGGACCCCAGCCAGGGAGTCGTGAAGGACCAACAGAAGCTAGCCCATTGCAGCTTTCTTTCATGCCATGACACCATGTCATACACTGACCTCCTCTCCGCTTTTTCCAACCAGTCCCAGGGTCGGCAAATAATGCACGACGTGGAAGTCTCTCGGAAGACTTAAAAAGAATAACCAAGGTGTTATCTAAATTATGGACTATTTTAAATCCTATATAATAAGAGATTACCAATATTCCTTATAGGGAATTCGATATCAGAACATAAGTTCTGTATTAAAATTTTCATGTTAAGCAACCGTATACATCACGTAGCCTGTAACACATTAAACCAGCTAAGACAAGAGTAAATTCCAAGTCGGTTAAGGAAAGACTGATCATGACGAGAAATTAGTTTATGAGGTGGCTGACTAGTGGCGTAAGCCGTGTGAAGTGTAAGTTTTCTAGTTTGTATATTGTTTAAAAGTGGTTGCAGTGATGCAGCTGTATTCTCCCTTGGACTCTTACGCTCCGTACAATTCTATACTTCTACTTTTCGACCTCATTCATTCTATTTACATTGTATTTATTACTCTTAGATTTACACTGAAATCAATATCGCTTTTATCACTCCTTCAATTTCATGCTGAACCGATATATATATATATATATATATATATATATATATATATCAAGCAATCAATTAATTATTATACTACTGTAATCAAACTTACTTGATTCAGTCAAGTGAGTACATGAATCCACACGTAACTGTTCGTTTTCATCAAAATGACTAATCTCACATGATTTTGACGTGTTGGTTACATTTTTGCACAATATTTCATGAGACATTTGATCGAATATTGGATGAATACTATTTAACAATGGGATTAGTTGTGATACGAATTTTTCTACAGATGCCTGCCAAATAATACTAGCTCTACTAGGTTTCTGTGACTTATTAATTGTATTATCTGTTAATGTGGAATTGATATTTTGAAAAAAAGATAAATTTAAGTGTTGAAATTGTGAACTTGAAAGCCAATCCAAAAACAATTTGACAGCAGAAAATAAATAAAGTCGACTAAATAGACTAATACGTGTTGTTATATCTGTATTTGAGTCATAAGAATTTTTGTCAAATTGAACAGAAGGATAATCTGATAAATTCTCTTTAATAGAATCTGAATGACATTTTGAAGAGTGACATATATTTTTCTCCACAGAATCAACAGTAGAACTATGAAAGCAAACAGAAGTAAAATAATCATTTTAATTAAATATTAAACATATAAAAAAGAAATGTATTTTTGCTATTAAATCTCATTGATGAAGTTGGAAGAGAAATAGGTGTTAAACAACTATTGTTTACTATTTACTACAGATTATGAGTCATAAGTAACAGATAAATAATAAACGAGAAACAATATTAACCAATTGAATAGAATGAAATGTAAATCAACAAATAAAAAAATAAGTTTGTATATTGGATTACAAGGTAACGATTAACAATAGCATACCTATCTGATCAAGCATATTTAGGTGAAAGCAAGTTCGAACTCGTTACCTTTTGTGCTTTAGAAAAAAAGTGAAGATGGGACAACATGAATAACTTTTGGTGATTATATTGTGAAGTATGAGCGGTATTCGATTAGTGTGATTTAAAGTTATAATCGGACGAGAACCGGTGCATTCAACGCGGTATAGTATATAACTAGCTGTGAAAGTTATAATAGAAAGGAATTTCATAGATGAATTACCTTCTTTTTTACATACAGTAATGTAGAAAGATTGAAATGATAGGTTCAAAATGAAAATTTCAGTCATTTAATCGGTTGTTGGTCACGAAACACCAACACATCTTGAGTGTATAAATAGTGTATCTGCCTTTCAGTAAAAAGTGAGATGAAAACATAATATTTACAACTAAAAAAGTGAGAAATATAAATTCAGTCACTTGAATTAATTATTAAGATAAGCAATACGGAAAATAATAACACGAAAAATCTGAATAGGTCAGGTTAGTTGCACGAACCCTGGAAATTTTCAACTACAGACAAAAAGGTGATTGGAGAAATGAATCTTGGTAAGAATAGAACCTGAGAAGAATCGAAACTTTCCAGAAGTCAGGAGTAAAAGTGGATAATTTTGTCTGAACATAAAAATGAAGATATAGATATGTTTAGACAGTAAAATGTTTGATTTTAGGGATGTAAATATCCTGGAAAGCTTCAACTATAGGAAATTCAAAAACATTTAATTAAACAGAAAGAAGTGTATAAAGCAGCAGAAACAGTAAACGAAATAACGGGTCATTTTAGAGCAATTAGAGCATTGATTTCAATATAAGGAACAGTGACTATGATGGATATATTTTAATAAAGAAACAAAGTTCGAAAAGTGTGTTCAGTATTTAATTGTACTGGTTTAACACTCATTTATTGCCTGGGTGAAATAGAGAACAAGTCAAGTGATATGATGTCAAAAGATTGGGCTTATCAGTCAGGTCATAGTGGATTGGAAAATGAGTGACTTACAAACTAATTTTTTCCAATCACCCACAACATTTTATCATATTTATTTTGTGTTCATATTTTGTATATAAACATGTTATTTTATTACATGAAAAACTTTCATCTGGCTAATGGTCTTGTCTTCGATTCTTAACTATTCAGGGGCTTAAGTTAATTATGTGGTTTCGTGAGAAGCCATCACTCGATCACACATCATATCATTGCGTTCATCTATCGATTAGCATTCTATTCATCGATTTTAACAGATGAAATTTCGTTTAATCAAATCTTAGAAGCCTTCGCCTTCATATCGAGGAGAGAGATTAGATCTGTTTTGAATACTGTGTTTAGTGAATTGTTTAGTAAAATTATGCATTAAATGTCCAATGAGTAATAATCAAACTGTTTCATTATACTGGGGACTAGACAACAGTAAGTTACTAACCAGTGACAGATCAACGTACTGATAAATTACAGGGGCGAACAAGGAAAATATTACTTACTCATGATGTACTGATTCCTTAGCATTGTCTGAAGATGATTGAGAAACCAGTGAAGGAACTGTTAAGATGAAGTGAAAATGTAGTATATACATGAAGCAAACTTATTTTTATACATGAAAGTAACTCTGATTTTAGAAATTTTAGATTAATACGCCAATTATTATTTTTAGAAAACAATAAAATGGAAATGGTACTAAACTTTGAGTACAAAAAACTGGGTATTTTTGCATATGCTTCAACTCAATACTAAGGACTGTGGAGGACAATTTCTGGCATAATTTCAATAAGAATACTGTCTAAGTAATAAGGTCCTTTCAAAGAGTGAATAGTTCAATCACATACGCAGTATTAACTTAAAAACCCAACACAACTGCACTAGCAACCTTATTATTTATAAAAAAGCTTTGGAATGTGAAGAGAGAAAGAGGAAAGTTTCTTCGTAACATATTTTAAAATGAAATGATTCAATCCTGAGGACAATCAAGAGATATTACTACACTGCTGTATACCAACAATACTCTCGAGTTCATGGTGATCAGGATAGTATGTTGATAAATTCTAACAAATCACAAGAAATATTATCCATAAACTTTGTTAATACTTCTTTTCTATTTTTACTTTTCTTTAAATACACAAACATTGGTACAAATGGACACCAAAATATATATGCGACACATAATAAGAAAATGAGATTCTTAAGAGATGGAGAAACGAAGGTGAGTATAATAAAAAGAATCAAATCAATTAGTTTAGGGGAGTAAAAAATAATAATACAAATGGGACCAGCAGTTCATTTAAAAAATAATAACCAGAATGAAATCTTTCAGTTAAAGAAGTTTCTCTCACTTATATGAAGAAAGTAAAAGAAAGTTACAACAGAACCGAGATTGGTTTCTATTCTAAGCTGTTTGATAACGTCTCACTTTGTTGCACTATCCCCAGAACACATTTCTCAAGAAACATTTAAAAGTCTAAAATATTCGTTTGTCTAAAATGAAACTTCTCAGGATATGTCGCATCAAACTTTTATTTTCATCTATTCTCCATAAAAAAGCTTTCACTAATGACATGTAAAGTGATCATTGTAAATATCTCATCATTATCCGTATACATGAAAAAATAGACTTCCTGAAGAAAAGCTGTAAGTGAAAAGACATTACATTGCAACAATATACTAATAGTCAATGAATAATACTACAAACATTGTTGACCAGATTTATCAAAATAAAGGATAATTAATCTGATATGATAATATGTTTAAAATGCAATCATTTTTTATTGCCATTGCAACAATAAAATCTAAATACAGAGAAACTTCATCCAAAATCATTAATTTGTCATAAAGTATCAACCCCTACAAAAGCAGATATCACTAAATATGTCAAGTAAATGATGAATAAAATATAATCGCAATCGATGGTTAAAAATATTGAGTTACGTGGCCTAAAATGAATTACAGTGGTACGGATTGTTTGTTTTCCTCTAAATGTTGGGTTTATTTCACACTTCACCACTTTAAACAATA
Source organism: Schistosoma rodhaini (assembly GCA_944470415.2). Classification (NCBI taxonomy): domain Eukaryota; kingdom Metazoa; phylum Platyhelminthes; class Trematoda; order Strigeidida; family Schistosomatidae; genus Schistosoma; species Schistosoma rodhaini. Next base: position 15,979,670 of record OX104039.1, on the reverse strand, counting down.
TTGTTGATATTTAATTTTCTGGTATAAGTAATAGTATTATTATTTCAATATTTTTTTACGACACAACTTGTCAATTTTCTCTCGTCGTGTGTTGATATTACGTGGCAACTTGGGTGGAAGCACATTCGCATCAGGTCCTACGATATTTATGATCGACTAAATTAAGAAGTTCATCAATCAAAAAAAGTCAAGGAGCAAAATAAACGACATTTTGAGTTTGTTATATTGGTATTATTTTGTTATAACTAAGATCACATCTCAAACTATTTATAAGTTATGAACTTAGATATTAGTATTTTTAGTCTCATTCATTTGAGAAAATAGGCTATGTATATTTTGCATAGATTACTTGTAATCACATACCAACTGTTTTGATATATTTTGATCCATTTCCAAACAAAAACTAAACAAAATATAGATATTTTGAATTGACTGAAGCTCACCTTCTACTTTCTCCGTCTTGCCTTCTTGTATCGCTTCCTCCTCTGAAATACAAGTCAGTGTACTTCTTACATCCTTACTTACTGAACGGGATTCTGGAAGATATTTTGACGAATCATTCGTTTTTAATTGTTTTGCATCTCGTTGAGACCCCATTCGGTTCAGTTTGGAAGCACGCCTCAACCGATCATCAGATAAAATATCAAGATCATCGTCTGATGGTGTACCGGTAGAATTAATCTCATCCTAAAAATGAAAACAATGAATACGATTTCCCAGCTAAGTATCTATTGATCAGTTATATCACAATGTATATTTATGGCAGAATCACAAAACAGTCAAAAGCGACGAAGTATTTTTTTTGTACACTTGAGCCTCATCTATCTAACAATCGGAAACAACATACCCAACAACAGATTGTGGTTCCTCATTGTGGTTACTCTAAAACTATGCTATAGATAAACCTTAGGATAACAACTGCAACATCTAGTGCATGGGGATTTATATTAGGTTTGTATTAGGTTTCGTACTGGAGATAATGCGGTCGAGGGAAATTATGACTAATACAGAGACGAGTATAGCTCAATTAATCCTGAAGGCCAAAAGAAGAGAGAAAGACCAACGGACACATTACGCCAAGAAATGGAGACAGACATGAGAAAAATGAACAAAAATTGGACAGAACTAGAAAGGAAGGCCCAGGACATAGTGGGTTGGTACCTTGTATAGTACGAAAGATGTATTAAAACTGTGTAAACAGTACATACTACTGGTTAAGTAGTACTTATAAAACCTAGGAAAAGCAATAGTAAGATTCCTAAAAGAATGAATTAAACATAAACAATTAATATGGAAGATTAAATTTAAACAATACACATATTTATATAGCCTATTAAGGTAAATCTACTGAGGCTTTGTAGTCTGCATTTTAGTTTATAATAACAATTTGTTTACGACAGTGTAAGTGCAGCATGAGGATTATGAAATCATTCACTTGAAAATCGAATTTACTTTCGATGGTACCTTGTATAGTACGAAAAATGTATTAAAACTGTGTAAATAGTACATACTTGTGAATGCAATAAACTAGAGTCATCAGAACCCCAAAAATCTGTATCTGAATCGTTATCATTTTCGTCAGTTCCCCTTTCTACGAACTCATGTTCTGAATCTTCATCTGAAGAGTATCTACGAAATCGTAGTCTTGTATGACCTTCATCGTCCTCATCGTTATCTGTAGTACTGTGCATACTTTCGTGTGAGTTAGTCCTTGTACATTTAATATCACCAGAATCGTCTAATTCATCGTCAGGATTGACAAGTTCTAGTTAAATAAATAAATATTCATTGAGAAAAACGCATTACTGGAAAATTTATAGCTAACATAAAAGCCTGGTTTGTTTGTTCAGTAATCACTTACAACAACTCTGTAGATTGGTATTATATACAATTAACTGTCGTATCATAAGATTTTTACAGAAATAGTAAATAGTTGTGGTCAGGCGTTATTGCATCACGAAAAAATAGACAAAAGAAGTAGAGTTTTATCTGTATACACTTTAAAGGAATAGAAGACTCTCTGTTATAACCAAAATTCCATGAATCCATACTTTCCTCTCGAGTCATATTTTCTGTCTAATATTTCCTACTACCATTAATATACTGTTACTTACTTATACTTACACTACTCTGGCATCTTACAATGGTGATGTGGTGTAACAACTTGAACCGATGCAAATATGTGCCTGGTTCCACGTTTAGTATGAATGACTGACTGACATAAAAAAGATCTTTTCAGAATATAAAATACCGTCCTGCATTTTTTTCTTGCATTTATTCCCTGAGTAGGAAAAACGTACCATACGAATATCATGTGCAAACATTTTGAATGAACGTTATGAAAGTCACTACAGATTAAGAGGATTACACATATTGCGTTATCATCGAAAAGCATAACAAATAATAAATAAAGAACTTATCCTCAACAGTCAATTAATATTTATCCAAAGATTATATTGCTGATTGATAACTTAATAAAAAATACGAAAATTATTTGTCTATAATGCAAGTCTCGAAATCTTTTAATAAAGCCGTGATAAATTTCTTTGTTAAAAATTAATAGAATGTCACGATGAGTTGGTAAGCCATAAAATAAGAGCTTATTGTTCTCATGTATGGCATTTTCGAAAAACAAAGCAATTTTGAATCACAAGTAATTTGAATAAAACCATTATTGTCAGCAAATAGTACAATGGGTTGGATATCAATAAAATCACGTAGATAATATGATTGCTTCTATAGAACGCTGATGTTGAAAAAAATGATTGGACATGAAATAATGACGTATCTAAGTGGTCCATAATTAATTAGAAAATTTAGGCAACTGTACAAAAATGATAAATTCTGAAAAGACTTTTCATGAACAATACAGTGATAAATAAATGGTTGATATATAGTTCTAAATATAAGAGTATACTTATACCTCATTTCGAAAATATATATTAACATGCAAATTATTTTTTAAGTTAATAGAAAAGGTTACCTGATATAGCTTCAGGGTGTTCGGTTGACGAAACATTACTGAGTAGTGGCTGGTCACTTGGAATATGGTTGCAATTCGGATTTTCTGAAAGATTAGATGGATCGGAACATACTGGAAAATCTATACATTAATCATAAGAATTTGCAGATACCTGAATTATTTGGTTTTCCCTTAGGGTCTTCCATGAACTGACCTAGACGACAGTAGATTTGTCTACATACATGTGTTAAATAGAGTTCTCCGATGCTTAAAGCGAATGATAACGGTTCATAAAGATCAGGTATAGCCGTGCCTGAAGATGATTCACATTTATTAGCCACTGCAGATGAACAATTATCGGAAGAATCAGTCTAAAATGGGTATTGAAAGTATTGGAAACCATAATTAGTTACAAAACACTTAGTGAAAGAAGTTTATCAAAGATGAATTTCACTTAATACATTTGTTTGATCATTTATACAGACTTAAATAACGTATGAAAATGCTGAAGTATAGTAAATCGTTCTAAACAATTTTTGATGTGTTGTAAACTGTATTAGGATGATTTCATAAATCGACTTGTTTTTTCGAAGAATTTCGGACTACAGTATGACTATTCGACACTACTAGATTGAAACTCTTATGAAAAAAGTAAACTGACATTTGAGAAAGGCTAGATTAACTGGTACAGAACGGTCTTTCCAAGATCCTAAAAAGAACTAAATACTCAGTTAAATGGGTATACGGGAATAAATAAGTCATATATTTATATAAAAAAGCAATTTTTAAGAAAATCAAAGGTATCCATTTGAAAGCGTACTGATAACATGGTTAGAAAACAACTAATAGACATTTTATGTTTATTAAAAGCAATCGATATTCCTACTGTTTGAAAACAGTTATTAACAGTGATTCCAAATAGAAAACAATTGAAAATCACAGAGCATGGAACAGCTATTTTGTTTTCGTAAGCAATAAACACGCTAAACTTGATTTGGGATTGGACTCAAAATGATCAGATCTATCAACGATGTTACTCATTATATGTGAAAAATTTATATTTGAAATAGTCTCAGCGATTGAAATTTAAATAATTCCAACGTTCCTGTTTACAAAAACTTCGACATCCAAATATGATTGGATTAAAAAGTATGAGAGATTTTGATATGATTGTAAAAACACTATATATTTCTTTGATGTTTTTGATTTTGATTATTTCCCTGAAGAAGTCCAGACAAGTTGGCTGGACGAAACGTTGGAATTATTTAAATTTCAATCGCTGAGACTATTTCAAATATAATTTTTTCACATATAATGAATTCTCTATACTCGGCGCCCAATTATTGTCAAACTATTCGTTCTAATCTTGACGAATATTTGTATAGATAATGTTACTGTTCGGTAACTGAGATGGAATTTAATTGCATATGTCTAACAAAATTCAGTTGGTTAGCATTACAGCTCCGCTACTATCCAACATCATCAGGAACCATCAACCTTCATTACAAAGCTGTTTGACTCTAAAAGCTCGATTACCTAATTTTATATTTATTGGTATCACTCATGTTCCACAGATTTTCGTCTAAAATGATAAAGCCTTTAAAGTGCAGAGGTAATACATTTGAAGCTGGTAGCAAAAATAATGTGTATGGAGTGTAGTTGTTCATTGGGCTCTGCGGTCATGCTCTCAGGTCGTCAAGATCACCCCATAACTCCGTTTTATTTTTACATATCTCAAGAAGAAATGTCTTTCCACGGTGTGAACAAGTGGGAAGTGAAAAGTGCTCACACACCTATAACAGTACATGGAATGACGGAAACTAAAGTTCCAATTCAATTATTTCACACTGGATTCAAAGATTTCTTTAGATAGTAGAAACAATCTGCAAATGTTTTTGATACAGCGAGATTTTTTTGACATGTACACAGTAAGACTTCATTAAAACCATATATTCCAGATTTTAGATTTTCGGTTTTCAATCACAAATGCTTTTTCCTAAGTCTATTTTTCAGATACATATGTTCTCAAAAATATGTAAAATTGTTTTGATTAGGAGACAATGTTTGAATTTCTGGTTTCTACAAAACAAACTAGTCACTGTGTTCTTACAAAAAAAGTGTAAACACTTTTAGTTGAACTAGTAAGCGATTATTAGATCCTATATTTGCAAACAATGCAAATCTAAAGTCATTTCACCTTTATAACATTAGGCTAAACATAATTACCGCGAATGTTTAGTTACCGATACTCTGCTTTAAACCAATGTTAAAAAAGATTAGATTTGTGGTACAAGCCACTAAAGACTCAGTAAAAGAAGAAAAATTGTACGTTGTACGGTCTTACTTGACGATGCCAAACTTTTTGAAAGAAAACCTAGCCAGCTCAATACACTTTTAAATGACACAAGATTCTAAACCAGTGGAATTTGAATACCTGAATGACTTTTTCTTCTTCACTAGTCATCAAGCCAGTAGAGGCTGAAGTGCTTTCAGCTTCTTGAGGAGAATGACTCTCTATATTTGAATTTTCATCTGATTTTTTTCCACTTGGTTTGCTGAGATCTTGTTCTAATTTAAGCTGGTGTATATACTCATAAGTAAGTATAGAAATAAGGAGCATTCTAATAAAAATAGGTCCTGTCAACTGATCAGATGTTTCCTCTACACGATCTGGTTTTTCTTGATGTACTTCGCCAGTTTTTAAATACTTGGTATTGGTATGTTCTGAATGAGTGATACTTTCAGATTTTACAGTTAAATGATCAGTAAGTAGTAATGAGGAGTGTAGTTCTGCAAGTATATCATGAAAAATATTTTCTGTTGCTGGATCCCTGGATCTTTAGAGGGAAATACAAAGTAAAAAAAAGTTTGATATCATAAAAAATTTCTGAATTTTAATAAAATCTTATGATCGCTAACATAAATCAGAGCATGAATGAACCTTTAATTGTGGATGACAAATGAGTAAGCCTTAAAACCCTGCAGAAGTGATTATGTGTAGAGCTGTTGTAGTTATGAACTACTAAATGGAAGTAAACTCCGACCGCAACCTATAGTACTGAGGAATTCTGCTTTTAAGTCAAACTTTTAGGAAGTTACTAGTTATGACAACCTACAAAGTTCGATTTAGTTATGTAAGAAGTACTATAGCTCTTAATACAAGCTAGTGTAGCAGATAAAAAATTGGATTCATGTCACTCACGCGCACTACAGTTATTTGGACGAAAACACACTTTGAGGAAATATGTAGCATTTATCTGTCAATCGTTTAGAAACCACCACATCTTCACTGCACTCAGTATATCTATACTGCTGAAAGTTTTCATCCACATTAATTTCACTCCCCAAATAATTTACTTTTACAGATAGCATAAAGTTTAACCCTTAACCCGACTACTAAGGAAATAAAAGCCAACTGGTGTCTCATTCGAAGCTTGCACTTTGATGATTGACTGATGAACAATAGACCGACTACGACATCCGAAATATCCCACGTATATTCTACTTGAACGTTTTCTAGAATTTTCCTGAGCACCATAAATCATCGAAAAGTTAGGTCATTAGTCCATAACTGAAATCTATAAAATGAGCGATTGATTAGTGTGTTAGAGTATTTTGACCTTCTGATAGAGATTCAAAAGACGTGGGAATCTGAGTTAAAACATGATTAATTAATAAGAGCACATAATAATGTTTTAGTATCTTCGTATTTAAACTAAACAATAAAAGAAACTCCAGGAGAATAAGAAAATATTTTGACAAGCCTCACATAAATGTTAAACTTTCTGACCGCCTTTTTATTTTCCGATTCCCATGTCTCTTATATTTTGTCGAGATGTTGTATTCCCACAGCTGAATAATTTAGTTGTGAATCTTTCACTCCCTCTGCCAACATCAGAGTATATATAAACAGTAATAAATAAATAAAAATATATATAATATATAATTTTTTGGTCAAATCACCAATGAACAAATCGAAGGGATTGTCGAAATATGATCTAAAAGTTAATGCTACGAACTAAATTTCTTTTGTTAGCACTTTTATCTCAAATAAAAACATTGTAAACGATAAAGCTGTTCATTGTTACGAATAAATTAGTTTTGATTTTTTTTAACAAGTAACTCAGTAACCAGGTAAAGGGTATGTACTCAAATTTGAGTAACATATTTTTGTAGAGGCTAGCGGTCTTACCTGGCTACCGAAAACGAACTAGTTGGGATCGAATTATAAGTTGCAGCTTGATAGTGATTTAACACTGTTGCATCATAGTATTAGTATTTTATGACCTTTTGAATTAACTAAAATATGTTCTTTTCAATTAACAAAATCTATGGAATGAAAAATGACACATACTCTACAGGTTTCAGGAACTGTTGAATTAGGTAGATGAATTTCATGATAGTCTTCCGGAAATCTTTTGGTCTAAAAAGCAGCAAAAAGTTGACTTTAGGAATGATCATTTAAAATTACATGTTTAGCATAAATAAACTTTCAAGATTGAGTGATTCGATTATTTCATTGTAAAGTTTATGAGCGAAGATAAGGACTGCCGTGACTTAGTATGAGGATAAAACGTCCATGCTTTTTATCCTTAAAATCCAAAAAATTACTTCAGGATTATTTTCGGATGTTCAGTGCAAAAGAACAGTGAGCAATGTGAATGCGGCTAGTTTACATTGGATACTGCAACCGCCTTGAAAGGTTAGTGATTGAAAAGATTTCAAAACAAATACAGAAGCGTTTTATGACGCGTTTAGGCCTAAACTACCTTCAATATTAAGGGGACATTAGGGAATAAAACAATGAGCTAATCTCTACCTCGTGAATAGTTAAAGATGGGTGAAAAAAAACAACAGATCATGATTTTGTAAGAGGCATTTTTATTGTCAGCATTTCCAAGCAATAAATGGTTAGGTTATAGGTGGTGGTGTTTAGATAAGCTTACCCAACCGTTGCAGAATTTTACGAATTGGGTTTTGTGACAGACTTTGTGTGCACAGCAGCAGGTGTGGTCTGGAGCTTATAGGGATGATGAATTTGTTTGGTGAAATTCATTCCGCTCAAACACACTTTTTATGCAATGCGAAATACGATGACTCGGACAAATACATGGTTCAGGTATTTATAATGGTAATTTATTCTCTCCAGTTTTTACTAATAGTCACCGTGAAACACTCAAAAAATAGAAATTACTAAGTACAAATAATACGCTCACCTGAAATAAGAAGCATATCGAATGCGTGAACTTTTAGACGGCTTTTCGCGAATAATCGTACTATAACGAAGCTCATTTTTAGCCAATACAGTGATGAGATTTCCTTTAGCACCCTCAAAAGGCGAACGGGATGTTAAGCAACGTAAATAATGGAAAATAGCATTTAGGCCGTAGCAACGTCCAACATCTAAAATACCCAATTGATTGTGAGGCAGTCCTAAGGAAAGAAAGAAAATATTTGGAAGCATGGATAAAACAGCTTAGAGAAAAACATAGATCAATGGCCACATAGATATGGTGTGAATAACACTTCACAACACACATCAAAACCACTGATATTAATTAGTTGTCTTTATTTATTTATTGTTAATATACCAATGGAAATATCTACATTTTCCACGAGTTAACTTCTGTTTGGCCCCAATCACTTACACATACGGTAAACATCACCAGTACATACATTCAGCAATCAGTCAGTCAGTTACAACGTAGAACTTTGTACGTACGTACATCAGTTCGAGTTGCCACACCACATTAGCACAGAGATGAAGTTGTTGATTCAAATCCCATATTGGTAGAAGTAGTAAGAGTATAAGTATTATGTGAAAGATAAGGGTTTGAAGATGTTATTGAAGGAGTATAATTCAGTGAAACAAATTTGTAAAGAGAAGAAGGATAGGTGCATGTGGAATTCAGAAGATTAGAATTTGGTAGAGCAAAAAGAGTGGATGCACCTTCGCCATTGCAAACGATTTTGAGCCATGTCATTCAAGGTCTAGAACCATCGGTTGCTATCATCTCGCGGATCCCAACCAGGTAGTCTACACCTACCAACATGGCCCAGTCCACTTGTCAGCAACTTCATGGATTTATGCCATGTTTTGGTCTGGCCGCCCCTAGCTTTCTTCTAACCTGCTCCTACACCAGTACATACATTGAGTAAATCTACTGATGGGAGAAATTCTAAACACCTGATATGATTAACGTTTTACCTGAAGTAACCACATCTAATTCATTCCGAATATTATCTGCTGAAAGACTCAAAATTCCACGTATTATATCCTGATGATAACGTGACAGAATGAGGCCAAATGGTCAGAACTATTGTGTCGTTTAAAACTAGCAAACACTAATGATGAGGATATTAAAATGTCTCTACACCTTATCAACTAACCTTTTCTGACTTACATGTCTCACTATATGACCAATTAAAACAGTTACTCTCCGAAACATTCCACACAAGTATTGGTACATGTGTTTAAATCAGTGTATGGACATTCTATGGTTACTAGAATACTCTTTTATTTCACATTAGTCCTGTAAACATGATTAAGCTTAAAAATTAACAGACTTGTTGTTCTGGCAGGCTTTATGAACAAGTTTTGAGACTTCAAGTGAACTAAATCCCAACCGATAGATGAAGTGTAATGGTACTATGTGACCGTACGAAAACTGACCACGAGATCAAATTATGGACGCAAGCCCCAGTGAACTTATATCAGAATACAATACACTGACCCAGTGGACTGGTTGCATATTTAATAGAATAAAATACGAACACCAAGTAAACATTATCGGTCTTTATAAACGACTGCACAGTGAAAATTTTGCGCACTTTTCACTCTTCAGGGAATTGAGACCTAGTTATTAAATTTAATTCTTAATCGTCATATTATTCGTTTTATTCATAATCTGAACGGATATCTGAAAGTTAGATGTTCTTCGTGGTTACAGGGTAGAAGTCTAATACTCTGAAAATGGTCTAGCTTCACTTAGGAAGTTAGACTAACCTAACTGGAGAAAGACGTCAACACGAACCCTACATACACGATGGGTAACAATTGAAGTTTATCGACAGTCACATAGTTGCCGAAACAGAACAAGAAACTTAGTTATAAGACTATCTGTCAAATGAGATCATTTAACGAAAAAAACCAAATCAAAAAGTATGAAAGGGAACGCCGCTAAATCTTGTTTCTGATATATATTACATATTAATAGATATGACACTTACCCATAAGAGGATCGAAGTAAAAAGCCGCTTTGTAATATCGATAAGCAAGTCGCTTAGCGTTAGAATCCCCAAAATCAATTAAGTATCGAACTGTATTTGTTATATGTGTATGAACAACGTACATAGGTCTCCGATATTTGTCAAACATTTGTGCATCAACTTGATAATTGCAGACTTATTCTCCACAGACGGATTATGCTTTTCCTCAAACTCAAAGAACACTCCTTATACAAAACGCTAGGCAATCAACATGGCTTACCACAGTAAAGAGGGATATGCAACGCTATCGGGATCCATGAACATAAGTTATTAGGTTGTGCATCTCCTAACTCTGATTGGAAAGCTAAAATTAGAGACTGGTAGTATCCTATAGCACTGAGGATATGAACGGTAAGCATGTTTTCAAACAACTTGACACGATCTTGTTGATCATTGTTCTGAATTCGTTTAAAAAATGCCTCTATATTTGGGTACCTTAACATAAACTTTATACAGGAAATAAGGTTCGTAAAATGCTTTGCGCCAAATAAGCTCCTCAGTTCTTCTAAAATTCGTGCTTAAATCCATAAACATCAGCTTTTGAAGAAGTTCCTTTAGTCTATGGTGATATAGAAGAGGAATAATTCCAAACCTTAACCTATGCCCATAAGCCTCATAACTGAAGACAGTTTTAATCGCCTTTCCACCATGGTAAACAGTGTCCAACTTTTTTATTAGAACATAGGCTGCTCTAAAGATGTAAGGATATTACAGCGGAATTCACACCTCCATAACCCCTTTGACTTGTCGAGATTCTCAAATGAAGGACCCGTTATTGACATCGTAGCACTACATTTAAAATACCCGGAGTAAATTTGTTCAGAAGAAATGGGTAGATTGGTTCAAATGGTTCAAATGGTTGAGGACGGAATAGAAGAAGCTTTCGGTTAACGGGCTTCCGTGTCTGGTAGCAGTGGATCACCAATACCTCCAGGCAAGAACCTAGGTATATGAACGATAATAGAGGGGAAAAAAGAATTTGGTAAATCATAATAATATGTTATCCTTAGTCCTTAAGAATAAGTCAAGTTTCCTCTTAAAGGACTCCTGGGAGGTCGCTTGGACTAGCTCAGTCGGCAGCGAATTCCAGCGCTTGACAACTCTAACGGAGTAGAAGTTGTGTCTGCAGTCTGTTCTGCTATGTAGGGTCTCCAATTTCTGGGTGTTACCTCTCAGGTTAGTGTTATGACTAAGCTTAAGAAGTTGTTTAAGGGGATGACCAGAAGTATTAAGGATACTATAAGTCATAAGAATATCACCTCTAAGACGCCTGTACTCTAACGGGTAAAGGTTAAGTGATTTGAGGCGCTCTTCATAAGATTTGAATTTGAGACCCCGAACTGATTTCGTGGCTCGACGTTGTATACGTTCCAGAGTGACCTTATCCTTTTGGAGGGAGGGGGGAAATACTATGTTTTCGTACTCTAAATGGGGACGAATAAAACTATTAAAGATTATGTAGAAGGTTCTACCGTCAAACTGGAGTTTATAATAATCATCAACTAAACTGTCAAAGGTTTTCAGTGCAAAAACTGGACGAATATTCTTGAGTTTGTCTTTCATGATTTTTGAGGAGTTGAAAATTTATTTATAATATTATTAGATTACTTAAAACGCTTCCTTTCTGAGTCCTGTTGCCTGTAATAAGTGAAAAAAGTTAAAATAACCGGTTACGGTACAATGAGATTATCTCGTTGGTTTAGTGCTTCTTAAAGCAATTCGTCCTTTTGATAAATTTCGATCGTGTAATAAGAAGATTATCAGAACTATGTGATATATAAGCGCAATACATTTCGAACAATCTGATCACACATACTTGTTAAGGACATTTATAAATAAAATAAAAAGTCGACTAAGCTGGAAATGAGGGGTAGAAGTAGATAAGGATAATAATAGTGATCATAATGTGAAAACAATTTGAAACCTAGTCGCTCTGGATAATAAGCTAATAATACCAGGGTAGGTTTAAGGTGAGAACAAACTGTTTTTGAATACACAAAGCGGGTTTGAATTTTCGTATGGCTAAGGCTTCAATAGAACTTAGTATATGCCTTTATACACTTTTATACAGCACCACTAAAGCCGAGTTAAGATCAATCTTGTGGCATGTTTCGATTATTTGTTTGGTAATAGAGGATGATGGCTGTTTATCCTCCACTCTTATTGGGTCATTTGATTCTATTTGTTTCTGCAACCATTTTAGTACATGTTCACCCAGCCTCATTTTCAGATCTCTATGTAATCAAAAACAGTTTGTTCTCACCTTAAACCTACCCTGGTATTATTAGCTTATTATCCAGAGCGACTAGGTTTCAAATTGTTTTCACATTATGATCACTATTATTATCCTTATCTACTTCTACCCCTCATTTCCAGCTTAGTCGACTTTTTATTTTATTTATAAATGTCCTTAACAAGTATGTGTGATCAGATTGTTCGAAATGTATTGCGCTTATTTCACATAGTTCTGATGATCTTCGTCTTCTTATTACACTATCGAAGTTAGTGCTTTTTGTTCTGGTTATAAAATACCTGATACCGCAGACAAATGGCGAAAGCCACTGACGTTAGTGATGTAAGCCATAAAGATTATTAGTATTATTAACGGCTTATCTCATATCATATGTTTGGCACAAAATAGATTTATCGGAAAAAGTATTTCAATGGGTTTCTTTTACAAAAAAATCAAACAACTGCACACATATATACACAGCTTAGGTTTGTAGTGGATTGACGATATAATAATAATAATAATAATAATAATAATGTATTTCTGCATTAGCACGTACACGCCATTTTTACAGGCATGATCTACAATTTACAACATATACCGGTTCACAGTATGCATCCCAAGCAAGTTTGTTTAGTAATTATAATCTATAAAAGTTGATAGCAGTTCATTCGTTCATATATAATGTGTTTTCATAAGAATAGTTTCCAGAGGGGCATAGCGTCCACGTTATATACCAGATCCAATCTCGACAAAAAGTGAAATAGGGTTTCGGTAGTTCTAAGTATTTATGTAATGCAGCTTTTTAAGTTTATAGTTGATATAAAGTAGGCTTGTGGAGCGCCTGGTTCGAGCTATGACCTTGGGAAGGCGCGTTCGTCAAGCTTGTTCCAGATGTCAGAAGTTACATAGCTTCACCCTCAGAGCAAGATTCTGAAGAGAAAAAATGAAAGAGAAACCGAGGAGCAGTAAGGCATTTGGATATGAGCGATAATCAATGCTTAACATTTATTAGTGGAACAGATGGAGGTATGATAAATTATTAGATTAAATTGATACTAGCTCATGTTGCAAGAGTAAACTGCGATTAGGGTCTCCAGAAGAGAGAAGGCAGTAATAAAGAACAATGAGTTGTGATATTTATCAAGGTGGAGTAGGTTCCAATGAAGGAGGGAAGTCAAGGTTGGAATGAGGAAGAACAGAGAGTGCATATAGAGAGTAATGTTAAGTAAAATAGCAACCATATCCTTTACAGTCAGTTTTTTTCTTTTCTCATCCGATGCCTGCCACACAGTGTTCATGTAAAAGTCCGAGTTAGCATGTTAAAGGTTGTCTTAGTAGAATAGTTAATCCAGCACAAAAATTAGAAACATGAGTCTGAATGGTGAGTGTAGGTGAACAATCTCAATATCACAGATCTATTGACTTGTTCTCATCCATAAAGAGCCTGATACAAACAAAATGTTCTGCCTCACAAACATGGGTGGATTGAAATCATCGCCCACACCATCAGTGCTTGCTGGTCAGTAACTCCACCCTCCCTCCTTTTGTGATGTTAGGCTTATTTAAGCTTATTTTTTGGATACATATCATACCTCACACAATGCTCTGTGTTTCACATCCTGTTGGAAAACACTATTTCTATAAGTACCATGTTACAAGCTTATCAGACAGTTACAAATTATGGACTGTGGGTAAGGCTTCGAAGCAATGTTTTTATTGACTATATAGTGAAGTGTAGGTTACGAATCGGAGTATAGGCATTAGGAAGGGTATAGTGTAGGATATTTCTTTACCATAGTAGGCGGAAAAGTGGAGATTTATATTAGTTACAGATAAGGTAAGATAACGAGTGGTGAAATAATATTAATGGCAAGGCAACATAGTGTACAGATGAGTAAAAAACTGATAAATAGACAAGAAGTAACTCACACTAAATTCGCGCTGAGGTTGTTTTGTTCTGTGCTAACCGGTTGATGGGTGACAGGTTCTGTGGTTGTACGACCACTGACAGTAGTCAGTCGATTGTGCGTTTCTTCTGGTGTTTTAGGGTATTTATAAGCGTCGTTTAGCGACCGAGTATTGATAGGTCCAGTGAGTTGCCTGTCTACTTCAATTGAAAAGAATAAGTGAGGGAAAGTATCTAATACAACTACAAGGTAGGGAAATAAGGCGATTCAGTCTATATATGTAGAGAGCCTATGATGTCTGTGTGGGACGTGGATGTGTTCGTTTGCACCAGATCTATGCAGGTGAGGGGTTGATTAATGAGTCTTGCAAACGTATGTAATTTGTCTGCCATGCGTACTTCAGAAGGCAGACTGTTCCATATCAATGCGTACTTGATAAGGAAGAAGTTTTCACGTGTTTTTGATCTGTGTTTTTTAATTTTGACAGTGGATACTTTGTCTCGAAGGTTGTATCCATGTGAGTCTTGGTAGAGAGCTATATTACATGTGGAATAAGTAAGGTTTTTAAGGAGTTTGAAATAAAGAATTAAGTTAGACCTAAGCCTTCTTTTCCAGAGGGGTTCTAGTCCTAAGATATGGCATCTGGATTTGTAGTCAGTGAGTTGGTCATTCTTAAGTATTTTGCGAGTGAAGTCTCGCTGTATTCCTTCCACCTTAAGTATATCAGATAGGCGTAGGTTGGAAAATAAGAACGAGCAGTATTCGACGATGGGTCTTACGCAGGTTTTATACAGGATGATTTTAGTTTCCTTTTGAAAGAAATTACGAAGGATGAAGCCAAGCAATCTCCGCGTTTGAGATGCTTTAGTTGAAATATGTTCAGAGAAGTTAAGACTGTCGGAGTAATGCACCCCAAGGTCAGTTACTGATGTCAGTCTGAGCAGTGGGTTTTTGTTAAGTGCTAGTTTTAGTTTAAGTGACGTGTTACCAATACATAGCCAACCGCATTTCTCTGTGTTGAGCTCTAGCCCCCAGCGTTTGCACCAGTCGTCTACTTTGTTGAGTTCATGTTGGATCGTTTGCATAGTACTTCGTACATCACCAATGTCAGTTTTATAGATGACTTTTAAGTCATCAGCGTAAAGGTAGGTCTTACCTGTAGTAAAGCACTTGCATATATTGTTGATATAAATTATAAAGAGCAATGGACCCAAGACACTACTCTGCACAACACCACTGGTTATTGGTCGAGGTGTAGATGTTGTAGAGTTAAGCTTCGTTATTTGGTATCTGTTTGTGAGGAAAGACTTAATCCATTGCAATAGGGGGTTTATAATTCCAGCTGACTGGAGTCTGTTGATTAGAAGATTATGGGGTACTTTGTCAAAGGCTTTCTTTATATCGAAATAAAGTATAATCACTAGCTTTTTCTGGTCACGTATGCGAGTAACCTCGTTAAAGAAGTCTATCAGACATGTACTACATGATCTTGTTCTAATGAAACCATGTTGTGTTGGGTCTATTAGTTCTTCCTTAAGTAGGTGATCTGATAGTTGACTTTGTATCACTTTTTCCATTATGCGCGAAATAACTGGGGTGATATTTATAGGTCTGTAGTTTCCGAACAGGTTTCTCGGTCCTGATTTGTGTTTGGGAAGAACATACGTTAACTTCCAGGTTTCAGGATATGTACCCGCCTCTAATGATAATGTGTATATTTTGAGCAATAACGTATGTATATCCGGCCCCGACATTTTATAGAGAATTGATGGTATATCATCAACACCAGAGCTCGCATTCGGCTTAAGGGTTTTGATGGCGGTATGTATACTCCTAATGTCAAAGTTTATGGTGCTAATATAGCTTTTGCTTATGCATTTTATGTTAAAATCTGGGGCATTAGATGTATTCCCGTTTTGTGAAAACCATTCACTTAGCAGTTCTCATATGACGGTTTGGTCATAGTACGTCACGCCATCGTGCAGTAAAGAGTGAATGTTGTGATCTTCGTTCTTTCTCATCCGTTTTGCAAGGAGCCGACATAAGTTTTGGACTTTAGATGCAGCTGTGAGCGCAGTACGTTCTTCTGTTTGTTTGTTTTTGTTGTGATGACTTTGCACTCCTTCAAGTACTGAGTATACCTGGTGCAGGGCACTAAAGTCTTTTGATGTAAAGTACGTCTTTCTTAGTTTTCGTAGCTTAGACTTAGCCTTTTGGTTGATGTAGGGAGCAATTGTTTTGAAAGCAATTTTAGAAGGGATGGTAGTGTCTAGTGAAGATTTGGTGGTAGTATTGAATATTTCCAGTGTTTCTAAAAGGTTATCACTGGTGAAGAAAGTGTTCCAGTCAGAATGCTTCATAAGAAACCGAAAGTTACTCCAGTCGGCGTTTGCATAGTCTCTATATTGGAAACACGTATTTAATGTCTTTAATTTTGTGCGCTTGGCAAGAATCGGAAGGGTGCAGAAGACTATTTTATGATCGCTATTATGGAACTTCTCGCCAACCACCATTGATGCTGGTGTGACATTGTGACACAATATTAAGTCAAGAATGTTGTGATTTCGGGTAGGCAAGTTAACATGTTGCTGCCAACCGTGTATGTCTAAGGACCTTAGTATTCCTTCGTAGCACGGTGGGCCAGAATGTGTCTTCCAGTTGATGGTTGGAAGGTTGAAATCACCACAGACAATTTTGTAGGCGAAGTCAAGCGAGGCAGCCTTAGCAAATGACTCACTTATAATGGTGTCAGTCAGACTGGGGGTATTCGGAGCTCGATATATACATCCGATTAGTATTTTACATTCAAGGGTGTGTACAGTAAGCCACATCGAATCTGGTACTTTACTGAGGATATGATCACTAAAGATTTCCGTCCTCATGTTTTTTGATGCATATATGAGACAACCGCCACCCTTCTTGGTGACTCGTTCACAGCGGAAGAGCTCATACGTGTCTATTTGGAGGTACGTGTCTGTGATATCGGAAGACGACCAACTTTCCGTTATCAAAACAAGTGAGGGGTTGTGTAAAAGTAATAGGGCGCGTAGTTGAGTCATCTTATTCTGAATAGATCGGGCATTAATTAACATTAGTGTCAGGAAGGATGAGTGTTTGTCTAATAAAATGGTGTGCTGTAAACCCTGTGGTTTGTCGCTTTTATTATGAGAAGAGGAAAAAGTGGGAGTATTGGCTCTACGTTCTTGTTTGTTTAGTTTAATACTAGCATAGTTAACGGGAGAAAGGTGGTTGTAGGTTAGTTTGGCGAAAGAAGTATGTTCACGAGTGTTGGGTAGAATCGTGTGAGTTAAATGGATAGGCGGTGTATTCGGGGGCTGATCATGTTCCGTCAAGGAGCTTTTAAGACTAGAGACAGTTATCGACGGTGATAAAGATGTGTCACTCCCCATCAGGTCGGAGTATATAGAAAGTGGTCTCAGAATAATGGAATTGTCGCCCTCAACATTTGGAGACCCCATAGCAATGCTGTTGAGGGGGAGAGAGATAAAAACGGATGAGGTGGTGTGTGTGACAAATTAGGGGAGATCAGAGAGTTATAAAGGGTGGTTTGGTTCTGGTATTTAGAATCGATAGGTGGGTCCTCAAGCAGGCCAACATTATGGTTGTCTCGTGTGCAGTGGGGTGTTCTACTCCTATTACGGGTAGTTAGCGGAGTTGTACGTTTCAAATAACTATTGCATGATTGTCTGACATTGTTGCCGGGGATGGTGTTCCTGTTGTGTGGGCTGTGCTGATTCCTGTAACCTGCATGTTTCAAGCTATATGGCTTATTGGCGTCATGTGTAAGTGTGGTTTTTGTCGGGCGTAACCTCACGTTAGGATATGGGGGTACTGCCAGTTCATTATGCTTGTTGTAATGCATTCGACTACTATGAGTAGGCGCGTGTTGTGTATTGAGAGATCTGGAATACTTATGGGTGTTTAGAGAGAATTTGGTATTATTTCGCATTACAGTGTTTGGGTGGTTATAGCTATCAGAGCGATTGATGTGAGGCTAGGGTTTTGGCTTTTCATCAGAGCCACAAGAAGAGTGTTTTGAAACTGTAGATGCATAGGTGGGTGGGCATTTTGTTGTAGTTGAGTGTTTGGGTTTAGGGTGAATGGTTACAGCTGCCTGGTGTCTAGTCTTGTTCTTAGGACTAGTAGCAGTATGCGGCGTGCCTCCGTTTTTGGGAGGGGTGGGGTATGGTGTTTTAGGGATAGCGCTATGGCCAACGTTGTAACTGCCGCTACCACAGGCTGGAATGATTGTTTTGCACTTCATTGGAGTTTCGACGTTGGATGGCAGTCTTGTCATGGGTGATTCTAACTTTCTTAAAGGTTGGAATGCGCCTCAGTAAAGACTGGCTTTTAAGAAGGTGGTTGGCTTCTGTGATACTACCAAACTGAAATAGAATGGGACAAGAGGCTTTAGTCTGTGTTTTACGTAATCTTCTCGCTACACACCAAGATTGCGACAGTCCACATTCTTGTAGTAGAGTATTTTTAGCAAGCTTTAGATTCGTACTATCAGGTACATTATACGCAATGACATTGTGCATACACTGAAGTCTTTTCAGCACTTCAGCTGATATGTGGTCAATTATTTTTTCAGTGTTTTTTATAATTTCGAGATCAGGATTTTCCGGAACACTGATTAGGTATTTATACGGTAATAGGTCTTGAATAGTTTGGGTGAGGCTAGATTTTATTTGACTGCTTTTAGAACTATCACTGGTGAGACTATTAGAGTTTATATCAACATTATTATGGTTCATTTGGTTGCATAAACATTTGTTGCAACTGTCTACCGGGTGGTCATCTTGTGCGTACTTGGTTGGGGGATAAGGCATATGTTTGGGTGAGTAGTCGAGATCTACATTATTAGGCTGGCTACTGTAAGTGAGCTTATGTGCACTCTGTTGGCCATTACACAGGATGACCGATTGTGGATTTATTGTGTGTATGGGGTCAACCGCACTGTCTAAATACCGCTCATAACGTGTGATGTGTGGGCTGTCAAATGATGTCGGGGTAGGCGGTAGGTGATTACTCTTATTTATATCTACAAGCGAGATGCAATGTAGTGACAGGTCATGCCCAAGTACATGTTGCACGTCTAGTGTAGCTGTAGGAATATCAGAGTATGATGCAGACTGATCAGTGTGTTTAGAAAGCTTCACATTATCCTCGTGAGTGGTGGATTTAAATCTTTTGCACGTGCTATGAGCATCAGGAGAGATTATGTGTTTTTTAGATGACCTGGACATTATTAGAAGTAATGTAAATATAAATTTTGTATTGGGTGAGCAGCGACTGCTGTATCTTTACTTACTAGATGTGTAAAGTTTTATGGTAGAGTCAGATCAATATTTGCTAATAGCTAATATATTAACGTTAGTGAAAGAGGAAAGGTGGACAGCGTGTGAAATAGTGAGCTTAATGTACTACGTTGAATCACAGGATTGGGTGTCAAATTAATAGAGCCCTATCAGAAATGAAGTATTTTTTCACTAATAAATGTTGTTAAATTGGAAGGAAACACTAATAATAATAAAAAGTATAACCACGTGAAAAAAAGTTACAACCTTCAAAAGAAGCGCCTTACTTTTATCAACGATGAGGTTATCGACTGAGTAAGCTACGTTGAGTTCGCTGGTCGAAAGTATGGAATGTGTGAGGTTCCTCATCGACGTGGTTCGCCACGTTAGTTTCGTCATCGAGTTCATTGCATTTAGCGTAACTGCACCTGACTCCAATTAGATAGTGTGTTATCGAAATATACAAGCGACCATTCCTAGTATATCATCATCGACTTAACTAATGTTAGTGAACAGCAGAACTGAATAATTTAAAAACATGAATAGATTTTGCATACGTGTATTTTATGCACTGATTGACTTGAACAGACAATCATCGAAAGGAAATGGAGAAGGGTGGGCGAGGCAAGACGAAAAGACACGCAATGGAGGAGAGTGAGCCAACGCCTTTTAATCAAGCGTGACTCAATATTTATAGTCAGAAAATAGGTTAGAGACACAACGAATAGGGCTAGTAATTAACGCACATACGATCTTATAAAATGTTCGGGATTAACTAACGGATAATTACCAAGATCAAAATGTGGCCTGGGAAGAATGAATAGATTGGTCTGTCCAGAAGCTTGAATAGACTGTGTCGGCTTGACATGGCCTCAACCACTACAAAGCCTTCTCTAAGGAATGCAAGTAATAACCAAAACCAGTTACAGAATAAATTAACGTTAACTACCTCCACATAGCTACCTCAAGAGTGTCCAGAGGTGACACATGTATGCGAAACAAATGAAGAAGAACAACAATACATGAATATCGTACAGACGAGGAAAAATGAAAATATTGGCACATGCGTATGAGAGATTTTATAAGCGTGCAACAGTTAAACATGGATTTATGTTACGACTGTTTGGGTGAAAAAAAAGCGGTAACATGAGCGATTGAAAATACCGTGAAGTCAGAGTATGGAATATATCTCTCTATCGACTTGGTCATCACATAGTACATTTGCTGGATGAAGTTTTGTAGGATTTTTATGTCTTGTGGTGCATTCGCACTTCGTTTTACCAGAAAATCCGTGATGATGAAGAAATGAATAAAGTCAATAGTTAGTACCTGATAAGATAACACCCACTTGTGAGTTGCAAAGTTTTAAATGTCTATTCATAACCATATTAACAATGACCTCAAGGATTCACCACACATCCTGCCAGCTGCTTTCAGCACTCTGCCTAATGAGCTTCCTAAGGAGTGGAAAAATCTAATACTTTCCGGCCACCACATATGACTGGAAGTCGACTGTTGAGAGGAGTAATAGCAAATTCAATGAGTTCATCAGCATAAATAGATACTGCGGATGACGTGCAGTCCGGATTAATGTACGTGTTGGTAATGCAAATGTACTTGAGTTTATCCAAGTGTTTCGGATATCATCTCAAGGTTGAACAGTCAATAATGTCTTTCAAAGCCCAATACTTACGAAATTAGGTCGATTCCAGTTCACATTTACGAATGCACCAACACTGCAGCCAGATATGTTTCTATTGCTTTATCTATCATGACGATAAATATTGAAACTGCAGAGGTTAATAAGTCTCAAAAATGAAAGTTCTTTAATTCCTCCACCTTGGTGCTGACCTCATTGGTCCTAATGGACATACCCTAGCTGAAGTCACATGGTCGCGCATTTGCACCAGGTCACGTATGGGTGCACCGTTATTAGACTAAACGCTTATCAACACAGCATACTCGTCTTTTAACCATATCTTTGAGCCCCTTTTCTGTCTAAATTCTGATCCCACTGGGTTGAAATCCTTCGATTATAAAGGTCTTGAAATAAAGGCGTTGTCAAACTCCGAATACCTGTAGCATCTTTAGGGTGAGGCCAACATAATGTGTGAGTCTGTTCCTCGTTATAACGTTACATATTGTTTTTGAATGGTTTTTGGGCATTTTTCGCCCATCAGTATGTTTATTTTTATTATGATGTGGCAGACAAGCAAACCGTTTCAGACGCTCTCGTCTCTCACCTTTCAACTCATGCCTTCTTAGCACAAAAATATCGGAGCCTGGTTGTGTTACCGAGAGGCTGACAGTGTGATAGGTTCACGTGTACAGTTTCTCGCAGTAGCGGAGGCACCGCCCTATTATTTCTACGGGTACGTCATACCTAGTATGATTACTACTTATGTTTCTTAGTCTACACTTGAGAAAAAACAAACCGTAAACGTGGAGACCCGACCGATCGTCAAATGTCAGATTAACTCTTCCGCGAAATCGAATTGCAGCATGGCTTAGTAACGGAAATGTAGCTGCGTACTCGAAAGATCACTGGTAAACGGATATTTGAGGCAGCTCTTCTTATCTAAGCTTCCCCAACTGTGCAAGCGTTTCTCTCCTCATTTTAAAATAACCTCGTGGACGAACTTACTGCATAAGTCGACCGGATCCTGAAGATCACCAGAACTCTTAGCTTCGAGTTTTACTTGGTCAAAGAAAAGCCATATACGAAACAATAAGACATAACAGATCTCTGTTTCTCCATTGGCACGCGTTAACGCAATTGTAACCAGTGAACAGAGACGTCCATTATACACCACTTATGTGATGGTGAAGGTTATTTGTCTCGTCTACACTGGCTCAGAAGTAAGTGCTCTTCCCGTGAATTCCAACGACTGTCTTCATGAACCGGCCTCAAACTTACCGATCGTTACAGACTGTAAGATATATACTTATCCTTATGTGGGTTTCCGCAAACCCATTCACTGGATTTTCGTTGATGAAAATGTTTCTGATCGTGCCATTGGTATAGGCCTGCTACGACATGATAATAATATATTTCTGCAAGGGCAGGTACACGCCATTTTTACAGGCATGATCTACAGGTTACAACATATACTGGTTCACAGTATGCATCCCAAGCAGGGTTGTTCAGTAAATATAATCTATAAAAGTTGATAGCAGTTCATTCGTTCATATATACCGTGTTCTCTTCAAAATATTTTCCAAAGGGGCATCGCATCTACGTTACATACCAGATCCAATCTTGAAAAAAATTGTATTAGGATTTTGGTTGTGCTAAGTATTTATCCAATGCAGCCTTTTAAGTTTGTAGTTATTATAAAGTAGATTTGTGGAACGCCTGGTGCAAGCTATGACCTTGGGAAAACGCGTACTTGGAGCTTGACAAACAGAGGCTGATGGAAAAAAATTCTAAGGCATGTTCATAGGACTGCAGTTTCTGGTTCCAGGCTTTGTCCAATCACGGTCAAACGTATAATTGACTCATACCACCAAAAAACAGTGGATATATACCCCTAGCTTTACAAAACTTGACGAAAACTACTTCAAACAAACGGCAGTGTTACACACAACAGTACAACTACAGGGCGACCTGTATTTTCGTAAACGCACCAACTGGCTCATAAAAAGCCAAGGTTGGTAAAAAACGAATTCTAATACATGATAGACTTGGGCATCATCCAATCGTCAGAAAGCTCATAGGAATTTCTTTTGCACATGGTCCTTTATAAGGATGACATTAATTGGCGCTCAACTGATGATTATCGGTGAATGAATAGGAAAACCACTTCGGATCGTCACCGTTTGTCAAACATCCATGAAATAACAGCTATCTTAAGAGGCATGGTTGTTTTCTGGAAAAGGTATCTGGCCGAAGCATGTAACCGAATTTCTGTGACTGCGGACGACATTCCTCAGACGGCGATCATCATCTTTTTCGGACTCACATGTCCTCTGGTGTAAGAAACTCTGCACAAACTTTCAGAGGTTCGTTGATGACGTAACGAGAGTTTTGAACCCATTAATACGTTCGTACATGACTGCTTGGTCGCAAATTTGAACAAAGAATCTCATCTCCATCAAATGGACGCTGTTTGCGAGTGACTTTCGAAACTTTGAATTGGCGAAAACATCTGGTAATACAGATTCGGGACTGACTCCCTGTATCTTCTCAGACACACCATTGATGTTCAAGACATCTCACCTCTGAAAATCAAAGTGGTTGGCTATTCCACATTACCCAGAACTGACCACAAGTAAGAAATTACGCTCATTTGACGACATTGTAAGTCTCTATCGACACTTCATACTGGGATGTGGTTCCCTTATAGGATCCTTAACAGACCAACTCCGAGGGAATGTGAAAATCATCAGCATGGACGACAACGCAAAAAACATATTCTCCACAGTTAAAGAAATTATCACAAAAAGGAACTATGCACTGATATCAGGACATCAAAACGCCCATCAATATTGCCGTAGGCGCATGGAACTTCAAAATCATGGGAGTCATACAGCAATGGATAAACAGCAACGAAGAACCTTTGGTACTCTTTTCGAGAAGTTCATAAGACAATGAAACAAATTATGACAATCTCGTCAAGGAACTTCTAGCTATGTGTTGTACTGTACGGCACTTTCAACACTCTATGTAAAACCGAGAACTCATCCCGTTTACTCATCACAGACCTTTTGTATTCTCTATAAGATCGTCTGCAGTCTAGCACTTTCCTAGAGAGATTTGAAATTTGAACGAAATATCTCAGCTCATTTAGGATGTACACCATGCTTCTAAGGCTGACAACATAGTTGCAGATATCTCGTCTCGTTTGACTTCTTTGCATAGTTACCAATACATCAACACTTTTAAACACGCCCAAATTAAAAAAAACAACTCACTGTTCTTCGCTGACCCTTGACAACTCAGAAATTACTAATCAAACAGATTGCAACGGGCAACTTTACTGTGTGATGCATCTTCAGGTAGGGTTCGTCCAGTCGCGAAATGTCTTTAATATATTGAACAGGAATACTCATCCAGACTTTCCGGAAACCATCAAGCCCATGGCAGGATGATTTTGCTGACCTGGTGTGAATCAAGGTGTGATGGAGTATAAGTGCTCTTGTGTAAGCTAGGGTGACTAGACGAAACAAGTGTCACTGGCCTCGTTCGCCACTTTCGATGCTTGTTTCGACCCTGTTCATTTCGACTTAGATGTGCCCTAAGTGGACTTACATTAATACTCTTATCTCGTATCATCTGTGGAGCGCTTCACACGATAGCCGGAAGCAGTACTAATCAAGGGCATTTCTGCCCAAAAGATAGTCCGCTCATCTGTTGAACGATGGGTTTCAAATATCCACTGCCCTCAAACTACTGCCACAGTCATGAACACCGTTTCAAATCCAGATTTTTCGATTGTCTTACTACATCAATGGGAATCCCACGATTCGAAAACATCGTTTACCACTAACAACTTAGCACTGTATGTTTAAAGATTTACTCAGATGCAAACGTTTCACAATGGATTGATGATCTTTCATCCATGTTAACTAGTATTCGCAATGCAGTGAAATCTGACACTGGATACACAACAACACAACTCGCTTATAGAACGGCATTCAGACTTCAAGGGTAGTTTGTGGAACATTCATCTTCCTAGAGAATATAGATCTAAACTCTCACGAAAAGGCCTACAAGAACTGTGTGTACAGTTTAACCTGTTTTGACTCGACTTAGGTCAACTGATGTGTACGTTTCAAAGTAAGGTTTAGCCGAAGAATAACTGTCTGGGTAGTTTAGACACGCGATATCGCACTGTTGAAACCAAAACAAGGGGATTGGGAAAATAGCGGTTCTAAATTTCCTTATAAATACCAATGTACATTAATACCTAAACAAATAATACCACTCAGTTATTCAACCAATAAATGTTCCCTTAATAATCGATCTAAATTAAAATAAATATACAAATTGATAGGGAATGTAAGAAAATTACGGAGCGCAACAAAAAAGGTGTTTCCAATTCTGGGAAAGTGCTTCAATTCACAATCAGAGGTGGAAAAATTAATATGGCTGCTGTCAAGAATGAGTATCAACTAAAAAAATATAAATACAGGTACGGAAGAAACACAGAATCTCAGTGAAAGCAAAAAAATGAGAAAACTATATTGAAATAAAAGATTACCATCTCAATTGGCGTCAAAAAGGCCAACAAAATGTTCAACTAAAGAAACCAATAAGACCAAGTCACAAATGTTTTCATGGAAGGATTTTCACACACAAAAGCTTCAAACTGGATCTTACAGTCCGTTTTATGACATAGCGCGCACGTTTTCGTACACCACGATTTATTACGCCGACCACTTAAAAGGCATACGAAAGAAATTTCATAGACGTTCATCTCAAAGCTAATTACCATACCATCGTTAAAATAAACTCATGATAACGCAGGAAGTGACAGCCTTAAAGCCGTTAATTTAGAGGGAAATCCTAACTAAGTTAAATTTCCTCCTGAACAATCGAACTGTGCTAGCCTTACGATTGCGAAGCCACCCTCAATAAACAACAATCACGATTGTACTTCTCTGGCTTCAAAAAACCAACCGAAAATAACACTCTGTAGGAATGGTAAGGTTTCCAGAATACATAAACGACAGCTGCATGTAGGACATAGGATAACTTTGTTTTGTCTTGATTTTTGCGTCTGTTAATTACTTAGTTGCATTTTAGTTTTTATGTTAGAACGCGAACATAAAAAGGTAATCGTTTCTCGTCTTATATTACTTATACATGTGAATATCTTATTTTTCCAAAAAAATCTGAAAACCTAACATTTTGTTTGAAAAGTTTCTCTCTGTCGCATAGTAAATATCCACATATTTATCAGAATTTTTAACGCAATTTTATTCTTTGAGCAAGTACGAGTGTGTTTCAATATGTGGCTGCATTCTCAAGTTTTTGTCTTTTTAGGCTGGCTAGGAAATTTGATTAACTATCAAATATAATGAACTGAAATATTTCCCGCATATTTTTCGATATTTTGTATCACATGGCTCCGTATAGTAAAGAAGGGAGAGCATATGCTGCTGGACATAGCAAGCTATCAGAAGGGTATCTACCGACAGCAAGCCTGTTTGATCAAAACTTCTGACTGGTCACATCCTAGGGTTATTACTGCTTATCTCAGGGTGCAGTAACGGCAAATAAATCTCCAAAATAAATGGTTTTATCCAGGATATTTGTAATATGCACTAATCAAGTTCTTCATCGAAAAATACCAGTGTGGCTATACTGCTGAGCTAGGCATGTTATTTCGTTTAAATTCTTCAAATTAGGTGTACTCTTTTGTTGCGATATTACAAACCTGAAGGTCGTGTAACCAGAATTCGTAATCAAATGTGTTGGAAGGGTTCATCTTTGATGTGTGTCAAGTGTCTATTGTTGTGTTTGAATGTCATATTTATACTTGTTGGGCTATCGTCTATCGTAATAGCCTGTTGGGCCTTATTTTGGCCTCAAATATTTTTGGATATTATGGGACCTCATTTGTTAAGAATATCAGCATATTCAACTATATCCATTGGAGGAGTTATTTTGCTACTCTCAATTTTAGGATGCGCAGGTGCTGCACTTGAAAATCGCTGTATTTTGGTTACGGTATAGAAGAGATTTTTGTAATATCCTATCTCAGTTCTTCACATTACTTTGTGGCTTGTTCATGGCTTGTCTAGTTATTGGAACTCTAACAACTGTTTTCAGAAGAGACGTAAGTGTCTCTTTTTGACTTCGCCAGAAATTTTTAAAATTGTTTTTGACAAACAAGCCATATGTCATGTGCTGTCGATGAAAGTCAATTTTTTAATTAGTCTGTTAGCAAAATACATGGGTTGCATCGCGCTTGCCCTAAAAATATTTTGCTGAGCATCACACTCAAAAAGTAAATAAAAATACCGTTTTCGAAAACCTGTCTGTCTCAATTTTTATATATCCATTTCGAAACGACAGTATTTAAGAATACGTGAAATTATAGGTTGACAGTCAGTATGGTGCATTACGCATCTCAGTATTCTCTGAAAATTCGTTAGATTTTATTTATCCTCTTTAGGTAAAAAATACTTGCTTAAAAGTTATTATTAAAAATCACCGACAATATTACTTCGATGCACATAGTGAAAATAAGTTTATAAATGTTTGTGACTAGTTTTTGGGAAATCAATAAAACCAAAGAGCCTGTTGCAACTTTTAGGCTGTAGGCTTTCTAATAATTGAAGCCATTATCAAAAAAACAATTTGAGTATCTCGAAAAATTGCGCTTTCTATCGTCCAACCACTTAATTACGTTTCGTCTGTGTTTACGAAATATTGCTCAGACAACATTTTTATATACAACATGCAATAAGGCTGAAATCGATGTTTTTGGTTTATTTCAATTCAAACATGTGGAAGGATATTTGATGGATCAGCTTTTGTGTTTTCATGAAATAAATTTATCCGGACCGTAAAGTCAATGCTATCAAGCCAAGAATATGACTCATAAACTCTTTAAGTGATCAAAACGAATTAAGAAAACAATCAGTCACCCAGTAAACTTGTGAAAAAAAGGTGATTTCGTTTTGCGATTCTAGAATGTTGTCGGCTTCTACCACCTATCCATTGATCAAAATTTTAAAGCTCCCGATGATTTTTACCCTTTTCAGTTCTTAAGTCAACATAAAAACATCTCATCTTTTTTGAGAGAAGGAAGCTTAAGCTTTAAAAGGCTTTACGGCCTGACAAAATTTGTAAAGAAACAGGCGAATGTAACTCTGCATCCCAGCTGATTACCAATTTATTTGCTCATCCATTTATTTTAATTCAATTATGTTGTCGCTTCGATTAATATTGGTAAAACTAATAGTAGGACCTAATATGTCATCAATATGAGCTCGTTTACAATGATATTATCATCAAAAGACACAGAAATACGTAAATCACAATAAAGCTAATGTGAATAAACTTTAGGCATTTATCGTTTATGGATGGCACTACGAAGAAAGTATCACATGAATAGATTCTTATTTTTTGTATAATCTTTAGATCATATGATAAATATGTCTAGAAATGTAAGAATACGATATATGCGACCTTACTTGCTGTTCTACACTACGCTTAAGGTAAGAGTGCTTTTGGTGATATAAACAGCAAAGATTTTTAAGTGCTTGAAGTAAACTGGTAACTTATTTCATCTTTTGCTTATGATTTAATAAAAATATACTACTTAATTTGAAATTATTTGTCGAATTTCAGTTAATTATACTCATGGTTAATCGGATGAGTGTTGCCGTGCAACAAGATTATGGAAATTCAGACTTCTGGACAGAGCTACTCGACCTTCTTCAGTCAAGGGTGAGTTAACGGTAATTCAACAAAGTGATTACGTCTTCTTATATCTTTCATAGTTAGCAGTAGAGCATCAGTGTTTTATTACTAATTATACCAAAAGCCTTGTTAACTTCACAAGAGAGTTTAGGCTAGACCATCATTGAAAACGTGGAAGTACTGAACGGCTGTTTCGTCTTAGTATGAGGCTCCTTAGCAGTGTGCATCCACGATCAACTCGTGGATTAAACTGTAAAAATACCACAAATCCTTGTATTGATGAAGCTTTTTTGTTTCAAATATGGAATTAAAACGAGGTTAGCTGAGTATTTAATTATTTCATTTAAGTGATTCACAATAAAATATCCACTTACGATATTTCTAGTAACTGTAGATTGCCCATATGGTTGTGTGGTACGACAGTCCTAGTTAACTTAGAGCGAAACACCATTTACACATGTCTCAAGAAGCTAAAGTTTTTTCTTTGTATATAACTTAATAGGTTGAAGTCTCAAATATGCGACTTTGTCATAAAAACTGATAAATTCTGCCATACACAAAGTAATAGACTGATTCAAAATTTTGGCTCTGTATATCTTTACTACGGTCGACAAATTGTCTTGATAATTGATTGTCATTAATTTTTCTTGCTAATACAAGTGTTACAGTCAAATATTCGCCACTAAAAACACTTACTGAAAAAATGTTTCATGGTCAATTATTAAATTTAACTTTGAAAATAATTTGCTGATAATGAAAGGTTAGCTGTTATAGTTATTGAAATGAAACTTCGTTTTAACAGAATGAGATTGAAAATATCTATCTATTGTATTCAAGTAAGTAAGACATATTTGGGTAATCTAAAGGGGAAACCAAAATCCGTATATTTTCGTTGGACTTTAAGATCTGTCTTTTTTACGAAAGTAACTCGAAAAACCTTAGTAAAAGCGCTGATTTAAATAAACATATTTTTAGAAAAGATAAGAGATGAATATCAGGTTTTATCAATCAACGTCAATCATAAATATCTCTTGTAGACCAGGCTAACTCATAAATAATTCTATAAAAGTGTAATGTTTGGCAAAAATAATCGAGATATTTACATTATTATATTGTGGTTATGTTCGTGAAAATCTAGTGGTGTTGATCCATAATTATTGTTAACGGATTTTAAATTTATTTAATGCTATAAGTAATCTGAGGACCATTAGACGTTTTTGTAAAAAAAGCGTATTTACAAGATAGAGTTCTGATTGAAATCATGAATGGATCAATGTAAGAACATCATTAAAAACCTGGAAACACTGGGCTGCCGTTTTGTCCTGGTATGGCATTACTCATCAGTGCACATCCACGATCCCCTTCGCAGGATTCAAACCTAGTACCTTCGGTTTTGCTTAACCTCTAGACCACGGAGCCAACATCTAACGATGTTAATGTCTAACGTCAACAAGGATATATATGTTCATTACCCATTTTTTTGCCACATCATTCGCATGTTATTCCTTATGTCTTATTTTATCCTCTTTTATTTATAACAACCAATTTAGTGTCTTTCGGTCAGCTGTTTATGCAAAATCCCAACATTCTATTTTTTTGTCTATGTGGATAATAGTAGTTCTGTTGATATATGATTAAAAAATAAGATCAAATTTAAAAACGTTAATAATGTACTAGTCTTACAAATAAAAATAACTAATCAAATAATTAAATATTTTACCTTAAAATAAAATTAATATTACTAGTTCTTGTAATTATTATCAAATAAAAGACAATTAAAATTGATTAACAATTAATATTATTCATTGTAAGTAGTATTAATTTAATTATTTAACTAAATTATTTGATGAAAATATATATCAGAAGAGGTTTTACGGATAGTATAGTTATTTCAATGGTTGAGATCATGAGTGAATTTAAGCTAGACTACCATGGAAAACTTGGAAGCACTGAACGGCCGAAAAAAGATATATATGAGAATTGAAAAAAAATATCAAAATAATTTCAGCAATTTGTAGACTTTAGAAGCAAAGATGGATAGTGAGTAGCAGTGGAATCCAGGACGCGCGTTTCGTCCTATCTGGGACTTGTCAGCTGGATATACCTGCGTTTCAGAGTTGATGTTCATTCTGGGACTTCAATCCAGTACCTTTTGCTTCAAACGCCATTGCGTTATCCACTCAGCTACTGAGTCCTGATAGCCACTTGTTTGTGCAATGGGGTGAAGTTTAAACTCAGTTGGTGTTGTTTACTTGTATCTTCCTATTGTTATTTAGAACTGCAATTGATCAGTCTCTCTCTGCTAGCCACTATCCATCTTTGCTTATAATGCTTGTGAATTAAGACTATATCGAGTCAATACACACAGTATGCACATATGATAATAAGTGACTGATCAATTGCTGTCCTAAACATCAATGGGAAGATTCAACCAAACAATACCAAGTGAATTTATAGACTATTTGTTTTTCAAGTGGAAATTAAATTCCATTAACAAATTATCAAAATCCATTTTTACTGACTATATTTAAAATAAAAATGTCTAGACTGTTAGTATTTTAAGCCATTATTATGGCTTATTCTTTATTAATTGATATATTATTATTTTTCAATATAAAGAAGCCGCCTATTATCGAGTAATAATGATAAAACTCATTATGAATTAATTGGAGTATATAACAGTTACTTGTAATAAACGGAGTTAACCTCATAATCATTTCTTAACATTCTCTTTATTAATAAATAATTAGAGTTGTTTGAAATGACATAATTATACAGTAAACTGGGGCGGCATAATAATGAATAATTCATATAAAATTCAGTCTCTAAGTTGGAGGTTTGAACTACATTTTACCCACTTCCGTTTAAACGGCCGTGTAGCATATACAAACCATTTGACTAGTTCATCATAGGATAAACATTATTTCATCTATTTTAAGCAAATATAAAAGTTTCCAGATTAAAGGCTGTTTGTTTCTCACTTGTGTAGGACTCTTTAAAAATTTCACTTTGATCGACTTAATGCAAATCATAGAAAGAAACAGGTGGATACAAGACATATACAAGAGTTAACATAAAATTTACCCATGAAATTGATCTCTTCCTGGTCTATTAACCAGTACTAGTTGATTAACAATGGACCGATCGGCGTATTCAGATTTAACTTCGCACTGATCATACAGCTGTGCTGAGTTTATTCTCCTAATAAAGCCACTGTTGAGGCATGAAAATTATTTTACTTCTGGTAATACATTACTTTTATTAATTGGGCTGTTTAATTTAATCGCTCTAAATCGAGTAAAGTATATAATTTAAAAGTGATTAAATTGAAACCCATCAAAAATATGCTTGAAAAACCATTATAATTAAAATAAGATTTCATTTTGGTAGCAAAGATCAGATAAAATTATGTTAGGACATATCAAAATGAGCTTTCTACCCATAGTGCTCTACGAAAGCTATATCAGCCAAAGGGAAAAAAACTGTCAAGCTGGTTTGTTTGGATTAAGACATTATTTTTAATCATTTAAATCGATAATCAAAATTAAAATCTAAATGACTAGTAGGTTTGCTTAGTTTCAGGTTTTTTTTTCAAGAGCTTACCATCATCTAATTTATTAAAGTTATAATTTTTCACTACTAAGTCTAATTGTAGGAGTCGAAACCTTTAAATTAAATGATTACTTGAAAGATAACATATCATCACTTAATACCAGAAATTGGATTTTGTGGCTTAACAATAAAAATATGGATTGTGCAAAGCAAACTTTTCCAGTTTCAAGATGAGAGTCGTTACTAGTATTTCTAATGAGTCAGCCGAATATGCTTGGAATTTTATGGTTGTTTAATGAATATTAAATTATGTGGGAATCTTTTCCCAAATATGTTGTAATCAACCATATTTTTGACCTGGTATTTGGAAATTAATGATATGGACTGATCTAACAAATAAACAGGCTGTTAGTGGAATACAAACATCTAAAATACTGTTTTCAATACATAAGTAACAAGTACATTGTACTTTAATCAAACAGATGGCTTGTAGATTTTTTGGACAAATAAACTTATCGTAAATTGTTAATAATACCTACAAGTTTTAATCCTCATAGATCAAATTATGAGTCAATTGAAGCTAGACCACCATCGAAAACCTGGAAGTACTGGACGGTCGTTTCGTCCTATTATGAAACTCCTCACCAGTGCGCATACACGATCCCGAACTCACGAGATTCGCACCAAGGACCTACCAGTCTCGCGCCAGAGCACTTCACCGATAGACCACTGAGCCGGCATCCAACGGTGTTAATGTCTAACTTCAACCAATCCACGATATACTCACTAGTGACTGACTGCAAGAGATATTTCCTTGAGTTCTAGTGGAAAGCAGTGATCAGTGGAGTTCTACGAAGTCTGTTGTACTAATATCAATTCATTGCAGACTATTGGTGAATGGTTGCTCAAATTTCATGGATTGGTTGAAGTTAGATATTAACACCGTTGGTTGCCGGCTCAGTGGTCTATTGGTTAAGTGCTCTGGCGCGAGACTGGTAGGTCCTGGGTTCGAATCTCGCGAGGCAGGATCGTGGATGCGCACTAGTAAGGAATCCCATAATAGGACGAAACGACCGTCCAGTACTTCCAGGTTTTCGATGGTGGTCTAGCTTCAATTGACTCATGATTTCAACTATGAAAATATTCTTTGCACGAATCACAGTTAAGTTGGAACTTAATCGTTTCACTTCAATCATGAATAGAAAATATTGCCCAAGTATCATAGACATTATATACTTTAATAATTATTTGATTGTCCATATGGCTGTATATAGGTAATTAAGGGGAATAATTTGATAAAGTTTAATGTTATACAACATCTATTGAGTCATATCCTTAGTATCGTTTCACCTGTTTAGATAAATTAAGTAATTAAGAGTAGAATATTTGATTAGTTTACAGATAATTTTCGGTACATATTTAAACCTACAAACTATCAGTTAGAACTAAATTCAGTTAGTATTGTTTGTTTGAATCTTCCCACTGATGGTTTAGGACTACAACTGGTCAGTCTCTAATTGGCATATGTGCATACTGTGCGTATTGCCTCGATATAGCCTAAATTCACAAGCATTATAAGCAAAGATGGATAGTGGATAGCAGTGGAATCCAGTTTGACGCGCGTTTCGTCCTATTTGAGACTCGTCAGCTGGATGTACCTGCATCTCAGAGTTGATGTTCACTCTGGGCCGAGTGGATAACGCGATGGCGTTTGAAGCGAAAGGTACTGGGTTCGAGTCCCAGAGTGAACATCAACTCTGAAATGCAGGTTCATCCAGCTGACGAGTCTCAAATAGGACGAAACGCGCGTCAAACTGGATTCCACTGCTATCCACTATCCATCTTTGCTTATAATGCTTGTGAATTTAGGCTATATCGAGGCAATACGCACAGTATGCACATATGCCAATTAGAGACTGACCAGTTGTAGTCCTAAACCATCAATGGGAAGATTCAAACAAACAATACTAACTGAATTTAGTTCTAACTGATAGTTTGTAGGTTTAAATATGTACCGAAAATTATCTGTAAACTAATCAAATATTCTACTCTTAATTACTTAATTTATCTAAACAGGTGAAACGATACTAAGGATATGACTCAATAGATGTTGTATAACATTAAACTTTATCAAATTATTCCCCTTAATTACCTATATACAGCCATGTGGACAATCAAATAATTATTAAAGTATATAATGTCTATGATACTTGGGCAATATTTTCTATTCATGATTGAAGTGAAACGATTAAGTTCCAACTTAACTGTGATTCGTGCAAAGAATATTTTCATAGTTGAAATCATGAGTCAATTGAAGCTAGACCACCATCGAAAACCTGGAAGTACTGGACGGTCGTTTCGTCCTATTATGGGATTCCTTACTAGTGCGCATCCACGATCCTGCCTCGCGAGATTCGAACCCAGGACCTACCAGTCTCGCGCCAGAGCACTTAACCAATAGACCACTGAGCCGGCAACCAACGGTGTTAATATCTAACTTCAACCAATCCATGAAATTTGAGCAACCATTCACCAATAGTCTGCAATGAATTGATATTAGTACAACAGACTTCGTAGAACTCCACTGATCACTGCTTTCCACTAGAACTCAAGGAAATATCTCTTGCAGTCAGTCACTAGTGAGCATATGATTAGAGATCAGAAGGGGTTTTGTGGAGAATTTAGTATTTTCATATACTAAATTCTCCACAAAATCCCCTTTGATCTAAAAAATATTTAATAGATTGTTTTAACTAAATCATATCATAAAATATGAAAGTGTTTATGTGTATAAAATATGGTGTGAACATTTCGAAGAGACTGAAAGATATATTAAGATAAGATTAATTCTTTCAATATAATCACTTCATATACAAAAAGAGGTAAATTAAATTTAGTCAAGAAATAGAATACACAAGATATACTTAATAGTAGTAAAAATGAACAAGTTGATTGATTTGACTTCAAGGCAATTATACAAACGTTTTTAGACATATATGTAGTAATATGATTCAATGGTTGACTTTCACTTTAGATAAATGCTATCCTCAGATTCAAAGAAATTTTACAAAACAGGGTAACTAAATAATAGTTTTGTGCTTACTAATGACTGGCTTCAAAACTGACTTGTCAAAGTTTGATTTGGGGGCTATGACCTGTAAATATGATGAGTTTGATAATATGCAGCCAGTAAATGACTGGTATAATGCAATTGGTTGATAACTATACAAAGACAAATTTCATGTTTGCCCAATCCCTGAATACTGATTACATTCTATCGACCAATTTGTAATGTGACCAGTGGTGTAAGTCGATAAACATTATGCTTCTATATATTCGTCAGAAAGCTATAAATCTACGCTTCATGCTAAGTCGTATTCATCGACGGAACGTGTGTCCAACTTTGGGGAATCGATGCCCTCTGATTGATGAGGAACCTCTTCACACAGCTTCAAAGCTTAAGGATTTACCACTGAATTGTTTTAAACGTGTCACGTTTTGTAAGTATTTGGTCGTTACAGATTCGATCGTGTATGTGGTTGTGAACGTGTATTGCCTATGGTTTCCACAACGGGGTGAGGTTTTCAATGGCTTATCAAATGCCAGTGCCAATCTTTTACGACCACAACAGACTTTCTATAGGATCAGGATATTTACGCTGAGATGCAAGCAATGTTATGTTTCTCTAGTTTGTACCGTGAAACTTAGGTTCAAGGCTTCGATCACCTTGAACTATGTAATACTTGAATTCAGTTTATTGAATGTAAAATTTCTTAAACTAGTGGACATATTATAAATTGATCAACAGGATTTAAATAGCATCACTAATAAACAAACAAAACATATTTCTATATTTTCATCGTTGAAATCATGAGTCAATTGAAGCTAGACCACCATCGAAAACCTGGAAGTACTGGACGGCCGTTTCGTCCTATTATGGGACTCCATACCAGTGCGCATACACTATTCCGCCTGGCGAGATTCGCACAAAGGACCTACCAGTCTCGCGCCAGAGCACTTCACCGATAGACCACTGAGCCGGCGTCCAACATATTTCTATCAAACTGTCTGTTCAAGTGATCATAGAGACAAAGCTTGGTTAATAATTGGTAGCAAATCAGTGTATTTTTTTCCTTGGTGATTATCTATGTCGTTCTCTACAACCTAAAATCCACATATCAGTCAGTCAGTCAGCTACAACGTAGGACCAGGCACATTTATGCATCGGTCCAAGTTGCCATACCTCGTTAGCACAACAAGATGAACACCGGATTTATAGAAGTAATTAATTTAGTGGTGGTAGTAGTATATAAATTATAGGTTGTAAATAAGGATATAGTACAGGAAGGAAGAGAGATATGAAGCAATTTTAGTCTCAAGGTTTAAAGGAAGATAAAGAGTGTATACACCTACGCCATTGTGATCGATTCTGAGCCATGTCACACACAGTCTCCAACCATTGGTTACGATAGTCACGCGGACCCCAACCAAGTAGTTTGTATCTACCAACATGGCTAAGACTAGAAGTTAGTGACTTCAAGCACTGATGCCACGGTTTAGTTTGGCCGCCCCTAACTCTCTTCCAACCATCCCCTATACTAGTCAGCATTGCACGTTGTGGTAATCGGTGTTCAAGCACACGTAACACGTGGCCCAACCATCTCAGTCGATGTAGATTCACAACATCAAATGATTTACCATCATTCTCTAATACCACGCATTTAAGTTCATTATTACTCACCCGGTGATCCCAGCAGATGCGAGCAATATTTCTAAGACATCTGTGGTCAAATACTAGTAACTTATGCGTATCTTCTACTCTTAATGGCCATGTTTCACAACCGTAAAGTAGAACAGAGCGAACTGATGCGCAGTATACTCGTCCTTTAATTGATAGACGGATATCTCGTCTTCGCCATAGGTGATGTAAGTTGGCAAAAGCCAAACGAGCTTTTGGAATCCGTGCTGAGATTTCGTCAGACACCAACCCATTAGGGCTGATCAGACTTCCAAGATAAGTGAAGTTGTCGACGCGTTCGACTACTTCACTCCCTATCCTTAGTTCAGGTGTTGACGCAGGCCAGTCCTGGAGTAACAATTTACATTTGGATGGGGAGAATCGCATCCCAAACATCCTGGCATTATTACTGAGTTCCAACAGAAGACTCTGCATTTTGCCAGCGTCTTCACCAAACAGGACTATGTCATCTGCGTATTCTAAGTCGCTTAGTGGTCCCCCTGGTAGGAGATCAATTCCTGTAAATTCAGTCGAAGAGAGTGTTATTTCCAGCAACAGGTCTATAATGAAGTTAAACAAAAATGGGGATAGTGGACAGCCTTGACGGACACCACTTGAGGTTGTAAAATCATATGACAGTTCGCCATAAGCTCTCACTCGACTGGTAGTGTTCGAGTAAAGAGCCTACACAAGGTTTATGTACTTCTCAGGTACACCTTTCAATGACAGACACTGCCACAGAACCTCTCGGTCTACAGAGTCAAATGCCGCTTTCAAGTCAAGAAAAACTATCATTGTCGGACGCCGATAAGCGTGTCTGTGCTCTAAAACTTGACGAATGGTGAATATGTGGTCGATACAGCCACGACCAGGTCTGAAGCCAGCCTGATTTTCTCGTGTTTGCAGTTCACGAGTCTTAGTTAGGTGCCCGATAATTATTGAGGCTAATATTTTAGATGCTATGTTAGTCAGACTAATCCCTCTATGGTTATCACAGGATGATTTTGACCCCTTCTTATATATTGGGACAATCAGTGATTGTGACCAGTCAGATGGGATTGCATCCGTCTCCCAGATTTTAGCCAGAATATTAGTCAACCTAATCTCTAAAATCGGACCACCATATTTAAAGACCTCTGGAGCCAATCCATCTGGACCAGCTGCTCTTCTTCGTTCCAGATTACCTATAGCCTTTTGAACTCCAAGTAGGGTCGGGGGGCCTACTTCAATGTTCCATTCAGGTTTTCTGGGAATAGTGGGTAGTTGTGCAGTAGCTGAAGGCCAGCTAAACTGCTCCTTAAAGTGTTCCGCCCATCGTTCTAAACGTTTGGGTTGAAAGCAGATAAGGGTTCCGTCTTTTTCGGAGATTGTCTCACTTACACTTGACTTCTTAATTCCGGTTTCTTTTATTAGTCTGAATAGTTGCCTGGTGTTCCCTACAGCCGCTGCCTTTTCCATCTCTTTTGCTTTCGTTGCCCACCACTGCTCACGATCATTCCTTAGACTTTTAGTTAACCTAGATCTAATTTCTTTACGCTCTTCGTCATGTTCAACATATAGTTATAGTTCCACATATAGTTATTATCAATTACTTATTCATAATCATTATCTTTCAATATGGTTATATTATAACAAGGTTGCTTCTATTTCACTGACTGATCTTCTAAATGTAAATAATTTTAGGTAAGTAGCATATACAGAGCAAATTATACCCACTAGTCAAATAGGTCTTTTTAAAAGATTTGATTCTTAACTTCAATATGACCAGTTAAGTTACCGAATCAATATTTCTGGAATTCTCGTTTAAAGATTATTTTATATCAACCTGTGAAATGTAGTAACAATATAAAGAGTAAATTAACTAAATAACTGTTCCGCACCTGAAAAGAGTCCAAGTATTATGGGTAAGTTTTAATTTGTTAGAAGTAGATATTTCTCCCCAGCTAGTGTCACTCAGATGAATATTTAATTTAAGGTGGTGATTATCAGCGCTAATCATTGTTTTGACATTTCTAAATTAAAAACCGACTGATTCTTGTGATATGTATGCTAATTCAAACACAGTTGAGGATTATGTAAAGATGTATTCACTTTGGAAATAGTTTCTATGTTAAGTCGAAAACCGAAGACCATCAGATTTATCACTACTGACAGAAAAATACCTGTGTCACTGGAAGAAATGTTGATATTCGGTCCGTATATGTTCACCATGGGATGTACCCATCAGAGCTCCTTAGTTATCAGTAGTGTTTCAGCTACTATCAGTAAATCATAAAATTTATCGTTTACTTTGGTGGTATTCGGATATTTTAAAAATTAATGTACACCCTAATTCCAAACCAATGGATTCCGGTATCCTGAGGGAATATATGGTGTATGAGTCAATCGTTGGTCACCTGCTACCATGAGACTGTATCTCCCACGATGCTCCATTGTCTTGTGGATCAGACCTTTAGGTCAAAGGCTCCGGGTGTGACCCCTAAGAAAATCACCCGTTTTGGTTTGGGCACCCGGGCAGTATCACAGCCCTCACACAAATCAAATGAGATTTGTGTGGCGTATATATATCTGTGTGTCTCTTTGTACCAATATTTATATGTTTAAATAAATAAATAAACTTTATTCAGAATCGAACTCAAGGATATGAAATATTGTGACAATTATAATATAAACTACATGGGAAATGATTATTTCAACTATTATCAAGACTCAAAAGACGTCCTCTTCAAGTCAGCTAATTTCCCTTAAATCATAATAGGAAAAATAAACGTAACTTAGGTGGATCAAATAATTTTTTTATTGAATATTAATTTGTGGATATTTCTATACATATATCTATGGCTTTTACAATTGTGTAGTGTTTATATTCATTCAGTTTCAACATGACACATTCAGAAAGAAGATAAAGGAACTTAGTCTTTCCCATCAGCCTTTTCTAAGTACCTACTCAAGTCGTCTGTTTAGGATATTTTGTTAAGATAATAACTCACTATATATGTGTAATTAAAGTGTTCAATATAACCACTATAGTTTACTAGACTTTTCGTTTTAATAAGAAACCATTATAATTATTTTTCTTATTATTATTAAATGGGTCAGGATCAAAGATAACTAACTAAACATTTTATTTTAACAAGTGATATCATTATACTACTTAATAAGTAGCCTGAATGTAATAGGTTCTAATAAGTAAAAATTAATTTCATTCAAACGTTTTCTTAATGAATTGAATTTCTTATATGGTCAAATTAGTTTAAATTCTAATGCATATACGTATGAGTAATACATCATATGAAATATAATTAAATTTGAGTATTTGTAAAATGTATCCATGTCGAAAAGTATTTGGAGGTATTTGAATTGATTCACAAATGGAAATTAAATTAATACTATGGTCCTCAACAATGATCCAACTTCGTTAGTAAAATAAGTTCAGTCTTTAAGGAAATCGGCCAACCAGAATTTCTATGTGCTTTCGGGTTGTTCAAAATAAAATGTTGAATATAAGGCTGTAAATTACGGTTGATACAATATAAGAGGAACTTTCATATTGATAAAATTCTCTTGTGTTCCAGTTTTCGAGTCCAACCAGTAAAGTTCTGTCGATAACTATGTTTTAACTGGGGCAAAATAATTGAAATATTTATTATCGCTTTAGTGTGAAATGAAGTTTCGTTTTGGTTCTTATTGGTCAACTGTAATTAGTTGATCACAACCCATAAGTCAAAAATTTTTGACTAAAACCAACATATCAGTTTAAATCTATCGATTACAAATAGGCACTCAAAGTTAATGAAATTTTAAATACACTGAATAAATAAGCGCAATTTTCGGTATATCACTCAGTTCACTTGAAAACAGTATGTCTAACATAGACATAGATATCATATTTAATAATCAATGAACTAACAACTGAGCAACTGGTTTTAACCGATCTGTGGTCATTAACCATCATGCTTTTATAGAATTCATGGAGTTTTTAACATGACTTGAACTCAATGACAGTACAAATAAAATACGATAGAGAAGGGAATTATCACTTATTCGTTTACGTACATGAAGAATGGATAAAGATTACGGACAATTGAGATATGACTGATTAACCGATTCTTCTTCTGATTCTGAAAGTAACTTCAATGTTTTTGTTATATTAAACAACTCTTATAGTAATTGCATTTTTACTGAAATTGTATTGAACTTAGTGTTAGAATTCGAAATAAATAATGTATAGAGCTGTATTCATTATTTATCCTTATAGTTTATAGGGGAAATTCAACTTAGTTAAATTTATTTTATAATTAATCATGATAATTTTAATAGTTGAGATTATGAGTCAATTGAAGCTAGACCATCATGAAAAATCATGGACATTAACACGGTTGGATACCAGCTCACTGGTCTGGATGTTAAGCGCTCGCGCGCGAGACTGACAGGTCCTGGGTTGGAATCTCGCGAGGCGGGATCGAGGATGCGCACTGCTGAGGAGTCCCACAATAGGACGAGTTGGCCGTCCAGTGCTTCCAGGTTTTCCATGATGGTCTAACCTCAATTGACTCATGATCTCAACCATTAAACTTACTATAATATCCACAGAAACCTCTTCTGATATTAAACATGATCACATTATTTTTGAATGGTGTGTACATGTTAAAAATGAATATAATAATACCCATGGATTTAAATTCCTTAGATTTACATCTGAAACTTCTTAAATATCATTTTTATCCACTGATTAAACTTTTTACTGCACATTTTGCAAGTTTTCTTCTTTAAGACTTACGTTTTCGCTTTAATAATACTAAAAACCTTTAGTTTCTTATATGTTATGCAAAACGTCATTCAGTTTCCTTTACCTGTTACCGGATATATAGTTTATATCTTTTAAACCTTAAACAATAATGACTCCCTGGTAATCCTAACGCTACTTACAAACGTCGTTCGAAAAACTCAGTATTTATGAAAACTGTCCATACATATAAAATAATTTGTCTTGTAATAATGACAGATCTCGTATGAAAATATCGCCTTGCATAATGATCTATTGCTATTTGTTTTCTAAATAACACTGACTCTCAGACAGGTCAAGTAAGGGTTTGTTGCCTAGAATGATGTAAATAACTTACACGTTGCGCTGTTTCTAAAATAAACATTTTGGTCAAAAATGAAATTTATGTGTAAACATTTTGATAGAGTAAAATACATTAATGCTGGTGAGCAACCTATGCTCCTCCACGAGGGGTAACAGGCGTAAGTAAGTAAGTAAAATACATTAATTTTATTAAACGCAATCTATAATATTTTAAGAAAAATGTTATATATTTTTATTTCAGTTGAAATGTTGTGCTGTTGAAGATAATCAGGCAGATTTATATCTTCGTTCTGTTTGGTATTCACGTCAAATACATCAATCCTCAGTATTTGGAACAAATTCAATACGTTTATTATCTCAAGAATATGATAATAATTTAGGAATACCAAGTGTGGTAAATGTTCCTGTATCATGTTGTGTATATTCATTGGAAACTAAAGAATTTTCAAATCGTACCGCTTGTCAAATTGGTTCTTTAAAATCTAATTTAAATCCATATCTCAATCCTCATGTAAGTTAATTTTGTTGATTAATTAACGTTGATCATTCATTATTACAACTAATAATATTAACTGTCAAGAAGTTGTTCTGTATCTAGAAATCACTGATAAAAATTAATTGTTCGATGAGGCATATCAGTCAGTCAGTCACAACGTAGAACTTCGTACGTACGTACATCAGTTCAAGTTGCCATACCACATTAGCACGGAGATGCAGTTGTTGATTCAAATCCCATAGTGGTAGAAGTAGTAAGAGTTTAAGCATTATATGAAAGATTAGGGTTTGAAGATGTTATTAAAGGAGTATAATCCAATGAGATAAATTTGGAAAGAGAAAAAGATAGAGACATGAAGAATTCAGAAGATTAGAATTTGAGAGAACACAAAGAGTGTATGCACCTTCGCCATTGAAAAACGATTTTGAGCCATGTCATTCAAGGTCTCTAACCATTGATTATTATCATCTCGGGAATTCCAACCAGGTAGTGTACACCTACCAACATGGCTCAGTCCAATTGTCAGTGACTTCATGGATTTGTGCCATGTTTTGTCTGGACGTCTCTAGCTTTCTTCCAACCTACTCCTACACCATGAAACATTGCACGTCGGGGCAGTCGGTTGTTGGACATACGTAACACGTGTCCCAGCCATCTCAACTGATCAAGTTTCACTACTTCATCAATCGATTTGCCATTCTTACCTAGTACCCGTTTCATAACAACTGCATTACTTACCCGGTGGTCTCAGGATAGAGGAGCAATGCTTCGAAGACACCCATACTAGTGGCCTACGAATATCCTCTACTTTTAATTGCCATGTTTCACTGCCATAAAGTAGGACGGGATGAACTGCTGCACAGTAAACCCGATTAGGCATATAAATTACGATCATAATGAGTTTTCTTTATTTAGAACAAAAAATTAATTTACTAGACTAAGAAATTGTTTCAACTCTCTACTATAGAATGAATAAAGTCAAAGTTTGTGAACGAACCAATCCTGTATGAAGTATGAAACTTTGTTGTTGTTGTTGATTTTACTGACCTAGTAAAAGGATCATTTGTTTTCAACTTCTATTTATCTGTTTAGTTGTTTATATTTAGTTTTTTTTATTAAAAAAAGAATCTATTTCTTCTATCAGTTCAATAAACAGTTATTCGTATTCACTTTTATTAACAAAAGATAAGGAGGGTGACTTATGGTAAGAATATATATGTATATATGTGTAAATAATTAAATAATAATTGTCTAGACAATTCATGTGATTTACAATACGGGTGGTAATTCCTATTTAACGTAAATATTATGGATATGTTAAGCTGGTTGCGTGGTGGCGCCATATGGCCACTAACAATTTATTTCTGACAGCATAAGTTAGGAGATTATTTTTGCGACGTGGTTACAAATGTTTTTTTTTCCTTATTTAAACTTGAGTTTACTTTCAAAGGAAAAAAATAAAAGTATTTTAAGATGAGTTCGCTGGTAATACAGGTTTTATTCAAA
Source organism: Schistosoma rodhaini (assembly GCA_944470415.2). Taxonomy (NCBI): domain Eukaryota; kingdom Metazoa; phylum Platyhelminthes; class Trematoda; order Strigeidida; family Schistosomatidae; genus Schistosoma; species Schistosoma rodhaini. Next base: position 15,935,221 of record OX104039.1, on the reverse strand, counting down.
CTATAGCCTTAAAACCATGAGACACTCTAGATTTCATAAAACTACATACCTTCATCTATGAGTGCTTAAAATTGTTATAAAAGATAAATTTACCAAAATTTGCGTTTCAAATAATACATGCTTTATTCATGGAAAATGATAAACAATATTCTTTGCTACATTTTTTTGGTTGTATCTATGTATACTCAACCAGTAACAAGTAATAAACTGTTACATTAGAGCAATATAATACCAGTACGAATATGAGTAAATCGTCATAAAGAAAAAATTCTAATGATTCCATTTTAATTTTAGTAACTATTTGACTTTAATTTAGTAAGTTGTTTACTGTAAAAATAAATGTACTACAAATTCCTACTTAAAACTATCATCGTCTTTTGCTGTATTGTAAGGAATTATTTTGAAACATTTGAATAATGTTTATCCATGAAGCAGCTGCTGAGCTACTTACACCTATCTTCATTTTTAACCTATCCCTTCAACGATAATGGAGTTTATATATATATATATATATATATATATATATATATATATATATATATATATATATAAGGCCTACATACTTTTTAAACGTATATGTTTTCTACTTTGCGTATAGTATATATTATTAATGTGGTTCACAAAGGTATATAGTTAGTGGTTTGACTTCGTCAAATATACGTGAAGATTAATAGGACTGATAAGTCGTATTTCTTCACATTTGATTTTAGAGATTTTGGAATTCAATTTAGAAAGTTTGATAAGTATGAGGGTGGAGTGTCTGTCTCTATCCATATGAAATCATAACACCAATTTGTGTTCTATTATCTTGGATTTAACTGGAATATGTTGAAGTGTTTTGCTAAATAGATATAATTGTTTAGAGGATACTCTATTCATATTCTTAACAAAATATCAGTTTTGAAATTTTGATCCGTGTTAACACTATACATCAGTAAAAATACGTATATTTATGTTATCGATACTGATGTTATATTAAATAACCATAAACACTTGTTTACATAAAACATTATTTGACTTTAAGCACTGTTAAATGCCTTGCCATGCTGTGATTTAAGTCAAATATATTATTAGTCGAGATTCGAAGATAGGAGACGCTTTTCAGAGGAGATTACATTCTACCGTGTAATTTCATATTTGGATGTTAGTAAAAGCACCGTTTGTTCATTTATGTACTAACTATATTAATAGTGTGACTATAATCATAAATTTACTTTGAAAAGTCAATAGTATTTACATTTTTTGTTGAAGTGCTCTGCGTACATTGGTAGAATAATGACGGAACTAGTCGATCAAACGATTTTTAATTGTTTGATTTGAAGAGAAATTATCAGTATGGGGTTGCGGAGATTGTAAAGTTTTTGATTAAGATCTTGAATTGATCGATGTTAAACCAACATTGAAAACCTGGAAACACTGGGCAGCCGTTTTACCCTAACATGGGACTCTTCAGCAGTGCGCACCCACGATTTCACATGCAGGATTCGAACCCAATACCTCCAGACCACTGAATCGGTCTCCAACGGTGTCAATGTCTAACTCCAACCACGTCGCGAGACCATTTTTCATTGTCTGAGGTGGGTACCCGTCTATACCTGACACGGATTCCCTCCACTGGATGAGCACTGCTCAAACCAGTAGCTAATGGAAATCGGTCATAATTTAGATGTGTATAGTAATTTAATGAGAATGTCATCTCTCAAAAAATTACTTCACGAATAAAATCTCAAAAAGTAATCAGGAACATTTATTAGTTTTGGGGTAAGGAAGACAGGAATAGTCTACAGAGGAATGTGATTTCGAGTTTTCTGAATCAAGTGCATAGTACCTCACTGGTAGATACATAGTAGAATAAAACAATCAAGTTCAATAATTTTTCATGTTTGATTTTTATGGCTGTTTTCGGTAACCTCCATCTTTAATTTATTTGGATATTAAATTTTGCTGAAAATTCAGTGATTTCATACTCATAACTGACCTGATTCACATCGCTAAATTATTTAGCCAATTTTTTTGCCCCACATGAGACATAACCCACCGACTAGCAATCTCCGACCTATTCTTCCTAGGGCTTTCCTTTCTATTTCATATCAGGTACTAATGTTTTCTCTGGTGTCTGTAGTATCAGTTTATTTGTTAAGCCCATATAGTTTATTCTAGTTGCTGGCCAAGCTAATTCACCTATCCATTGTGAGTCATATTTTGATCTTGTTAATTATTCGCTTATTAACCTTGACTACCTTGTTATATGAGCGCATGTGTATGTACCCTTCGTATCATATTCATCATATGTCTGTCATTCATTTTTGTCTGGTTATAAATATTGAGTCATGCTTGCTCATAGCGAGTTGGCTTCCCAGCCATCTCCACTACGCATCATTTTTGCTTTGCTCTCGAGTTGGTTTCCCAGCCATCTCCAATACTCATCATCTTTCGCCTCGCTCTCTCGCTCGTTATTATTCGCTCAGGTGTTGCTAACTTTCTGACCTGAGTTATTCGACAATAAACTGTAGTTGCTGTTATCCTTTGTCTTCTGATTTTACGCACCGTTAAAATTAGAATTATAACGGTTATCGAAGTAAACGATTAACGAATCGCGGCACTACATGTCTACTTTTGGTTCCTAGTACAATTTGTTCGTTGGTTTACCTTTTTCCCTTTTGCATTGAGGATTCCGATCTAGGGCTCGCTTTGTGGTCTTGTTTGATAGTTTTCGTAAAGTGCAAACTATCCACTTCTAAAGTCTTCTCCTGATTTCCTCCCGCTGGTTTATTCGCTAACCTAGTTGATTGTTGCTGATGATCTCTGGTGAATGGACATGTGATATATTGCTAAAACCACAGTTTATAATGACCTGTACCTTTTTGAAAATAGTTGTGGTGTAGTGGACGGTACTCACAAAATTGCTTGTAAGTAGTATGTAGCGGAAGATGGAGTCGAAGCTGCAACAGTTTTCAAAAGAAGAGAAGGGTTACACAAAAGCGAAAGTACAGCGTTGGCAGAACACGTAGATACAAGATGGGAAGACAGTTCAGAATGCAGAACACACCACAAAATGTAAATGAAGGACTGAGGGCTTTGTATGTGTATAGTGTAAATCGTTTGTAACTTCATACAAAAAATATAGATTCTTTTTGCCTGTTACCTTCCTTAACAGTGGTAGTTCTCCGGATTTGAGTGCCCTATGATGGAAACTATTTTAATGTTAATAGTGAGTATTCTGATTTTGGTGCTGGGTTACAGTTGTTTTGAGTTCCGAATATTCTCCAGTTTTGAACTCCATCCTTGCAATGCCAGTGTTCACCTTCACAGTTTAGTCCATGGAAGGAGTTTCGTATGATAATGTCGATATTCTCAGGTACTCCATAGTATCGAAGAATATTCCGTAAGATTACCCCATCATCATTGTAAAGTGCTATCTCATAATCAAGGAAGTTGATGTATAGAGATATGTTTCATCCAATCAACTGCTCAATAATGCAATGAAGTAATATTTGTCACCATTTCCTTTTGAACACATTAATCAGGTTTCTGACGCTTGATAGCAGCAACTTCAGAAGACTGGAGCTTGGCTGTTTATTTATCAATTTGAAAGATTGCAAGGTATCTGCTTGATGTCTTGTATTTAAGAGATGTTTAGTAATTGCACTGTTTAAAATTGTTCTTTCTCTTGTTATAAGGCTTTTTCGAACATGCTCAAAAAATCTGAGATATGCTCTTCTTTCTGTCCGACTAATTAAGTTGCTTTGTCAGGTACACGTAAATTTATAAATACAGATGGCAGTAACATGAAAGGAGAGCTTTTCAACTTTAGATTGAGTTGTTGAACAAGTTGTTTTATACAAAATTAATAGTTTGGTTGCCTAGTAAGTACTGGCTAATGCTATATATGTTCAAAAGGAAATAGTTATTGATCTTTCTCTGACTTAATGATAAATATTCCTTCATTGCATCTGAAAAAAGTTTTTCAACTCTTTCTTTCATTTGATAACATCATTACGTCTTTTTATTTCGACTGCCTTCTAGATTAGTAATCTTATTTTATTAACTGAGCTCTATTCATTTTATTCTTACTTATTATCAGTGTTTACTGATTACGTAATCACCTGTTTGTATTCATTTGGACTCTTGTTACAATCAATGTTGGGGGTATATATTTACAATATTTTATTTAGTCTATTGAATTTACTGACACTCTTATTATACTATACTGATGTGTCTTCAACATAACTTTCAGCTAAACTTTTTCATGTAAGTAGTTGAAACCCATTTTGTAATTATGATTTATAAATATCACAGATTGTAAGCAGATGACGAGAACCAAACGAAATAAGATGAATTTAAGCTGTTCTGCTAAAATCTTTGTTCTAGCTCACTTCAAAACGTCGATGCATTTGAGATCTGCTGATTGTATTTCCATCATATGTACTAACAATGACCTTGTTTATCATTAAGTTAGACGTTTCCCTTTTGCTCATTCGAGGTTGAAATTCATATGCGAGCATGAAGTACAAAAAATGGAACGAACTTCTTGAACCCAAAAATTATAAAAAAACGAGGATGCAGTAATTTCGCTTTCCACTGATCACATGACTTCTCAACAGCTTTTTCCCTTCTCATATACAAGAAGTCTTGTTAGAACGTTGTTCTGAATAGTAACCAGGCTATTTCTGAAGATTACCTCGATAAGTCAGTGGGAAATATTTAAAAAACTTTAGTCGAGAACAAAAGTTCATTAATAAGGACTTCAATTTATAAAATTAAGTGACACAACAAGCCATTAATATTAAAAAGAATAAATTTGTCGGAACTTTATTCAAGGGGAATAATTATTTTCATTGAAATCATATTTCTACTTTCAACTTACAGTTTTTATTATAATTATTCTTATTATTTTAACACCATTCAATGAAATGTCTTTTCAACTAATATGGCCTTCCAAATAACTGCGTCTTTTTATACCATTTTTAACTATCATTATTATTACTATTGTGTTTACCATGATTATGATTACTTTATTTACTACTGTCTTTTAGCAGTTATTTTTTCCACCCTTAATTACAATAATCAAACAAAGTTTTTGTCATGACCGCTCTTTCTTTCTCTTTCTCTCTCTTGCTTATTCCATTCATCCGCTCAATAAATTTGTAACAAACCAATAGTGAATTGAATTAATTCATACACAAAATAATATTTATAAAACATATTTCTGTATAGAAATCATTTCATGTATGAAAAATCTTGAGTACAACAAATGAAGTGAATTTACTTTATCCTACAATGTTTATTATCCTTGTTTTACAAAAATTTACCATAGAAACTAATTGCATGAAATTCAGAAAAGTTTAGACGCCTATGTGCCTACTCAATTACTGTTTTTTTATGGAGATCTGTATCAAGAAAAACTAGCTTGGAGTTAACATAGTGAAATTTGTTACTGTGACCTCCTACATCTAAAGGATTTTTTAATACATACAAACTACTTGTAATATGACCTACTCTTTCATTGAGTCATATGATACTCTCTAATAATATTATTTCTAATACCATCACGATTGATTTTACCAACAACGCTTTTATTTCGATGGATTTTTATAACACTGATCGTTTCTCATCGTCTACAATAACTGTTTTATTTCAAGCGATTAGTTCCCTTTATGTATTTAAATAAATGCAGTTGGAGCTACTCAGAAAAGAGGCCTTGTCGATTTTAGTTTGTTTGAGTGAGCAGTTCGTTTCCCACACCGTCTTCAGTTTAGCTGCTTGCTTTATTTAAACTGTTTTATTTCTTATTCCATGATTAAGTCACATTACACTTTTTATTTGAATTATGTAACCCTAAATCATTGTTGATCGTTCACGTTATATTCATTTTTTATCCCAACTTTTAGATCGTCATCCAAAGATTTTTACATTTATTTCAAATTGATTATTTTAATCAAAAACTGAAATCATACTTTGTACTGGCTATTGCAACATAGCAGTCGTAGGTTTGCTACTCTAAAGCTTAAGGCTAGAAATATCCGCTAAATCTATTTATTTTAAAATTTTTTTTTTTTCGTCACTGAACAGTTGAAATTATGCAACTTCAAGCCCTAACCTATTTGAGACTGAAATACTGACTAACTGCACAAACATAAATTCAGTTTATATTTTGTTTGTTCTGTTAAATTAATTATTTAACAATAATCAAATGTCTTGTTCACATATGTTAATCTACGTGTGATAAAAAACATAAACACTCTAGCAAATTAATTTATTTTGCATAATGTTTAATGGAAAGATAATTTTGTTAAATAAAATATTGTAAAACAATGGATACTTGTTTGCTTTGAAGATTTACAGATTCAAGAAAATTAACCTCTACATGACATTTAAGAACTGAACATTTTATTGAAGCGTAGATGAGCGAAACATGGGCCTTCCATATAATGAATGGAGATATTATACTACATATTCCTTAAGAGATTCTATACATTTCATTTTGTACGTGAATTAACCACATACAATGGTTTTGGTAGCTAATACGGAAATGATTACGTCTCACTAGAACGTATTCAATTATCTAAATATTGAAGAACATTTCGTTAATATAACAATTTCACCTCACTCAACCTATATGTTATCAATTTTATCATGCGCGAGTGGTTCATGTCCATCTAACTAACTCTCTTTTGTTGTTAGCTGTGCTGGCTTGGGATACCGTTTCGTTTAAAAACTGTATCTGTGAACATTTCGTTAAAGATCATCGACCAACCACTACCTAGTGATCTGGGTTTTTCTATCATAACCAAACAAAAAGCTTATCTTCATGACACTATCAACGGAGATGAAAAGTGATGATTGAGATCCGAGTATGGTTTAGCGTTTTGAAATAATTATCCGTCCATATGAATCAGTCATAACCAAAACATGTTATAATATATTGGAATTTGTCTCAACAGGTCAAAATCTAAGCATAATTCATTAGTTATTAACTTGTATTCTAGTGTAATTTAGAAGTGTGTACAGTAGATGAGAACTTTATATCACAAGAAGTGATTGAGGACCGTGACACGATAAAGTCAATGAAATGGCTTGACGTCACTGATAGTTCAAATCCAATCTACTGTCATCAAAATTCCAGAAAAACTTTTTGAATTAAAGTTAAGAATACTTATTTGCAATTTCTCTTTACTCAGCTGTATTTAGTAGACAATCTATTGGGCCTCCAGAAGCTAAACATAAGAAAATATCTATAGAAGCTATCGTTTGCAGCTCAAAACCTCTACAAATTGATTCAAATCATCATGTGTAACAAATATAGTGAAAAAAGGGAGGACTGGAATAAAAGCTCAGTCCTATACCCATCTAATAATCTGGCGGTGACAAAAGAATATCATGAACTTTATGTACATACATTAGCTTCAGTCTGTGCCAGGAACGAAGACATGACTTATTAGAAATTGAAGAAAGTGACAGGAAAATCAAAATTGATAGTATCATAGTAATGTTATTGCCGAAGTACCTTAAAATGTCTCATGGAGGATGTTATATGACTAGTAGAGTTAAACCTTAAGTGGGCTAGAACTTGAATACACATTAAGACTAATCTTTGATCAAATACAATGGATCTAAACTTAGGTAAGCTGGATAATATATATTGATTCTAACTCGTAGCGCTTTTTTATTTAAGGTTAAAATAAGGCTGAAAATAAGCTTTAAAAGGGGTCGACCCTAAGTAGTCGTTTGAGAAACAGTAATAATTTTGCGTTGATAAACTAATAATTCCAGTTAGCTTTAAGCATAGATCTGTACAGAATGTAATATAACAGCCAAAAACTGAAGGGAATTAGTAAAACTTCGGTTCTCCAGTCCTGAGAATTCCGGGCCGATAAATTGCGTCGTTATACTAGTCTTATTTTCACTTCATTGTGAGTTTTACAGGGTCTTTCAATGCGTTCTAGTTTTTCTACATATTGATATTTCTGCTAAACTTCGGTAAAATTTCTCAACTTCTTCATACTTATTTAAAGTGCATTAATCAACAATGTTCTAATGATAAGCTATTTTTGTTTTCAGTTTTCTTCAATATGATGCCTACTGTGTTTAGAATACTAAACAAATTCTATTGTAAATTGCCAATAGTTATTCACTGATTATATAGAGAGTTGTAAAATATGACCTTTCCGTTTCAATGAAACTATGTACATGAGATTTCCTTGCTTGATATATATATATATATAGTGATTATACATAATTACTATCTGGATTCATTAATTCTTTTTATCCGTAAAATATATTATGGAAATTATAGATTCTAGGTAATTAACAATTTCATCTGTTTATTGATTTTACTTACTAGGGTTGTGCAAATGTGATTATTGCCCTGCTGTATCAGTATTTCATTCCATTAATTATAATGGTTGTTATATTGGCCGTATTAATGGTAAGTGAGAGTATAAATGTTTCGAAACGTTTTGTTAATCATTCATTTCTGCTTATAAGCCTTGTAAATTAATACAATACCGAGACAATCCTCACAGGATACACATATGGCAGAAAGAGACTGATCAACTGTGGTGTTAAAGGTTACTTGGAATATTTAAACAACCATACAACTGAATCATGAGTTGTTAGTTTTTGTAAACTTTTTCTCAAAACAGTTTAATGGTTCAATACCTTTGAATTATGATTTTGCCCCTATGACAAAAAAGTTACTAATCACTCAAATACTTCTATCAGATTTAAATGATTCTGCTTCTCATCGGTAGACACGGACTTGAATAATTTCTTATGGCACCAAAATTAAACAAATATTTGTCAAATATTGTGTTGGTCATTTTATTTTCCATGATAGATATTAGAAAGCCTGGGACAAATATTTACAGTGACAAGTTGTAACAAGTCAAATTAGCACAGTGAGAGAAGTTAACAAAATACAAAGCAAGATGGTCAGGCTAGGTAAAAGATGCACATATAAAAAAAGAACAGGTCAGATGTATGAAATAACACTTAACCTTAAAATATATAGAAGTTATATATAAATTAATTTGAGTCAGTGTTTCATATTTTTGGCAATGTTTGTTAAGGTTTTCAGCTACAAATTATGATTGGTTTGTGGATTCGAATCGGAATGTTTATACATGTCAGTATTGCTCATATCAACAGTTGCTGATCTTATGAACTGATATCATATATTCATCTGATCATTTCTAGCCGTTTTCTCAAATCATGTAAGCGCAAGCCAATATAGCAGATGTGAATAAAAGATAAAATACATAATTTATTTTCATTGATCTTTATATACTTGACATAGTTAAGACGTTTTATGAACCTGACAGTTGTTCATTACTGTTCGATATGTGAAGATGGATAATCTACTTTTGTTGACAATGTTTATTATTTGATAGTATAATGTAAGAGCTGAAATAATGTTAAGTGAATATTACTTCACAGCGTAATATATATAGGATTCAAATGATAAAGTTCTGATTATACATGACAAAATTGAGTTTGACATATGGCGTTGAGGTATAGTATTGAATATTGTTCACCCACCTGTTCCTTGATTTATCCAGTCTGGAATGTATGTATAAATCATGATACGTGGTTTAAGCATGTAAATTTCCAGATATATAAATATAAATCACGTTAATCCTTATCTGGAACATGTTATTTTTAACTCTAAACATTTTTGATATTAGCCTGTCAATGAGTATTTGAGTGAAAATAATTGCTGTACAAACTGATTACCAGATGGTTACAAATATTATGATCAAGCTCTGAAGGTGGAGTCTAGTCTGTCAAACAAAGCAAGTGAAGAGTTTTTCAAGCTAAAACAATTCGTTTCACGATCAGCTGTGCTTAATTGTAATCATATGATTGGACTTTAAAAGTTTCATTTAAGATCATCGAAAAAAACTTGTTAGAATTTATTTTACTTGTTATCACTATAGGATTTTCCACTGAAGTAATCCTAGGACACTACTTCAACTGTTTAACGTCAGAAAAATGTCTTTTATCAAGTATAAGTTCTCTGAAACAGCACTTTAAACTGCGTTTTCTTATATTGAATACACATAACTCTGAGAATAAGTGTGTTTTCTAAACGTTTAACCTGTTCGTACAATGATTAGCACACTATCAGTTTATCTGTGTTTAATTTTTTTTCACATTATTGTTTGTAGAAAAGATTTGAAATTATGCGGAATACTTAAATGTTTTGTAATATCTATTATATCCAACCTGATTTTTAACATTAAACTTAGTTATGTTTTGTTCCGGTATTTCATTAGAATACTTTGCTTACTTCCTGTTAATGAATATAGATAGACAAACAAGTTTCCTATAGTTTAAAAAAGAAATGCACATGCATAATCACTGCTTTGTGCAACACATTATTTATCTGTTTAAAGAAATATATATATTTAATGTTGGGTCTACGAAGTAATCTAGAAAGCAGTGACAATAGCTGTCATATTTGTTGCAGTATTCACATGTCTAAGACAGCGTGGTTTCACTACAGATTCTAATTATCAATGTACGTAGATTCACAGTCAAATAAGAAGTTTATTTGAACGAATTCTAATAAGACCGATTATAATCTTAAAGACATCAATGAAATATTATTTCAAATAGGTCATCCGGCAACTTAAAAAGATGGTTTGTATGATTACACAAAACAGTTATAATTCCAAAATTATTTAGTTTAAATGTGTATGAAATTGTTTCCTATTTATTAAAACTTACTTACACATGTTACCCCTCGTGGAGGAGCATAGGCCCCTCACCAGTATTCTTCATCCAACTCTGTCCTGGGCAATCCTTTCCAGTTCTTTCCAGTTGTTATTCATCCTTTCCATATCCCATTCTATTTCCCGACGTAGTGTGTTCTTTGGCCTTCCTCTTTTCCGCTTCTCTTCACCATTCCAAGTTAGGGATTGCCTTGTGATGCACATTGATGATTTCCTTAATGTATGTCCTATCCACTTCCAATGTCTTTTCCTAATTTCCTCTTCAGCTGGAAACTGGTTTGTCCTCTCTCATAAAACGCTGTTGCTTGTAGTATCCGGTCAGTGAATGTTGAGTATTTTGCGTAGACAACTGTTTATAAATACTTGTACCCTCTTGACGATGAATGTAGAAGTTCTCCACGTTTCACCTCCGTACAGTAGAACTGTCTTGGCGTTCGTATTTTCTTGTTAATTTAAAATAACCTCATTAGTTTTTTGATTGAACTTTCTATTGATTTAACATCTTTCATGTACATTCATGATGATATCCAGTTTACAATCCGTTCACGTTTTCAGATAATTGAACAAAACAAATTACTATTGAGCACTTTTCTCCTTATGAATCTAGAAGCTTGTATATTAATAATTAGAAATGTATAACCTTGTGGAAGTTGAAACATTACCATTTATTTTTAATAAAACCTATTCTAACTAGATTATTTAGATTAGCATTGATAATAATAGTACTAGTAATATAAAAAATACAGACATGCCTTTTATTATAGTATCGAAAATTAGAATAATAAAATTTCAGTATGTGAAGTATATGAACAAAAGTAAATTTCATAAGCAAAGATGGATAGTGGCTAGTAGTGGAATCCAGGACTCACGTTTCGTCCTATTTGAGACTCATCAACTGGATGTACCTGCATCTCAGAGTTGATGTTCACTACAAACGCCATCGTATTATCCACTCAGCTACTGAGTCCTGATAGCCACTTGCTTGTACAATGAGGTGAAGTTTAAATTGGCAATGCAGTCCTAAAGAGAATGAAAAGATACAATTAAACGACACCAAGTAAATTTAAAAGTAAATTTGTTAGAAAATAAATACTGATTTAAAGCATGCACCAAACTGAATAGTAATAATGTTAAACTTTTATAGAAATATCGTTGACTTATGAATATAGTTTGTAAATATAATAGAAAGAAAAAAGCCTATCAACTAGTTGACTCACTTTTTCTATTTTATAACAAATAAATCACAAATATACATTAAAGAGTAAAACAAACGTAAAAAGGTTGATTTCTTTCCATGAAACATATTTAAGGTTGAGACACGCCATGAATATTATTACATTCAAAGCATATTCAAAAATATAGGTAACTTATTTTCCACTATTACCATTCTGTAAATGCGGTATCATAATCTTAGATGAATAACGTATTTTTTAATAGTATTAAAGGAAGTGACGTTTTCATTTTAAAAATACTAGTTTTATTCAAAAGACTTTTTTTCTATGTATCAGTTAAGCATCATCTAAGAAGTTAACAAGTTTGCTTTTGCTAAATTTTAAAAGCTTTAGAAACAGTAGCGGAACTTCAAAACAGTACGTAATACATAATCAGTCTATATCATGACGTTTTATGTTATCTCTTTGATCACTCATAACTGATAATAAATAAGAATAACAAAAAATGCATTTCATAATCATCAGTACTTTTAGACTGGCTGATACTGAATAGTACAGTCCCATAATTGTGATTCTTTTATAATCTAACCATCACTTCAAGTGACTCAATGTCGACATCTCTGGTTGCTTCACCAATGATGAGAATTTGAATTCTTTAGGGGAATCATTTTCTTTAAGAATACAATTACATTTCATTGACTTATGCCAATAAGCATTAAATTTATGTTCATTTCTTTCATTCGATTGGCATCAGATATTTATTAAAATAAGAATACGCTATAAAAATATTGTAAGTCATACACACTTCAGAAGTTGATTACTGAAAGTACTAACTATTCCTAAATGGTTCCTTTGACTTAGTTATTCAGGGATAACATATGGTGAAAGAACTTACTAATTTCAATGACATAATATTCATTTTTCCTGCTATTATCAAATATTAAAATTAAAACACGAAGTTCAGCGAAGAAATCTCTTTTCAACGAATTGATTATCAAGTTGCATAATCGTATATATATATGAAAATATTTTATTAAAGTACTAATTCCGTGAGGAAATGTGGTTATAAGTGTTCACATTTCCTCACGGACTTAGTACTTTAACGAAACTTTTTCATGTATATGTAATTGTACAGCTTGATAATACATTCACTGAAAAGTGATCCCTTCGTTGAACTTCGTGTTTTAATTTTAATATTATCAAATAATAAAATATTATTACTATTATTAGTTGAAATCCAATGAAACATTTCATATAAGCATATAATGTATGTCTCTTTTCTTTCTTTATCCTATTGTTGTTGTTGTTTGTTTGCTTTTTCGAGCAAACAATTATTTTGATTGTTTAATTCCTTCTTCAATAATGATGTTTCCCTTTTCTAGTCATTTTCATATTGCTTGTTATAGTTTATTGTTGTTTTTTTCTAATCCTTATTTCAATAAATTACTTGATGTCATTTCTTTAGTTTTTCTTGGAATTATATATGACAGAGCAGTTTTCTTTTTCTATTCATGAAATCGAGTATATCTATATATATATTGATATATTGCCATCCAAATAAAATATTTTGACAATCTACAAAAGACAAGAATAGAAATTCTATGGAGAATGATTGGTCAAAAACAAAAAGAGAAAAACATATAAAAGAAACAAATATAGAAAGAAATGTAGTAATAAATTTATTTATCTAAGTGACTAAGAGAATTATGGTACTACTGATAGGTGGAGTATTTTTTTTACAGTTTATTCATTATTATCCAGAAGTATAAAAGTACTTATAAAAATTTAGAAATGAACGATTGTTCTCTTGATCAAACTATAAACTATAATAACATTGTTTTATTAATGAATGTGAAAAGAAACTTTGGTTGAGTTATAATGAAGTGGGTCACTAGGTGAAAAACGGAAAAGAATTAGTAGTGTAATTAAAACACTCAATGTGTATGAGTTCAATTATTATATGATCTACCATTAGATTGAAATGAATAAGTTTTATTGAATGAAAAAGTGGTTAGTTGATTATTTTCCTAATCGTTTCAGTGTGAAATCGATACTTCTTGAATATACCTAGATATATTTCCTAATTTTTTATATTTCTACTATTTTTGGTTATCAATTTCGAAATGTTCATCAATACTATGTTAATGTCCAGAGTTTGACAGACTATTCAATTATAAAATCATTTGTGCACCTAATGTAGTCAAATTAAATTTGCAAGAATCTTCAAGTTGTCAAAGTACTTCAACTTATGACATGAATTCGGTAAATTAGTTAAAACATGATGTTTAAAACTGTTTTGTTTCATATAAAAACCCTTAATAATAGAATAATTATTCAAGCTTTCCATGATTTATGAACGAAACGAAGGTCAGAGGTTTTAGTTTAACCTACAGGTTTCCTAGAACTTTCAGCTTCCATTATTACAAAATTATTTTCAAATGCTTTCAGAAGAAAAGACTATTAAAGTATGTTGTTAAAAATAACCGCCTCATTCACAAAAAGGTTCTTCCTTTTTCATTGATGCCTTTTACGTTTAATTCTAGAATACACATATTTAGAAATATGTATCTCGTTTTAGGATAAGATTAAAGTTTCTTAAACAACAGAATAATTAAAAGGGGGATATCTAACTTTCTATTTAGAACGTTGATTTGTACATAATTCTGTGAATTTTTATTTACACATAGAACAGGGATACGAAAATAGAATTGTTTATGGTCGGATACAGTTATTGATTAGTAGCCAGAAGAATTCGAAACACTTGTTTTTGTTTTGTTTATATTCAACGCTTAGTAATCTTAATTATGATCTGACATTTCAGAATTCCTAATTGGTATTTGCATTAAAATCTAGCTATTTTCCCAATTTCTCTTAGTAAGCTATTTATTTCCTTGTGCAGATTTTCCCTACATTTATTATTCCAAATGAGGTAGTTACTAATACATTAAAGTCTAGAAATAGTTATTTCGATCATCACACTGTTGTAAATATACTCGATGTACTAAAAAAATATTGTTGACAGTTAGTTTACTGGGCAAAACACTGAACTGTTGACGTTCAGCGTGTTCGGTCAAATAAACTGTTTCATGTTTAACAACTTATCTTAGATATAACACAAAACACAAGGATCAGAGTTGACTGCACAACTATATATCTGGTTATTAAATAATCATTGTCGGTAACTCGATGAATGCCTTTTTTGCCTAAATATATATTTAAGAGAACACTTCATTATTCTACAAAATAAGTGAATACTCATAACTTCAAGAAAGAAAACTTATCTGTTGGTATGAGACTAACAAATTGTGGGGTTAATTACCGTACAGTGTTTGAAAAATTTGGATTCCACTTTATGTTTAAAGTAAGAGCTAATTTTCACACATTATGTTTCACTACTGGAAGGTGTATCTACACTATTTTCACATATTTTTCTTCAGTTTCATTTTGTATGATCAAAATAACTTCAGATTATGGATTGTTCATCAAATTTCAATAAATTTTCATAAAAAGCACCTTGTTAACAGTTTTCTCGTTGTTTATTTATTTTTTTTACTTTTCAGATGGCTGGTTTAATATTAGGCTTATTACTATTAAGAAGTTTTTCAGTGGATGATTATCCAGAGATTAATCTACGTGAAAATGTATGAACTATCAAGATAGAATCAAACTTACACATATATTTATATATCTACTCATAAAATTTGCATTTCTGAGAAAAAAAACCGACTGATAATTTTAATTCATTCCAAAATATATCAATCTCCTGTCTGTATATCTTCCTCTCCCTCTCTCTCTCTCTCTCCAATTTTTACTCTGTTCTTATTTCTTGTTTTATTCCCAAATCTATTGTTTGTATTCCATGTTCATTTCACTGTATCATCTTTTTATTTTTACAGATCTACTTTGTTTTTCTATCTTTTTTTTGAATGTTTTATTCAAAAATATAATCAATCGTTTCTCATTTGATGTTAAAAAGGCGGATTACATAAAAGAATTGATCGATATTATCTTTATTCATTCGTCTATTATCTGTCCCATTATATCAAACAAGGAATAGGATACTAATGTAAACATTCTGCCATCAAATATATATACATATAATTTGTTTGTTTCAATGTTCTCTCATGTGAGCTTAATTTCTTCTGTACACTTTTTTTGTTATCGATGCCAGTGAATTTAAACCTGATTCTATTGTTAATACATACAAGATTATTCATTTGAAAAGAAAAGTAGCAAGTTATCATTTTAGTGTAAGACAATAAAGTAACATTAATTTGATCAGAAATAATAATGAAATTATTAAAATGGTATACATATTATCTGTCTGTATATCCTCAAATATCGGATACAACATTTACACATATTTTCCTAATATGGATTCGTTTTATCTTAATATTCTTATCCTATTGTCAACCATAAGATCAATTTGGATTTCATAAACTACAAAGCTTTCTTGAACTTCTCATTTAGTTTATATATATATTACAAGATTGTTTACTATATAGTGTGTATAACAGCTTGTCTATTTTTGGGTTTTTTTCCTATAGCCGTTTGTTACTGTGCTATTAATTCCTTTTTTCTTTTAGATTTACAGAAGCTTATTTAAACTTTAATGACTACCTTTAGATTCATTTGATTTAAAGTAAAAGATAATAATTTTTTTCTCACATTTAACACAATACCAATAAAAGTAGTGTAAGTGGTTTATTTAAATGAACCATTCTCTTGCAAATCATCTGGTTTCTTAAAAGAACTGTTAAATGTACAAGAATATCTGACATGTAGAGGGAAAGATCTCTGTAATCAATTCATGAATATTTTTTTTGGTCTATCCATTGGTTAATTTGTTAGGTTCATCATATTATTATTAATTCATCTCTAAAAATGTAAAACATTTCCATTTTGATGTTTTATTAGAAACCTGTATGAACAATAAAAAACATTGTAAATTTGTTTTGGTGAAACAGTAACTGTATATGGTACTGGTAATGGCATTATCTTTATAAATGAAATATTCAAATTGAATTTATTATAATGTACTTTATGATGAGTTAGTCTAGTTCATATTGTTAACAATTAGTTAGTTAATAAAAATGATACGTCAAATTAAATAACCGTTACAAATATGTGTATCAATTTACAGCTTTGTCAAAATAGAAAACCGTATTACTCTATAATGGCTAGCTCAACATAATGAACTACGTGAATATACAAAAGGGTGATTATTGCTTTACGATGGTTGCTGGTCCCTAAATTAATAATTTTAGTATACTTGTTGTGAACAAGAATATAAGTTGGGACAATCGAATGTATTTTAGCACACTATTACAGAATATCTCATTAAAATATGAGAACCATATATTGAACAGTTAATTTGTAAAATAACAATCAATTATCTGAATTCGACTGTTTCTTCTGCAAATATCCATCCATAGTCTCCGATTATAATTGTTCATGCATTTTCGTACCAATTGCGTGCCGTTCCCGTTCCCTCCTTATCGATCTTCTACTGAAAAACATTCAATGTCCGACCATCACCATATACTACTTATGTGGATATCAGTAACCCACACCACATATTTACCAAATGGTTCAAAATATCACTTTAATAATGTAAAAGTGAGAAACAAGAAAAGACGACAACTAATTTTCTTAAATTATTTTCTGACCTCAAAGTTTATTATAAACGCTGATCGTAAACACTTACACAAACTACACAAACATCTAAAATGTGATAATAAACCAAGAAATAAAATCATATTAAAACCTGGAATATATTAGAATTAGTGTTTATTGTACATTTTCCAGAATTATGCACAAATCAACGTTCTGAATAGAAAGTTAGATATCCCCCTTTTAATTATTCTGTTGTTTAAGAAACTTTAATCTTATCCTAAAACGAGATACATATTTCTAAATATGTGTATTCTAGAATTAAACGTAAAGGGCATCAATGAAAAAGGAAGAACCTTTTTGTGAATGAGGCGGTTATTTTAAACAACATATTTTAATGGTCTTTTCTCTGTAAGCATTTGAAAATAATTTTGTAATAATGGAAGCTGAAAGTTCTAGGAAACATGTAGGTTAAACTAAAACCTCTGACCTTCGTTTCGTTCATAAATCATGGAAAGCTTGAATAATTATTCTGTTATTAAGGGTTTTTATATGGAGCGATACAGTTTTAGAGATCATGTTTGAACTCATTTGAACTGTTCCAGTTCATTCAAATGTCTACCGATTTTAAATATCATTGAATCTCAATACATTATGATATATCTAGAATCCAAATATATTTATCTTGTTTCATATATGCTTACAAATCTATTTTATTGACAAAAGTTAAATCTGATCCTTTGATCCTGCATTGGTTTAATACTTTATTTTAACATTAAGATGTAGTCAAATTTCTCAATCATATGGTGAAATATAACACTAATATTATTCAGTTATGACATATCGATATTGACACTCATAAAATAAGTAGGTCCTAAGCACTAAAACTCCTTGACATTCATAAGTTTTCACCAAATGTAGTCAGATTTCATTGAAGCAACTAATTGCATACGTCACTTCAAATAGATTCATTCAGCTTTGAAAATCCATATTGGATATCAGCAAATCATTTCATCAATACAAAAAAAATCTACTCTCTTATTTCTAATCAATCCAGAAGAGAAAACAGTTATTAGTTTATTTATTCGACCACGTCTGTTTTAGAGATATCAACTCACTGAAGACAATTGATGAACGGTCGCTCAGACTTCGTGGATTGCTTGAAGTTAGACATTAACACAGTTGGAAACCGGCCATCTCAGTGGTTTATTGGTTAAGTGCTCTGGCGCGAGACTGATAGGTCCTGAGTTCGAACCTCATGAATGTGGTATCGTGTACGCGCACTGGTGAGGAGTCCCATAATAGGACAAAACCATTCAACTATGAAAATACTGAAATCTTCACAAAACCCCATTTCATTGAAGCAACTAATTTCATACGTCAACTAATAAACATAAGTAACAAATTCCCTTCAAATAGATCCATTCACCTTTGAAAATAGTTATTGGATATGAGGAAATCGTTTCATGACTACAAAAAGAAATTCCTCTCTTATTTCTAGTCAATCCCAAAAGAGAAAATAGTTATTATTTTATTTATTCATTGATATAATTTCCTTTATCATTCTAATAACAAATTCTATTAACTAATCTCAATGACGATAACAAAATGATTTTTATCAGACAAATAAATAATGTTATTATTGTATAAAACTCTTTATCTTAATTAGATATTGAATAATACACTACTCATACAATCTATTTAAGCGTAAAAAGTCATTCATTAAATGATGAGACTACAATATACCTGTAAAATGTATCATATTTATAGGATTTTCAGTCTTATTGTTCTTTTCAACTAATCTTCACAGTATACCTATTATAGTGATAATTATACTTAGTATTATTACTGTTATAGATATAAATATACTTTTAAGGTATCATTACCAACGTTCGACTTGATAATTTCGAAGAAATCGAGCTTGGGTAGATTGTTATAAATAAATTAAAATATTTATTATATCCCAATGAGTAGAAAAACTTGGTTTATTTTAATTTAGCTATTTATTCTCTGAAGAAGTGACTTATATTGAGTTACGAAACGTCAGAAAATCTAATTTTTCTACTCATTGGGATATTACAAATATATTTATTTATTTATAACAAACATAATTGATATCACATATTATTCATTTTGGTTCCTGCAGTTTAGTGTAGAACAGCTATGAAGAATGATGATGAAAGATATCAATATCATTTTCTAGGCTTAGATTCTAGTACAATCAACATAATTCAATGATTTCCAGTAACTTTTTAATTGAATAATTCGGTCAGTGGGACGGGAGAGATTGCTAGTAAGGATATGGATTTAGTATTTTAAACTTTTAAAAATTTAATTTAGATGTCCAACTATTTCAAAAATGCAAAAATTGTTTGTATTATCACAATCCATCTTCAAAAAAATTAAACTGTAAAATTAATTCACTTGGTATTATTTGTTTGACTCTTCCCATTGATGTTTAGGATTGCAATTGATCAGTCTGTTATTGGCAAATGTGTATACTGTGTGTATTGCCTCGATATAGCCTTAATTCATAAATATTATAAGCAAAGATTGATACTGAGTAGCAGTGGAATCCAGGATGCGCGTTTCGTCCTATTTGGGACTCGTCAGCCAGATTTACGTGCACCTCAGAGTTGATGTTCAGTCTGGGACTCGAGCTTAGTACCTTTCGGTTCAAACGCCATCGCGTTATCCACTCAGCTATTGAGTTCTGATTATTCTAACTGAAAGAGTCTGAGAACATTATTTCACATTGATTTACCATTGATTACTGATGAGTGTAATGTTTATCCAACCCTCGAAAATTCCTTTTGACTACCATCAAGTACCTAACATAACCTTATCTTTCAATTTTCAAAGAGGCAGCAGTAGAAGTAAATTGCAGTAGAAGGAAATTTTATCAATACTAACTATTAGATTATATTAGTTTACAAGGTGAATAAAGTTTTGCCGAGATAGTTAGTTTTCTTGGCTTTTGCTTTGGTGAATGGTGTGACATACCCAAAAGTAGTTGTGAACTATATGTACAAAGAAGATATATCCAATTTGTTTTCCTACTGTAGTCATAATTTTCAGTTTTCTAAATCATCACCCTTCTGCTTCTCTCACTTTGTCGAACTAATACTTTAACAAGAGATTTATTGCCGTTTACAAAACAGTCTTGGTTACATTCCACATTCAAATATATTTGGAAGTGTTTAATAACTCGTTTTAATAAATAATAATCTTATACTAATATCTCTAAAATTTTCGATTGATTTCGCAAAACTATACAACAATTTCGTTTCAATTCTTTTACTAAGGATAATAGTTTATTGTACTTTATCTATTTAGCTGTTTGATTACTATGTTCAATACATTACTATCATATATATATATATATATATATATATATATATATATATAGACTACAAACATAAGTCATATAATATCAATGTTCGTAATGTGTGCATTTCCAGTTACATAACTGAAAGAATATAATTACTTGATCGTTGTCTCTTTTATTTAATCTATTTTTCTGATGACGTACAACATGATTAATAAATCCAATTTTATGGGTAAACGGCCTGTATAATAAGAATAGATACTATAAGGTATTTAAACGTGATTAGTTAATAATTTAAAAATAAAACGTTACCGGTATAAATCGAAATTTGTGTTGCAGAATCATTAACAATAGAATTTTTTTCTGAAAACTGTTTTTTGTGTTATAACTTGTGGCCGAGTGGATGTTCTGTTAACGTATGACGTGGTAAGACCGCCAATCAGAGGGCAGCAAATTATCGATCGGACCAGTAATACACAAACACCGTATGAGTAGTCTAGAGTACTTGTCAGTCCTACTTTCTACCCAACCCAGCCAGTTAAGTTCACAACATCAATAACAGCCTTTGCAATATGAATCGTTATATTTCAAGCATACTAAGTTTAAATGCCAATCAAACTGACCACATCGTACCATAAAATAGAAAATAACATGCGTACAAGATTTGGCCAAATTTAGCTATGAATAGGGGGAACAGTAATTAATGGACTAGGGATAACTTAAGGATGGTAAATTGTATAATAATAGTCCATAGGTCAAAATAAAGTTTATAATAAGAGGGATATAAATATGGATACTTTACTTACTTAACAATTATAGAACAGGAAATATACATGTCTTATTGGTCCACAAATAGTCCTCAAAGTTACCATTCATAATTCTCTTCGGGATATAATATTCTGTAATTTATGTCTAAAGTAAACAACAAGGAAACTGAAGACTAAAGAATCTTAACCGAATATGGGCTTATAAAAAGATCACCTATAACTAACTAATTAATTAATCAAATATTTAGATATTTCAAATAATAAATGTAAATTTGAAGGGGGTTTGGTGGAGATTTTAGTAATTTTATATAGTTGAAATCATGAGTCAATTGAAGCTAGACCACCATGGAAAACCTGAAAGCACTGTTGGGCCGTTTCGTCCTATAGTGGGATTCCCGCTTCGCGAGATTCCAACCCAGGACCTATCAATCTCGCGCACGATCGCTTAACTGCTAGAACACCACACTGAGGAATCCCACGATAGGAAGAAACGGCTGTCTAGTGCTTCCAGGTTTTCCATGGTGGTCTAGCATCAATTAACTCATGATTTCAACTAAATAAATTTAATTGTTTTGAATCATAGTTATTTTTGGTGAATATATAATCATAATCTGTTTTGGTATATATAGAGTTAGCATAAAATATAACCAATTAAAATCATATAATTTAGATTTTAATTAGTTTAGATTCCTCATTCTTGATAATTGGTCTTCAATATTTTTTAGAATTAGAAACTTTTTCCATTTAAATTGAATAAATTATTGGAAGTTAAATGTTATATCTCAACTATATAGGTAGATAAGAAAGATATCTATTATAAAATCTATGAATGACTTTAGTAAAATCATATGACTTAGTGATATAATGTTATTTCCACAAAAGAAATTCAGTCTAACTAGTAACTAAGATGGGGAATAATATTTTACACGAATTATTGTTGTTTACTGATTAATTACAATCACGCAATAAAAACATAATGAAAAAGTATTTTTAATACCATTTAACAAATGATGTTAGATGGAATAGTTTTTCATTCTTTTAAAATAAGCTTAATTCTATCAACTTGAAAATGATTTATCACTTAATACTTTCTGTTTATTTCTATATTCATCCAAAAAAGAAAAATTCTAACTTCTTTTAGATATTTAGTTTAAATTAACGTAGCATAGATAGGAATTACCAATTAGCTAATGAATTAAAAGCTACTGATTTGCCATGTATCGTTGATTAACGTTGTAAACTACGTATATATAAGAACTTTCATCTAAATTAGAGCAAATAGTTTTACAGTATTTGGGCACCGAGTTGATATAAAACATTAAATAGGAATAATATATTTGTAAAATCTCAGAGAATGAATTCAAAGTAAATCTAACGTTTCAACTGACAATCTGGTTCAAGCTTTTTCAAGAAAATATATTAATATAAGAATAAGTTTATCTTATCCCTAACAACCAATATTTCAACAAGATGATGAGTACAAATAACATATCATAATACCTAATGATAAAATGCTTTTAATAGTCATTTAGGAAAACATACAATGTATAAAGTAATCGATTTTCGAAAAAAATATCCCTCATATACAAATTCTAAAGCTACCGGAAGTGCATTTGTATATATATATATATATATATATATATATATATATATATATAGTACATGTTCTTTCGAAACGTTTAAGGAATACAATAATCGTACGCTGTGTTCAGCAAAGTTTAAAATTCTGTTCGAGTTAATTTTAAGCTGGAAAACTGAGGAACTTCATAATTAATCTCAATCAATCTAATTATTTCTATTTAAGAGATAAAAAACCAGATTATCAAAACTTTGAATATGCTCATTAGAACAAAACAAATAACAAAGATAGTATATTTCTAAATGTAAACTACTGAAGTCAGAGAACACTAATCTACGACAATATGTAACCCGAATTGTTGAATTTTATTATTTATATACACGGTTTCGATATGAATTATAGATGATCTAAAACAAAGAAAATTATTTTAAAAATTATAAATCTGTGAAGGTAACGTAATCGTTGTTTTTGCTTATTTTTTTGCTAAAGCAGTAAAATATGAAAAAAGTTTAAGTGTCCCAGAGTAAAAGAGTCAGTCAGTCTCAAGAAAACAAGTAACTGAAACCTGAATTACTTTCGATCTATAGTAAAAGTACTAAATTAACATAGAAATCCGTTATCAGCGTAAGCTGAGCTTAAACAACAATAATGCATATAACCAGGAACATCTCGATGATAACTCATCTGAAAAGCCGGTTCTTATAGATCTTATCTTTTGTTAGATTATCAACTCCATCCCAACCATACAAATCTTGAAAAAATCAATATTGAAATATGAGTTATAAACGATTAGGTATTATGTGACAGGATTACCTTTGACTAGATTGAGTTATTGGAAAATATTGACGAAAAATAAGGGCAAAAGTGTTTCCATCCAAGAATACTTGTATAAATAAACTGTTTTTACTATATTCTACAAGTTTTTAATAAGATTTTGTCCGGTTGATATGATTAAATCTTTCAGTAGAAATATAGTGTGATTAACAATTTTATTTACACATTTTTAGTGTATTGTTCTATATGGAAATACATTACACGAAAAATATTGATTTGTCAGTAAAGTACAAAGTACCTTTAGGTCAATTGAATAAGATTTCCTTAAAGGTTGTGAAAGATTATTAATCTCAATTAATATCAACTTTGGGGATTTTTGGAGATTGTAGTATTTTCAAAAATGAATTCACATTTAAAAGCCTGGAATTACTGGATGGCTGTCTCGTCGTAGTATAAGACTCCGCTCAATCAATCGTATAGCTTTGACAGGTTTATGTGAACATATATCAAATTAGCTAAAATTTATCTACTAAAGAGTGATCCCACAGTTTTTTAGCCTTTATTATAAACATCTGATTGAATAGAAACATGTAAAGGTCACTCCCAAGTAATAAGCAGTTAATAACAAAAGTAATAAAGTTATTTTACATAGGAAAACTGTACGTATTGATAGTTAATGACGAACTAAATATGATAACTTATCTTTAACCTGGAACTTGCTGTTTCAATGTATCTTCAATACACAATACGTCAATGGTGTAAGTGAGAAGTGTATTTTTAATAGCCGTTTGACAATTGTAGTAATAACCGCTTATATGGAATTGTATGAATAAAATCTGAAGGAAAATAGAAGTTACTTTGTATACTTATTAACCCTTAAATAAGTAAATTTAAGTCAAAAATCACTTGAATAATTTAACACAGTAGACCAATTTGCCGTAAAAATCAGTAACTTATCAGTAGTAAGATAAGTTTTCTTATTCAGGATTGTTAGTTATATGTCAATTTAACCGACAGGAAGAATTTTTTGTGTCTATACTACATTATGTTTCACAGATAGATGACTGATCACGATTTTACCGAACTACGCAATTTACCAGAGCAACCTAATATCATGTATTTCTCTATTAAATATATACTGTCATCCAGAAATCTGGCATTTAATTTATATGTAATAGATGATACATTTTGAACAAATTAAAAAGCTGAAATGAAATTTATGAACATGTAAACACAGATATTTGTGGAACTTGTTAATTTCCATTGTCGAACGCTTTCAATGGCATATAATAAACTTACAATATATTTTTAGTGTTTTGAAGTTAAAAATCATTATCTGGTGCATTTTAAAACCGATTATCAGAGGCTTTTAGTGATGACCAGCAGTTGATATGTATATACATACACTTCGCTTCTACCCAAAGTTTTTGCTGATGTCGTTCAGAAGGACGATGTAAGCTCCACAACCAAACCATCCAGTTCAGTAAGCAAACCTACATCAAAATATACATACTTGTGAACAATAAAAATCGATTTTTGTTAGACATTATGATTTTCCTTACTCTGAGAATCTCATAGTTGTCCATTCAATAAGCAATGTCTATAGAATTAAACAGCCGGTGAAATACATTTTTGCCAAATTTTTCTGTTTTAATATATGGTAATCACCGTTCTATTCTTGACTATTTTTGGTTTTTATTTATTTTAAACAGCTATTTGAATTTTAAATTATTCTCTACTTTTTTGTATTCAGTAGTTTCCTCTTCTATATTTAGTGTCGAAGAAACTGATATGTGAAGATAACAGACTGAGAATTCCTAGTACAAGTCCAAAGGACCTGTTTAAAAGGCCTGTTTAAACATCTGGGCTACCTGTTCCTGTCATCTAGATATTTCAACAAGTTATCTAATTTCATTTGTTTTAATACATCATTATGCCTATTAATCGCAGAACCTATTCAAGTGCGTTTCTGAAAAGTGTAAGATCTTTCACTGTATAGGTTATAGAAGGCCTAATTAAAGATATCGTGGTTGCTGGCAATATGCAGCGAGAATAATGTACATTATCCAGATGTCAATTGACTGGGCTGCTAACTTCTAACCGGCTATCACCCAATATTTATCGTCAGAAAGGACGAAGAAGTAAGAAACGGAAACTTGTTGAAGTACTTTGTGCTGAGAATTCTATATTGTACCAAAAATATAATATTGAATAAAGCTAATAATAATAATAGTAAAAAATAGTTTATCGTTCAAAATTATTAAATCTAACCGATTTGATGGGATGCTAAATCTTGTAGAATATTTCAAACTATCTTCAATATATACGAAATTGTTTTTCTCACTAAGTTTAGATTATAAAATTCACCAATTGTCTTAAGATAGGGATAGAGATTTTCAAGTTTAATCCCAAAAGTATTTACATAATAAAAGGTTGGTTTTTTCTTGTAGTTTATTTTGAAACAAATGTTTGTACAACTGGAGAGGAAATAGATCAGATAAACTGCTTATGTAATTCAAATCAAAAGATGAGGATTTATCGATCAGATTTGTTATGATCGGAATGAGATTTATGGAGATTGTAGTAATGTCAATAGTTGAAATCATGAGTCAAGATCAAAGGCCCTGGGTAGGAATCCCGCGTGCGGGATCGTATGATGCGCACTGCTAAGGAGTCCCATACTAAGACGAAACGGCCATCCAGTGCTCCCACGTTTTCAATTGTTCTCTAACTTACATTGACTCAGGAATTCAATTATTCAGATTTGTTATCATTGATAGTTCATTTTAGTGTTGATGATTATTCTAGCCCACACCATTGATTTAAGTTGAAAAGACGTAAAATAATAACTTAAGCAGCATAACACTTACATACTTTATTTCATTAGGTTTTCATTACCTGGCTAGTTTATATCTTAATTCCTAATAGTATTTATCCAGTCGTTTATAAGAAATTATTGATAAAACTAGCTAATGAGAACCTAACGGAATAAAATAAATTCGTTCTTTCCTGTTAAAATTGTTGATTTAGCACTTTTCAAGTTGACAATCAGAAAGTTGTAAGAACCAAAACCATTAGACAAACAATGTGAATCATATCAAACAGGATAAAAAAATTAGTTGTCAGATTGGCCTCAAGGTGAGGATAGACTGAGTTATAACAGAGAAAGCAGTGTTTGGATTTTCGTTAAGGCTTCAGCAGACCTTGGTACTCGACACTGAACACTTGTGCGAAACTATAAAAATTGACTTGAAGTAAATCTTATGACTGGTTTCAATTAAATGTTAGTTAAAAAAAGATTGGTAAAGCATGCAAAGAAAACATTTGAAATGGTTCACATTTTGTTTAGGGTACGCTTGTGGGGAATAAGCAATTATTACAAAACACTGAAAACAAAACAAGCCAGTCCACTTTTTAACTTGTTAACAGTGATTATGATAACCACTTTCTCCTTCTAAATCTTATAGTATTTTACGGTCGTCTCTTTATAATTCTATCGTTTGTTCTAAGAATGCCAGATGATTTTTAAAAGTATAGCATTCAGATCAATTAACAGTCACTAGATGCATAAAATTAAACCCGATCTATTAACCCATTAGAAAAAGGCCGATCAAAGACATGATCAGAGGTCAATGGAACAAGATGATCAATTTCAATGCAAGAATAATGAACGATAACAAAATCTAGGATTACAAGAAATCACAAACAAAACCACCAGAATAAACTGATTGTAGGTGCATGGTATAACTAAGGATCTCACTTTGATATGAAACAAGCACTGATGATGTTATTCAGAATGGCAGTGAAAGTTCTACGATTAAATTATCTAACCCAGAGAAACCATGATCCTTAAAGTGTACATTTATTCATAAATAAACAAATCATTTGACGTAAAGTACGACCTTTCACTTAGTTATTACTTAAGTATATCAATTAAAGTAAAACTTACTATTGAGATTGTAAAGACAACAAGAACTTACACTTAAAAAAATGTTCTGATCTACAATAATATAAATAATAACTAAACTGTCGTTTTTCAGTGTTATCAATTGACGACAGCTGTTTAAAATAAATAAATTCTGCTGAATTAGAGTAATGTCAAAAGCGTCGTATTTAATGTTTTTCTCGTTGGAAATCGACGTTTAAACTTTCACTACAATTTAATACGTTTCTATTAGTAACTAAGAAATATGATATTCAAAGGTGGATTATATTCATTATTCTGATGAACTTTTTGAAGATATTCAGCAACTAGAAATCACTAATAAACTACCATGTGAGAAATATAGCTTTCCTTATCAAGTATACTTAATCATCAGATATGGTTTGAATATTCTCATTGATGTTTAGGACTGCAATTGATCAGTCTCTTATTGGCATATATAAACATCAACTCTGAGATGCAGGTACATCCAACTGACAAGTCTCAAATAAGACGAAACGCGCATCTTGAACCCCAGTGACTACCCATCTTTGTTTATAATCTATGTGATTTATTACTATAGGATATGAATTGCATCATCAGATAATTAATTTTATTCACTCACGTTTCTGTAAATTTTGAAAAACAAGCAATTACAGTACAAAAATTTAAAAGATGTTATAGATTAGAATTTCAGTAATGTCCAATTGAAATGAGCACAATTATCGATTATGTAATATAATAATTTTATAGAATAATAAATTTAAAGTTATATAAGTACAGCCCATAGTCAAAAACAATCTAACACGTATAGAAGTGTAAACAATCGGGATCAGCTATCAGAGCATAGAAATAAATAAGAGATTGTCATTACAAGTAACTTGGAAAAAACTTACACGAATAATTCAGCTTCATGGAACTTGTTTAAACTTTTAAATTCATGGGGATAGAAACGTGAGTAGATAAGTCTGTTAGCTGATTGATGAGAACGTTTTAAATTACTTGGAATCTAAGGTGGAATATTTGTAAATGTTTATGGTTAAATGCAACCAGACTAATTTTTCATATATAACTTGTTTTTTTCCTGAGTCATGTTTTTTCTACTCAGGAATATGGTATTTAGAAATTGGATATTCCTAAAAATAGTTTTATCTTAGACATTTGTTAAAAACAGGAAAATATTTGATAGCTAACCTACCTACGTATGCCAACAACTTTAAAAAGTTGTGACTGTTTTGTCATAAGAAGTCATAAATAACGATACATTACTTCATTCAGACAAACGATCGACTGGATTATGAAGACGTCAACATCTGGAAGGAAGCGCGGGATACAGTGGACAGCTAGGATGCAACTGGACGATTTAGACTTCGCAGATGATCTAGCTCTCCTATCACACACGCAACAACAAATGCCAGTGTATCAGCAGTAGGTCTCAATACAAACAAAGGGAATAGCAATATTCTCTGATACAATACAGCATGTACCAATCGAATTACACTTGACGGAGAAGCTTTGGAAGATGTGAAAACCTTTACATATCTGGGCAGCATTATCGATGAACACAAGGGATCTGATGCAGATGTGAGGGTGAGGATCGGCAAAGCAAGAGCAGCATATCTACAACTGAAAAACATCTGGAACTCAAAATAATTGTAAACCAATACCAACATCAGAATTTCCTATACAAATGTCAAGACAGTTCTACTGTATGGGGCGGAAACTTGGAGAACGACGAAAGCCATTATCCAGAAGATACAAGTGTTTATTACCAGTTGTCTACGCAAAATACTTCGGATCCGATGGCCAGACACTATCAGCAACAACCAACTGTGGGAGAGAACAAACCAGATTACATTCAGCGGAGGAAGAAATCAGGAAGAAGCACTGGAAGTGGATAGGACACACATTGAGGAAAGCACTCAACTGCGTCACAAGACAAATCCTCACATGGAATCCTGAAGGCCGAAGGAAAAGAGGAAGACCAAAGAACATATTACGCCGAGAAATGAAGACAGACATGAGAAGAATGAACAAACGTTGGAAAGAATTGGAAAGGAAGGCCCAGAACATAGTGGTTTGGAGAATACTGGTCAGAGGCCTATGATTCATTGGGAGTAACAGGCGTAAAAATAAATATTATATATATATATATATATATATATATACCCCATTCAGATCTACTTTAGTATTCTATGAGTCTAATGAAAATTCCCATTTTGACATTTAGTAAAAAAGGATGAATAGGATAGAAAAACTTATTTTTAATTAGTCTTTCATGATGTATATATACATCAGTATAAAGTTGATAAAACATGTTTGATTTAATATCTTTTTTCAACTTACCTGAGCACGAGTCGGGCTTGAGAAAAAGATTCACAACGAAATGTGTTAATCAAAATGAGTATAAATAATTCCGTTGTACTAGTCATTACGAAATACTTATTATTTCTATTTTTTAGAAAAAAACGTGGGAAAAATAGTCACTTAAAATTAAAGGCACAAAATTTCTCAAAACAGCTTTTACTTTATTCAAACAAACAAAAATTTATTTCCTTATATAAATCGATTCCAAGTTATAGTTTTGTTTCCTTGGATTTTTCTTTAATTTCTCAAATTAGCGTATATGTCTGATTAATTTTCATTCACTTATGAGCTGATTTAACTGTTTCTTATAAATGTGAATTAATCCTTTATAAGTAATACTTTTCGGGTCAGGACTCAGTAGCTAAGTGGATAACACGATGGCATTTGAAGCGAACGGTACTGGGTTTGAGTCCCAGAGTGAACATCAACTCTGAGATGCAGGTACATCCAGCTGACGAGTCCCAAATAGGACGAAACGCGAGTCCTGGATTCCACTGCCAGCCACTATTCATCATTGCATTTAAAAAGCATTTTATTTGCCTATATAAATCGATTCCGTCATAGTTTTGTTTTCTCGGATTTTCTTTAATTTCTCAAGTTAGTGTATATGACTGATTAGTTTTCATTCATTTATGAGCTAATTTACTTGTTACTTATAAATGTCAACTAATCCCTTATAAGTATTATTTTTCAGGTCATTTAATGCATATTCTAATTGCTTATCAAAATTAACACAAATAGGTATCAATTTGTATTTTATGTAATCATTAGAGTTATTTAGGTAATTAAATGTTTCTTTATAAGTCATCTTTATGTGATCTATTGATGTATAATAAACTTACCTTTATTAAGGATTCCTTTAGCTGAATTATTTTTATAGATAGATAAAAAAAACTGCAATACAAAATACTTTTGCTGAAGTAATAATGGTTCGAATGTAAACTGGAAAGCTGTGTGATATTTAATACGTAACTGTCAGTTTTCCCACATGTTCTGAGAAGTTCCAAAGTGTTTCAGAATGATTATTCACATGTCCATAATTTTCTATTGTTCCTAAGCCGAAATCAACTTAGAGATATCTCGAAGATAAAAATAAATCTGTAAAAGTATATATACATAATACACTGTATAAACCTAAGGGTAATTTTTCTCTCCGGATAGTCATCTAAATATAATGACTACTGAACTTAACGTTTTCACAACAAACTTTTCAAACAATTTGCACAAGCCTATACAGATAATTATCATATGCTTTCTAGTAACTAACTTCGAAGAGACAAGTGAAATCCAAGCGTATCGAGTGTGAGGCAGTTATCAAACAAAAACAGCGGAAGATGGTCGTGCAATATCGTGGATTGGTTGAAGTTAGACAATAACTCCGTAGGACACCGGCTCAGTGGTTTAGAGCTTAAGCGTTCATGTGTGAGATCGTAGGTTTTGCGTTCGAATCCCACATGTGGTGTAGTAGGAACTAACTTCTGATGGGTCTCATACTAGGGTGAAACGACCATCCAGTGCACTTAAACTTGTAATGATGGTCAAATATTGATCAGTTCATAATTTCAATACTGATTTTAAAGAAATGTCAGATTTATTATTTTAGCAGTGAAGATCAGTAAACGTCTAACGAATTTCAAGTTCCTGAACCATCATAAAGAATAAGTTTTTTTATATTTCTACATCTGATTTCGGTACTTTTAATGGATACGAACACAAAAAGGATACTATATGTCAAAAGTTACCACTTCTTTTTCTCAATGTCACATAATTGTCTCTGTTTTATGCTTTGTTAAGCAAGTTAATGTATCACTGGTTTCATACTCCGAATAACTGAGGCGGCGAAATCGATTTGAGTAAATGTCGAAAATTTTCAAGGAAAATATGCTTTATGGTATGTTTAGATCATTTGAAAAAATATTTGTTCACTGAAATAATATAACAAAATATTGTTATTAATGTCTTCAATTAGTGTATGTTAGCCAACTGTATTCAATAAAACTGTTATTTAAATATTGAACATTGAAAAGATTAGCATTAATAACTGTGTTACTGATGCCTAGTAAACTGTTTTGAGACAATTATTTCGATCCATCTAGCATAATATAGCACCTCACGTGCAATTGAGTTTGTTTATATTTAGTTTTGTCTAACCTTTTTGTTAACTTAGTTAACGGATAGGGTCATTCGTACAATAACAACTTTTCTATACCATTGTACGTTTACTAATGTTGCACATGTATGCTTGATCATTGCTTACTGCCTTAGCATATATTCATTCTGCTAACCTTACTATTAGTCGGTTAATTGGTTCGATGATTCATTCATTTCACTATGTATATATGTGTACCTTTTCATTCTGTTCACACACTCGCTCACTCGCTTGCCCACTTGCTTTATGGTCCTACTCTTTCATGCTTGCTTAGAGCACCAGTAATTTTGGTTATGTGTGTGGTGCAATAACAAACGTAATCAACACTTCGTATTCGCCTTCTGATTAATACACTGTTGGGGTGGTTATCAGAACGAACTATATACGAAGTTCAAGGATTATATTGAATACCGACCACCAAAATAAGAAAACTGAAGAGAAAATAACAATGAAAATAAATTTTATTTTGTTTTCCTAATTTGTTCAATTTAATAGCCAACTCTATAACATTTGCGATCGCATGATTTTAAGTAATAACAAAAATAATTCACGATCGTTAATCTACAGAGTTTGTTACTAACTAATGTTTCTTGTTGTCGCTTTCTATGTTTTCTCTTGATAAACAAAATGATTTACAAACATATTCAACAGCTTAAATTTAATTCTTGTAAGCAGGGATATACAGTGGATAGCAGTGGGATCCAGGACGTGCGTTTCGTTCTATTTGGGACTCGTCAGCTGGATGTACCTGCATCTCAAGTGGCTATCAGGACTCAGTGGCCGAGTGGATAACGCGATGGCATTTGAAGCGAACGGTACTGGGTTTGAGTCCCAGAGTGAACATCAACTCTGAGATGCAGGTACATCCAGCTGACGAGTCCCAAATAGGACGAAACGCGCGTCCTGGATTCCACTGCTAGCCACTATCCATCTCTGCTTACCATGCTTGTGAATTAAGGTATATCGAGGCAATACGCACAGTATGCACATATGCCAATTAGAGACTGACCAGTTGCAGTCCTAAACACATCGATGGGAAGATCCAAACAAACAATACTAAGTGAATTCAAACTTCACCTCATCGCACAAGCAAGTGGCTATCAGGACTCAGTGGCCGAGTGGATAACGCGATGGCGTTTGAAGCGAGGGTACTGGGTTCGAGTCCCAGAGTGAACATCAACTCTGAGATGCAGGTACATCCAGCTGACGAGTCCCAAATAGGACGAAACGCGCGTCCTGGATTCCACTGCTAGCCACTATCCATCTCTGCTTAAATTTAATTTGTTTTGAATAACTTTGAATTACGTTTGCTATCTAAGATTGGCACTTGGTAATTGTTATATCCCCCGGTGAATTACGAATGTTAACTTTTAAGTCTATTTATCGACCAATGTATTATGCCTATTTCCTATTGTACAATTGTTACGTAACTAAACTATTCATATTCGTGTTTCTCTTATCATGGGCTTTATTTTGATCTTTGATTTATTATCATACGATTCTTGAGTTATACTCAGTTATTGATTACTTTGATTTGTATAAAAGCCCAGTATGTTTGTAAATAATGATTCATACCACTGAGGCTGTTATTGGTGTTTTAGACTTAACTGGTTGGGCTAGGCATATCGCAGGACCGGTTAGCACTCTAGTCTGCTCGTACGGGTTTCGTGACGCTGTTCCAATCGACAATTCGCTGCTCCCTAATTGGCGGTCTTATCGCGTCATACATCAACTAGCCATCCACTCGGCTACAAGATATAACAGTAATCTAAATTTATTTTAACAAACTGGATAACATTTTTTTTATTGTATGTGATCAAAATATTCATCGGAGGTAGAGAACATTTGAGAATTCTGTATATTTTTCAAACATTTAAAAAAACATTTGTCCATGATTTTTTCATAACCACTGGGAAACATTTGAAATCATTGAAGTGTGATAAAGGAATTTACTATGAAGAATAACCCCCCCCCCTTATATTAATTAAATTTTTGACATTTCAACTGTTATTACTAATTTTTCATCGAAACAAATTCAATAGCACGTTTGACTGATTCGTAGATTTTATTGAACTATCATACTCACTTACTTACAGTCACTACTTTATGTCACTGTCAGTTAAGAGATTTCTTCAGAAATTACTGATTCTCATTCAAAATATTATTAACCAATGTGTAACGTTGCTCCAGTTCAATCAATACGATCCATAAGAAATGAAATCAACTATTTCATTACTGAATATTGGTTCATGTTTTCTACAGTTAACGGTAAACCATGTTATTGTCAACAGTTTCAGTGACATAAACAATCGACAAGTTTTACTCTATTCTATTAGTTTCATATAATTTACGATCTAAAACACTGAAAAGTTTACACTGTCATAGAGCTTGAATAAATTCATCATCTTTTTAAAAAAAAATTTGTTGACAAACTTGATTCAACAATGTAATGATAGGTATTCTTATTGAAATCTGTAATCATCTAGGTTATTCATCTGTTTCTACTATTAGTGAAAATAATCGAATAAGTACACACATACGTTGTTAGTTTTACGCGTATTTGATACAAAATAAATCTGCTTAGACGTCTTTCAGTGCAAAAAATTCATTCAGATGACACCATCAAGAAGAAGTTTGAATTTCTAAAGACTTATTGAACGAAAGAAGCTACCTACAAAGATTTTCAAAGAAGCGTATGTATTTATGTAATATAATATTCGAGAGGTGGACCGTTCGTAAGATACCTCATTTTCTAAAGCTATAAGTTTAAACAGATGAAGCCAGTGATAGACTAGTGAATATTGTTAAAATGATTTTCTACACAGTTAAATTTCCGATAATGCAATGAGAAGACGAAGGTTATCAGAATTATGTGATATATTAGCACAATAAGTTTCGAACAATCTGATCACACATAATATACTTGTGAAGATATTTTATATGAAAAACAAAAGGCCAACTAGACAAATTAAAAGGCTAACGGAGATAAAGATAATGATGAAGTATACAAACACAATGTCAAATCACTCTGGACAATAAATCGGTATTACCAGGGTAGGTTAAGGGTAAGAACAAATTGTTTTTGAACACATAAATTAAGTTACAGTTTTCATATGCCTAAGACTCTAATGAACATTAGCGTACACCTTTGAAATCTTTTGTACAGAACCGTAGGTCCTGGGATTTGACCCCACGTGTGATGTCGAGGGTGCGCACTACCGAAGAGTCCCACACTAGGAAGAAATGGTCGTCCAATGTATTTAGGCTTCCAAT
Organism: Schistosoma rodhaini; assembly: GCA_944470415.2. Classification (NCBI taxonomy): domain Eukaryota; kingdom Metazoa; phylum Platyhelminthes; class Trematoda; order Strigeidida; family Schistosomatidae; genus Schistosoma; species Schistosoma rodhaini. The sequence continues at coordinate 15,899,541 of OX104039.1, read as the reverse complement.
ATTAGTTTATTGTCTATTTTCTCGAATTTCGACCTATTTCCTATCTTTAAGCATTACTTCAAGCTTTCGTAACTGCAATCACTACTGGTACACATGCCATAAAATTATCAGTTTGTATTGTTTAATTATGTTGGGCTATGTAATTTATTTCGTTATCACTGACTGATAAACTGCCTTGATAGGTTTAATATTCTTCAAATGCAAATAAATATTACGGTATGTATGTTATAGCCTGATGAAAATCTATTTGAAAACAGTATTTTCCCCTCATATATTCTGTTCGAATAACTAAATCCTCTAATTGATCACCAAAGCAACTATAACTTTTTCATGAATTACAGGATTTAGTGTTATATATATATATATATATATATATATCACGTTTGTATTAAAATCGTATTGTTCACCAATAATCTCAACGATTCAAAATAATTACAGCAAGGAAATATACTTTGGTAACAAGTGTGACACTGTAAAATTATGTAATCAAATTGAGATGTTGGGAGTGATAGTTTCGAACATCCACATTAACTTTTATTTGCTGTCCCTCCACTCATTTAGGCTCACTCACTGGAACATGTTAAATATGGACCTTTCTATGATTATTAGTCGAAAGCCAAGTTGAAAACATTTAGATCTATATAGGTATCAATACCATAGTTAGACCTGACAGTTTTAAATAAATTAAGCATTGGGTAGAAACTTAATGATAAATATATTTCTTGTTACATCCCAATGGGTAGAAAAATTGTATTTCCGACGTTTCGTGACACTTCTTCTAAGTAAATAAATCACCGAAATAAATTTATTTCGGTGCCTTACAATAAGTCACGAAACGTCGAAAATATAATTTTTCTAACTACTGGGATATAACAAAAAATATATTTATTATTTTAATCATAGTTATTATAGGTAGCTAAATTTCCATACGAAAAAATAATGGAGAACATATAACTTTTTGAAAATTTCTTGTCTGGATGTTAAAAAGGAGAGGATGTTTACGTGAAGTACTACGTCATTATTATTGCATAAAGTTTGATGAGGCTGTTTCATTCCAACAGGGATTTGAAATTTGCTGCGAATATATATATATATATATATATATATATATATATATATTGCGGCCTGCTTAAACATCTGGGTCACCTGTTCTTTCAATCTTGATATTTCAACAAGTTATCTAATTTTGTGCGTTTCTGAAAAGTGTACAACCTTTCGCTGTAAAGGTTACAAAAGGCCTAATCAGAGATATCGTGGTTGCTGGCAGGCAATATGTAGCAAAAAGAATGTACATTGTTCAGATTTCGAATGACTAGACTTCTTACTTCTAACTGTGACCATTCAATATTTATCGTCAGGATCGACGAAGTAAGAAACAGAAATTTGTTGAAATACTTTATGCTCAGAATTCTATATTGTACCAAAAATATAATATTGAATAAAGCTAATATATATATATATATATATGTATATAAGTGACTGAAATTCGATTGACCATAACTCGATCACTATTATATGGAAAACTATGTCCCTGGGTATTTTAAAAACATTGATCTGTTATTCATTTTCAAGCTTTTGGTAAGTAAACGTAACAGTGAGTTATGAAACAAAAAGCAAATTGCATGCAAGATCATTATGTTTCACTATTTGTGACTCATAAACTGCTTCATATCTAAACATTGTTCAACTAATTTCAGTGAATTAAATGTGATTTGCTTAAGATAACAATAGCTAATCAATTTATCATGTCTTTTTATGAAAACAATAATGTTCAAATTCTGATATACTCTTTACAAGAAACCAAATTCATCCCAGCGTCTTTTTTTCAGTTATTTACTTATGATGATCCCACAATTCAGCACACAACAGATACATAGGTTTTTCTTTATTGTTATCAGATGGAAGTCTAGATTTCGATAAATCAAATACATAATGATAAACTTCGTCCAAATGTAAGTTACTTCCTCGAAATATTGATTAATTAGAAAACATGGGAATTTTCTACATTTTTTAAATTTCAGCTTTATTTTATAATTAAACAGTTTTGTTTCGATACATTAATCTGAAAGGGAGCGTTATCGTTTGTTATCTTATTTAGTTCAATAAACAAATTATTAAATGTTAATTATATAAATATTTCATTAGTTGACATCTTGAATCAATTGAATCTAGACCACCATGGAAAACCTGGAAGCAGTGGACGGCTGTGTCGTCCTAATGTGGGACTCCTCAACAGTGCGCATTCACGATTCCACCTCGAGAGATTCGAACCCAGAATCTATCAGTTTCGCGTGTGAGAGCTTCACCTCTAGACCATTGAGATGGCCAGCATCAAATGGTGTTAATGTCCAACTTCAATCGATACACGAATTCAAGTGAAACATCCACCAATGTCTTCAGTGAGTTACTATCTCTTAACAGACGAAACGGCCGTCCAGTGCTTCCCGGTTTTTCATAGTGGTCTAGCTTTAATTGTGTCATGATTTCAACTATTAAAATCACAATATTATCCACACAACCCCTTCTGATATATATTTTTGTTGTTACTATAATAAATAATTTCATATCTTGTAAACAATCTTATATTCTTGTACACGTACTTGTTGTTATTTTTAACCAGACGGTTTCAAAAAACAAACATTACATTAAAATATTATGGTAATTACAACAGAAGATGAGTGATGAAACCGTTTGTTAAGTATTTATAATACCATGGAATATTACCGAGCATACTGGGCATAATATTCTAATCATTCAACATTATAGTTCATTTAACTGGAATACAAATTCCCCTGAATGTAGAAAATTACATAGTTCTCAAAGATTGATCTCTCACTTTCGTTCTTTATCATTTTTCATTAGTATATAAACTGTAACATACTTCAAGTTATAATGTTAATAAATAATCGATAAGTAATAGATTAACTACTAAGATAGGTTGAAATGGATATGTTGTAAAAGTAATCACCGACTACTATCGTTTTCTTTTATGCTTTAGAGATATGAATTTCAAAATTCCTTGATTGATGGGTTGTATATGAAGCACTTGAAAGGATTCAACTTATTACCGGTATCAATATTGATTAGAAATTTTTGAAAAAAGTTTATTTTTGTCTTATTCTAAAATAAAAAGGATAATAATGTAACTATCACTTATTTAAAAGATAAGCTAAACATGGAAGGTAAGTTTTATTGGTTCTTATGTTACATTGTTGATTAGTTCTATATATTGACTAAGATAAGATTATTACCGTACAATATTTATTATAAACAACTTTATGATTGATTGAAATCTATTTAGGCACATCACAAATCAACAAGGCAACTGAAAACAAAAGAAAGACAGTAAACAAGAAAACGGAAAATTTCTTCCCCGATTTTATTTCTAAACCAAACTTAGGCATCCAGAAAAGGTATATCCAGCCTCTATGTTTACCTTGGCCTATGACTGGATCACCAGATATCTAAACTAAATATTATAAACTTTTCCCCCCTTTTTTTTCCATCACCCCTACCTTAATCTTCACATCCATCATTCCCAATTTGTTCATCTTAATTACCTTGATTACACTCCTTTTATTACATATTATAGTCACACACTAATCTTATTATTATTATTATTACTACTACTAATCATTATTATGTCAATTAATAAGATGAAATTCTCCTACTATGGACTTTATTCACAATATTTTTGCATTTTCATTTTTGCTATATTACTATTATACTGATTGTGACTGGTGAACACTTTACTGCGAATCATTTTGACCTTTATTAAATAGCCTTTCTAATATACAAATAACACAATTTCGAAGTACGTATGTCGTAACAGATGTAAACGTTTACCATTTTTAACATATAACATTGTCAAATTAATTAATACATGCCTCATTTTGGCCTTTGTAAAATATCACAATAATTATGGACTTATAACTGTAGAGCCTAATAATGAAGTTAATGAAAACAATTGTTTGCTCAAATATTGTTCATTTATAGTTTTTTTTTGACAGAAAAATATCACTCACAAATTAGTCCGATTAGATACTATTTTAATTTCAGTGATATTTGGGACTATCATCTGTTCATGTGTTTCGTAAAGCCTAGAATTTCGACATCCATAACAAGTAGTTTATTTACTAAACAACTAACCAGTTTTTTTTCTTATTCATAACAGATGAAATTGAAAATTAAGTGAATTGATTAACTGACTAGTTCTTGAAAGGTTGATGGCTTCTCTGTTACATGATCAACATAACTAGACATTGAGTTGGACAAGTGATATGAAGTTGATATTGATTTAGAAGTTGGATTTCGTGGTCCATTTTGAAAAGCATCACATAGGTAATTTGAAATTTATTAATGAGATTTTTGCAACATACTAGCGATTTGTAAAGCGTCTGTTTAAACAATAATTAATCTAGAAGTTGAAATTTTCTAACATGATGTTATTGTCAAGGTAACTTGAGAAAGTAGTTTTTGTTATTCAGAAAAATTATTACATTTTACCTTGATATATGCAGAAAAGTAGGTTCTTCCTCTTTTCACTAAATCAGCTGGTATGCATAAACATAAATTTCAAATCAAGATAGAAGATTCAATAAAGGTGTTAATTTTCAGAAAAAAATGTTTTAATTTAATTTTTTTAGGAAAACACATTTCGTACATTTCAAAATCAGATTTGCATGACAAAATATTGATCACCATTAATGTTTTTGACTTTATTATCAGTAAAAATCTTAGTTGCAAAATGAACAGTAAAGATGTGATCATATACATGAAAAATAAAGTATTCATGAGTTGATTTTAGTTAGATCATCATTGGAAACCGGCAAAGCAAGAGCAGCATATTTTCAACTGAAGAACATATGAAACTCAAAAGAATTGTCAACCAACACCAAGATCAAAATTTTCAATACAAATGTTAAGACAATTCTGCTGTATGGGGTGGAAACCTGGGGAACTACGAAAGCCGTCATCCAGAAGATACAGGTGTTTATTAACAGTTGTCTACACAAAATACTTCGGATTTGTTGACCAGACATTATCAGCAACAAGTAACTGTGGGAGAGAACAAACCAGATTCCATTGGAGGAAGAAATCAGGAAGAAGCGCTGGAGGTGGATAGGATACACATTGAGGAAATCACCCAAGTGAGTCACAAGGCAAATCCTCACATGGAATCCTGAAGGCCAGAGGAAAAGAGAAAGACCAAAGATCACATTACTCCAAGAAATGGAGACGGACATGGCAAGAATGAACAAGGATTGGATAGAACTAGAAAGGAAGGCCCAGAACAGAGTGGGTTGGCGAATACTGGTCGGTGGGTTATGCTTTAATTGGGGGTAACAGGTGTAAGTAAGTAAGTAAGTAACCATTGAAAACCTGGAAGCTCTCAACGACCATTACGTCCTAGTATGGGACTCCTCGGAATTGTGCACCAACGACCCCACACACAGGGATCGAACCCAGGACCTTAAGTCTCGCACGCGAACGTCTAACCTCCAGACCAATGAGTCGACATCCAATATTATCAATATCTAACTTCAGTTCATCCATGATCTTGCCCAACCGTTCATTCATTGTCTGAGGTAGATACCTGTTTCTACCCAATGCGGATTGGATTCCACTGGTCACGGCTTCTCACTAGAACTCCATGAAACCCATCTTGACGCTAGTTGCTAGTGAACACATGATGATTATTATTAGTAGGTTGAAACGGCCGCCCAGTGCTTCTAGGTTTTTAATGTCGGTTTAGCTTAAATCGGCTCATGAATTCAACTATTAAAAATTGCGACGATCTACACAAATCTCTATTCTAAAAATATAGTATTGAGAATACAAGTTAAGCGAAGAAATATTTCTTTACGACTAGTAACTCGTTTTGGCTTCATGTCAATACATAAGTTCACAATTAGGCATGAAATCAGTAATAGGTAGAGGGTGATGGATCATTGTCAGTCAGTTATTAAATAAATGGATAGTAAATTAAGATTTAAGTAACATTATACAATCGGTTAATAATTGCAAATAATTATATAAGAAGTATAGGAATTGATTAAGTCTTACATCAAGTAATTGAATATAAATGTTCAATGTTATTTTTGAAAATAATGGTTAGAAAATTAAATAATCAGATTGTTAAAACAGAATATAGAATAATAAAACTAGAAATTAAATTTGAACAATGTAAAATACTAAATCTCCACAAAACCGCTTCTCATAATAATAATAATAATCATATTCTAATTAGTGACTGACTTCAAGAAGTAAATCCAGGAGTTTTATTGAGAAGCAATGACCAGTGGTGTTCAAACCACGTCTGTTGTGAGATACCAACTCACTGAAGACAATTGGTGAACGGTTGTTCAACTTCGTGGAACAATTGAAGTTAGACATTAACACCGTTGGATGCCGGCTCAGTGGTCTGTCGGTTAAGTGCCCTGACGCGAGACTGGTAGATCCTGGGTTCGAATCTCGCGAGTGCGGGATCGTGGATGCTCGCTGCTGAGGAGTCCTATGATGGGACGAAACGGCCGTCCAGTGCTTCCAGGTTTTCCATGGTGGTCTAGCTTCAAGTGATTCACGCTTTCAACTTTTCCTACGAGCTCTATCGTATGAAGATGAAGAATTCAGGGAAAGTTTAAAGGAATTTTATCAATAACTTTCAAACCTAACTTTATGTGATTATGGTGACTAGTATCGACCAGAAGCGCTAGGATGGAAATTCACGATGTTTTTCTTTTGTACTTTGGTCAGTCGATAGGGAGGATATTCTAAAAGACGCTGATGTTATAGCACTCTTTTCTGAATATAAGCCCTTGTTTTTCCGGATCAGTTAACCTTTTGATTTATCGATTAGGTAGACAGCGTTAATTTAAGCCTGTAATAACTCACCCACATATTGTATGTAATCAAATCATTATGCCTGTATAAATGAGTATGTGTGGATGGTTGCATAGGTCAATCAACGAATCTATTTTTCACTTGTTTAAATGTTAATTGCTTGGAGGCTTGGTAAATCTTTCTAATACACATGCATATTTGTATGTTAATCTACATTGATTAACTGATTTTCTTGCTTAGCTATATGCAGGTCAATTGATTTGAACTGTACGTTGAAATAAACTGTTCTGAAATTTTGGTTTCGGCTTCTAGAAATTATGCACAATGCTTATCCGGACGACTGAAAAGCGAAGTATAAGAATAACTCAAGGAAGCTTTTGAGCCCGACGTGATTAAAACGCTACAAGTCAGAATGTACTTGGCTGGTTGTAATCCTACAAGAATAGGTAAACTGGTAACACAATCCAACTTATTCGTAAAACGATATTTCAGTAATGAAACAGTAAACTTTTGTTTTAGATTTCATTTACAAGTTAAAAGTGAAATTAAAAAGGAAACGAGTTATTAATGATAGGAGACAAAAAGTCACATCATAATAGTGATTAGAAACGGAAATCGTAATTAAATATGACATTGAACTGATTACAATTTTATGTATGCATAAATTTATTCCGAAGCAAATAATGATAGAAAGACAGGCCAATATAAAAGAAAATAGGGCAGAAACATCTTCATCGTAGAACAGTAATTAGATCTATGTTTAGACTAGACAAATACTTAAATAATTGTTGGCGTTAACAGACATGATTCTTTTTGTTATCAAGAAAGATCATTGAGTAAGTTAAAAGAGAATTGGGAATAATTATCGTTGAAATCATTATGATATTTGATCATCACAAAAACATTAAGGGAAAATCAATACATTGTTACACACCAGCATTAGGGTTATTTATGATCACAAATAATGTTCCCTTGAATCTCAAGTATAAATTGAACCTACAAAGTTTTGTATAAATCTAAATATTTCACCTATAGAAATAATTATTAAATAGAAGCACTTGAAACTGTTCATGTCTTATTCAGATTTGAATGGCAGGGAATGTATTAATTTAAGATAATAACAGCCTGTTTCAATATAAAGTAGGGGCCGCGGATCCTATCACAGTTTTAACAGAAAGGCAAAAGAATCGACCATGTAAATTCTCTTTGGAAAAACAATCCCGGTTCTGTATCTCTGTACCATCGACTGACTGGTCAAATAACCATTAAAAACCATGAAGCACTAGACGCCTGTTTGGTTTTCGTAAATGATTTTTCTACAGTGGGGATCCAAGAGGCCATTTTAATGAAGTGTTAGTGTATTTAATAGTAAAACTTTTAGTTAACTGTGTGATTCTATCTATAACATCAGTAGTATTGTTTGTAATTAAATTAAGCCCAGGTCAAATTAAATTTGCTTGGTGGTAGTATTTTAGTGGCCCTATATCTGAATCCAGTTTAATCGTATACTGATTGTTACCGAAACGTACATCCCAGCTACCCTCTTAAATAATCATCGACTTAAATCGCGTTAGTGAATAACGGAATTAAGTAAGCCAAATAAGAGAAGGAAGATTGAACACGTATATTTCGTGCAGTTGTTGATCTGAACAGGCAATCAGAGAGACGGGGTGAAGGAAGCGAAAAGGAGAGAGTGGAGCAAAACGAAACGACGCACAACACAGAAGGCGAGTGTGCCAACGCCTTTTAATCAAGCATAGCTTGATATTTATCGCCAAATAAAAATAAAAGATACAGACAGATAATGAAAAGGGTAAGTAACTAACACACATGCGATCATATAAAAATTGTCAGATTTAATAAGCAAATAATTGACAAGACCAAAATGTAGCTTGAGAAGAATGAATAAATTTGCCTGTCCAGAAGTTGGAATAGTCTATGTTGGCTTGACATAGCATAAGCTACTACAGTATTATCCAGTATCTGGTTGAGGTTAGAAAATGTCAGTTGGGTTAACCTACAATCCTTTCAATTTTTACAGTCAATCAATTTACATTCAGAAAGTTTATGATAGAAATTTGTGCTATCAAGACCGTTCACATAAAACAACACCTGAAACTAATAGTAAGTACATAGATCTAAATATATATTTACAATAATCCTGGTTCCGAAGAATACAATTTGATAAATCCTATCACCTTTATTTTTTAAACTCCACAAAATTTCCTCCAGAAATACCGTTTACTAGAAATGTCTATTAAAATCAAAAATACTTTAAGTACTTTAATTCAATTTAGACCGCAATAATAAGAATGAAACGTTTAATATCTGGGATTGAAGTACCCTTCTTTGTGTATTCAAAAACAGTTTGTTCTCATCTTAAACTTACCATGGTAATATTAGCTTATTATTTAGAGTGATTAGGTTCCAAATTGTTTTCACATTATTATTATTATCCTTGTCTACTCTTATCCCCCCCCCATTTACAGTCTAGTCGACCTTGTTCTTAACAAGTATATGTGTAATCAGATTATTCGAAATGTATTTCGTCCTGATAATCTTCGTCTTTTTATTACACTATCAAAATTTATCAAAGGGACCAATTAAATTCACTTAGCATAGTTTGTTTGAATCTTCCCATTGATGTTTAGGATTGCAACTGGTCAGTTTCTAATTGGCACATGTGCATACTGTGCGTATTGCATCGATATAGCCTTAACTCACAAGTATTGTAAGCAAAGATGGAGTCCCATAGTGAACATCAACTCTGAGATGCAGGTACATCCACTTGACGAGTCCCAAATAGGACGTCCTGGATTCCCCTGCTAGCCACTATCCATCTTTGCTTACAAAGGGACTAATTGCTTTAAATTTTATTAGTATAGTGTTTCAATATCTCAGTTTTTGCCAATTAATTAATCGTTATTTTCAAAATGAATGATTTTACCTTTTTCCTTCTTTTTTTCAATAAAATTAATACAAAAAGAAATTGAGCTCAGACAAGATCACTTATGTTGTTCTCCTTAAAAATAAGAATAAAAGACTAGTGATACATTAAACAAAAAAATCCATAAAAACTGGAACAAATCAAGTGAAGAATTAATGAACTAATTTTATTCACTATACATATTCAAAAGTTAATATTCCTTAAAGTAATAGAGACATTATGATAACGGAAAAAAATCACAACAATCACCTCAATTTATTTGTAATAACCAACTAGAAGTTGGAAGTGGATAGGACATATATTAAGAAAATCACCAATGTGCATCACGGGGCAATCCCTAACTTGGAATCCGGAAGGGAAGCGGAAAAGAGGAAGGCCAAAGAACACATTACGCCGGGAAGCAGATATGAAAAGGATGAATGTTAACTGGAAAGAACTGAAAAGGACTGCCCAGGACAGGGTTGGATGGAGGGTGCTAGTGGACAGCCTATGCTCCTCCACGAGGAGTAACAGGCGTAAGTAAATAAGTAAGTAACCAACTAGAAACATTAGAAACAATTGAGATAAACAAAAAGCAACATTAAATTTATACTTTCATTCATAACTATCTATATCTCAATGAATTTAAACAGATGAAGAGAACTATACTTTCAAAATAATGAAGTATGTACTACTATCAATGAACAGAGGTAATTCATATAATAATCTATAATAAATCCTTAAAATAAGCATAAAACATATATAGTGTGAAAATTAAGTTAAAGGAATGAAAATGTTGACTGACATCAACCATTTTGTGTTATAGATCAAAACTTATTCTTATTGTGAAAAACTACTTCACATTATTTTAATGGAATTCAAATTTGTAATACCTAACCAAGTTTTGACACAGATAATAAGTTTATTATTATATATGAGAAGAAAAAGTTATGTAATCGAGTTTGAACATCTTCAAACAAGAGTTTACAGGTTTTGATTAGGATCTTTTGAGATCTTTGAGTATCACAATAAATTTCTCTCGTATAGCTAACTGTTTCAGTTTAATGAGTGATATTTCTGAAGTACTCTAACCACCCCTTCACAGAAAGGTTTTACTTCATATACCGTATCAAGTTGAATTACAGTTATCAATTTTAGACAATGTAAAATCTTTTATTACTTTTCTTAATTGGAAGATACGAAAGCGTTTAGTCATTTGACTTTGCCTACTGAGTCTATTTATATTGATCTTTCAGTACCTTGTGATTATAATTATAAGATTTTAATCAAAATAGCACATCATCCCATGTTTGATCCAGTGAGTTCGTAAATATCTATATTATTATTGTCCGTTTGAGATCTTGACCATTAGTTTTGTCGACTGAATTTTGAGTTATCAATTTCATTACTCAGTCGGAACATCGAACCAGGGATACGTTTTGCTACATTATTCTAGATCAGTTGTACTGTACATCTATTCTGGAAAATATTGACTTTTAGGAAGCACAGCTAGTGAACAACGAGATTAACTCAAACATGAACCTACGTAGAATAGTGCCGTACATCTACAAGATCACGCATAACAATGTGCTCTTCACCACCCAACTTTAATGGTCCTAGTCGGGCACAAATAAAAAAGTACTAGACTCAGTAGAATATAAGTCTACTAAACTTTTCCTCTTGGTCAGGTTTTTATATACCAGTTGGTCAGCCATCAGTGGAAGTTTAACTCATTCTCAAGCTGGCAAACGTAACATGTGTGAATTTTAAATTCTGCTGAAAATATCTATCATAGACATTCGTATCAATGTCACACTGTAGTGACCAAAACACTGGTTGGGGACAATCGAATGTATTTAAGCAAAAATTACAGACATTAAATATGAATAATATATATCTCAGCGAATTAATTTGTAGTAAATGCAACGTTTCGCCTGACAGTCTGGTCCAAGCTTTTTCAAGGATAAATTACAGACTATCTCAGTAAATTCTGAAAACCATACAATGGACAGTTAATTTGCAAATTAACAACCAATAGTCTCGATCTTCACTGTTTCTTCTCTAATTCCATTGTTCGTGCATTTTCGTGCATTGCGCCTCGTTTCAGTTCTTTCCTCATCGGTCTTCTGCCAAAATACATTCTATGTCTGACCAACACCATATACTACGTATATGCATATAAATAGACCACACTCGTTCCCCCTTTAAAGCATTCGTTCATACGGTGGTTCTGCTCGCCATGCCACTATCTTCTTTCACTGCAGTCTGTGCCAAACTCTCCGTCAGAATGTCGAGTCTGCGGTGCGCTGACTTCGAACAATTCATCCATACTCTTGTGCTCCCGTTAAAACGTTTGCTGAACTAGCGTTGTGAGAACCGATGTCAAGAATTATCTAGAAAACAAGTATTTACATAACTGTCCTAATTATGCATTTCAAAGCAAGATGTTAATGAACTAGAACATCAGAAGTTGATTTTTTACTGGTTCTAAAATGACTGCTCGATCTGTAGTATTTGATGATATATATATATATATATATATATATATACTTACTCCTGTCACTCCAAATGGAGTATAGGCAGCCGACCGGCTTTCTCCAACCCACTCTGTCCTGAGCCTTCTTTTCTAGTTCTATGCAACTTTTGTTCATTCTTCTCATGTCTGTCTCTATTTCTCGTCGTAAAGTGTTCTTTGGTCTTCCTCTTCTCCTTTGACCTTCAGGATTCCATGTGAGGGCTTGTCTTGTGACTCACTTGGGTTATTTCCTCAAGGTGTGCCCAATCCACTTCCAGTGCTTCTTCCTGATTTCTTCCTCTGCTGGAATCTGGTTTGTTGTCTCCCACAGTAACTTATTACTGATAGTGTATGGCCATCGGATCCGAAGTATTTTGCGTAGACAGCTGTTAGTAAACACTTGTATCTTTTGGATAATGGCTTTCGTAGTTCTCCACGTCTCCGCTCCATACAGTAGAACTGTCTTGACATTTGTATTGAAAATTCTAACCTTGGTGTTATTTGACAATTGATTTGAGTTCCAGATGTTTTTCAGTTGCAGATATGCTGCTCTTGCTTTGCCGATCCGCGCCCTCATATTTGCATCTGATCCACCGTGTTCATCAATGATGGTGCCCAGATATGTAAAGGTTTCCACATCCTCCAAAGCTTCTCCGTCAAGTGTGATTCAATTGGCGCCTATTGTGTTGTATCGAAGAGTCTTACTTTTCCTTTTGTTTATATTGAGACCTACTGCTGCTGAGGCTGCTGCCACACTAGTCGTTTTCTAATGCATTTGTTGTTGCGTGTGTGATAGGAGAGCCAGATCATCTGCGAAGTCTAAATCGTCAAGCTGCATCATGCCTATCCAATGTATCCCCTGTTTTCCTCCAGATGTCGACGTCTTCATGATTCAGTCGATGACCAGGAGAAAGAGAAAGGGTGAGAGTAAGCGACCTTGCCCAACACCGGTCTTTACCTCGAATGAGTTGGTGAGTTGTCCTCCGTGAACGATTTGGCAGTTTAGTTCATCATAGGAGTTCCGTATAATATTGACTATTTTCTCAGGCACGCCGTAGTGTCGAAGAAGCCTCCATATTGTCGTCCTGTCCACGCTATCAAATGTCTTCTCATAGTCGATGAAGTTGATGAAGAGTGATGAATTCCATTCGATTGATTGTTCCACAATGATACGTAGAGTTGCTATTTGATCTGTGCACGATCTATCTTTACGAAATCCAGCTTGTTGATCTCGAAGTTGGGCGTCCACGGAATCCTTCATCCTGTTTAACAATACTCTGTTGAAAACTTTTCCTGGTGTTGAGAGGAGAGTGACGCCCCTGTAGTTGTCGCACTTGCTGAGATCGCCTTTCTTTGGTATCTTGATCAGAGGTTCTTTTCTCCAGTCTATTGGTACTTGTTCTTCGTCCCAAATCTTACTGAATAGGATGTGGAGTATCTTGGCAGTTGCTGCTACGTTTGCTTTCAGTGCCTCTGCCGGGATGTTGTCTGGTCCCGCTGCTTTGCCACTCTTGATTTGTCTAATGGCCATGCTGATCTCTTCAATTGTTGGTGGGCCAACATCGATTGGGAGGTCTGTGGGTGCTGCTTCGATGTTGGGTGGGTTCAGTGGAGCTGGTCGATTCAAGAGTTCTTTGAAGTGTTCTACCCACCTGTTTCGTTGTTCTTCAATGTCGGTGATTACTTTGCCTTCCTTGCTTTTCACTGGTCTTTCTGGCTTACGGTAATTTCCAGCAAGTTTCTTTGTTGTATCATACAGTTGTCTCATGTTTCCCTCTCTTGCAGCCTTTTCCGCTGTCATTGCTAAATCTTCCACATATTTACGTTTGTCGGTTCTGATGCTCCTCTTCACTCGCTTGTTTGCCTCTGTGTATTCGGCTTGTGCCTTGGCTTTCTCTGCTCTTGTTCGGCTGATATTGATTGCTGCCTTCTTGTTCCTCCTTTCTTCGATTTTATTCAGTGTAACAACAGTGATCCATTCCTTGTGGTGGTACTTCTTTTGGCCCAGAACCTAATGACATGTTGAAACGATTGCCTCGTTAATACCTTTCCAGTTGTTCTCCATGGTAGTTCCCTCTCTATTGAGTAGATCATGAAAGGCCTGGAACCTATTGCTGAGGGCTATGTTGAATTGGTTGAGTTTGTCAGCATCTCGAAGAAAGGCCGTATTAAACTTTTGTGATGTTGTCCTCGCCGTTGTCCACTGCTTCATAAGTTTTAGTTTCATCTTGGCGACCAGCAAATGATGATCGGATGCTATATCAGCTCCTCTTCTGGTTCTCGCAACCTCCATCGTCCTCCTGAACTTTTTGTTGATGCAGATATGGTCGATTTGATTCTGTGTAGTGTGATCCGGTGAAATCCAAGTGGCTTTGTGTATGCTTTTGTGTGGGAATATGGTGCCACTTATGACCAGTTTATTGAAGGCACATAGGTTTGCAAATCTCTCACCATTTTCGTTCTTTTCTCCTAGTCCATGTCGTCCCATAACTTCTTCTTATCCAGTGTTGTCCTTTCCAACCTTGGCATTGAAATTCCTAATCAGAATAGTCAGGTCCTTGGTTGGGCACTTCTCGAAGATCGACTGCAACCTGTCGTAGAATTGGTCTTTAGCGTCTTCATCGTAGTCGTTGGTAGGCGCATACCATTGGATGACGTTCATTGTAATACCCTCTCCCTTTGTTTTGAAGGAGGCTTTTATGATCATTGGTCCATGAGATTCCCATCCTATAAGTGCATTTTGTGCTTTTCTGGACAGCATTAATGCCACTCCTTGTGTATGTGGGGCATTTTATTCCTCATGACCGGAGTATAACAGAAGTTCTCCTGAAGAAAGTCGTTGTTGTCCAACCTGCGTCCAATGTGTTTCACTGATTCCAAGCACCTCCAGGTTGTACTTTCGCATTTCTGCAGCAATTTGGAATACTCTTCCGGTCTCCCACATTGTTCGGACATTCCATGTACCTATAAAAGTTGTCGCTCTGGTTGTTAGAAGGTGCATCGGCCTGATGACTTCCGAAGGAACTCGGCTTTTATCATGAGACGTCATAATTACTCCTTCTACTCCCAGGGCAGAGTTTAAATGGTTTGAATTATTTTTTCTGGTTAGCGTTTTTTTAGCGAATTGGTTTTCTACGGGATGGGGTCGCTTACCCCATGCCCAACCCTCCTCCTTTACCTGGGCTTGGGACCGGCAGTAGCCCCCGAAGTAGCTACAGCCGATTATATATATATATATGTCAGTGGTAATCTAGCGTTGATCGGTCCTTGATCTCAATCAAACTCAACAATCTATACAATCACATACTGACAATAACCGAATAAGTAGAAACTCAAATTTTCTTACTTCTTATAACTTCATGATTGGACATCAACTCCAAAATCCCGATACATCCAGCTGATGAGTTCCGAATAGGGAGAAATATGTGTGCTGGATACTATTTCCAGCCACCATCTAACTCTGCTTATAATACTTTTACATAATTTATCTGAAAGGTTAGGGAAGATGAAGATGATTTTACAAACGTTGCATAATTAAGTTAAAAGTAGTGTAATGAATCATCGTTCTTTCAACAGAGTTTTGAATGTGGGAAATAGTTTACTATTATTATTATTACTGGTCATCGAATCATATGATCGACAGGGAAATTAAATTGAATTTGAATAAAATATCAATAAATCCCTAGTACCTTATGATGATGTTAGGGCTAAGAATTTCAAATAACAAAACGCAAGAAGAAAATTCTGGTCTTTATTTTTGGAAAATAACTTACGTTATGCCGAATAAAGAGTCTTGTTTAATAGATATTTGATGTTGAGATGTAGCACAATTACTGATACAAAGTGTCGAAAAAATTTGTTGTTTTCATGTTTTTTATGAATGTCACTTACGACTCACAAAATGTCTTTCGACATATTGTCTAGCCTGCTGCTTGAAGCGAAAACAATCAATATTATTCATACAGAAACACTATATAAAGTCAAAATCACCTCATTAATTCCCATTTATAGTAAACTGGGTAGAATTATGAATAATCGAATAACTCCAAATCTGAGATCTTTTGTTGATAAGAATGTCTTCGTAGTGAAAGACTACTGTCTACAATGAGTAGCTATCTATCACTTTTCGTTCGCATGTTAATAGTCAGTTTTATCGTGTGCTACTTATCTATATTATAAAGTTAGATCGATATTATATTTAATGAAAAGATCTAAATGTATTATGCAAAATACCAGGTAATGAATTAATAAACTACAAATAATAAAACTTTCAGTCTAAAAGAAATAACTGCCATCAAATTTTGGCTTTACAATGATAATGCAGAAAACTAGTATAATCTCAAGGGTGGATAAAAAGTATTGGAAAAGATCATTATCAAGAATTTTGTCTTAAAATATGTAAATCGAAGTTGCAGGAAGAAAATTAGTGAATTGAATGTCTGAATTTTAAGTATTTGTATTTTTGAAAGTTTAGTCTATGAGAATTGAGTTTTTGCAAGTTTCTAGTGAAGTGAATTTGTAGCCATTGATTTAGTTCATATCAAAATGTTCAACTACTTGAATGACTACTTTCTACAGTAAGATCCCAACAACTTGTAATGAACAATATTCCACAGGCTGGTCATGAAAGATGTTAACACTTTGCATTCATACTCATTAGTTACTATCTTTTGAAATGTAACCAATACAATAATAAAATCAGGGTTACTTCATAGTTTTAGCTATTTTACAGTGTTCAAAAAAACACATATGTTTAAATGGAGAATATTCTTTTTAACAAATTCTCATCAGGTTCTACAGTTATACGTTCAAATTAATAATCTGAAAGAATGGTCAAGTTTAAAGCAAGTTCATCGTTTAAAGTTATAGCACATCAATTTAAAATTTAAATTTATAGATGATTGTATCTTTCTGCTGTGAAAATCAACACTGGATTTTAAGTACATTCAACCGTCGAGTCCTGAATAGGAAGAAACTCATCTCTTAGATACTACTTTTAGTCACTTTATAATTTTATCACAATGAACTTAGAAGTATTTGTAAAATAAAATAAAACTACACATGCTTAAATGATTAATATACATTGTTAAATTGAATAAGTTCATATGTTAAATGAAATCAAATTGAAAATTAGAGTAAATATAGATAACATAGAGTCATAAAAATGATCATATTATTACAAATTAGATCAAATATTTTGATCAAGTGATCAAGTGATCAAGTGATATGCGTCCATTAAAAAAATAATCAGTTCGGGTGACTATATAAGAACTTTCGTCTAAATTAGAGAGAATAGTTTCTCAGTATTTGAGCGCCGAGTTGATGTAAGCCATTGAATAGGAAGAATATATTTATAAAATCTCAGCGAATGAATATATTTCCATGAAAAAGATTGGACCAGATTGCCAGACGAAACGTTGAATTTACTTCAAATTCATTCGCTAAGTGTTATATTTCTTCACATCTAAACTATTCTTCTCTAATTTTATCTAGAATTTAATACCAATGAAATCTCATTGGTATGAAGAAGGGTATATATATCATGGAATTGTACACATGATAGAATTATAATCACTATAAGAGTAACAACTTGGTTTGAACTAGATAAATTAATAATTATACTCTGAGTTATTGACCTGGAAGAGTGATACAAGATAAAGTGTCATATTTAGCCTAATCGTAATCAATATGAGCTTAACTCATTAGCTATTTTACATAGTTTAAGTCATGAGTCAACTGAAGCTAGACTACGATGGAAAATTTGGAAGCACTGGATGGCCGTTTCATCCTATTATGGGACTCCTCAGCAGTGCGCATCCATGACCCCACCTCGAGAGATTCAAACCCAGGTCCTATCAGTCTCATGTGCGAGGTCTTAATTTCCAGATCACTGAGTCGACATCCAACGGTGTAAATGTCTAGCTTCAACCAATCCACGAAATTGAGAAACCATTCACCAATGCCTTCAGTGAGTTGATATCTCCCAACAGACCTAGTTGAACTCCTGGTTTTCTATGATAGTCTAGCATCATGATTTTAACTGTATAAAATTACTAAAATCTCCACAACACCCCCTTCTCATTAACTATTTGTTTTAAACAATTATGTCACTGTCATGTTTAAAAAACATTACACTAGATAATTTAACTCTGCACATTTTCAGTTACGGTAGATTTGGGGACGAAAACTAGTCTTTTTTTCTATGTCAGAGCATTTTTTAATGTTAGATGAAAATTAAAGTTTTACATTTAGGAAACATCCAAAAAGTTACACTATCCATTACTATAGTGAAATAATATACTTTAAAAATTCCGATATTATATATTAGAACAACATATATAAGCGAACAATATTGTTTTCGATTACATTCTCATCAGGCTTTACACTAATATACTTGAATATTTATATGTATACACGAAATTATGAAACCAATGAAAGCAGTTTATGACTCAGTGATAACAGTGGAATAGATTACATAAATAAACATAATAAGTAAAAAGTACAAATTGATAGTGTGATGACAGATTTACTAGTCGTGATATGAATAACAAAGGCTTGAATTTATGTTTTATAATGGAAAATATGTCAATGACCAAGGAAGAGATAAAGGTATTTCAAATTTCTTATGTATACAGAAACTTGGATTGTTAGCTCGAATCCTTATAGCTTCTGAGATGTGCAAATGACAAGATCGAACCCCATACGATAAATGACTTTAGACGACCTATTTCTAACTACCGCATGACCGCTATCGATCAAGGGTGATAGGACAAAGCTGCATATTGTTTTGATTGTACCATTTCCTAACCACAAAAAGAGGTGCCACTAACTCGTTGGCTCAGAGGTCTTGTTGTGCTTCAAATATAGCTTTCTCCACAGGAACAGCTGAATCCGTAGATACATAAAGATGTAACAGAACCACATAACTTATTCTTTAGTTGAGGAATCACCATAATATATCACCAAATGATGTATTGACAACTCGTTATTAGTCATCCGTATTTCAGCGAGCTGCTAATTTGATGTTATGTGGTTAGATTCAATTAACAGAAATATATCGAATATATGTATCATAAGCAGAGCATATTTTTTACCTTTGGGAACAAATGGTCTCTTTGAGAATTAAAATAGGTATCGTTTATTGAGGATGTCAAGGTTATTACGTATAGAAATATTTGAAACGTAACACCTAGATTAGTTTCGTTAATTAGCGACCAGTCTGTTCGCCGAACTTAATTCAACCAAAGAAGCCCATAACAAACAGATTAGTTTTTTAGTCATACTACAAACTGGTTGCAAGCTATTGGTAAACATTATGGATTATT
Organism: Schistosoma rodhaini; assembly: GCA_944470415.2. Lineage (NCBI taxonomy): Eukaryota > Metazoa > Platyhelminthes > Trematoda > Strigeidida > Schistosomatidae > Schistosoma > Schistosoma rodhaini. Next base: position 15,879,932 of record OX104039.1, on the reverse strand, counting down.
TGACATAAAATTTGTAACTACCCATTAACGGATAAAGGTAAACACCAAAACTCACCGATTATGCAAAAACACCACGTATCATTACATATGGTACTACGAATAAATCACAAAATACTCTGGAATGAATTTGAGAATCAATGAATGTCTCTGGATGACACTTTAGGCATCTTACTGTTATAAACCTTTTTAAATTTTAGTATGCTATCTTTCGCAGAAATACACTTCATAGCATACATTACCTACGTATGAGTTGTTTAATTTGTTGTATCGAATGAACATTGGAATTTTTTAATTAACTAGAAAGCAAGGAGCTACATTTTCTAACTTGAAAAAGTAGTCTGATGGTTGTGAATTCTCATACGTCTTTTGAAAAGTTTCATTAAAATGTTCAGTTGTTGCTAAAGCAATTAAAGGCATTTTCTCTAATAAACAACTAATTTCAGCATAAAATGAGATTGCTCATATACGTATCCATCATGCAACAGCGATAACTTGTTATCCTATTAAAATGACAATACCTACTTGAAGCATTCTACCATGAAAATTATAAATTGGATAGGCGAAGATTATTTTTTCACTCCGTTAATTGAGGAGCATAGCCAAAAGTTTGTTTTAATCAATAAACAAACTAATTTTTCTTCTGCAATCAATACGTCATTATCTCAGTTTTCTCGCATCAAGAGTATTTCCAGCTCCTATGTTTGTATCTCAGTTTACTTATCAGTGAATCATCTCTATTCACTGAGTCCCTTAAATTCATATATATAAACAAATATCAGTACCTTTATAACCTTCTTAAATGTTGTTAACGTGAATGGTTGATTTGGACATACTCTTTTCTTACGGTTAGTTGTAAACGTCTAAATATTGATTAAAAATCTTGAAGAGATCAGAATATAAAAAAACTACTGTGTATGTTTCTATCCTTGATAGTTTTGTCGCACATAACCAGTGAGCATCGAGTAATGCCTTACTGCATTCGACTTAAAATCGCTCAAGCTTTTTAGTGCCCCTGTTAATGGCTGAAAACAGTGAGAACATAACTACACACGCTTACTAGCAGTGAAGAAATATTGGTTGTATGTCAAGTTTTTCATTTATTGCTAACTTCACTAGCCAAACACTATTGAAGACGTTACCAAATGGTAGACAGTTTCATGATTCTTTAACTGTAAATACTTTCAGTCTCAGGTTACTTTTATTAAACCTAAAGAGTAGAAAAGCGGATCGTCGGATCCAATCAGGCATTTCAAAAAAGCAAGAAACCTTTATAAATCCTTTTATACATGAAGAAACCATAGTAACACAATGATCATAAACGCCGTTGGTGAATACAATTTTTCTCGACAGTTGTGATCAAATCCTAATGAATAAACATAAAATACTTTCCGAACCACTGATGATTTACTGAATGTAGTAGTTTTTTCTGAAATAAAATACGTATCAAATCATACATTTGTCTATAAAGATTTAATTAATGTACTTTTCCCACAGTGAACCAACATTAATTCACTTTTAAGTTGTTTTGGGTGGTTTATTAATATACTTGTACCAACTATAGTATTGTAGTGAACAAGAACACGGGTGGGGACAATCAAATGTATTTTATCACAACATTACAGAATATCTCATTAAAATATGAGAACCATATATTGAACAGTTAATTTGTAAAATAACAATCAATTGTCTCAATTCGACTGTTTTTACTGCAAATATCCGTCTATAGTCTCAGATTATACTTGTTAATGCATTTTGGTACCAATTGCGTGCCGTTCCCGTTCCTTCCTTATCGATTTCTACTGAAAAACATTCAATGCCCGACCATCACCATATACTACTTATGTGGATATCAGTAACCCACACCACAGCATTATTAAAACCAGCAAACATAGAACACAATTTTTCATCAGTTTTAAAACTTAGTACCAACGAACACAAAATCCGCAATTTATTGGATGAAAAAAAATAGATCCAACTAGTCAACTGAAACTGATTTTAGCCTGTATCACTCAACACGTCAGATAATGTTATCGTAAATAAATTTAAAAAAATAAAAAAAAATTTATTCTCTGAAGAAGTGGCTTACACTGAGTCACGAAACGTCATTCGCTGTATAGAATAATCTGCTTCTACTAATTCTATTGTATATTTAATTATTCTACTTCCTAGAGTAAGACCTCGAGATAACCTAAGATAGAACATTTGTAGTCAACCCAAACTTTCCATTTTCAAACACTGCACAAATGTAAACCTGTGTAGAGTGGACTACTGGTATAAAATTAAGTCTTAAGATAACTGAGTGATATTTTTTTGCATTGATTGTAATGTTAATACAAGACCCATATCCTAGGAACACATTATATAGGCAGAAGCTCATCAGTACAATGAAATTCATGTTAACAAAAAAGTTAAAATAATCCTATATGCCATATAAAAGTATAGTAAATTATGACCGATCATAATATATGTAAATGAATGTCAGTTGAGTAATGCTCTTTAAAGTCAATCGAATATAATATGTCCCGTTAACAAACCAGATAATAAATAAACTTGTATGCCATACACTTTTTTATTCAGTAGATATTAACATTTCCAACAACAAATCAGTATCTAACTATTATTATTTTAATCAGAAGGGGTTTTCTGAAGATTTCAGTATTTTCATAGTTGAAATCATGAGTCAATTGAAGCTAGACCACCAAGGAAATTCTGGAAGCACTGGACGGCCGTTTCGTCCTATTGTGGGACTCCAAAAAACCCCTTCTGATTATAATCATATGCTCACTAGTTATAATGCGAAGCAGTGACCAGTGGAGTTCAACCACGTCTATAGTGAGATAGGAACTCACTGAAGACAACTGGTGAATCGTTGCCCTTATAATTTTAATTTAAAAAGATTGTTATGACTACAGGTAATCACCGAATTGAGATTAAGAAATGAATAAATAATTACACAAGTTAAATAAATGATTGCTTCTTTCCTTTGTTTTCTTCACTTCTCGTAAAAATAAGAGTTTCATTAGTAATATCTTTTTTTTAAAATTACGTTGATAACTAATTTCATACAAATGCATAGACAAAATGTAATTTTTTCATCAGTGGTTAAGGCATACTAATTATAGTAACATGATAGTAAGGATAATTGAATACATGTTAACCTAGTACTGTAAAAGTGAGTTTCTAGGGATTTTAAAATCACTTTAATCAATCTTAACCAAACCAAAAGATGAAATGAGAAAAGACAATAAGACAATAATATCTACACGTAAACTGCTCAGACTGCGAGGAACATTAAATAGGATAATGCTGCCGCTCTCATCATGTTCGCCCGTATGAAGACTAATTAGTTATCAAACACTATAATACATAATTTGTATCAGTGGACGTAAACAACTGCAGATACACTCCTGACTGGAAGGACTTTGGTGTCCTGAAGAGTAACGACACAAAAAATATCAGTTGGCTTCTAAAAACTTGGTACTCAAGTCATTCAGAATTTAATAAACTCACTGAAATCGACTCAAATTATCGATCAGTTCGAAAAATGATAGCAAATTGTAAATCCAAAAATCAAATCAAGAGAAATCATAAAAATAAATGTGCAAAATGACAGGACGGGTATTATCAAAGACTAAACAAGCTCATGGTCGATGTAACATGCTGCTAGCCACTTGTGAAGAAATCATCGTCAGCCCCTCTTACCCAAAGTTTGGATGAATTTCAAAAAAGATTATTGAAGTTACAGCTATTTTTATACATGAATTAGGGTTAATGTATTTACAAATAGATAACTTAATTCAACTCCAATATTATTTGTTTACTTTCACAACTTTAAAGAAGAGAATTGGTGTACATACCTCTCCTAGTATGACAGTTCATCACAGTTTGTACGGTTTAGATGAAATCAAGAAAATGTGTACAAATTTTTTCCCGCTTATTGCATAACCAACTAACAAAAATATAGTAACGATCTTGATCGTTTTACTTCAGTCACATATTTATAAATAGCAGGATGAAAAATAAGTTTGTTACTACAAAATGTAATTAAGATTGCTTTATCTTGTCATGTATATGATCTTTTTCTGAGTCTAAATCTCAGAATTCAACCTAAATTTTTTTTATTTTATGAAGTTTATAACCACTAATCAAGTTATGAAAGCCGACTATCATAATTCTCTTCAATATTAACCATCTTTCTCGCCTAAAATACACAGTTACGTTCGTTTGCATCAGCTCCATTCATTACCTACGCATTCAATTCATTTAGTGCGTTGCTTTATACTACTTTTTGATATTCAGTAGCCAGTTTCCATTTCCGATGCCAAATATTGATTTTATTGGTGAAGGTGAAATGAAGGTCCCCTGTTAAATACTGCACCAGGTCATAATTGGATAGGATGTGAAGCTTATCGCTTCTTACAACTAACCAGCTCAGATAACGAAAACTTCAACACACCGATCATTATTTAAATATATCCCCTCATGCCTTCATTCTTTACTTCTGATTTGATTGAGATAAGTAAAGGTTTAGGAACGTAGTGTTGACAAACACTGAGCAGCTGTAACGTCACAAAACCAGTGATGAAAAAGCGTGAAAACCGCCTACGAAAATGAAATATCTGTGACGGATCTTCAAATATCATGGAAAAAATTACTACATGGAAACAACACGTAAATAACCTCAATGGCATGTGAGAGCAGATACAAATAACATTACTACCACAATGAACATCTCGAAACATGAAGGAAAAGCTAGAGTAAACCTTTATGGTGGACTCGGTTAAAAAATCAAAAAAATTGAATTCCGATCGAAATTCAACAAACGAAAGGTTGAAAAATGGTGCAGTCCATAAATGTGAAATTAGGAGTTTTTGTGATTGACCATTTCTTAAAAAACTGAATCTCTTGTAGATTCTATAAGCTGCTAAAAACCTACAGGTTAAATATGCTATAAAAACCGGTAGTTGATCATAAAAACCCACCAACGTATGATCATGCAAAATACGTGAGCAATATTTTATGGTAGAAAAGTGAAATATGAAATCGAAAACAACTGAATTTAAGATTATGAAGTAATGGTCAGCTTTGATGTTTAGTCGTAATTTACCAATGTACCTATTAAGAGATTCTTAGATATTACATATAAATGTTTAGAATCAGACAGATTTGAAGTTGCATTATCGTTTAGTGAGAGCTCGTGATTGCATTTAATCTCCAAGTTATCCATATTTCGAGTAGGTCAATATTAAAAGATAGAAGAAGCAGCTGTGGGATAGTTTGTTTCACCGATGGAAATGTATTTACGGAAAAACCTAATCATAAAATATGAGGTCCATCCAAAATACTATTGCTACTCTTACTTTGGCCTGCACCGAAAGAGCACATCGTTCCACAACAGTTTGCTTACAAATACAATGAAGCACCTTAGATGTTCCTGCTGTTCCTATTATAATATAGTGTTCAACTTGGAAAAGAGTAAGAAGTATGTTCGATGCGCTTTTCTGGACCATACTCCTTCCTTTGGCTTTTTTCAAGACAACCTCTACTTAGCAAGTTCTGAGAGCGGGAACTTCAATAAAGATTAATACATGGCTCCTCATGTCAAATAAGTGAGAGGTTTGGAAACAGCAGTCCCAATCAATGAAAGCCGAGTGACCGAAACAACTCAGATTAAACACGTGATTCGGATTTCTATCAAAAGTGATTAATTTTCTGTCTCAATTATATAAGTCGAGAAGGACTGAGAAATCTCGGTTTAATTGTGAACCTTTCATCATCAGGATATACTTCAAATAGATTATTGAACTGTTAGTAGAACTCATCTTTAGAAACACGTGGACTGCAGTCTGTTGGCTTATAAGAGATAACGATATATTTCCTCACACCATTTTCATCCTATTTTGATGGAGTATTCTTATTTAACATGACTATTTGGAATCTGGTCGGTCAATTTACTGATTAATAAATAGAAACTATTGTCCCTAACTTTCGCCTCTGTTTACTACTGTAAATACTATCAACATTGTACTTCTGTTTAGTTGTTTAAATTCTTCCTTTCAACAAATTCTTTTCAGATTCTACAATTATATATCCCAATTATCAACCAGAAAAGTGGTCAAGTTTAGGGAAAATGTCATTTGTTTAAAGATGTGAACTTAAGATGGTTAAACAAAATAACGTTTTTAGTGTTTAGATGAAACATATGCATATCTAGTTTTAATGAATATCATAGCAAACAACCCGACTATTTTCAGTTGTTAAGTTCAATTCCCTCAGATGTACTTTCAGTTTTATGACGAATAGAACGATTGAATCGACTCATTGAGATATTATAACGATAATATACACTACGCATATATCATCACATGACGTATGTTGAGTAAATTTCATGTTACATGAATCATCAATATTTGAACATGTTTAGGACAAAAATCTCGACAATGCAATGAGAAGACGAAGGTTATCAAAATCATGTGATATTTGCGCAATACATTTCGAACAATGTGACCACACATATACTTGTTAAGAACATTTATATATGAAACTTAAAACGTCAACTAGACAGGTTAAAGGTAAGCCGTAACAAAGAAAGAAAATAAATAAAGAACACAAAAACAACGTGATAACCACTCTGGATAATAAATCAGTATTACCAGGGTAGGTTAAGGGTAAGAACAAAATGTTTTTGAACACATAAAGGGGGTTTCAATTTCCGTATTGCCAAGGTTTCGGTAAACCTTAGTATACACCCTCGAAGGCCTTTGAACAACACTACAAATACTGACATGATATCAGCCTTATGATCGATCCCAACCAAATGTTTCCATAGTATTTGTAGTACATATATGATTGATCATATTGAATAAGCCCTTTATTAATCGTTTGTAATTGAGTGGACAATGACTACGGAAATGGATATATTTCCCTGTCCATGTAGGCGTTCTATATACAGAACGTTTGATGCAACCATCGCACAATATCTCGTATTGATTAGGGTTAAACATTAACACCGTAAGACGCATGGCCAGATTGTCTAAAGTTCAAGCGTTCGCGCACAGGACCATAGGACTTGAGTTTTGACCCCACGTGCGGTGTCGAGAGTGCGCACTACCGACGAGTTCCATACTAGGAAGAAATGGCCGTCCAATGCATCCAGATTTCCAATATTATTTTATTGTCTATTTTCTCGAATTTCACCCCGTTTCCTATCTTTAAGGATTAATTCAAGCTTTCGTAACTGCTATCACTACTGGTACACCTACCATCAAATTGTCAGTTTGTATTGTTGAATTATGTAGCTTATTTAGTTATCACTGACTGATAAACTACCTTGATAGGTTTAATATTCGTCATATGCAAATAAATGTAGCGGTGTGTATGTCATAGCCTGATGAAAATCTATTTGAAAACAGTATTTTCCCCTACTACTACGACCATCATCAGGAAGGTACAAGTATTTATAAACAGTTGTCTACGCAAAATACTCAACACTCACTGGCCGGGTACTATCAGCAACAGCGTTTTATGGGAGAGGACAAACCAGCTTCCAGCTGAAGAGGAAATTAGGAAAAGACGTTGGAAGTGGATCGGACATACATTAAGGAAATTACCAATGTGCATCACGACTCAATCCCTAACTTGGAATCCGGAAGGGAAGCGGAAAAGAGGAAGGCCAAAGAACACACTACGCCGGGAAATAGAAGCAGATATGAAAAGGATGAATAGCAACTGGAAAGGAAGGCTCAGGACAGAGTTGGATGGAGAATGCTGGTGAGCGGCCTATGCTCCTCGACGAGGGGTAACAGGCGTAAGTAAGTATTTTCTTCTCATATATTCTGTTGTGACACTGTGAAATTATGTAATAAAATTGAGATGTTGCGAGTAGTAGTTTCGAACATCTACACTCATGTCAAATAAGTGAGAGGTTTGGAAACAGCAGTCCCAATCAATGAAAGCCGAGTGACCGAAACAACTCAGATTAAACACGTGATTCGGATTTCCGTCAAAAGTGATTAATTTTCTGTCTCAATTAAATAAGTCGAGAAGCCTGATGAAAATCTATTTGAAAACAGTATTTTCCCCTCATATATTCTGTTGTGACATTGCTGTCCCTCCACTCATTTAGGCTCACTCACTGGAACATGTTAAATATTATTATTGGACTGTTGGCCGATGGAAAGCTAATAAGAAAACATTTAGATCTATATAGGTATCAATACCATAGTTAGACCTGACAGTTTTAAATAAATTAAGCATTGGGTAAAAACTTAATGATAAATATATTTTTTGTTACTTCCCAATGGGTAGAAAAATTGCATTTCAAACGTTTCAATTTCCGTATAGCCAAGCCTTCAATAAACCTTAGTCCGTGAAGGCTTTTGTACAACACTACAAATGCTGACTTCATATCAATTTTATGACGTTTCAATCAAATGTTTCGCAATGGAGGAAGATATCTGTTTATCCTGTTATCTTATTTGACTATTGGGGTTCATTTATTTCTGCAGCCATTTAGGTGTGTTCCGCCACCCTTAATTGCAGATCACGATTGCTCCTCCCTATGTACGTACTCCCGCACATACATGTAAATCGATGGACACAATCACTTTAAGTGTTCAAAAACATTTTGTTCTTACCCTTAACCTACCCTAGTAATACTGATTTATTATCCAGAGTGGTTATCACGTTGTTTTTGTGTACTTTATTTATATTCTTTCTTTGTTACGGCTTACCTTTAACCTGTCTAGTTGACGTTTTAAGTTTCATATATAAATGTCAACAAGTATGTGTGGTCACATTGTTCGAAATGTATTGCGCAAATATCACATGATTTTGATAACCTTCGTCTTCTCATTGCACTGTCGAAATTTATCAAAGGGACTAATTGTTTTAAGTTTCTGAAAATAGGACGAAAATGTTTATGGCCTTATTTATCTTCGAGAATTTTGATTGCTTCCTAGCAAAGGTCAACTAACATTGCCTGTTACGTGGACATAAACAACAAGGGAAGTAGCACGAATCTACATTCGTCTAAGTGGCCACACCACATCAGCACAAGCCAAGATTAAGCATAGAAGACATGGTTCAGGACTTACTTACGCCTGTTACCCCTCGGTTCAGGAAGAGACAAATAATTCCCAGAATAAAACAACTTTAAAACCCAAGATATCAGGAGAGACAAAAATGCATCTGATCTACGTCACTCAATATCTGTACATACTAGTCACACAGATTCCGATTACATACTCTGCTCTTACTAAAATACTTATGATCAACAGTTAATGACTGTGTCAAGTGCTGGTTTGGGTGTTCCTAATATTCGTCCAGCCAATACTGTGCCTCGTGGTAAGCTGTTGTTAGGGATATGTAATATGAATCACAAGGATTTCATTCAAAGATTAGCAGCCTCATGAACCGGTTTATCAACTTAATCTTGTACCCAATGCCTAACCTCACTACTATTTGCTCAGATGTCGCGATTTACGCGGGTAATGCTTTGAAGACACATGATCAAATACAGGTATGGTACAAGATCTTTGTTAGAAATGTTAACTAGTCACTATTAATAAATGAAATGTCTGTTAAAAATATAATCATTTCTTTATGTTCTTCATACATTTGGTGCGCAACTATTGCAAAACCTCTCCTCTAAGAAACTGGACGATAATTTTCATGAACGTGTTCTAATAATTTATTACAAAAATATAAACAATATTTTCGGTTTAAACGAAATGTTCATTACATGTGTTTACATGAAGTATCATATTTATATAATCAATAGTATATGCAACGTGTCCTGTGCATTGGAATTTCGGCATCGATTTCATCAGCATGAGAGCGTCGATAGTTCCAAAGGAAATTGTCCACCATAATTGAATTGCAACTAATATTCTTGCTATTCAAAGACTTGACAATATTCTGAAGGAAAAAAACAGATACAATATTAACTATGAAATATTCTTTGCAGTAATTCTAACTTCCCAGCAATTCCATGGATTTTCTATTGTATAGTCAGGATGAGCGTATGAGAAAAAATCATCAAACAGTTTTAGTGAAAATAAATAAACATGTTGTCAACATAGTTTATCCAATTTTTTTCGACCATTACAGAATACATTCTACTTTACAATAGATATGTACCATAACAAAAGAATTAGCAACTGGAACTTTCCTGTTAAACTGAATGTTTAAAATACAGCTCGAGAGAAAAAAACTTTATGGCAGAAAACTATTAGGGGATTACCTCTTTTAAAGTCCAAGTGATAACAGGGTATTATTAATTTACCAAATACATTTTTATCAATTTGATTTTTAGGCTAGTATTACTACCTGATGGATTGTAAATACGTAGAACGAGATCTGGACCTATTGAAAGGCCAACGCTTTAGCCACTAGCCAGCATTTATGTAATTCGATAACTAATTCAAAAGGCACTTAATCGACCGAATACAGCTGTTACAGTCAATGTCAAACGTGAGAACAGGTTTAGTAAAAACAAAATCTTACTTTGTTACATATCCTTATCTGACTATAATGGGAACAAATAAAAGATCACACAGTACCATGAAATTACAATTATAATGTTAAAGAGAAGGTATGTAAATTGCGGCCATGAATTGGTGCGAATAAAAATATAATACATACCATCTCAACTTTGAAAATTATGGGTCTTATATTACAACGAACAACCGATAAATTGAAAACTGTTTGTCAAGTGTACTGAGATACAAAATGATCACAGAAAGATTATATAAATACTAACTGAAAAACTATTTTGAGGTAGGATAATTGAAGACTGATTTGCCGCGTATATCACTTATGTGTCTATAAATGCAGTGTGGTGTGAATGTGACTAGACATTCGATGTATAAATTGAACTAGACCGAATATAAGTGAATACCGGTAACTAGTAATCCAGTTTCAACATAGAATATCACACTTATTTTTGAACATCGTATCATTTTATTTTACAGTTACTTCTCCAAGATCAACAGATTTAAGAATATGAAAACATCTTCCTAAAACATTCTTTTAGCAGTTCTAATTTGATAAGATCGGTAGTCACCTTACGGTGATTTCAGAATTTTACCTTAATGTTATATAGACTGTTTATCAAAAAATTCAGGAATCACTTACATGCACAGCTAGTATTGTGGCTGCTCGAATTTCAACCTCTAATTCGCTTCCGTTTGCAATTTCTTCACCTAGATGAAGAATACATAGGTAGATCAAACAGCTGTTTACTGTTTTTTTAAGACATTTTAAAATATAAGTTGAACATTGTGCGGTTGACAGGAAGTTAAGATTCAATCCTTCATAGTTGAAGTTCGAGGACATCGATGTGACAAAAACAGCACACGGAATGTGTTATCAAATTTTAGTTTGGCTGATACCAAAAGCTATGGGATATTAATGAGCTCTGATACTAGTCACTAAGATCTATTGCTACGTTGTTCATCATGAAGCATTTAATTCGAAAACAATGCTCACGACAAGCATTCGAATTTTTTGGTTTTGAACCACGTTTCTTGAGGAAAATTACAAACCAGCTAAATAATCAGTTTTACAACAACTCAGTATATTTCAATAAAGGATACCTACGCCTGTGAATAAAAGCAAAATTTTCGAACTAGACTGAATAGAGTCTTAACCAAAGCTCATTTATGACTAATCGGATAGAAGCTATTAAAATCCAAATAAAGTCTGTTCCATATTTAGATGAATAAACCTTTGAATTCAACCATTTCTTTAGATCGACAGATTCTTTTTAATTTTCTCAAGTACTAGAAAATGTTATTATTGCTGATAAATTCTCGGTTTCATTTGATGACATGGTTTTTCACTGCGATTTCATTAGAAGAAGCCATAGAAATAATATGTGGACACATTGACCTTTCTCTACCAAAGAATAACTTCAAACAGCTCTTACTAATATGTACAAGAGATGTACAATTCCCGTTCAACAACCCCTTTTAACGTCAAGTTGATCCAATAGCTATGAGGAGTCCGTTAGGCTCAATTTCGGAAGATATATTTATGGCCGATCAGAAAAGATAAACAAGACGATAATTAGCGAGAAAGCCATGAATATCATACATGTTAATAACACATTCGTTCACCGCAATCGTCACAAACGCACTGAATCTTCTTAATCATGTACATTCAAATATACGATGTACATTGAAGCATGAGTTTTACTTTCTAAACCTAGGTATCCAACGTAATGAAAATGGTGGAATTCAAAGACTTGCTCATCTAAAAGACACATGGAATGGACTTTGTTTGAATTTTAATAGCTTCCGTCCAATGATTTAAAAAAGGAGAACGGTTTTTTGTTCGTGACAATAATAAAACCGCTGTAACTGCTTTATTACCGTTATCTCAGTAATTTAATTAGTTAACTACTTTACAATCAACACAGTGGACCCAAAAATCAAGCATGTAACGTAAAATGTCTAAAAATGAATACTGATAATTAAGTATAAATGCAATAAATTTGAACCTGTTAAACATATAAAAAAACAGTACCATTGTGTATCTTTTTTGTTAGATCCTCACTGTATTCTATTGCACCAAAATAATGTAACACTTGTGGAACTCTAAATGATATTTTGTATGTAGGGAAAGCTGGTACCTGTAGTCAGCAAAGGCAGTAATCTCATCTATATCGTGGAAATACCCAAACCCTTTGCCCTCAAAACAGTACCATAAGTCACCAACCAAAATCTGAGCACGTTTTAAGAATGACACTAAAAAATTAAAGAAATGAAACTAAATACCGTGTTTTCCTTTGTATAAACTATAATCACGGAAAGAAGGGAAATAATCACACAATAATTTTAGAAGCTTTGCTGCAGAATTTTCACATGAGGACAGAGCGTTTTTAAATGACCCATCGAAATTCTCGAGTAAAGTTTTTCCAGCACATCTCAGAGCATTTAATCTTTCATCAAATAATGGTATAGGCTCAGCCGTATGCGAACGAAATATGTATCTCAACTGATCCTCTGTCACACTTTGGTAAACTTCAGGATTTAACAGGTCTACTCCTTCCTAAAAACACAAACGAATAAAATTCCTCGACTTACATCGATAGCTCGATTAACTGCTGCACAGAGGGCCCAATAACCCGTATAAATTTTATTGCAGTATGACACTTCAAAATTAACATGACTGTTACTCCAAAATGAAAAGTTAAGTAAAGAAGTCACAAATATCCTAGATGGCCACAGATGTTAATACGATAAAAATTACCATTCAATTGATCGTTCATCAGCAACGTTAGGAGTTAGTTCCTGATTGATCCAAGACTTCGTATCAAACGGGGAATACTTTTCGCACACCTTAATCACTTATCATAATACTATTTTAACTCAACCATTTCCACTAGACATTGAATGTTCTCTACGTTAATGCTCACGTGCTCAGCATTTTGCATTACAAACAACGATGAGGAAAGAGGTGCCAAGTATTCCATGAGTTGAGTAACAGATATAGAATGCTGAGCTAAAAAGAGATAATATTCGAGAAAACCGTTGCATTAAAATAATACAAATCAATAAAAGTAGGAGTAAAATAAGAACATAATTCCACAGGAAAGCAATGTAAAACTCTTTAGTGAACACATAAGTTTAAGCTTAATTCTTCAGTTAAACATTGACGGTAACTTGGTACAGAGATTTATTCTTCAAGAAGGATTAGTGTTTCCTAGGTGTCACAACAGAAGTTGTTGAGAGAGATTATTTACAGACATATGGTACTTATGAAAATGATGTCTCACAGACGTCAGCGATAAACTAAAAAAATAGTCAGTGACCACCATTGAGTCCAGATAGTTTTAGTGATAAAAACTGCTTTATAAACCTCACTTGGCTCTAGAAAATAGGTGAACAATCTTATGGTCACTTAAGAGTCGTTTAATAGTCGTCCACGAATTATAGTTTCGCCTAAATATCTACTACTACGCAGCCCTCCAGCTTTGATACAATTTTGATTAGCATTTTAAAGACACTTTGAGAAATTGTAACTATAACACTGAAACTTCATGGAGATGTGGGAATTTTCTTAAAATTTTCTCAGATCTCGGAACTTCCTAAGACAATATATATTTTTCAAGTCGCGAAATATCGCTGAATATATTCAGCATGTTAAAACAGGACTGCGAACTTTAAGAGCTTAGTTCAGAAAATGGGAATATCGTACCAATTTCATTACAAATATGAGCATTTCTAAGTAAGATGTAAGTATCCATTGATAGTTACCGTTGATTCGGTTTACAGAACGATGAAAAGTAAGGGTGATATCACAGATTATATTGCATCTTTGTTGTAGTCATGAGTTACAATTTAGGCCATGGAAACGATATGTTCTGTAAGGATGCGAAGAATATATAACGGATGTAAGCAGTACGAAGTGATATAACATGTTTCTTTTACGTGTTGGAGTACCAGATCCAATGACAAAACGTGTGTTGATTATCCGTCAGATCGTCTGATGCAGTTCTCGAACACGGAGCACCATAGTAAATACTGAGTAAACGAAAGACGAAACGAAACAAGCACTTTGCCATAATAGAGCTTTATTAACAGTGAAAAAGACGGAATCTTTATATCAAGAATAACACAGGCCATCAAGCCTCCTGTCATTTCCAAACTGAAACTGAAGTTCATTTACACAAAAAGGTATATTGAATTCGTGCATTGTATCCTTGGCTACTTCGTTGTGAAGACTCTGAGCATTCATGTAAAGACTTCGCATTTTTGTTTAAAAATCTATCAACTGTAATGACATTTTTATTTGAAATCTTTTTAATGAGTTTTCTGTGAGAAGCTTGTTACAGAGCAACAAGGGAGTCAACATTAGCACTAAGGAGAGTAAAAAGAGCCATTTGAGCTACTTAAGACGATCTGCGTGACTCCCAGATATTATCATGAGGCAAAAGCATGAGAATACTAGAAACAGTTGACGGCTGAAAGCGCGCTATTTAAAAGGACAGTGGTATTGTTTCATGTTGAGTTTAATTCACTGTTTTGATCGTAAATTACGTATCAAAACTACCGTTTACACTTTAATTGAATTTATTTCAGTTAACGTGACATTGTATTTGTGTGTTTTGATCCTGCTTTTGTGTATTTACTGCATCAAAGCATTCTTGGTCGACTGAGGCTTGTTTATTTGATAAGGTTGTGATTTATCTTACATATCTACCTTGCCTATCATTTTGCTTTATTCTAAGATGGTCGGCTCTGTACACAAGTGTGGACAGCCATATTGCTTATTCCCCGTGGAAGAAGGGATGCAATGTGACGAATGTAAGAAGTGGTTTCATAAAATGTGCACCCGCTTAAGCCCTGCTGCCTATAAAAGGCGTTTGATAAGGTTTCACACTTAGGTCTTATGCAAAAGCTCTCGAGCTTTGGTATAACAGGTGCTATACAGGAATGGATAGGAAGCTTCTTATGTGACCGCAGACAGAGAGTGAGAGTCAATGGAACTCTATCCGAATGGAAACCGGTCAGAAGTGGTGTACCCCAAGGCACCATCTTGGGCCCTTTACTTTTCCTTCTGTATATTAATGAACTACCCTTATTACTTAGGTCGTCGACGTTATTGTTTGCGGATGATGTTAAAATCTGGAGAACAATAAGAAATGAGACTGATCGTTGTTATCTACAAGCAGATTTAGACGAATTAGATAGGTGGGCTCATGATTGGGGCCTGGAAGTTAATTCCAGGAAGAGTGTGTTCATGCACATCGGGCACGATATTAGTTACCACTATACCATTAATGGTACATCTCTGCCACGCGTTCATGCGCATAAAGACTTAGGAGTAATTATAAGTCACGACTTAAAAACTACTACGCACTGCAATGCGGTTGCTTCCAAAGGCTTTCGCGCGCTATGGTCGCTTCGCAGAGCATTTAAATGCTTTGACGAGGATATGTTTCGAATTTTATATCCCACCTATGTAAGGCCACACTTGGAATACTGTATCCAAGCAGCTAGCCCTTGTCTGATAAAGGATACTAAATCGCTTGAGCGTGTAGGGACAAAATTAGTAGAGGGTCTTTCAAAACTCCCTTACGATGAGCGTTTAAAACGTCTAAATCTTTTCCCCTTATCTTATCGTAGGACGCGAGGTGACCTTATACTGGCATTTCGTATCTTTAATTATGATCTGGGTGTTAATGTCTTATCTTTTTGCTCCCTCCAGCACTAATAATCTCCGGGGTCATAGCAAGGAGGTTCTGAAACCGCGATCTAATAAACTAAAGGTGGGGTCCCGTTTTCTCATCGAGTGGTCAATGACTGGAACGCTTTACCAGAACAAGTGGTATCAGCACCATCAGTGAACATTTTCAAAAAGAAGCCGGACCTTCACTGGAAGGAAATCTGTCAGGATTAACACAGGTTCATCAACCTACTATCCTTATTACTGAAGACTGAAGACTGAAGACCAACGTGTGTAACCAACCTCGAAAACTTCTTGCGGTACGAGACACCCGCCGTGATGTTTTGCCGTTGAAGGTCGTTGAAATAATTGTTTCGGTAAGTAAAACGAACGTCTGAAAGGCACCTCATACGTAGTTTAATTAATTGCACCCTAGATAAGGGCATTAGATCGAGTATTCTAATCAGATCATCAATACGTATTGTCGTGCTTCGTTAATCAATCACCTCGATAACCGTTGTAATACCAATCTTAACGGTGCATGAAATCAGAAGGCAAAGAGAAGAGGCAACTACAATTTATTGACAAATGACTCATGCCAGAAGGTTACAAGCACATGAGCTAATATCAGAGAGTAGTGAGCAGTCAGCGAGCAAGCAATTACATAGGCAATGTATAGTCAAATTTAATAAGGGTACAGCAAAGCAAAACAAAGGTTGATGATAGGATTTGAGTGCATACATATATGGGGATGAGTATGAGTTATCGAATGATACCTGAGCAATCAACATTTTGGCTAGAGTGTCATGTGCTCTAGTGGCAATAACAGTACAAAGAATATGCAAATTGTCATTAACCAAATGGCGATGTCTGTTAGGTAAGTTAATAAAAAGGCTAAACCAAAATTTACCATACTCGAAATCGATTGTAGGATAGTTGCTATAATCGGATACTTTGTGTTATGCGACCCTCACAACAACCACCTAGCTTCGATTAAGCGCCCCATAATATATCAGTTTCAGTTTGAAAACGACAGGTGCCTAGAGGGCCCTTGCTAGCTCTAGTAGTGGTGATTTCTAAGTTTATCTGACTTTCTTTTGAAATCGCCAACGGATGGAGCTTCAATCACGTGTTGAGGCAATAAATTTCATTCGTTGATGATTCGATGGGAAAGACGACAGTCAGTTGGCAAGTTATTTGCTATGGGTCTGAGATTATTAATCTAATGTCTTTGTAAATCCTCTGTTTTAGATGACAAGAAAAGTGTGGGCATATGAGGTGCAAATAATTCACTAAGCAATTTGAAAACTGTAATCAAGTCGTCTGTAGTTCTTCCATATGACAAAGAGAATAAGTTTAGTTTAGCCAATTGTGTATCATACGAGAGCTGCTCTACTCCGGCAATGAGCTTAGATGCTTTTTTTCGAAACCTTTTTCAAAAGCTCACTGTCTGTTTTAAGCAGTAGCTAGTCGCTTGTATGCAGTACTCAAGTTTAGGACGCACAAATACTGTTTACAAAGAAACTTCAAGTGTCGAAATGTCTAAAAGTCCTACGTACTGACCATAGATTCCTGAAACCATTGGCAGCTATTACATGGCAGTATCCAGTACTTTTTAAATCCTGACCAACGATGACTCCTAAGTCGTTGTGTGTCTGGATAACAAGTAGCTCAATGTTATTCATCATTTATGTATCTGTACCTTGATAACCAATATGTATCGCAATACACCTGGAATCATTGATCGGTAACTGCTAATTTTTGACCAGTCAGATAATTTTCCCAGGTCGTTTTGGAGCTCCAAACTGTGACCATTACTATTTATCGCTCTCCATACCTTGACATCATCAGGATATAGCAAAACGATCATTTAAGGTCATTTACGTGCAAGTGGAATAACACTGGCCCCAAAACTATACACTGAGCACTCCACCAAGCACAGTTTTCTAGCTTGACAACTTGGAGTTCACCTTTACTCTTTGTTGTCGCCTATCTAGGGAGCTTGTTATCCACATCAATAAATTGTTTCCAACCCCGTTCTTACCTGACTTATATGATAGCAGGTTTCGAATAACTTTGTCAAAAGCTTTGCTGAAGTCAACGTAGGCTAGATCCATAGGTAAATTTTGGTCTTTAAGAGAACAACAACTTTCACGGGCTACTAGTAGGTTGGTGAAACATGAAAGATCTGTTCTAAAGTCATGCTGCTTTTCAAGAAGAATCCGCTTTTATTGAAGTATTTAATAATCTTTTCCAAACTTTTTATAACCACGCTAGTCGGACATACAGGCCGGAAGTTCTCAGATTTGTTTCTCCTACCTATTTCGTATATAAGACTTATAACGATGAGCACGTGCCACAATAATCGGCGTAGTCCTAATCATCTTACACAATTAAACATCACGTTTGAATTTTCAAGCTCCAGTACTTAAAGTATGGTGGTTTTGAATGTCTCACGATGTGTTGAGGAGCGTTTGGGCTAAGCTTGTTAGCATTTGCAAAGGATGCGTGGCACAGGGTACCCACTCGTGATCTGGTACTGATGTGTAACCAAGCGCCTTGAGCTAGTTTTGTCCAATGAACCTAATGCAGTCAGCATCAAATTTACCGCCACATTACCAATCAGGAAATACTAAAGTAATATTATTACGACGGAAGGAGCATAGCTGCAGGCAAAATTCAACATAAAGCTTATACTTGGTCAAATATTGAACACAAAACTTAGTGACGAGAATATGATAATTAGAAGTATTTGAATTGTAGTATGAACTAGTAATTCCAGGAATAACACAATTTAATCAAGAAGTATCAGATGAGCCCGAACGAATGTATTGTATTTGGAATTCAAAATTACAACAGTCATCAATACTAAGAAGTCATTGATTTATTTAAACACCACAACCGCCACAGCTCGAATTGGAGTGTAAGTGTCTGTAATCGATTGTTCGTCTTCTTAAATTCATCTTACATCGGTCCGAAAGTGTATTGGATGTAGACTCTGTATTATCTAGAATGCACTCATTAGTATTAGAATTAACAACCAAAATTGGAACAGACTCACCTGGGTTCTGGAATTGTATACAATCAGCATGCCGGCTTTGTAGTGAAACCATTGATATTTAGAATTTGCATCATGGGTTTTCCAACAATATCCTCCCCCACGAAATAATGTTGGGTCCTTATGTCGCAATGTTTTAACCAATATGACATTTCCAATTTACAGTATCTTCTCAAATCTCACGCATCGACTACTGTATATGAGTATTTGGGAATAAACACTGATATATAATTTGAGGTATTCCATCATGTGACTTTGACTTGAATAAAAATCATGATACATATTCTTTTTGTTATTCATATTAGAATACACAGATGGATATACATTGATATATGTAATTAACACACGTGATTCAATTAGGCTTGATTTACCTGCGAAACAATCGGATAGAAAACATTCATCTGCCTCATATTCATTAGGATAATCTTGGACTTGATTTGGATTCTCTGTCTGTGCAAACTTCACTTCTGGGCAAACTGGTTCTCTGGTTGCTTCGGAAAATTTTGCTATCCCCTCTGTATCATTATACCCCTGACTAGGGATTCTATTCAACATGCATTGTTCGTGAGAGTATCCAACATATGACACAATAACATCAGAAATATGACTAGAATTCAACTCATAAGAAACATATTTTTCACATTCATGAGGAATATCATTAGAGATAAATTCATTATGAGGACCACTGACACTTGATATGATATGAGAATTCGATTCTTCTGAAATATTTTCCTCAAATTGATTAAGAGTTTCATTAGGTAATGGATCATCAGGGAATTCAACATCTACCATGACTGAATTTGGTTTTTGATCATGATTTGACTCATTTAACATTCTATTCTCAGAGTTGTAAGAAATTACATCAGAAGTATGTGAATTATTACGACAAACCATATCTGGCACAATAACATGAGAAATCTGATAAGTTGATTGGTTGAGAATTTTCGCCTCCCAATGACTCTGGGTTTCATTCAACTCTGGACTGTTATATAACGTTATACCTCTTCTAGATAAAGATAACTGATCATTAGAAGCATCCATCTTAGCATTACTTTCAGCGAAATGAACCATGGTATTACAAACTGACTGAATATGTCCAGTTATACCACATTTAAAGCATTTAGAAGTACGAAATATACATGAATTACATGGGTGAAACTTGCCGCAGAACATGCATTTACTAAACTTGTGCTCATCATCATGGACTGTTTCACAACTCAATGAAGTATTATCTGAATAAATTTGATTACGCATCGAACTGCGACGACTGTTTGAATAAGTGGAATTCCTGATGTTCTGACGAGTCATTTTATCGGATTTTCCTTTCTTACCGCATTCGGAATTTGTATACTTTACATGATCCAACAGAAGTTGCTTGAGAGTTGCATAGGGGAGTGAAATCGGTTTGTCTGGAAGTGCCAAAATCTTTATAAGGCTGTATGCTTCTTTCCCGATGAATGTAAGGAAATGGGCCACAATATTAAAATCCTCATCATCTTCCTTGGTCATAGCCCAGATTTCGAACCTTTCCATGTACTCCTCAAAAGCATTAAAATCTGAATTTATATTTAACCGTTCCATCACAGGCTCAGTCGCGACGCCAATATGATAATTAGAAGTATTTGAATTGTAGTATGAACTAGTAATCCCAGGAATAACGCAATTTAATCAAGAAGTATCAGATGAGCCCGAACGAATGTATTGTATTTGGAATTCAAAATTACAACAGTCATCAATACTAAGAAGTCATTGATTTATTTAAACACCACAGAGAACCAAGAAATTTTCCATAATAATCCAACTAATCGATACTGCAAATATCCAGATAGTGATGTATACTGCACAAAGAAAACATTCATAAATGTGCTAAAATCTTTGCATAAAAACTCATATTAATGCGTTGAGATTTATTTGAAGAATATGGTTATACTTGAAAACATAATCTTATGAAGATAAAATATTATTAAATCAAAACCAACAAAAAAATAATGTTGCTTGGTTTAGCAAAAATTTTCGTGCTCTGCTAGTTGGTTCCGTTAGAAATTGTTAATATCCCATGTAAGTTTAAGCCGGTTAAGTGTTTATTTTGTCGGTTGTTCTCAGGTATTCTATGCTGATCTCTTACATGCTCTCGGTCACTGTAATCGGAGCACCAACTGTAAAAGTATTACATTTTAAATATTCTGGCTGTAGTCAAGCCACATCAGAAGATCAGAGTAATACATTCACCGAGTAAAAATACGTATATCCTATAACTTTGAACTGTTAACATGTAAATGTTGGTTGTCTTGAGTGAAGAACATGAGGATCAGGAAAGCTATCCCATTGATCGTATCGACTTACCACGTACTAATTTGATAGCTGTGAGTCGTGTGTTAGCTTTTAGTTCATCTTCTTTCACGTGAATATCGGTTACATAATGAATACCATAGGATACGTTCGATTATCCGGGGATTCGTAGTCAATTGTAGATAAGAACTCAAATATTAACTAGACAGAAAAACAAAAGCTTCAGAATGATCATAACCAAGTCACTTGGTTGATGGACACATTCACGTAAACTGAATCTATCAGTCAATGAGAAAAGTAATAAGTCAATACAAGATTACTGTTCATATCGTAAGAGAAATAGGTATCAAAAAACTTTAAGAACAATGGCAACACAACTGGTGAAGCACAAATGCTGAAATTTAATTTTGATTAAACAGTGTTGATCATCATAGAAAAAAGTGTAACACATCAATCAGTTTAGAAGTTTGGGCTGATGTTTTTCTAAGAGTCAACTAAAGCTTCTTCAATCAACCCTTCAGCTCAAAGTGCGTGACACTTTCAAAAATGAATGTATGTGTTGTTTATTTTACTATCTATCTGGCTTTCTTGCAACACACTGTTTTCCCTATTAGACACTTGGTGGATTGCTTCATTAACCAAATTTTGACAATATGCATACAGATTACGGGTGATTATGGATTTATTTTATTCCTGCACGTGGCTACCTCTAGACTTGACCACTATTATCAAGATAAACAAACGTAAAAATTCTTGAGTTAAAAACTTAAACTCTTTCTATATTTTCTATCGAATCAAATATTCTGTTCCCAAATAACGGATAGAAAATTAAGAAAAAAGCATGTCTCTATGATACCTGTATTTATTTCTGTAGGAAAAAAGAAATTTTAGTGACAAAGAAAAAAATACTGTCCAAGATGGTTAATTCAAGGTTTAAATGTGCATTCGTATCAATCACTTTAATAGTGAAAATAAAATTTCAAAATAATCATTCTTTTTTTGTTATTCGTTTGGTTTGATACCTATCTATCTCTTTAATCTTTTATAATTTTAATGTTGGTAACTAAAAAATAATAAAATATGATTATTTTGCTTATACTTTGAATAAATAAAAAATAAAGCTATAATAAATAGATAAGAAAGAATATAGAGAAATAAGAAAGGCAAGTATTTAAACATTACTTAAATGCAATTCCCTTCAAAATGTAAATAACCATAGAAGGAAGATTGAAATTGCACAGTAAATTCAAGAAAGTAATGAAATACTGAATATTGGACCTTCGTATTAGAAAAAAAAATATCAAATTAAGCATACATGGGAATTATAATTGTGACAGAAAAAGTTAAGCAGATCAGGAGAATGTCATCTTGTTGTTCAGTTTATTTGCATGATTTGGAAATTTATATTTCTCGTCTTCATATAATGTTAGGATAGATGAATTCAATGGAATTAAATGATATCTAATAAATTTGAAATATTTTAAATAATTTCATCTTTCATATAAGCTTTTTTCTTATTGAATGGAATGAATGATTTCATTGAAAGAACACAGGCAACATCATATTGTGTTATTTAGAAAAATAAAATCGGAAAGAAAAGTAAGTAAAGGAGAACAGAGTTTATCATTTGTAAGAAAACAAACCTATTTAGAAAATAATTAAATGGAACATTCTTTAAACAATGTAAAAATGAAGTATTATTTCAAATTTGAATCAAACCCTTCAGAATGAAATCGTTATAACTGTTCTAATGAATAGTAAAATTAAAAATATAGCTAATATATAATACTTGTATGTTGCATGTATTTATCATGTACATAATTGACAAATGTTGATTTTTTTTATCATGAAGAATCACTTGTTGTAACTGGATGGGTTTGTGGAGTAATTGTGTATATTTTCCATTCAGGTAGAGTAGGTTGTGATGACGTAATGTTCAAATACGGCAGACCTAACATCGGTGTTGGTTGACAACTTGGTGAAGGAGATAAAGTTTCCATTGAAATATCATGAAATCGTGACACATTAGGATTAGATTCAATTGAAGTGGTTTGCCATGGAATCGGTGTATAAACAGATGGTTGAAAAGTAACGGAACTCAGATACGAACTTTGTATTGATGTATCAATTACTGATGTACTTAACAGTTGTTCATGTGAATATGTGTCTATCTGTTCCTGTGGACATGGTATTTGGGCTGTTTTGTTAGAAAACGAGCTTTCACCTGAGTGAATCTCTTTAATTAGGCCACAGTTGTGAACTTTTTTATGCCTTGTACGTTCATCGGACCGAGCGAATTTACGTCCACAAGATTCACATGTATATGGGCGTTCACCAGTATGAGAACGAGTATGTGTTCTTAGATGGTCAGAACGGCCAAATGAACGTGGACAGTACTTACACATAAAGGGTTTAGTTCCAGTATGTATTCTATGATGCCGTTTAAGTTCATCTGGGCGAGCAAATCGTTTTCCACACTGTACTTCAGGACAGCAATATCGTCGTTTTTCCAAAGATTCCCCGCTTTGTCTAGTTGAACTGGAAGGTACAGTAGTGGTAGATGGAGTAAATGTTTTGTACATCAATGTTGATGGTCCTGGTTCAGTAGAAAGAGATGGAGCTGCACTATAATCCACCATGTAACTAGTAAACGTTTCAGTACTTAATGGTCTGGACGATTGGCTGATAGAAAAAACATCAAAATAATCTTTGGAGCATGGTATATTATAGTCTTGTTCAGATGGAGCTGATTTTGGATGAGAAATATGGTATATATCTGGCCTTTCAAATATCGGCCCTTCAGGAACTGAATAGTGTCTTTGAAGGGGTTTTTGTGTAGATGAAATTGTGAACTGTGTATGACTCTGTTGTTGTAAATGTGATTCTTTATGTGTTTTCATGGGATACATATCTGCTTCTATAAAAGGTACAGGCAATTTTATGGCTTTACCCTCCATAGGTGAAATGGTTTTTGTGGTGAAAGTAGTCGGGTCAGTACTCGTGGATGATTCTTGTTTCAAGAATTCATACGGACAGATTGATGGATGTTCAAGTATTCTGCTTTGATAAGGGAACTTTTCTCTCTCGATATCAAATGATCTCCTTGGATGTTTACGCGCATAATTTCCAGAAGCTGTGCTCACCGAGGTATACAATGGTGTTATTCTAGATTCCTGTTCAATCCGACTAGTAGTGAAGTGATAAATACCAG
Organism: Schistosoma rodhaini; assembly: GCA_944470415.2. Lineage (NCBI taxonomy): Eukaryota > Metazoa > Platyhelminthes > Trematoda > Strigeidida > Schistosomatidae > Schistosoma > Schistosoma rodhaini. The sequence continues at coordinate 15,855,201 of OX104039.1, read as the reverse complement.
GTTCACCATATTTGGAAGATGATGGTGTAATACAACTCTGAGTCTTTTCATGTTCATCTATTTTAGAAATATATGGGACTGGTTTCTGAGAAGACCCTGCAAATGTTACAGTTGATATCTCCATAGTATGAGATGGTACTTGCCGTTGACTTTGAGAAAAATATAATATATTCTTAAATTCCTGACCTAGAAAAAAGTTGTCACAAAAAGATTAGTCAATTAGTTCACTGAGAAGTAAGAATTTTTATCATTCGTCGCTAAATTTTATTTATAAAAAAAAATACGACACTTCATCTTGATGAACATTAGACGTCTTCCAATTAAGATAACCTAAAAAGTCTTTTTTAAAGAGTTTTAAATTCTAAATCGGTAAACACAAAATACTTACTTCATTAGATGAATATATCAATGAAGTTAAAGTTCTATCTCTCTGAAAACCAATATTTTATGGATTATTTGTTTCATTGTTATCATGAGTCATAATTACACATCAAACTGTGATGTTGGATGACAAACTATGGTGCTATATGTGCCCGTTTCTGTAGTAATTAGAGTGTTTTTACTGACTTATGCTTTTTTGGAGAAGAAAACGAAATTCAACATAACAAGGCTGATGTGTTTAAAACTTATTTACAATTGTAGTATATGTGAAATGTTATACAGACCTGTCATTATATTAATATATAAAAAGTTGGAGACTAGTGTTTGTCAGCGTTATCGTTTTGTTGTCTTTAATAACATACTTTTTAATAGTTGAGTGAAAATATTTGCTGAATTATTTGTGAAAAAAAGACATCAGTATTGTCAAATAGTTAAGTAATAAAGCGGTTTTTTCTGAAGAAATATCACTATAATAGGATAATAGAAATTTTTTTGGCCTTAGAAACACACTTTTATATAAGGAATGCGTCATCTCCCCTCAAAAATGTATAAGTCAAACATATGTTCTGATACACTTCATTGGTAGATAGATAGATAGTGATTTAAAATTTGAAAGGAATAATTTAACAGATGGATATGTAAAATGTTCAATTCTTGAATAACTCTTTTCTCCAAAAGTAAACTTCAATAGGAAAGTAAAACATTCAAAAATAATATTCAATTTTTAGATTTTATTTTATTAGTAGTCTATAATGAAAAAGAAATGTGTTATTTTGTTAAAACGCTATTCTAACCCTATGCCCTTTAATGTTTTTACTGTATTAATCAATAGAACTATTGCACTATAGTGTAAATTTCACTGTTTAAATAATGGGTTATTTTATTGTTTATTAAGAACATTATTACATAACTGAATCAAATTAATCAGTCTTTTTCTTTAGCATACAATCATATACATAAAATTTTATATTTGCATATACTTAATCATCAATTTTAAGTATAGAACATTAAATAAATTTGTTCCTCATAGCTTTGCTACTGTTTTAATTGAAATCCACTGGCATGCTTACTAGAGCTTAATATAGTAATCCAATAGCAAGTGAAGCAACTAGTTCATTTGAAAGTATCATATTCATTCATTTATGTTTCATAAGCGTTACAGTAGAAGTTTCAAGATTATTTCATTTGAGTAATTGAATTAAGGTGCATGTAAAAGTAGTAAAAGATAAAAATGGCGGCACTCCTGATTTCTTTCTTTCTTGACACATATTCTACCGCTTTACTTATATCCGTTCTAAAATGTAAGCTGTTTATCATAATAATGTAATTCGTAATCAGTTGTTTGAATTTAATATGTCTTCAACATTAAGTATGTTCTGTTCCATGACTATTTGTAAAAATCTTAACAAATTTAAAGTAGAAAGTATTTAAATTAATATAAATGGTTGAGTACTTCGTAAAACCATAATAACAACAGAGTTCAAAAACACCCATTATGAAAGAAAGTAAGGTCCCAGAAAATTTTTCTAAATTTATAATCTTCCTGTCATAATTATAAAACTACCATGAAGGAAAAGCTAAATTTCTATTACTAGTAAGTCAATAATATTTCAATCTATATTTCAATCTATTAATAAGTAATTTTAATTCAATTAGTATTGTTTGTTTGAATCTTCCCATTGATGTTTAGTATTGCAACTGGTCAGTATCTAATTGGCATATGTGTATACTATGCGTACTGCATCCTTATAGCCTTAATTCACAAGCATTGTAAGCAAAGATGGAGTCCCATAGTGAACATCAACTCTGAGATGCAGGTACATCCAACTGACGCGTCCCAAATAGGTCGAAACGCGCGTCCGGGATTCCACTACTAGCCACTATCCATCTTTGCTTATAAGTAATTTTAGCCTTAAAACCAGGATGTTAAGGTTACTTATTTATTATTGTAGCTGTGTGATATTATCATCCTCATCTGCCATTCAGATTTCTTTTACAATTACATCACATCATAAGTCAGCCAAATTATCTTTATCTCAGTGAAAAATTTTATTTCAAAACTTCCCTTTATCTGTAAATATTTTCTATTTGAATAGAATTCCGTTTTTCAGTTGTCTGTTCTATCAGTATGGATGGACAGTTAAAACCAAAATATTTAATTGATCAAATGAGGAAACCGTCGTCTGAAAAAATCTCTTGAAATATTAGGAATTTTATTAATTTGATATTTGATCAGTCTATATTCACAGTTACTTAGTCATCTAGTCGAAAAGAGGATGAAAACAGAAATAAAAAGCAACAGAAGTAAATATCAGGGTAATACTCTTATAATCAATATGACCATTACAAAATGTAACAAGCAAAGGTCCAAACTTGGTTTTTAGAAGATAAGCTACTATATGATACCTAGGTATCAAAAAAGAATGGCAAGTCCGATTTAAGTAGATAACTTTTGAAAAGGGTAGAAGGATCTAACTTTTATTGACGTTATATTTTTATAAAGCTTAAGTAGATTCTTAGGGTGGTTTTACGTAGTCTATATTACCATCTATATTATCATTTATATCAACGAGAACAAATAAGGACTCGAATTCGACCAGTAAATATTGAAATTCCGAATCATTGAAAATCTAAGATTAGTGTTAAATTACTGTAAACAATACACTCAAGTCAATTGGGAATCAACTGATGCGTTAATCTAAATCAAACCTGACAGTTCACTAAGATAGAGATTTCAACTGAATACCTCAATTTCGATAATGTAATAAGAAGACGAAGATTATCAGAACTATGTGATATATTAGCGCAATACATTTCGAACAATCTGATCACACATATACTTGTTAAGAACATTTATATATAAAAATAAAAGGTCAACTAGACTGGTAATAAGGTTAAGAAATAGACAAGGATAATAATGATAAAATAATGTGAAAACAACTTGACACCTAATCACTCTGGATAATAAGCATTTATTACCAGGGTATGTTTAAAGAGAGAACAAACTGTTTTTGAATACACAAAGGGGGTTTGAATTTTCGTATGGCTAAGGCTTCAATAAACCTCAGTATACGCCCTTTTACACTTTTAAACAACACAACAAAAGCTGAGTTAAGATCAATCTTATGACCTGTTTCGATTATATGTTTAGCAACAGAGGATGATGGATGTTTATCCTCTACTCTTATTGGTCTGAAAATTAGGGTGGGTGAACATGTACCAAAATGGTTGCAAAAACAAATACAGTCGAATGACCCAATAAGAGTAGAGGATAAACATCCATCATCCTCTGTTGCTAAACATATAATCGAAACAGGTCATAAGATTGATCTTAACTCAGCTTTTGTTGTGTTGTTTAAAAGTGTAAAAGGGCGTATACTGAGGTTTATTGAAGCCTTAGCCATACGAAAATTCAAACCCCCTTTGTGTATTCAAAAACAGTTTGTTCTCTCTTTAAACATACCCTGGTAATAAATGCTTATTATCCAGAGTGATTAGGTGTCAAGTTGTTTTCACATTATTTTATCATTATTATCCTTGTCTATTTCTTAACCTTATTACCAGTCTAGTTGACCTTTTATTTTTATATATAAATGTTCTTAACAAGTATATGTGTGATCAGATTGTTCGAAATGTATTGCGCTAATATATCACATAGTTCTGATAATCTTCGTCTTCTTATTACATTATCGAAATTTATCAAAGGGACTAATTGCTTTGAATACCTCAAAGTTAATCTGTCAAAACATTCAGGGAGTTTGAAAAGACACTAAGACAGTGAAACCTCCTTAGGCATCTAATCACAAAATAAGTTATCATTAAAGATTGGTCTGTCGTCTGCAAAATAATTTTAAGCAGCTCACTTCCATCTTCAATAAAAGCTTTGAACCCACCTAACGAATATAAAAACATAAAAATATTTAGCATATTCAACAACATATGTTCATCCTCTAAGTGATTAGATTACCACTTTTAAAATAAGGATGATTTAAATATTATTGTTGCAGTCTAAGGTTATCCAGCCATGATTTTGTAGCGCATCCGATACTCAAAAAATCATTGCCAGAGAATGTAAACATCGGTATACAAAGGTACTTATTCAAATTTTATTAACTAAATGTAAAGTTATCATTAATAAAAATGAATCTGTACACAAAATCCAGTTTAAAACAGATACATGTTTATTAATTAATTAGTTAAAATAAAAACTACACTCGAATACTTTATTTATATAAAACCTTTCAATTGTCAACAATTGTGTACAGTTCAATTTTTCAAACAAACAAAAAATAATAAAAACATTAAAACAAGTTGACAAAGGCTTAAAGTCATGTGATTTACCTACGCATTCAATAAAATGAATAATTATGTAGACATACATACGACAATTTGCCCACGCAATAATAATTGTTTAATTTGAAACGTTGAAAATGTTAATTTTCATTAGTCCTCGTTCCTATTTTTTTCTCTTTTATTCTCTTTCGTTTCAAAGTACATGTAAATTCATGACTAGTCATTGTCTATTGTTAATAATTTTATGAAGAGGATTGATAAATACAATGTTTTGTTACTGATTAATGTAAATAAATGTCATTTGTATCAATTCAGAGGATGATGCAAATTCATTCTACAGGAAAATTTGAACTTTATTGTGTCATATTGAGAGGAACTCAATTAAGTGTCTGTGATATATAGTCAGGATGATTATTTAGGAGTTCATATTCACAACTTTAAAAAAACTTCAATATTAGATGACAAAATAGATTTTATTATGCCACTGAGATATATCACATTTTCACCTTTAGTCAGTTTATTATATTTAATCATTCTAAATTCATATAATCGACGAGTTATTGTCCTAATCCTGATTGTTAGATCGGCTTACAATAAACTCTATCAGAGCCTCCAGAGAGGCTCATAAAGCGACCAACCAATCAGCGATTAGTTAGAAGCTATGCTACTAAAATGCTACTAAAATAACAAGGTCCTGATTGGCTGTTAACATACTGTTACTATGGGATCTCAAGGTCTTTTAGCTACTATAAAACCCCGGTTTTTCTGTACATAATTGAACCTTGTAGTAAAGTGCTTCTCTGATACTCGTGTCTTCTCTCTGGTCTTCCAAGTCGCTGAGTAGTGCTAGCCTGGGGTTATCCGAATAGCTAGGATCCGAATAAAACGTTCAACTTACGAGTCATAACACTGATGTAGTCTATTTCACATATCAGACGTTCTCACTCTAACTTTCGAAGATCCATCTCGAACGCAGTCACTAGTTCGTTGATAAATAGTATTAATTATATGATTTTATTTTTTGTTAGTATTAAACTATTGTACCATTCTATCACTTGGCGAGGTGATGATATATATTTATATCTGTTAGTTATTTTGATTGTTGTCTTTTGTATTTGTGAAATATTCAGCGTAGAGAGGTAGCAGAAAAAAGCTGTCATTCTCGGAATCATTTCTAATGGAGGGTTCAAGTTTATGGTGGGACATATTTAATTAAACTAATTGATCACTCAGTAGTAGTGTGGTGTGGTCTACTTATATCCATATAAGTAGTATATGGTGTGGGTCAGACATAGAATGTATTTTGGCAGAAGACCGATGAGCAAAGAACTGAAATGAAGCGCAATCGTTTGGAAAATGCATGAGCAATGGAATAAGAGAAGAAACAGTGAAGGTTGAAACAATTGGTTGTTAATTTGCAAATTGACTGTTCATTGTTTGGTTATCAGAATTTACCGAGATAGTCTGTAATCTTTGCTTAAATACATTCGATTGTCTTCAACCAGTGTTCTGTTCATTAAAGTACCAAGGGTTAGGCTATTGTTCAATTCTGAGTTGAAAAGTAATTTTATCAATAAGATTAACTATATGAACATTGAGTTGAGAGACAACAATTAGAGTCCATTGCTTATACCGTTGGATAGTTGGTATAGACTGAGGTCTACTTCCGGTAAGTACATTTTAGTTAAGAAGAATCTTCGAAAATGGAAAAAATTTAATTTGGATTAATTTAATCTATTTGTATGGTGAGAAATATGACCACGAGGTTATAAAGTAACAGATTTAAATCTTAAAAGGTGCACTAATTTCACAAAATTTCAGCTACTTCCAGGTGAAAAATCTTTACAAAGATAAGAACAAAAGAAGGACATCCTTTACGGTACTTAAGTTATTTATAGACAAAAAAAAGATGCCTAAAAACGTCGTTGCAAATAGGGTTTAAAACTTATATTTTTACTGTAATCTTATATAACTCTGTTGAGCTAACGAAATTAATTTTGTATAACAATGTGAAATAATGTTTGCTTTATGAGTTGCAGTATACAGATTAATACCCATCACATGTAAATGATATTTGATATAAAAATATATTTTATTCTTCTCTTTCTCAGATCAATAAACAAAGAAAAATCACATTTTCTACCGTGCTCCAATAAAACATCGGATGTTAATTTCTAACAAAGTGACCTACACAAACAGAAAGCACTGTAATGTGGTCTACTTATATTCACATAAGTAGTATATGGTGATGGTCAGACGTATGTGTGTGTTTTGGCAAAAGACCGATAAGAGAAGAACAGGAATAAAGCGCAATCGGTATGAAAGTGCATGCACAATGAAATCAGAGAAGACGGGTTGAGATTTGCAGAAGGAACAGTTAAGATTAAGACGATTGATTGTTATTTTGCAAATTAACTATTTACTGTATGGTTATCAGGATTTAGTGAAATAGTCTGTAATTTGTGATTGAATACATTTGATTGTCCCCACTTGTGTTCTTATTTATTACAGCACTACTAACCTTTAGTAAATCAGTTATTTCAATTTTAATCATATTTATAATACAAGAAACCCATCTAATACATTTTAGTCAGTTGTCTGTTAGACGGTCATTTAAAGTTATCAAAGCAAAAGATGAAAGCAAACCCCTGAATAAATAAACGCTTTAAATAAGTCGACTTGATTATATATAAACATATATATATATATATATATATATATATATATATATATATATATATATATACATCATTGTCGAACTAAGTATCCATTAATCGATATACATGTACATCACTATATTCATTCTTTCCCGTTATACCTAATTGATTTTCTGTATCTCCTATAGTGTCACGTGTACTTAGCAACTTGTTAGTCATGATTTATTATATCAATACTTATACTTTTATTAGTACAGCATTACAAAATTACCATTATAGTTTTATTGATATTTTTATTCTTTCTAAATTAATTGATTAAATATAGTTGATTGTGGGAAAAATATAAGCATACCGGCATTAGTTTTTTTTTTCTAATATCTTAGTAAATAAACAGGATGAGTTAAAAATAGGGAGAACATTTATCGACTTATGTATGATATATATATCCTTATAATTAATGCAGACATTCAATATAGAACAGACGTTCCAAAAAGGAATAATGTAAGATATAAGCTTTTGTTAAAGCCAATGAAAAATCACAAGTAATTTCAATCATTTAATTGTTAATATACAATGTGTTAGATAGTATAATTCTATTCACAGAATTTAAAATGCAAAAGAGGTGATTCTTGATGCTGATAAAAATGATATAAGAATTGAAGCTTATGATTAGACTTTTCTGTTCAGATATATGATATTACCAGCCAATAAGTGAATATTTAGTTATGTACATTATAGAAGCATTTGTGAAATAAGTGTTTGATCAGTGAAACACAAGTGGTGCGTGTGGATCTTCAAAGAATAGTTATGAACTACTTTATTTTACAAACTACGAATGAAAGTGTCATGTCATTATATTGGATTGTCACACAAAATAAAATTTAATAAGCTCTAATTGTATCAAGTCTAGATCGATTTTAACTAAGTTCAAAATTCTGTCTTGTGTAATGATAGGATCATTTTTAACATTTTTGTTTTCAACTATACTTTTATTTTAAATAGCCTGTTGAAGGTTGCAGATTTGATATTGAGGAAGTCACGAAAAAGTCCTCAGTTTTGAGATAAACAAAACTTTAGAAATTTAATGACTGACTTTTCTCATTTTTTAAATGTGCAACCTTATTACTGAAGTTACGATAATGGTGTCTCTGTTAAGTGACCAATATGATATGTGTACCTTCAAAAAAAGAAAAATAAGCTAAGTGGTAATTACTTTGTTGTTTTGTTTTAAAATACTTGTGATGAATGATGGCTTGTAAACCTGATGGAGTTAAGCTTAAAAGTGTTCGACTTCTTGCTTATTAAATAGTCGAGGTATTGAACGGTAACTTAATGTTGTAGCTGTAAATAAATTCCCTAAACCAATAGCTCCGTAAGTGTTCGACATTGGATGCTGGCCACATTATTTTTAATGAACCCAGCTAGCTGAAGGCGCTCGGTCATTCATCCGCACCAGATCACGGTTCGAAACGGCGTGCTCAACATCACGACCTCAATCAACTGATGTTCTCAACCTGACTTACGATATAGTACAAATGTCTTCGTACGTCGAGACTCACATCGACGACCCCTCGAATCAGCATACGAAGGACCCTTCAAAGTTCTTCAGCGTGAATCTCAGCATCATATAGTTGATGAAAACGGAACTAAAGATGGCATCAGCATCGATCGCCTCAAAGCAGCGTATTTAGAAGGAAATCCATTCCGCGTCGATTTTCCTTCGGTACAATCAAGCAACACGGCTCCTACACTTGTAATTCCTTATCCGACAGCCAACACACATGTTCGTACTTTCACTAATATGTGTATATTTGAATTTAAAAAAAGAAAAAAACAATTTTTTGAATCGCTTTTCCACTGCTGCTAAACACAGCAAGCTATCAGAAGAGTGTTTACCAACGACAAACTCGTTGAGTTTAAACTTCTGACTGACCACGTCGTAGGGTCATCATTATCTGACTAAGGGGGAGTGATCTGTAGCTGTAAATAATTCCCCAAAATCAATAACTTTTTAAGTGTTCGACATTGGATGCTCACCACATTAGTTTTAATGAAATAAACTAGCTGAAGGCGCTCGGTCATTCATCCGCATCAGATCACGGTTGGGAACGGCGTGCTCAAGATCTGCGATCACTAGCCAGTTTAGATCAGTCACTCCTCTTTATATTGTTAATCTATCAAATATATCTTTCAACCTCCTCACTTCTGACTTTTGATTTCACTTGGTGGGCGCGATTCAATTATAGAAGGTGTTACTAGTAAAATGTTGTCAAACTACATTACCTGTGGTATCTTCAATGTCTTAGGACCATAGATGGTGTTCTGTGAGTCATTTGTGTTTACCCATTTCTCCATTTTTTTTTGACCAATTTAGAAAACTGACAGTCACTTTTTTCTTTGAATGCAATTTTAAATGATTTGGTAATGAGAATTATTGCAAAATATTATATTTTAGCTGTACTTCTGTATAAACGTCAAATTTTAATTAGTTTTGGGGATATATATGTTCACTGTAACAGAAGTTTTGAAAAAGATCAACAAATTACTCTTCATGCGAGTTCTCTGACAGCTTTTCATGCTTTCTAACTTTGTTTTATAATAAAAAATGATCATGTAGTTTATTGTTGTGTGATAACATATTTGCTATGAATCTTGGTTCTTTCAAAATTCGGATAACTTTACTATGCCATGACTGTAGTAAAATATTCTGCAGTGCAATTCTGAAATATGACTAGCTACAAGTAACTCCAGTTATCAAGCGAATCATATAAATATGACTTGAAAATATAAAACAAACACTACTCATATTCGGAATTAATAAAATAGATTGATGACATTCTAATATCTGAAAACCCAACGGTCTTTAAATGATTTATATAACTATCTACGGTTTCCAAGTGTTAAATAAATCATTTTTAACATTCATTCGGACCAAAACGTGGCACAAATCCATGAAGTCACTGACACTTGGACGGAGCCATGTAGGTAGGTGTAGACTACCTGATTAGTATTCGCGAGATGATAGCTATCGATGGTTAAAAACCTTGAATGACATGGCTAAAAATCGTTTGCAATGGCGAAGGTGCGTCCACTCTTTGTGTTCTACCGAATTCTAATCTTCTGAATTCTTCGTGTCTCTATCTTTTTTCTCCTTCAAAAATTTATTTCATTGAGTTATACTCCTTTAATAACATCTTCAAACCCTAATATTTCACATTAATGTTTATACTCTTACTACTTCTACCACTATAGGATTTGAATCGACACTTGTATCCCTGTGCTAATGTGGGATGACAATTGGAACTGATGTACGTACGTACGAAGTTCTACGTTGTGACTGACTGACTGTACCATATGACTAATCAATGTAAAACAACATGAAGTGATTGATTTCCAGTAAAATATGAAAACTGTGTTTCAGTCAATATTTTATATTATCCAGATTATGGATAAACTTAAAATAACTAAAGTATATATATATGACGTTTTCATTGTGAATTTGTACAGGTAACATGTTTTGTGTTTATTTGAAAGACTTCATTGAATATCATTTTCAAAGTCCAAAAACAGTTGTTTCTAAATAGTTAAAAATAATCTAAGAAAATTTCATAAAATGGAATCACTACACCGCTATTTTGATCACATCAATTGGTATCATGAATACGGATAACGCAATCAAAGGATAGAAAAAAATTGCATGTGTAAATAGCCTACATATTAATTGAAAAGGTAACTTCATATGATGAACTAAACAACTAGTCCATAAGTATAATTCTTTTTTTCAACATTGAAGATGGTCATTTCTAATCTTTTACCATACATAATTATTTTTTTGTCCTGATCATCTAATTATAAACCGATATATGGTTAGTTAAATGATTAAGAAAAATGCCTACGCAAAAGTTTTAAACCATTTTGGCAAAATTTTAGGATTTCTATATATATATGTTATATCCCGATAACAATATTGAATGGTAACTTTGGGACCCATTTATGAACCAATATTATGCATATATTTTTATCGTATAATTTCAAAATAACTAAACTATTCATATTCATGTTACCCTTATTATGAGCTTTATTTTGAACTATAAACTATTATTATACGATTTACCATTCTTGAGTTATCCCTAGTCTTTTAATTGCTGCCTCCCACATTCACAACCCTATTTGGATGAATCTTTTACAAATGTTATTTTCCATTTTATTGGTACGATGCGGTCAGTCTGTTTGGTATATAAACTCATTGTGTTTGACATACAAGGATTCATACTGCAGAGGCCGTTATTGGTGTTCTGAACTTAACTGGCTGGGCTAGGCAGAAAGCAGGACCGATAAGCACTCTAGACTGCTCGTACGGTTTTCGTGTGTCACTGTTCCAATAAATAATTCGCTGCCCTCTGATTGGCGGTCTTATCACGTCGTACATTGACTGGGCATCCACTCGGCTACAAGATATAACAATATACAAGATGTTATTAATTGAATTTAGTAACAAGTTTAATTTGTTAATCGAATAAATTCTATTTGGTAAAGTGAGATGAATTATTCACTATGGAACTAATTTTTAATTAATATTCTATTATTATTATTATTATTATTATTATTATTATTAGCATTTTAATGAACCAAAAAATGTTGGAAGACAACCAATATCTTGATAAAATATGAAAATCATATACTGAATACTTTGTTTGTAAATTTCTATCATTTATCCTACATATTCCATGTGATTCTTTCAGTTCACCATTCCTTTCAATTTCCTTTTCTATTCTCTCTAACTTAATCTTAACCTTCTAGTGACAGGTTTTACACTTCCGATTAGTATTACCATACTACTTATATCGACAGATACAAACAGTGTGCACTAATATTATGAAAAGATAATATGCAGATTTACTTTATTGGTAATTTTAATGTTACCTCAATGTCGATATAATCAACTGTTATCTAAGAAATTTGACAATTTATTATAGTCATTATTTCAGCTTTCTATTTCATGATATAATGATAACTTTTAAATTTTGTTAACTAATTTATTTTTCAAGAATTTACCACACCCGCGTGCAAAACTGATAGGCCCTGGGTTCAAATCTTGTATATATATATATATATATATATATATATATATATATATATAGTAACATGAATTGTAATGTCTGACTATAATTGTTACTATGAAGACAAAGCTTATAATTATGCATAAATGGTTACCTTCAGTGAACGCAGTTGCATAAGCAAAACTAGTTATTTGTTTAAAATTAGTTAAACACTGTAACAAAACACACTAAATATTCGTCTTAACTGTGTTTGAAACATACGGAATTCAAACAAATCTATTAGGGATTGAAGTAAAAAAAAACACTGAATAACTGATGTCACTATGTAGTACATATGTGCTATAAACTTTAATACGTAGTATTGTATTACGGTTTTATTTCTAAGTATTTATTACAGAAATTGGGTGGTGTACACTTGTTAACTTAGCCGGCTCAATTTTGTAAAACAATTGATGAACATTATTAAACTTCATATTAGGTGAAAATTTATTTTAGTGAAATATGAACGTAGGTATTTTGTGAATAAACATGCCTGTAGAACAATCTTCCAGTTAACTAGATACTAAATATTTATACCGATTGTCAAATTTCGATTATTTATTTAACATAAAATTTTGTTTACTTCCTATGTTGAGCATTGTCGTAGTGACAAAATGCTATGATAAACATTAATTAATTCTCAAGATTTGTCTACCTCAATTCAACAGTTAGTTAAAAACTAACTAACGATTTTGACAGTTGTTTCGTTCCGGTATAGGGCTCATTAGATGAACATATTCACCACCTACTTGGGATCGAGATCACGACTTTCAGATCTAATAGCGAGAGTATCACATTCAAATCATTGAGCCACTTGTTGGTTCACATACTTAGCCTCAATCAAGTCACTATATTGCACAATCACCTTCTGACGTTATTGGTGGGTAACTGCTTCACATTATACGTAGTTGTATTCTGTTAGTTTAGCGTCCTTTCTATAGCGTGAGAGATTGCCAAACGAAATTAGTCAATAATCAGTACCTGATTATCATTACTAAAAACGGTATTTATGTAATATGTTTAATTTCAGTAGAACATACAAACCACCAGATTCCTTCTCAATGATTTAAAAGTATGACTCTCATCTCAAGACTGGAAGATCATGGGCTTGATCCCCAAATGTCAGTGAATATCAACTGCCGAGGCTTCTCACAGTAGTACAAAACGGCCGTCCAGTGATTTTTGGTTTTCAGTGGTTGTTTAGTTGAAATCAGCCGATGATATTAAATATAAAACTCAGCAAATCTCAACAAATACCCTGTGGAGTAATAATCAGTTCCTAAATTTGATACAAATAAAGGAGTGTTATGAAAATTACTAAACATTTCCTAACTAAAATTATTAACTAATTATTAATGTTTTTTACGGTGCTAAAATGTATTATTTAATACTTCATGTGTCTTGTTCTGATAAGGGGAGTATAACTATCCTAAAAAACTATCTTAGAACTTAAACTATGACTGCATGTATTGTCTACTAACTCGATGGGACGTTTATACTGACACTCATCAAAAGTTATTTTTAACAAATGAAATAATCATTAAAACGGAGCAAATGCCCGGTAAAAATATTTCGATATATAATATGCGTATACAATAAATTGAGATAATCTAACAAAAACTAATGGCGAGGTATATTTCCTTATTACCAAGATTATTTCATGGTTAATTTTAAATGAATCAACTGATTTTTTCTTTTATCAAAAGGTCGTATAAAAAGCCATCTTACTTGTTTAGTATAACTTATTCAAGACCGACAAACTGTATTTAATTGTAATAGATACACAAAGATTCTTATGAATGTTTATCATAATTTTGTATACTTGTACGTTACAATAAGAAATCATATTTGTCATTTAACTTCTATAAACATTGTCATCTATAAAATATGATTGTATTTCAGATTAATTCTTCACTTAATTAATATTTCAAATACGTGAAATTTGGAACAATGATATATTGAAAAGACATTTTCTTAGCACAAATGTTCATGGCTATCAGAACTCATTAGCTGAGTGAATAACTCGTTGGCGTCCGAGAGGAAAGATACTGGGTTCGAATCCCAGAGTGAATACTAACTTTGAGATGCATGTACATCCAGCTGACGAGTCCCAAATAAGACGAAACGCTCGTCCTGGATTACACTGCTAGCCACTAATCATCTTTGCTTACAAATGTTTGTGTTTTTCCTTGAATCTTTTTTCGCTACTATATTATTAATTGATTAACAATAATTTCTTATTCACTTAGTATTGTTTGTTTGAATGTTCCTATTGATGTTTAGGACTTCAACTGGTCAGTCTCTTATTAGTATATGTGCATACTGAGATGCAGGTTCATCCAGCCAACAAGTCCCAAATAGGATGAAACGGGTGTCCTAGATTCCAATGCTAGCCGCTATCCATCTTTGCTTATAATAATTTCTTATATTTTCTTTACCTAAATATCAATAAACAATTATCTTGAAATAAATTAATATATTTGTAATATCCCAATGAGTAGAAAAATAAGATTTTCTGACGTTTCATGACTTAGTGTAAGCCACTTTTTCAAAAAATAAATAACCAAATCAATATTAATCCACGTTTTAAATAGTACAACGGAACAACACGAATATTAGGTGCGATCAATCAAACAAAAAAGATATTTCATTGATGTTCTATTATATAAGCATACAGTCAATAAATCTTTTTCAATCATGTTTTTTTAATCAATCTAATTGTCATAACAAAAAATTTTTTTTTCTTTTCACATTATTGAAACATGATAAATATAAGAAAAGATGTTTTTATTTAAATAAAATATTTATTTATTCTAATGACAATGGACAAGGTAATAAAAAAAAATTATTGTGAACAAGTTGACCACACCAATCTACTTGATGACGTACTGGGTGCTGGGATATGTTTATTAAGTCACTTATATGTGTTATCTTACATAGCAATGATGAATAGTTTACTTATTCAGACAAATAATTACATAATATCACATGGTAATAATATCAATAAAAAAATTACCAGACTATTTTAAATAAAATAGATAAAATTACTATTAATTGTTTCTTATTGTCACTATCGTTTGGTATGTACTCTCACATGTTTGTATGAATTTCAACGTTTTTTTTAATTATAAAATGTCAGTTTTTCAAAGGTTTGCTATAATATAAAAGATTTTACCTAGATCATTTTTAGACAATAAATATTTATATGTAAGCAATTATGGATAGTGGCTAGAAGTGGAATACAGGACGCACGTTTTGTCCTATTTGGGAATCGTCAGCTGGATATACCTGTATCTCAGAGTTGATGTTCACTCTGGGACTCGAACCCAGTACCTTCCTCTTCAAACGCCATCGCGTTATCCACTCAGCTACTGAGTCCTGATAGCCACTTTCTTGTGCAATGGGGTGAAGTTTAGATTCACTTAGTAGCCTTACTTCACAAGCATTGTAAGCAAAGATGGATAGTGACTATATCGATGCAATACGCACAGTATGCACATATTCCAATTAGAGACTGACCAGTTGCAGTTCTAAACAACAATGGGAAGATTCAAACAAGCAATACCAAGTGAGTTTAATACTTATATGTGTTTCTAAGGTATATTTTAATTACAAAATATAGTTTTCATATTATATGGCAAATAGTTGTAACTGACGATTTATGGTATCTCTTTACAAATGATCTCATAAAAATGTAAATAACATAGATTATCTCTATCAATTCATAATTCAGTCAGGATTTTAAATTTGCAAAATATTATAATTCAGAGATAGGTAGAATTATAGTTTATGAAGTAGAAGTGTACTAACTTAAATGAATAAAATAAAGAACAGTATATGATAATTTGAGAAATCTTGAATTAAAAACTATGGTGATATAGAGCTCTTCAAAACAAGAAAATAGGGATTTTTTGTGAATAAAGAAGTAGTTTACAGTGTAGAGGTGTTGTATACCAAACTCAATTTAGAAAATTTAATTTTAATCGATTGATAGAAAGATCTGCTAAGTAATGCGGATTTTCCTACCAGAAATCACGCTTACATATACGTGTCGCCATATTAAAAGTGTGTTTTGTATACAACACATCTTAACGTTTTTGGATTTCAGTACATTTATATTGAAGTCTAAAACATAATACTCGATTTGAAATGGTGAAGCTGTGATGATGAAATTTTGGAAATTATTCATTTGTGATCTAAGATAAATTTCTAGAAGTGTAAGCAAAGATGGATAGTGGCTAGCAGTGGAATCCAGGGCGCACGTTTCGTCGTATCTAGAAGTGTAATATGATAACTTTTAGCTAATATACCTTACAAACTGTCTGACCTACAAAATGAACTTGTAAGTTTCTAGTATTCTCCAAATTATATGTTTAATTAAGATTACGATACCATAGGTTTCACTCAGACTAAGAATATTATTGTTTTTTTTCATGTTTCTGTCTCTTGGGCGTATTGACGTTCGTTTAACTTCAATGTATTCACTTTAAATCATACATAAATTAATTTGTAAAATATATTGGTGTATGACCAGAATCGTTCTTAGGGAAATATTTAGACACAAACATTATGGTATCCATTCAAAAGGGAGAGAGCAAAAGGGTGAGTGAAAATGTGTGCGGATAAAAAGGATGCACGCTAATAAGAGCGATATTAATGAGGGCGACTATCAAAAAGGTTTATATCAATAAGGGTGGTCAATGAAAATGAGAATAAGTTTTCAACGGTTCGAACGATTAAGTTATAATCTGTTAGAAGGGTTGTTTTGTTTTTGTTGTATTCTCTGCAGACACAGAGTTTGTTGGACAATTTCAGGAGATAGAAAATGTAATTGTCATAGACTTGATCAAGATTAAGTATTTACAGTGAAAATTTACTTATATTTACAATATGGTTGTATCTATTTGTTTGAAATAAAATATTTGATTAAATTTTAAAATGAAACACTTGTATACAAAGTCCATCAAACATCCATTTTAATAGATTATGTCCTAACTGTTCGAAATAGACTTATGAGATAACATGACTAGGATGATCACAGTAACAAATGTTACCTAATTCCAGAAAGTAGAGTGTTTATTAGTATTTGAAAGCAGATCCTTCGTCATAGATTTAGGAAAATATATCTTTGATTGGTCTTAAGGCAACAGAACAGAAGATAACACTTCCATATTTCACACCGGTAAAAATATTATTTCATTTTCCACTGATCATCTCTAATAATTTTCACCCATTTGATAGTCACCCTTATTAATGCACGCCCTTTTACTCCCATCCCTATTAGTGTGAATCAAATCCGATACACTATTTAAACATAATAATGACCAATATGATCTTATTTTTAAAAGTAAAACTTACACTTTACACAAATCAGAAGATGGATTCAGCCGTCATATAGTTCATATCAAGTAATGACTGTTGTCATCTTTAAATTTCACATTCTCATGAAAATTACCAAAATATTATTCATAAATAACAATCGAAATCCAATGTCTTAAAATTAGAGATACTCGAATAAAGTAACTACGCTATGCTGAAAAATCTTAAAAGAGCTAAGTATTAACTAAGTGATATTTATTTTTAGCATTCAAAATTATACAATGAGGTATTATTTTCTCTCACGCATATAACTTTGTGAAATAATTACGGTGGGCGCAAGAAACATTTCTAAAACGTGCGTACATATGCTACATTGAAAGGAAATAAATATTTTTTAAAATTTTTTTAGAATAAAAAGCAGTTACTAACCATACAAGTTAAATTTAAAAAAGCAAGTTAAAATAAGGACACCTCTGTAAACCAGTTATTGATGAAGCTTGAGTTATTCTGTTGTTTATATTGGAAAGTAAATTGCTCTCAATCTTAGTTAGCACATATAGATCCTGTGAGGATTATCTCGACGTAGTTAAAGTGTCACAAGTTTTTTTTCAATAGATGAAATGTAGCCATTAGTAGGATCCAGGTCCAGCGTGAGGTACTGAGTATCAGTTTTGTCGTAAACATCAACCCTAATGTATCGTTGGGTTCTCAGCAGTTGCTTACAACCTGTAATATTTTAAAATCTAAGTCATTATAGATATTGACATATGAATGCAAAGGTGGTTAGAGATGTATATGTGTATCATGATGTAGCGAAGATTTCAATAGAGTTAATAAGGTCTTTCTGTATTACCATTAGACTGTTTTTGGTTGCTTCATTGCACAATCATCTCATGTTTGTCAACTCTATGATTTCTAATCACTAGTTCAGTGCTCTGGAACTTTCCCTCTCAAGCACTATTTAATTATCTGAAACAAAAAAATGTTTCATAACCTTATTAACTTTATTGGCATTTTTGCTACAGCATGATGTACATATTTATCTTTAACCACCTTTGTATTTATAAGCATGTCAATGTCTGTAATGACTTAGATTTTAAAATATTATAGGTTGTAAGAAGATGATGATAACCTAACGAAATAAAAAGAAGTCAGACTATTTTGCACCAATCTTTATTTTCGCTCTGACTAACGATTTCGAAGCAGAATAATACATGCACTTTAGATTTCACTAATAACCACAATCCATTTTTCCCTTATGAGCTGTCTTATAAATATTGGCGACATAAAAAAACCAACAAACTTCTTAAACAATCAGTACAAAAGTGAATTCAACAAACTTCTTGTTCTAATATTTCATTTTCTTTCTTTCGTTTTTTTTTGATTATCATATAGGTTGCAATTACTTCGAATTTTTTTCTTTGCCTGTTGTTCATTTTATAGTGTTGATATAACCATTGGATGGATATTTGTAGGCTATTTATAATTTGTTGTTACCAACTAATCTACTTGATTTTTCAGGGGTTTATGAAGTACGAACTAGTAATAGTATCAGAAGAACAATGAAGACTTAGCTACCAAATTATCCAGCTTGGATGTCACGACATCTCATACGCCCTTATCCTGAGCTATAAATATCCTTCATAATTTATTTGAAGATACGTGTCCGTCAATAATAGTCCATACCAATTCAACAGATGGTTAAGAATTGTATCTAGTAACTTTGCTCCTTATTTTACAAAAGCGCCAAATGAGACTGTGAAACTAACTCATTTTATGAAGCATAAAGGTTTTCGACAGAAAAGGAATTTAATACAGAGAATCAACTACGCTCGTATGATTTTGAGATGGTGGAGAAGATTTGTAGCTCAGGTGAATGATTTTGATGTAGGTTTGTTCTCTGAGCTGGATGGTTTTGTCGTGGAGCTTTCATCGTCCTTCTGGACGACATCATCAGCACAATCTTCTACTCAGAGAACAAACCTACATCAAAAACAGAGAATCAACATTTTTATGTCTAGTAGATGTTTCTTTTAGATATTTAGATTTTAATTTAAATCTAATATAATAATAATATATATATCCTAGAATAACTGGTTTAACATTCTGAACATATCTCTTTAAATCTAAGGATAAAAACTTAATTAATTATATAACTTGAGGTGAGTGTTTTTGTATATTTGGTCAACTTATGTGTACCTAAATTTCTCAAGTAAAATGTAAATTAATCAAATTTATTTAAACACTAAGGAAGAAGCAAATTCAAATGAATCATTTTTGTTTCAGCTATAACGCGATTTAATGATTGACAACCTGTTTTTCAATAACGACATTAAGTGAATTTAAAATTAGCAATATCATCATTGCATGACATAGTCTTACAAATATTTAAAAATTATGTGTATAATTTCCAATAAAACTTAAATCAACATGAATCTAGGAAAAAAGGAACGTAATATCGTGTTAATGAGTTCTTATCACCGATCCACGGAATAAATGAAACATGATGCATTTAATGGTTTTGATACCATAGAAAGTGATAGATTTATATGATGAGAGCATTGTAATCACAACAAACTATTTAAATTATCTATATTTTTTTCAGTCTATTCCCATAAATATTATCAACCACCATTGTCTTCAGTGAGTTACTGCCTCACAACGGACACACTTGAACTCCACTAGTCACAGCCTCTCACTAGAACCTCAGGAATAACAAATCACTAGTGGGCACATGACGATCATTATCAGAAATAGGTTTCGTGAATATTATAGTAATTTTAAATATCTGAAATTACTGTTAATCATGCTATAGAAATACTGAAATAAAAAAACGATAATCGATTGCTTTAAAAATCACTGTTCTTGCCACCGGATGATTTCTACTATCTTCCCACTTTAAACCTTACAAGAAGACTTTTTTTTAATTATCTATTCTATGTTCAAAAACTATTCAAAATAGTTTTATTATTTTTCTTACCAGGTACTTTCAGTCTAGTGTTTTGTGTTTTTTTCTCTCCAGAGGTTTTCATTATTCTTCATTTAGGCATGGAAAAAAAACTACAACCCATGATCTGTATTCATTAAAAATGACAAATCTTTTAAAACTAGACGTGTGTTTTATTAATCATAATGTAAATGTTCTATTGTACTGATATATACATTTATGTATATATTCGTTAAAAAGCTCTATACTACTATTCAGCTGAATAAAGTGAAAGTAGTGTTTCATTCTGATTTGAAAATCAAGTCAATATTTACTAGTCACACTATAAAATTTCTATTTGGCAATAAATTCAATAATATACATGAAACAAGTATATTGAAGAAATCAATTTCATGTAATTAAAAATTTCCTATTTATAAATACATTCTATTACTTAACTTATAAAATTAAAGGATTAAAAAAAAAGAACAATCCATATTCTAACCATTAGTTTTAGTAGAATGTGTATATACTACTTTGCTCATTTAATGCACAAAATTCTTTTTTCTTTGAAAAAAAGTTGTTGTAGACTAATTTTATTTTTGGTAAGCAAAGATGGATAGTGCCTAGCAGTGGAATCCAGGACGCGCGTTTCGTCCTATTCAGGACTCATCAGCTGGATGTACCTGCAGTCCTAACACATCGATGGGAAGATTCAAACAAACAATACTAAGTGAATTTAAGTTCATCTTTTTTCAAAATATGATACTTCAGTAGCAAGATACATGTTTTTGTTGTTCCAAACATCTTCAGTAGTTAAGCTTTTTTATTTGAATTATTGTTTCAGGTTGCTTTTTCTCAGGTCCATTATTTCGTAATTACTATGTACAAAGAGATTTTCCTAAAATCACTTAATCAGTAGTTTTTTCGAAATTCAGAAATTGGAAAGTAAGCGGTACTGAAAATGTGTGAAGGTCTCATCAACAAAGAAAGTCAACTATAGTTATAACTTTGTATAATCCTTGAAGTATTTATGGACTTAAACAAAATATATAATCTATATGCGGAGATCTTTTTCTCAGTTTTCTATCCACGCAGATATCTTTTAGAAGTAATATGGATTCAGCTCGTTCATTAGCGGAACTGATCATTCACAAAGTTTGTAAGGCTATATTATTATTATTACATGGATATATGAAAATTCAGTTTTTGGTGAAATAGTTCATTTTAATCATATTTCATTTTTAAGAGTGAAACATGTTTTACAACCGCGACTTCAATTGAGCTAAAGATGCAAGATGCAGAAACATACGCAATTTTTAACTGAACAGATACAATTAAATGATTATGTTTTACATTTATACGGAATTACACAAAAATTAGGGACCCATCCACATTCACAATTATAATTCAACTCAAGTACGGATCTAAATTTGAAGAAATCAGAATATGTATTAACTTACTAAACACTTTCCCAAATCGGATGTAAAAAATTTCAACATGCCTTAAACCATTATTAACTATTATGCTTATGCACCGTACTCTTAGCTTAAAGAATTGGACATTGTAATGTAGTTACAATTGTACCACTCAATATAAAATGTACCTTTATCGTTTACTATTCATTTTGCGAGTTCATTCTGTTCAGTAAGCGAAGAGAAGTTACAAAATTCACACTTGCTAGTATTCCGTATCCAATATTAGAAGTTATACTCAAAAAATGCATGTTACTTTGTAATGCAAGATATATGAAAAAGTTTGAATACAAACATATTTGTGACTGTAATCCTAAGTAATGCATCAAAATTACTGTCATATTTACACACTTAAAAAATGGGAACCACAGAAGCCTAACCAAACAGTTAACTAGCCTGTATCACTTGTGAGACAATGTCTACATCATTTATTTCTTAAACTTTACTATATAATTATTAGCTTTCTATAGGATGACTACCTTACACAATGTTACACTTTTATTCCTTTTTGTGAAAGTAGATGAAATTAAGCAACTAAATGAAAGAATTGGCACGATTTATTCTGTACCTGAATCAATATATAAATGTATACAACATTACAGTCTTTTACCGTTATTTACATATTGGAAAAAAAAGTTTAATTCAACTGATGAGTAAAAAGATGATAGAAATATAGGGCTTGTCTATAATTTATGGACGACGCAATCAAATTTAGGATAAAAATTCTCGAACGTTTGCGCAAACTTTATTCACCTATTTGTCTAAACATAGCTTTGGCATTTTAGCTGATGTCAGTTCTTGATGGAAACCATAAATCTGATTCCTAACCCTAACTATCAATGGTCAATCATAATCCTTATTCTTCACGCAGCTTTATAACCCTTACTTAGCCATAGTAAGTTGATGATTATCCCCAAGGTCACTTAAACGTCACTCTAAGGTCGTCCATAAATTATAGTCTCACTAAAAATTGTTTACTTTTCACACCAAAGTGACAGCACCAACATTTTAAGTGGTTAGAAAAATAATGTAAACTTTGTGAAAAATTTAGCTACTTACAATCTAAAAACAATGCTACTAATTATTTATAACCAATTTACATACTTCATTTCGAATCAATGAAGATTAGTAGGATGACAATACAAACGACAATTATGGGAGAAATACAAAGTGGTAGAGTGAACAAATATTTATGTGATACTAACTGTGAACATTTCAGAAAAACTTTATAAGAACCTCCGTCTTGAGTTGATCAAATAGTTTCACAATATTTGGGCTCCAAGTTGATGTGAGACATCAATGAAAAAGAATGTATTTGTAAAATCTAGCAATTGAATATGAAATTCAGAAAGACATTTAAAAACACATGAATATAAGTTTTTAGAGGATGAAAATTGGCGTTGAGATTACTTAATAACCACCGTAAAAATGGATTGATTAACACAGTAAGATGAGTAAAGCTGTAGATTACCCTGTCTGTATAGTCTACCGAAAATATATAAATCGGATGTTTCTGTCAGGCCAGTTCTATTAATAATCAATTCTTCGGTTCACATACTAACTCAATGATTAGTGAATCATTTAGAACCCATGCATTCAAGGTATATATACATGGTTTGAAATATACCTTCTAACTTGCTAAAACGTTAGAAAAAGTTAAGATCGCTAATAAATTCATGACATCATTTGATGTCTTGACATTATTTACTACAGTTCCACTAGGTGAAACAGTGAAAATCATATGTAAACACATTGAATGCCTACCCTTACCAAAGGATGAGTTCAAACAATTTTTATTTGTTCACTCTACCACTTTGTATTTCTCCTATCATTGTTGTTGTTATTGTCATCCTAATAATCTTCATTAATTCGAAATGAAGTATGTAAATTGGTTAAAATAATTAGTAGTATTGTTCCTAGATTGTAAGTAGCTATTGAGAATCCATGAAATAAGCGAATTCACCTTATTCTGTTACGCTTGTTGTTCTTGTTTTGGTGAAAATTATCAACGGGGAAAATTGTATAAAGTGATATTTTAGTTGAGATAGCATGATCGCAATCACTGGTGCATATGACTTGAATAGCTTTACTTAACAGAAAGTTGAATGAAATTTTCTAAAAAAAAGTCTTATGTATTTAAAACAGTATCATCCTGTCTTTTTAACTATCGTGGAACTAGATTATTGTTAAACTAACTTGGTTGAGGATTTCAAATTATTGTGTGATGGTGTGTGGTAAAAAAAGAGTTTGTGAACTGTTTATTAGAATTATGGTACCAGTGTATTTTTTATGATACCTCTTGAACTTTCATGGTCACGATCAATGACAAGGTCAGTAAACTGAGTAAATAACGAGATCATATTATTTATATTTATGTGTGGCATAATAAACCTCAACCACACAAAGTAAACGTCTAACAATAGTTCCTGACGTGTTATGGAGTTGTTTGTTTTTATTTGTAGGTAAACTAGATGTATCATTTACAACGGTAAAATCATATTTATCCAGTAGTGATGTAACATACTAATCACTAGAAATTTCAAAGTGATCATAAAAGTAATATCAGCTGATTAATAAAAGAAATAGAAGGAACATGTGGCGATCGTAATAATCAAAATAATTGATGATAAAAATTGAAAACATGTATTGAAGTTATTGTCAGTTCACATATTATCTTATAGGCGAGCTAATCAAATATATCTGGACAAAAAGTCGATTATATGATAGTTATATAAGAAATGAAAGACGAATATTGAAAACATGTAAGAACACAAATGTGAAAGAAACCAGAAAGTCAAAAATCACTCTTATGTCAATGGAAAGGTAAAAAACAGTGTGGAAAAATTGTTTACGAGTAACAATATTAAGTTTATGGGTACGGATTTCAATAGTTCCAACAGTATGCAAAAGATGAACTGGTAAACAATGCGGTAGGTCTGAAGAAATATAGTAGATATATTTGGAAGCATAATTCAAGTCAATTGGATGTTGTTTGTCAACTAAGTGAGCACAAATAGAATTATTAATCAGCATCAACAGTCTATTTTAGTTGAACTTTGACTGACTACATTCTTTCAAATAATATTCGAACAACTTTCTAGTTTCTTTTACATTTGTGTTCTTACATGCTTTCAATATTCGTCTCTTAATTCTTACATAACTACTATTAAATTAACTTTTATTCAAAACATTTTGTAAACTCTCTTATTCAGTGTAATGTGAAATCACAATGTTTTAGTTACATTTTATCTGTAAAATATTATATCTAAAAGTCCTAGAGATTAAAATTAAAATAATTCCGATGCTTTACCCAACAAGTTTGTCTGAACGTCTTCAAAGTGATAACCGAAGTAGAAATGAATGACGATATGTTGTGATCAAGCGTTTCTTTTTTTAAACTGTCTTCAGTTTATTGATACACCTAACAACCTTTGCAATGTGAATAATATTAAAAGGAATATCTATTTTATATATACCAAAATTACGGAACAGAAATGTATAGATGTTGTTATTACCATGTTAAACGACTATATTGTATGTATAGGACGAAACGTTTGCATAATTATTTCATTTATTGGTATGAAGTGAATTATTTTGAAATAGAATCATTGATGAACTCTCAGTTTC
Source organism: Schistosoma rodhaini (assembly GCA_944470415.2). NCBI lineage: Eukaryota > Metazoa > Platyhelminthes > Trematoda > Strigeidida > Schistosomatidae > Schistosoma > Schistosoma rodhaini. The sequence continues at coordinate 15,829,424 of OX104039.1, read as the reverse complement.
ACATATCTTTTGTAATAATAAAACTGATATGATATTAAATATGAACATATTTTATTACAAACAAAAGCTTATATTCAATTAGTCACAGAGTTGTCGAAAATTTAAGAACTACAGCTTAGAATTATGTGAAATTAAAGTATTAAGAAAATATTTATCAAATATAGAATTTTTATATATACTTGAAATCATGAGTCAATTGAAGCTAGACCACTATGGAAAACCTGGAAGCACTGAACGGCCGTTTCGTCCTATTGTGGGACTCTTCGGCAGTGCACATTCACAATCCCGCCTAGCGAGATTCGAACCCAGGATTTACCAGTCACGCGCCAGAGCACTTAACTGATAGACCACTGAGATGAGCGGCATCCAACGATGTTAATGTATAACTTCAACCAATCCACGGAGTTGAGCAACCATTTCACCAATTTTCTTCAGTGAGTAGATATCTCCCAATAGAACTGGTTAAACTCCACAATTATTTGTAATGTTTCCTGATAAGATGTTCCTAGAAAAGTTGGTTACCAGGACAATTCGAAGCGATTCCATTTTGAAATTTTATTAAAATATATACCAGTAGAAAAGATAAACAAAAAATATCTTGTTTTCTTTTCAATGTATAGAAGTAGTCTGATTCAGCAAGCTAATGGTCCTAGAAATACAAACATAAGATTGGTAGAACAATCTATTTTGTTAGATGACGTGTACCGAAATTCGAATTATTTCTCTTCAACAATAAATAATGAGATTAGAATGATTAAATTTACTGATCACTAAACAATTACAGAATTATTTAAGTTATGCAACCGTTAATATTAATTTATGATTAGTTTCTACCCATGTATATTTAAGACCAGTAATATTATTTGAGATAGTAAATAGTACATACATTAATCTAATCTTTGTATACATTTGTTTGTACTTTTCTTCATTACAATGAGTAACAACAGATATATTCTCTTCTTTTTTTTAAAAAAATATGCCCAAAGTGGCAACTATTGTTTATTAGTGATAGTTTATCACATAGATCAATAAATTCAAGTACTATATGATAAGTTAGTATAAAGTAAATACATTTATAAAAACAGATTTTATGAATCTATTTTCTATGCTCTATAACTGTTAATTACTCTAGTAAGATCATTTTATGGAAGGTGAACACTTTGATCACAAACAGTCTTACTTAAATAGTTAACTGTTGGATTAAAACACGAAGTTCAGCGAAGGGATCTCTTTTCAACGAATTTATTATCAAGCTGTACAATCGTATATATATCTTGTGATGAATGTCAAACTGTAAGTAACTTAAATAACTAACTTAGAATTGTCTAAAGTGGGCGAAATATGAATTATGCTTTCTAAGCAATCCAATATACACTGTTGACAGTCCTGGAACACAGGAAATTCGTTGTGTAAGCAATAAAACTAGGTACTGATAATTACAAGGTTTTTGGTACCATTTGTTCATATAATTATTTGTTATTTCATCCTTTTTCGGTAGTATAGAACTATTTGGTTCAGTTTTAAATCATCTGTCATATTTTTAGAAAATATCATTAACTCATATTTCGAAGTTTGAACTGTTAGTATTTCAATCCATGTGTCCCTACAATTCTTCATAACGACCTGTAGTTTGACTTGTCACTAATGACTGTGTTATAATATTCCCATTTAGCTTTGGAGTTTTGCCCAAATTACTTCTAAGTTTATAAGTGGTAGCTTTTTATTTTGTTAAAAATTTTAAACTTCGTTTGGTATGCCTCTTATTTACGTCATCAAAGACCTATATCGAATAGTTCGTATTCATAGTCCATAAAGTCTGTATGGCAGACGGCAATAATATTTATTACCATACCCTTTGTATTGCATGAAATTCAGAGCAGAACTCTTTGTCGATGGTTGATGAGAGCAAGAACAGGAGAAGGACCACTCTACCGACACTGTCTCTCGAACACACTTCTCAATGTGTAATGATTTTTATTCTTAAATTGACAGTGTTTTTTGTTCTGTCTATACAAATATCAAGAAATATATTGTTTGACACATTTTTTGCCGTAATACATTCAGAGGATCTCAGTACTTTAGTTGCGGTATCTCAGATTTTTTTTAATATAACGTAGGTTGATTTACTTACGAATATCTGTAACAACTTTGTGTTTAAGAATGAATTTAAATAATATTAACTGTTGCATGTTCAACAGTTCTTCTTATAGACGTCTGGCAAACAACATCACCCATTTCTTCATAAAGCCGACGAGTTTGGAAAAACTATTATATATATATATATATATATATATATATATATATACGACGTCTTTTAAGTGACAGTTTTTTTTTTCAATGTACCTGAGGTTTTTCCTACAGATAATCAGCCTTTTATGTGGTGTTTTTGATTTTGAGATTCCTCCATAGCTCAGTAGTGTTTATATTATTACAGAAGTTCATTTTGTTCTGTCCTACCGCTTCCTGAACCCTTAGAGTTACCTAAATAAAGTCGAAATACAGTTACCGAGGGTAGAAATAAAACAGTGTTGCAGGAACATTGATTTCGCCTTAATTCTGATTTCCAAACCGTATGTGCAGAGTGGAGTCAAGGGCTGTAACTATTTATTAAAGACACAGAAAAATTCCACATGTACCCATAAATTTCTTATGCATCGCCGTCGGCTGAAGCTGGAAGTCAACATTTTGGATAATTTTACTATCGCAACATTTGAGAACAGAGACAAAGAATGTGAAGGACTTATCACAAATTAAGCGGAGAAATGGTTGAATTGCTTTAACTTATGGTATTAAATCTCGCTTTCGAAGTTACGTCAATATTTTGATTCTCATAGCTTGTGACAGGTCGCAACATGTAGTATTGTAATGGTATTAAAAATCATTACATGCAACGTTACTAATGCGAGTTTGTTTTCCTTATTCCAGGGCAACAAAGAGTAAATGCACTGGAAAAAGAAGAACAAGCCCTACGCGATGTGAACCTGCAGAACAACCAGTAAAACTATTTAGTAATAACTTTCCCTTGTTGTACTCGAACCGCGTCTTTAAATTTCAAAAATATATCTGTTGCGCCAGTACACCGTATTCTCACTTCAGAGGCACTTTTCGGTCCCGTATATTGTGTTGTTGTTTCAGGTCGCTCCTGCTTCCAAGTGAACGTCAAAATATAACGTGCAACAGTATAATTTATAGCTATGTAATAAAAAGATCATAAGTTAAATAAACAAAAGCATTGATCAATGCTTGTATTGAAAAACAGTTTTTTCCTTAATTTAAGATTCCGGAAATACAAAATAAATCATAGTATAAACGAAAATTAAATTCATTTAGTATTGTTTGTTTGAATCTTCTCATTGATGTTTACGACTGCAACTGGTCAGTCTCTAATTGACATATGTGCATACTGTGCGTATTGCCTCAATATGGCCTTAATTCACAAGCATTGTAAGCAAAGATGGATAGTGGCTAGCAGTGGAATCCAGGACGTACGTTTCATCCTATTACACAAGCAAGTGGCTATCAGGACTCAGTAGTTGAGTGGATAATATGATGGCGTTTGAAGCGAAAGGTACTGGGTTCGAGTCCCAGAGTGAATATCAACTCTGAGACGCAAGTACATCCAGCTGATAAGTCCCAAATAGGACGAAATGCGCGTCAATCGGGATTCCACTATTAGCCACTATCCATCTTTGCTTACCATAAACGAAAATTGTTTCAAATTTGCCGTTCTGTAAAAGGTTAGTTAAAAAATCCACTTGTGTTTTTTATAGTTTTTTTTATAAGTTTTATTCAAAGAAAACAGTCATAACTAAATTATTTGCTCATAAAAGATTTCATGAACCACAATAAGAAAATGATATTCTATTATTTTAAAATAATTTAACTTCCATAGATTCCGTATCCTTGTTTACTACACTTCAATTTTTTAACATTTATTAAATGTGTTACCACGACGATCCGGAAAATCAAAAAAAGACTTACATTAGTGCAATATATTTCGAACAATGTGATCACACATAATATACTTGTTAAGAACATTTATATATAAAAATTAAAGGTCAACTTGACTGGAAGTGGGGGTAAGAGGAGACAACGATAATAATAATAATAATGTGAAAACAATTTCAAACCTAATCACTCTGGATAATAAGGTGGCCTTTTATTTGACCTTTTATTTTTATATATAAATGTTCTTAACAAGTATATGTATGATCAGATTGTTCGAAATGTATTGCGCTAATATATCACGTAGTTCTGATAATCTTCGTCTTCTTATTACACTATCGAAATTTATCAAAAGGACTAACTGCTTTAAATTTGAATTAAATCAGTTTTTTTAAAGTTATTAATTGTCCATATATTAAATTGATCTAAATAACGTTTGACTAACTAATACATATCAATCTTTCATTTATATCAATTACTTTAATAATGGGTTTAAGATCTCCATTATATTAAAAGACTAATATTGGAACGAAGAATATTCTTTTTGATAAATTCTCTTCAGGGTCTACTATTATATATCCAAATTAATAATCCGAAAAAATGGCCAGGTTAAGGGAGAAGTACATCGTTTAAAGTTGCAGCATATGAATTTAAAATTGTCAAACAAAATTGAATAAAATGGTCAATGTTGATATGACTCATATAGAATGTTAATTTGAATCAGCTTCAGTGAAAATTGTAAGATCCATGATCAGAATAACTACGAGTCAGATAGGGTGAGACAAATAATAGTGCAGTTACAAATCCGATCAAGTGTTTGGTGAAAGACTTTAGTGCGTAAAATTTTATATAAAATCAAGAAGGCATAATGAAGTTGGATGAATGCAAAGTGAATGAATCATTTTTTAGGGAGATTAATAATGATGTTAAACCATTAATAATAATAATACAAAGATTTGTGAATAAAGATAAGAGAGATAATTACATTTGACTACATTGGTTGCAAGTACAATAGTCAAATTAGGTCATCCAATAGCTAAAATTACTATTGATTAGTTGGCCTTGTGGTTGGCCGAGGGAGGAGCAGGGGTTGGGGATATTTCTTCTGTACGCATAGCTTCGCTTTCTTCATCCTGATGGCTACTACCTCAGCCGTTTGAAGGACTTCGGGTCTGACAAACTTTGGCAAAAAATTACTGACTCTCAATAATTGAAAAGGATTGGTTTGTACTAGCACTATGACCAGTTTGTACTCAATGGGCCAATATCGAGTTGTTTACTTTCTTCGCCAAACCTTTTTTGGGAGGTGTTCGCGAGCATGAAAATGTAAATTCCTATATTTTCGACCAATATAACTTGCTCCACTTGATCGAATTGTAATTGCACTATTATATCTCTTCTATTCTATCTGATCCATATTTATTCTGATCACAGATCTTAAATTTTCACTTGACATATATACAGATTCAAGTTAACATTCTATATGAGTCAGGTCTGACAATCCTAAATTTACATGCTTTAAACGATGTACTTTAATAATGAATAAACCAATACAAACATTATTTCTTCCGAAAGTTATACTTTTTATTTTTCTTAAATTAAGAGTTTTTACATTCTATGTAAGTGTATTCAATTAACAGTATATTTCTAAATATTATTATGAGTCCCAAATAGGACGAAACGCGCGTCAAACTGGATTCTACTACTAGTCACTATCCATCTTTGCTTACAATGCTTGTGAATCAAGGCTATATCGAGGCAATACGCACAGTATGCACATATGCCAATTAGAGACTGACCAGTTGCAGTCCTAACACATCAATGAGAAGATTCAAACAAACAATACTAAATGAATTTATTACTATTTAGTTACATTTTGTTATGAATAAACATCTTAAAAATTTTAATTTACATCAAGACATATATTGAATTTTTATCGGTTAAATAATGAATAGTGTTTTTGATAGTCATTTCATCTGTCATTTTCCACAATTTTAATTATAGTAAACTTAGTTGAATAAAATAGTTATACTTCAGAAATCCATAAAAATAAAGTTATTCAAACCCAATGTTAACTCCACCTGTAGCTCTTATAGAGTTACTGACGGCCCCAAACCCGGGTAAAGGAGGAGGGTTGGTTATGGGGTTAGTGACCCCGTCCTGTAGAAAACTAAGCCGCTGAAAAAAACACTAACCAAAACTAATGGGCGGCCTATGCTCCTCCACTAGGGGTAACAGGCGTAAATAAGTAATAAGTGAACCCCATGTTATTAGTTTTGATTTACAATCCTCATATAAATTTAATGAGATTATAAAATTACCTTTTAATTAAATAATATACAACCACTTATTAATATACCAGTTTCAAACTATAAAAATGTTTTATATAGCATTATATCAAGATTTTTCGGTGATACGTTTGTGGAAAATAAACTGGAAGAACAGATTGAAATTAGTTGTATAAGACTTTCAATAAATTAATTTATTTTTGGTTACTTAGTAATTTACATATTAAGTGATTACTTTAACATTAGAAACTGTCAGGTAAATATAGCTATCTAAGAGAGATTCATAGTTTTTATCTACTTTACACATATAATAAGAGACATGGTAAACATTTGTAACTCAGCAATTACTAATATTATGTAATAATTACACACTCAAAATAATCAAACATCACCTTAGATAATAAAAAATATAATTCAAGCTGGTGATAAATTTAATGTGTCTTATGTTACTTCAAACATAATAATTTCACTTCCGCCAATTCGTATGTGGAAGATAGCGGCTGTCAGTTTAACTGGTAGTAAAAAATTTATCAAATTTAATGAAAATCATTTCGGTTATGGATTTTATTTCTATTCTAGAGTTTTGAATACATAAATATTAATTGTGAACATTTAAACGGCCTTAAGAATGAATACATTGCATTCTCTAGAGTTATTTACTCCCTTGAAAAAAGTAGTATAGTAAATAAATTTATTTATACGATGTAAATAACAGATCTAAATAAAAAGAATAAGATTTGGTAATGAGATAAGTATTTAATCAGGAAACTGTTTACAAGACAGATGAAACTTTGTCTACTTGTTCGATGCATAGTCTTTTTACACTGGAGACTTGGACAGATACAGTTAAACATCAAATGTTCTTTCATTAATAAATAAAATGTTACACTGCATTATACAACATTCAGTCGATATTCTTTACCAATGGTTACTTATTTGCAATTTCATTGAATCGAAATAGAATTAGTTCAGGATGCTTTAAGTTAATGTTAATCGAAAGATTATTCAAACACTATGATTACAATGTCATCTTCAGCAATTCATGTGAACTGATGATTTTTAAACAATAAGAAAATAGAGAGTAAGAACAAAAAGTCAGACAGAATAACATGAATTCATTTGATTTTGTTAGAGTTTTATCAGTAGCTTACAAACCGTCATATAATCGTAGAGTTCATATACTTATTACTGTGAAATCAGATTCGTATCATCATAGTTGAGTAGCGATTTAAATAAATGTAACGAGATCGAATATAAATAAATAGCGTTGTAATTAGACGCAATATGTGATAAAGTATTCTTGACCATCAGACAGTAACAATAGATCACAGAGCTAAAATAGTTAGTTGATTAAGTAATGAAATAGTTAAACGTAAATTAAAGACAATTAGGAATAATATAGGTTAAGGTCAGTGAGTTTAAAATAAAACTGTGAATTTGAAAAAATGGATACAATCGAAATAAGAGAAATAGAGAAAAGTCTGCAACCATGTTAGAAACTGACGACAAAGTCATTATGTAATGGAAAGATTTAGCACTGTTTTCTTTAATATACATAAGTTACTAGTTCTGATAATCTGGAATATTCTCCAGTGTATCATATCTAATTACAATGCTATTTATATGCATTCGATCTCATTACATTTATTTGAATTGCTACTCCATTGTGACGATATAAATCCAATCTCATCGTAATAACTATGCAAACTCTACGATCATTTTGATTTTAAAATATAATGAGTTATAAGCTGCTGATAAAACTCTAACAAAATCAAATGAATTCATATTATTCTCTCTGACTCTTTATTCTTATCATTTTTATTGATAATAAATGGAACCAAGTGTATGAAATAGGAAAATAACCACAGTAATCAGTAAAATAAAATTATCCTTTTGTTCTAATTGCGGTAGTAAGTTTGTCTTAAGTCTTGACATCGGATAATAATAGCCATTTACTTAGTAGGTTAGTGATAAACTATGTTTCTAGATAATTTATTCAAATAGTTGTGTAAAATATTTTTTCACTCATCACTGACTGCTGACTACACCATACAGATTTTTTCTTATTAAATAATAGAAAATGAGCATCATTAAATCAAACTTTTACTATATACATGAAAGCCTATAAATAGCATTGTAAAGCTATGAAGTTAACCTATTGTCAGAAAATTCTATTTCACAAAAATGAATTATTCTAAACACATCAGTTTATTGTGGTATTTTTTACCTTTCTTCGTATGCCTGATCAGATATCATGTAGGTTGACACTCAATGACATAAAACAAGGTTAGTTTCTTTGTTTCTGATTCTTGTAAATGTTTTATAATTTTATTACATAAACATCTGACTAGGTACTAATCCCTGTAACGACAAATCTACATAAACAATTGGATTGTACACAGAACATTAACAAATATTTTAATCTAAGTTTTTCAACTCTTATTCTTAAAAAAGAATTGAATGTTATAGAAAGCTTATTCTGAATAACTCCTGCTTTTCGTACCTCACATCATCTAAACTTTACTATTTAGCTATTCGGGTCAGGATAGACTTTCTTGGTGACTAAGATATCTGAATTTGGTTAATCACTGAGTAGTGAGTAGTGTTATGATTTTTTAGTGTTTTAGTTCCACTAGAATTTCGTCAATGAGTGTGCAATGTGGTTACTATTTTGAGTGCTTGTTGATATTCGACAGGAAAATTGATCAGAATAATTCAACCACCACTCCAGGAATTGGTGAACGTGATACTGATCATTAAGCAGTATTTATTCAATTTTAAATTCTAACACTACCTTCTGAATGAAATAGAATATAAAATGGAAAACAGTCAATATTATATATGACCATATTTTTAAACATTTGGCCTCATCAGATGTAATTTATAGGTGAAATGATAAGAAGAATATTTGTCCTGTATGATGTGTAAGAATTAGATAATAGATAATAGATAACTTAAAATTTACTCATGAGCTTTCTCTAAACATTGACATTCTCAATTATACTGTCTGAAGAGACAATTTACATATATAAAAATCTTATAATTCAATTAGTATCGTTTGTGTGAATTTTCCCATTGATGTTTACGACTGCAACTGGTCAGTCTCTAATTGACATATGTGCATACTGTGCGTATTGACTCGATATAGCCTTAATTCACAAGCATTGTAAGCAAAGATGGATAGTGGCTAGCAGTGGAAACCAGGACGTATGTTTCGTCCTATTGCACAAGCAAGTTGTTATCAGGACTCAGTAGATGAGTGGATAACATGATGGCGTTTGAAGCGAAAGGTACTAAGTTCGAGTCCCAGAGTAAACATAAACACTGAAATGCAGGTACATCCATCTGATGAGTCCCAAATAAGACGAAACGCGCGTCCTGGATTTTACTGCTATCCACTATCCATGTTTGCCTATAAAAATCTTCTATTGATAACATCAATATTATGGATCATAAAAGGAAATTATATTGAATTTTACTAAGTAACAAAAATGTAACACCTTCAAACTTTATACTATAATCAGAATAATTTTGATAGGGTGCATCTTTGCAGTTGATTTATTTTTTGTTTCTTGAAAGATATACCATCTGAAATACTTCATCTTAATCTATGATAGCATTGTACTCGGTTTCTTTCACCAAAGAGCAAACAACAACATTTGCTTATAAAACTTTCTAACTGTAAATAATGTCAACATGATAATTAACTTAAATATTGAATTCAATTTTATAATTTATTTCATTTATTAGTGTACAATTTAGAAAATAATATAACTCATTCAAACGAGATACATACAATGAAACAAACAAACGGCCGTCTAGTGCTTACAGGTTTTCCATGGTGGTCTAGCTTCAATTGACTCATGATTTCAACTATGAAAATACAATTTTAATTGCTTGTGAATGACTATCATATCGAATTGAAATTGTCCAGAGGATTTTGAAACTATTTGAAATCAATGTCATTCATAAAGCAACTTTATCACTTCACTTCATTTGATGTAGACTAAAATATGTAACAAAAAAATAAGACTAATACATGTACAAAATAAATAATAATGACTATGATAAGCAATAATTTAAGCAAATCGGAAGCCCTCTGTACTTATCGATACAAAAAACGGCATGTTCCTCTGTCACTGATATCACTACACATAAACAACAAAGGACATTAGTTCGACAGAGAAATCTCGAAATTCTGAATCTAGGGAATTTTAAAAATTACAGGTAATTTCTAGAAGCATGGAATTCAAATCAGCTGTTAATCACTACATAAATCGAATAAGACTCGATCTCTTAATCGATTGTAAAAGCATCAACTAAGCAGGTGGTCAAAAGTCAAGCTAACAGGAAAAATGACTTGAATAAAAGAACAAACTAAAAATATATAACCTACAAAGATAGCAAGTCGAAAACAAAGCCATCCAAAACAAACTGATTTAGGCCTTATAGAATAAATAAAAAGCACACTTCTGTGTAAAGTAAAAGCTTATGGTATTGTCTAGAAAGACAATGAAAGCTGTTCAACTAAAAAATCTGGTCCAGAGAACTAAGTGACATCAAGGCATCTACCTATTTTGTAAGTCTTCTCTATCATTCCCCACGAAATACATAACTAAATACGCCATAATTCATTTATCGCTAAAAAATAATTAAGTGAAACAGTTTTTTTGAGTATCGGTGCAAAATAATTGAATTATTTTGAATAAATATATACGTATTACCATAGGTAATGTATTTTGATAACAAATAAAATCATCTACTGACCCTGGAGTTAAAATGGCTGAAAACGAGTTTTTGAAATTAATATTGACATTATGACAATCCATTGAATTAGTAGGTTTATTCCTTTTCTAAATCAATTTGAACATCACATTTATACTATTACTAACTTACAAACCTTTGAAAAAAAGAGTGATCTTAATCTACTGTATATACTCAATAAATGATGGGACTCTTTTAGGACAATTAACTTAGTGACCATTTTGTTTGCACAGATAACAAAATATTAAGAAATTGTGGATTTTCAAAATTCAACTCATTATTGTAATTTATATAAAATTATTTTATGAATCTGTATATACCACATGTATTACATCACAGTTATCACTACATAACAACAATAAATATTCGCAACTCATCAGAATAAAATGTAAAGTCATTGGTTGAATAATTTTATTTCTACCGAATAATCAATAAAATTATATGTGCATTAAACGAATGAAAATGAGAAACGAGAGTTATTATTAAATTGTTCTGACTTTTAATATTGTATATGCCTGACATGTTTATACTTTAAAGGAAGAAAAAAATAACCAAGAGATGTCAATAAACTTTTTATTTTTTATTTGTAAAAGAAATTCCAGTCCTCAATTGTATCCATGATTATTGTTTGTTTGTTTTTTTCAAAAGTACAACTAAATCATAACAAACTGATAAGAAACTGAAACAATACATTAATTAAACTTACTTACTTATGCCTGTTACCCCTCGTAAAGGAGCATAGGCCGCTCACTAGCATTTTCCATCCAACTCTGTCCTGGGACATTAATTAAAAGCTTTTTGTTAAATATATTTGATCAAGCAAATAATTGACGATTAGTATTATTTGATAAATAAGTAAAGTTCATATGAATAACAATTATGTAATACATTAGTCAACTAAATCATATTGTATTAATAAGTTTATAGTTTTAAATTTCATGCAGTTAGTTCCCTTTATGAATTTAAATAAAGACAGAACAAATATTGATGCAGAATAATATGAATTCATTATATTTCGTGGTTCCTCATCAGCTGCTTAAAAACAAATATGTATTAAAATTTTAGCATTGGGGTCAGTCAGTCAGTCACAACGTAGAACTTCGTACGTACATACATCAGTTCAAGCTGCCATACCACATTAGCACAGACATGCAGATGTCGATTCAAATCCCATAGTGGTAGAAGTAGTAAACGTATAAACAATAATGTGAAATATTAGGGTTTGAAGATGTTATTAAAGGAGTATAACTCAATGAAATAAATTTGGAAGGAGAAAAAAGATAGAGACATGAAGAATTCAGAAGATTAGAATTCGGTAGAACACAAAGAGTGAATGCACCTTCGCCATTGCAAACGATTTTGAGCCATGTCATTCAAGGTCTCTAACCATCGGTTGCTATCATCTCGCGGATCCCAACCAGGTGATTTACACCTACCAACATGGCTCAGTCCACTTGTCAGTGACTTCATCGATTTGTGCCACGTTTTGGTCTAACCACCCCTAGCTTTCTTCCAACCTACTCCTACACCATGAAACATTGCACGTCGAGGCAGTCGGTGGTTGGGCATACGTAACACGTGTCCCAGCCATCTCAACTGATGAAGTCTCACTACTTCATCAATCGATTTGCCATCCTTACCCAGTACCCGTTTCCTAACAACTGTATTACTTACCTGGTGGTCCCAGGATATACGAGCAATGCTTCGAAGACACCTGTGATCAAATACTAGTAGCCTACGAATATCTTCTACTCTTATCGGCCATGTTTCACTGCTAGACGGATATCTCGCCTACGCCATGAATGACGCAAGTTGGCGAAAGCTAGACGAGCCTTCTGTATCCGTGCTGAGATTTCGTCACATACCAGACCACAAGGGCTGATGAGACTCCCAAGTTATGTGAAGCGATCAATACGCTCAACTACTTCACTCCCTATCATTAGTTCAGGTGTCGCTGCAACCCAATCCTGAAGTAACATTTTGCACTTCGAGGGAGAGAATCGCATCCCGAACATGCCTGCATTGTTGCTTATAGTGGTCAGAAGACTCTGCATTTTGTCAGCGTCCTCATCAAATAAAACTATGTCATCGGCGTATTCTAAGTCAGCAAGTGAGTCTCCCGGTAAAAGTTCAACTCCTGGAGATTCAGATTATGAAAGTGTTACCCTTAAAAGCATGTCAACAACAAAGCTAAACAAGAATGGGGAGAGTGGACAGCCTTGACGAACACCACTTGAGGTAATCAATTCTGATGACAGTTCGCCATAGGCTCTAACTCGACCAGTTGTGTTCGAGTAGAGAGCCTTTATGAGGTTAATGTACTTTTTTCGTACTCCTTTCACTGACAAACACTGCCATAGAACCTCACGAACAACGGAGTCAAATGCCGCCTTGAGGTCAAGAAATACTACTATTGTGAGACGTCTGAATGCGTGCCTATATTGTAGGACTTGACGTAGAGTGAATATCTGGTCTATGCAACCACGTTCAGGTCGAAAACCAGTCTGGTTTTCTCTAGTTTGCACTTCACGAGCTTTAGTTATGGGGTAATTACTACTGTTTCTGTCCATTGAGTTACAAAAAGGGTGTTGTACGAACCCTTTTCGACCGCGCACGCAAGATCTGCTCAAATGAGTGTCTGGAAGAAGAAATGACTCTAATCACCAAGTGCCTATGTGAAAACGCATATCCAGCGAAATTCATCCATAAATATGCAAACACCAACCCTCAAGTAATGTATGATCGAGTGGAAAAGAAAACATGCTTCTTATACCTACGCTTCAAAGGAGATGAAATTGCTGGAATATTTAATCCCAGAATTAATTCTGCGTTGAAAGCGACCTACCCAGCAGTTAAACTGACCACGGTGTGGGAAACTAACTGCTCACTCAAACAAACTAAAATCGACAAGTCCTTTTTTCTCAGTAGCTCCAACTGCATTTACCAATTTACATGTACATGCCAAAGCACATACATTGGAAGAGCCGAGCGAAGAGTACATGTTCGCATTTCTGAGCATATTCCTAAGAAACTGGGGCACCGAGGGACCAGGGCTCTCAACAGTGCAATAGCTCGGCATTTACTGGACACCGGGCACACCATCGATATTTCTCATGCTTTTAAAATCATAAGTAAACAAAGAAGTAAGACTGTTCTCCGGTTTGCTGAAGCGATCGCAATAGAAAAACTGAAACCGGATCTATGTATTCAAAAAGAGACAGTGATAAACTTATTACTACCCTGATAATCCTTTTTTGTTTTGTTTTAGTTTTTTTTATATTAGTTTTATTTTTGTCATAATCTTCCTCTTCCATTACCCAATTTTAAAACAACCCTTTCTCTCACACATTTCCGCTCACTTGTCTCCCTTAAATTATATGAACTCTCCGAATTCTATTCAATTATTACGTAACCCACCCCACTTGTTTTTAATTCCATGAATCCTTCATTACCTCTAAGATTATCACACATTTGATCTTATCTGTCTTCGGACTCCACTCAATTATTACGCCACCCACCCTTTATGCTTTCTTCATTCTACTACCTAATAACCACAATTGATTGATCACTGGGTTGTGATCTATGTCATGGGTGTCAAGTCCTTCTTAGTGCTGATCGAATGCTATCGATTGACCACCTCCAACCACCATCTTACCTCAATACCTAATAACCTCTAACCCTTCCTTGCATATATATATATATATATATATATATATAGTTATCATTGATAACCTTTTGTCATTCCACTCCTCTACATTCACTTATGTCAATTGTTCCATACTATTCATTACCCCGATGCTAAAATTCCAATACATATTTGATTGTAAGAAGCCGATAAAAAACTACGAAATATAATGAATTCATATTATTCTGCATCAATATTTGTTCTAGCTTTATTTAAATTTATAGTTTTAAACTAGGCGGTATTGAATAATTAGGTAAGTATAAGCGTAAAGAATGGAACCTATCTTACATGATTATTAGCTTAATGAAATGATTCTACTATACATTACGAATATATCCAAATAAATATTAACTCAAAACTTTATAACCCAAAAATAATTAATTTTCTTTTTTTATTTAAAAATAAGTAGTATAGTATCATATTTAAAAAATTAATAATAATTATTTAAAGTAACAAATTCTTCAATAGAACTTAAATATGAATCTTTAAAAAAAATAACATTTTTTGGAAAAAAAAATAAAACGACAATCCATCAGAAAAAAATATTATCCTGATTAATTGCTAAAGTTGATAGATAGATAAATTTCAAAAGTTTTATTTGTCAATTAAACAAAGTTGGAATCTTCATTTATTTTTAGTAACATTAAGATAATCATAGTCATTTAATTTATATTGACATTTTTATCAAAAATGATATATATCTAGTTTTTAATACCTAAAATTCAGTGGTTTTATACACTAACATGATAAATCTATTTAGATTTCATAACTACCTAGATTTTATAGATGAGATCATGAGTCAATTGAAACTAGACCACCATGGAAAACCTGGAAGCAATGGACGGCCCTTTCGTCCTATCGTGGGACTCCTTAGCAGTGCGCATTGACGATCTCGCCTCGCGAGATTTGAACTGAGGACCTACCAGTCTCGCGCCAGACCATTGACTCGGCATCCAGCGGTGTTGATGTCTAACCTCAACCAATCCACGAAATTGCGCGACCAACTTCCATTGCACTAAGGTAGATACCTGTCTTCACCTAACATGGATTAGCTCCAGTGGTTACGAGTTCTCACTAGAACTCCAGGAATTACCTCATGGAGCCAGTTACTAGTGAGCATATGAACATATCTAAACATACCACGTGGTGAAACAAAATAAATTTAACTTTTATTTTATAATATATTGTACATTGATTTTAGTTAATCTTGGCTATTGGAATTTATGATACTTTCATTTGACTAAATTCATCATACACACGCAGCTAGTAAATATACAAAAATTAATGAAGAATAAATTTCATTGTTTATTCTGTTAATTTCTGACACAATTCTAAAGTTTTTTTTATTTTTTGTTCTAATGTGAACTAAATATATGATACGGAGTGTCAGTCAAAAGTAACCTAGTGAAAAGGTCAATCGATGGCTAATTAGAAGTGAACTAAAGGTTTAGTGCATTTCATTTGGGTCTATTTCCCCAAGGATAGAGTGGCATGTATATATGAGTGAGTATTTGTGAATTTCATTCGGTAATCCAATACACTTTCTCCCTTACTTTTTTATTTTCGTTCATGTTTCAGTCGGGGGGGGAGGCTAGCGCATAGCACTCTGTATATTAGTATCAGGTTTTGGACACTGTACGTTACCACAAATGCATCAAATACGTATATGTGTTGAATGTGCTATGCCTCAATGAATGAATTTCAGTATTTCATAATATCTTATATATTATAATAGATATTTATAACCATTAGTTTGCACAGGAAAATTGTCAAACATAATCATTAAGTTACTAAGATTTGATGGAAGAATTCAAAGATAGAATACCATTCTAATTATGTATACGAATCAGGACGATTAATAAAATCCTAATAAAATTGATTGAAAAAACAAAACGTCATCCATGAAAGATTCAGAAATTTCTTTTATTATTTACACTATCTTACTGAAATTCACCAATCAATCGTGTATTTTATTTTACGTTCAGAGCTATGATGAAGTAATTTATTTGGATCTGTGACTTATTTGATTTTGTTTACTTCAGAAGCATAAAAAGCCAATTTGTTGAATTACTAAAAACCAAAGTTATTTACATATTTGAAGAACTAGTAGATTATATGTACTACTTAAATATCACATATTCAAATAATTATTATCCTTTTATAAACAACAGTAGTACATGAACATATCCTTTTGGTTTTATTTATAGATTCATGAGTAAGCTTTTAATATTAACATACATTTAAACGAAACGATTATCTATCTAATCTTTTGCTTATTTTGGTTAAAATAAGAATTTCGTACATTTTATAGATTTTCATCAATTATCCAATTCAAACACATGCAGAAAATGGTGGATTAGACTGAGAAACATCCTTATAAACATTGTACAATCTTAAGAGTAACATATACTTTTGATGATTTCTCATTAATATGAAATTCATAGTTAAACTATACGGTGTAAGAATTTGATTACGTTCAGCTTCTAGTCTCTTTAATTGTGTATCAAAATGACTTTCTTATGAAATTGCTATGGATATCATTGTTTTTTAGGAAAATGTACTGATATTTCATTAGGATTATCAAGTAATTTGGTGACTCTTTTAAAGAAGCTTTAATGAGGACAAGAATGATGCTCAATGATTACTTGCTTCCAGTGGTTTCTCAGTTGATTATAGATAGTCTTCAAGGGTGATGCTAATAAAATATATTCCTTTCATCATAGATGGTACTATGAAAAAATAATTTTCCTGATATTTAATTATATTTTCTTTCCCTAAGTAAATAACGGCTGTCTTTGTTTACTGGAACTTATTACAGTTGTCAACAAATTTCATAATTTCCTATGACTTCAATACATGTCAAAAAAATTTTGAAAATTATTTTGGTAGTATTATTTTTACTAAAGTTCATTAAATAAATGACCATTACATTTATTCATTACCTTTTAGTTTGTGGCTTTTAATAATACTCATAAAGTCGGGATTAGCAATACACGTCACTGATTTCGAATCTTGTAAACAATCCGAATACTTATAGAATTTTCATTATAGGAACAAGAGATTAAGTGTAAACTTTTACGACATATCAATTCGTATACTTCGCTGATTGTTTTATACCTCAGATTTCATTTTGTAGCTGTTAAAACCAATAATATATCTTGAAATTAATTAGTTAATACCGTTCGATTTCAAGTAGTTCTATAGTGGATACTTATAATTTTTTAAACTAAAATTATCCTTACTTGCTTATAAACATCTAGAACTAAAGCAAAATTTATATACACCTATCTATTGATTGTCAGTTACAATAATAAGTATAAATCAAAGTACATTCTATGGAATTCAGCCATATTGAAAGTCACTATTGACTCAGAATGATCTCATGGGGTTAATTTCGAAAAGTAAATTGTTGAATTTAAAATCAATGGTCACTACTTGATCTCAAGGTCCTCGTGAGGTAAGAGATTTCCACATTAAGTAGTTTCAAATTAAGTAGAAACAATACTCTAGAGTATCAGAATTGATATCGATTTGTTATACATACAATCTTAAAATTAAATGAATCTTCACAAAATACCTGTGTCAATTAAATAACGAACTCTAACAATACGTCTTTGTATCATATTGTAATCCATTTGACTGGTTATATAATTAGAAATTTTACTAAAACTCAATTTTTTTAAACTCCGTTACTTCATTTTCAAGCAATTCAAGAAGATTACTGTGGAATTTCACTGTTACATGTAATGAATAACCACCAGAGTATAATGATTTACATTATTTGTTAGCTATTTTATATATTCCTACAAGCATAACATCTACATGATATGTTTGATGAAAATTGAAGAAAATTACTTGTTTTGAATTTTAGATATCAATATTTAAGGGGAAAAAACATTTTCCGCGAAATTAACGGAATATTAAATTTTATTGCAGTTTAATGAATCACAACGTGTCTTTAGATACCGATTACTGCTAAGCATTTTGACTGTGACCTTATATAGTATCAGTGGGATTTATTTGATAGATATACGTCTTCGTCCTGAAGATTTATACCAAACATCACAATATTTGAGTCTAGGACTTCCAATCGACGCCTTAAGATTAAATAAAATGGTACTACTGAAGTATTCTTGGCTCCTATGAGGTAGCTTCAAATTAAAATTTTTCATTAAATATAGAAATGATAATTATTCATGTATTAAAGTTTTAATAATCCACTTTACATTTTAAAATTTGAAATAATTTAGTTATAAGTTAAGAAATTACATTCACCTACATTCTATATGGAACAAAATGTTTCCTATCAGAACTTTAGACCATCATACTGTTTTATCTTGATATATTATTTGATCGTTTTTTTTCAATGTACAGAATTCATTTTATTTTCTAATAATTTATGTTTAGTTTTAAAGCAGAATATTTGTGTCAATTTATAACTAAAGAAATAACTTGCAATCTTCATCCGCTCTTATTATATTACAAGTTAGTTTTATGTCTGTAACAATTGATTCATGAATTCCAAATAGCTGAAAAATGTCATTTTCTAAATTCCAAGTACAAACTTAGTAACACTTTATATGATACAAATTTCAAATATTAATGTCGTATACATTTGATATACCATCAGCATCAGCCTACTGTGAAAGAGAACAAATCAGTTTTCGTCTGAAGAGGTAGTTAGGATAAGATGATGGAAGTGGATAGTAAATACACTGTAGAAATCATCAAACTTCATCACGAGGTAAGCGCTAACTTAGAATCCTTTAGGGAAAAGGAAAAGACGAAGACCGAAAAACACACTACATCGATAATTGGAAGTAATTATGAAAAGGATGAACAGCAGCTGAGGACAACTGGAAAGGATTATCCACGACAGAGTTTGGTAGCGAATGCTGGTGGGCAGTCTTTGCTTCTAAACGAGGGATAACAGGTAATCATATACATTAAGTTCAAAAACCAAATCCTTACGGTATCTTCGCAATTCTCTAGATCTGGAATTGTAAACTTCAGTATTAAGTTTACTGATAATGTAACTGTAAATAATTCTATTTGAAGAACAACAACGCAAAACAATGTACCTGTAGCTTGACACAGAATAAAACATAATCACTGTATAACTTAATTACTGTATTCAATGTCTTCATCTATTTAACAATTAGTTATCACATTATTTACTATTCTACTATCCAATTCAATGGTTGAATGAAAAAGCAATGGTTTAACAATCAACACAAAATGAAAAAAATAGTTTAAACAAGCATTAAAATTTAAAGCAATTAGTCCCTTTGATAAATCTCTAAACTTATAACTTTTCATTATTAAAACATATTAATAGTTTAATGAAAAGTATTTATTGTTTATTGTCAATTGAATATTTCTGTAAATAATTGCTTAGAACAATATCCAACTTACAAATATGACAATAGTAATTACATATAAAAAGCTTGGGAATAACCACACAGATATTACAGTATCAAGTATGTAAACCGTGAAAAATAAGTCACGTTTATGTGTTAATGTAGTGTTCATGCGCGAAACCTATAGGTCTTAGTTTCGAATCTCGTGGAGTGGGATCGTGGATGCGCACTGTTGAGGAGTCCAACACTAAGACAAAACGGCTTTCCATTGCTTCCAGGTTTTTCATAGTGATCTAGCTTCAATTGACTCATGAATCCAACTTAAAAAATTACTAAAATCTCCACAAAACCCCCTTCTGATATTATTGTTATTTGTTAGCAAGTGATTTTCTACATGTAGTGTATATCATTACTGAAATGAAAAATTATATTTTTCAAAAGCCATGATTAACAACTTGATAATATTGCATTGTATATTTAACTAACTTGACAAACTTGCAACCTTAACCCGCTCTTATTATATTACAAGTTAATTTTATGTCTATAACAATTGATTCATGAATTCCAAACGGTTAAGTACTCTGGCGCGAGACCGGTAGGTTCTGGGTTCTCGCGAGGCGGGGTCATGGATGCACACCGCTGAGGAGTCCCACAATAGGACGAAACGGCCGTCCAGTGCCTCCAGGTTTTCCATAGTGATCTAGTTTCAATCGACTCATGATTTCAACTATGGAAAAACAAACTTTCATTAAACTTTAATCCACATATCGAATAGAATATTGAAAAGTACATTAACTATAAGTCTACATCTGAATGTAATCTGAATATCTTATTAAATATAATCGTGTAATTTTGAACAACTCTTAATCATGCCATTATTGTTATTGGGGCTATATTAATTATGATTGAAATCAACTAGTTGATGATGAATCAAAACATTACTAAAACTATTGTGACAATTACTGATTATCATCAACTTTCTAAATGTTTCCCTCAACATCAGACTGTACAGATAAAAATACGTATATGGAAAAGATTTCTACCTAGCTGTATTTGTATCTAAAGACATAACTTTACATATTATATCTATTTACCGGAAACCTTTCGTAGAACATTCGAAATTCCCCACCATATTAATGTTGTTTAACCATTATATATACAAATATATGTCGCCAGTTTATTAACGTGATATATTATGACATTATGTGGCGTGTTTTTATTCTTAATCTCTCCACCTTTTGTTATTTTAAAGGTATATGTTTAAAGTTAGACATAATACTTTTATGTCAATTACAAAGAAGTATCTTATACATATATCTTCTATAAAATAGAATACCTCTTCTGTTTCATTATATAAATATATATAAAGAGAATGTGATCTGAATATTATTTGTTTACTTGTTTATTAAAAGTGTAAATTTGACCTTGTACTATAACTATTTCACTGTGTCACAGAATCATTCCATCTGGGTTTTTTTTTCTTTGTATACACTCTTGCACTTTATATTTAAATGTACCGGTCTAAAGTAAGAGAACTATAAAATTATGGTCTGATGTTAATGGAATATTGAACCTTTAAAAAATAAATTCTTTTCTAGTTAACTTATTATTAATATAAATTTTCTCAATGAAATTTTAATTAGACATTTTGTAGTATCTTTAAATTATTTTAATGTATAACAAAGAAACTTTCGATAGTTTTAAACAATCAGTTTACCAAACTTGATTTACACAGAAACTAATATGTTATCTAAGTTGTTTATGAGATGTACTCTTTATATCTTCTCACTTGTTACCACTAAAACTGATCAATACGATCTGATCTCTTAATACGTTTTTTAGTTATAATTCGAATGAGAGATACTGATTTTAATAAATTTTAAAGATTAATGGCTGAACAACACATTTAGTCAACATTAGATCAAAGTAAAATTTATATGTCTAAGCCTTTCACGAACTAATTATTTCTATGTCGACATACGTAACTCTGCCTGTAGCTCCTCCGGGGGCTACTGTCGGTCCCGAGCCCGGGGAAAGGAGGAGGGTTGAGCATGAGGTCAGCGACCCCATCCCGTAGAAAACCAACTCGTTAGAAAAAACGTTAACCAGTAAAAATTATTGCGGCCAATGCTTCATTGGGAGTAACAGGCGTAAGTATGTCGATATATGTACGAATCACTAATGAAATTTTGCTTACACGTCTATCACAAAAAATTTCATCTGTCTAATAAATACATACCAGTTAATGATAATGCATGAACTAAATAAATACGTAATGTTATCTCAAAAATTTAGTTGATTGAGTTGATGAAATACAATCAGAATGCGGTACAATTACGCTGCTATTATTATTTCTGTTGCTTTTTTTATAAGATTTCAACTAGAATATATCAACACATTTGTGATAACCAGTAATTTAGACATTACCTCCATTGAATGCCGGTTCAGCCGTCTAAAGGTCAAGCAGTCGCGTACAAGACCGAAGGTCTTGGGTTTAAAGTCAGCGTGCGGGCCGTGAATGTGCACTGTTGAAGAGTCCCATAATATAACGAATGGGCCGCTCAGTGCTTCCAGGTTAATAATGATGTTCTAGCTCAGATCGACTTGTGAATTTAACTGTGAAGTTATTTTTAGTTTATTTCTTTGAATGCTTAGTTTTATTTGTCACACACTGAATATACTAAGATAATGTATATTTTAATATTTCCTATTCTGAGATTTGGATACTTGAAAATTGAAGTTCGTCTGGTAAGTTAATCCAATTAGTACATAAATGGTAATAGTCAACCAACATATTATGACTGATCTATTTTATTTTTAGACGTCTGGGTACACAAACTAGAATAATAACCATTATAAATACTATTTGAAGTATTTATTAAATTTCTAATTTAGACTGACTTGAACATATAGCTTAATATAAGTACATATTATCGCTTTATCTTCATATTATATGGAAAGATTTATAAACAAATTTATGCTTCAGTTCAAATGTTAGTGTTATATGCTTTATTTTAGCTTAAAAATGAAATTTCTGTCAAGATATCCTAAGTCAAAACTTCATAGAACGTTCAAAATCTCATTATATAATATTTACAAAAGATATCAACAATGATGAGTTCAACAGAAATCATAATTCATTCAGGTAAAAGATCCTTAGAAAATAAACAGACTAAAATTACCAAGAGTAGTAGAATTTTAAACAAAGATTTAACATAATTTAGTTAACAAAATTGAGATGAACGTTCGAAACGAAATAGATGATTCCAGTGAGGAGAACAGTGAAAGAATATGTGTCTCCACAGTCAAGAATGATGAATATTTATACTGTTGAAAAATAATGATGAAGAGTAGATGAGGTGAGGTTATTGTAAAAACATTCTTAATGAAGAAATAAACATAATATAATCGTACAGAAAATGACAGATGACTATACAATTGCTGTATGTTAATTAGGATCAAAATCAAATTAATGTGTGAGGATCAATAAGGTTATGTGGAAGTTAAAACTTATTCGATTTTAATCGTAAAACCATGCCTTGCATAACAGATTTTCTGCAAACATTCCTTGAAACATATATCCGGAAGCATTTAATTTCCTACAGACGCTATCATCAGTCATCTGATGGATAGCAGATGTATTATGGGCATCTGTAAAGCATTCAAGCAGTTTCGCTCCCTTTTTCAGAAGTGATTATCAATAAACTTGTCTCACATGACTTTTACGTATTAAACGAAAGCACATAAGTCCTTCTCTAACTCCATGATTATGATTATGATCAAACAGGTCTTATATTAAACATAATTTTACCGTTGAGCTTGGTTAAATTGAGGTCTCTGAGGTAAATGGTTTGATTGCAAAACGTTCATTGTTATTCCGGAACATAACCACCTCAAACTCCATGTAGAAGTGAGCTACTGAATCATTTTGTGAGCCCTTTATCAGTTTTCTTTGAATGTCTGTTTATGATTAGCTATCATCGCAAAGTTCATTTTCCTCATTTATCCTTATACTTTTGAGATGACTGATGGTTACATATTAATTTGATTTTGATCCTAATTAACATACAGCAATTGTATAGTCATCTGTCATTTTCTGTACGATTATATTATGTTTATTTCTTCATTAAGAATGTTTTTACAATAACCTCACCTCATCTACTCTTCATCATTATTTTTCAACAGTATAAATATTCATCATTCTTGACTGTGGAGACACATATTCTTTCACTGTTCTCCTCACTGGAATCATCTATTTCGTTTCGAACGTTCATCTCAATTTTGTTAACTAAATTATGTTAAATCTTTGTTTAAAATTCTACTACTCTTGATAATTTTTAAATGTTCGTGGCTGATGGGAAAGTTTGAGATATGATGGACTGATTTTATTCTACAAACCTTGTTTCTCTTGGTTTGTTTAAATTAAATAACAATCACATTATATGATAAGCATCTTCTTTTCAAGCCTCATTTTTGTGAGAACTTGTGGTTTAACAGACAAAATCGGAAGCTACCAAATTGACTTGAAAAGTGTAACCTAATGAATTTTGTTAAGAAGACTTACATTACACACTGATGAAATTATATTTTGTCAATCAAGCAAATTTTAGCTGTATCACTTAAAAGAATTAGCTGAAAGTTTATCCCTTTATTTATTTGTTCATTATTGTTTTGTACGCGTATTCTACTTGAAATCTTAATTGCAAGTAAGAAGCATAAGGTTGTTAAATATTTTAATGAAGTAAATTGCTTCGAGTTCACTTAAAAGCTTCTTCTCTAGAATTCCACCGAATATACTATGATAACGTCATGAATTTCGAGGCCATATTAAGTAATAAATGAAAATCTTAAGGTTGAAAACATAAAACTTAACTTCCACACGATAGCTACATTAAATTGTAAATCGAATGTGCAATAATTTTATTACAAATCTTTACCCTTATGAAGAGTTCTTCCATCTTGATTATTTAGTGATTCACGATAGTCTTTTGTAGTGATGGAGAAAACCGGCAACCCAGGTGTTTTCATTTAATAGCATTTTATTCAATTTTTAACTGGCTTTGTTCCAAGGTCACCCTCAGGTCACCTAATCTATAAAGTTTGCCTTTATTCATAAATTTTTGTGTATATCATTAAGAAGAAACGCGATGTAAAGATTAAGCTGGGAAAGAAATTCATCCTAACAGATATAAAGCCGACACTTATCCTAAGTATAATATCAAGGTATAAAAGCTATGAAACTTCTGTTATGTTTCCCTTTAGAAAAATTTTTGTTCAACTTTAAGTCCTTATCTATGAAATCACTTTTAACAATGCATTATACAGAATTTCGTCCACAAGTCATAATTATGTCCTGAAAACCGGCATTATACTCTATCCTCTTTGAAATTGAATCATTTTCAAGTCATTTAAAAAAAAAATCAGTTGAAAGTTTCCACATAACTTAATATCCAATCTATTCAACAGAGCTGATCAAAACAAATAAATAAGTACTGCTGGTGGAGGACAGTTTTAACACACCAAAAAAAACTATTTTATTTTAGATAAATTTGCTAATTAATTGACTTACTATTACTCACTACAATTAATCTGAACATTATGACAGATAAATATGATACTGGTATTTACAATAAAATTATAAAAGTATTCAGTTGTAAACTATTCTAAGAATATTCCCACAAAAATATGTAAAGAATTCTACTGTATATTAAATCATACAATGTAATAAATGACCCCAATTAATTTTTTTTAAAAATCGTTATTTAATAAATTTCAACTTAACAACTATACTTTTTAAATACAACAGATAACATGTGTGTTTAATTGAAGACTTTGTTGTATAGATTTTAAGTTACCTAATACTCAAGAATACTTTGTTTCTCTGTTTTGAATTGACTGAATCATGTATCAAAATGACAAATATAAGAAAGTTTAGTCAAATATTAAAAATACTATTTAGGATACGTTTAGTGATAAAATTTTTTTATCAGAAGGGGGATTTTGTGGAGATTTTAGTAACCATTGAAGTTCAACCAGGTCTGTTGGGAGATATCAACTCATTGAAGACATTGGTGAATGGTTGCTCAATTTCGTGGATTGTTTGAAGTTAGACACTAACACCGTTGGATACCGACCGACTAAGCGGTCTATCGGTTAAGTGCTCTGGCGTGAGAGTGGTAGGTTTTGGGTTCAAATCTCGAGAGATGGGATCATGGATGCGCACTGTTGAGGAGTCCCACGAAGAAGAAACGGCCGTCCAGTGCTTCCAGGTTTTCCATAGTGGTTTAGCTTCCATTGACTGACGATCTTAACTATATAAATTTTTTGGCTTAGTTGATTAAAACGCTTTAAAGAATAAAGTTGACCTGAATAAACATGACTGTAAACTAACTTATTAAGTTAATGATATGGTTAATTCGGTCTAAAATATGTATGTTATATATTTTTTCGTGTCAATAAGTATATATATATATATATATATATATATATATATATATCCCTTCAATTTACTTATATAAGAAATTATTTCTTTAACCTTTTTTTGTATAAAGCCATAGTCGGCAAGCGAATGAATTTGAGAATTTCAATAGAAAATCAAAATAATTTACTGATGAGAAATGCCATTTTTTCTTAAAAACGGAGGAAGTATCCTATCTTTTACATGGCCAGCGGTATACGCTTGAACATGTTAGTCAAACGTATATTTTGTAAGTAAGTATTATATTACTGAATTTTAGTAAATGTTCGAATCATATACTGAATCCTTTTATTTGTATTATTCAATTTATTATTTTAATGACTATATAAAAATAAAATACATTTAAGCATAACCGACACTTAGTAAGTTGAAACATGTTAGCGGCTATTTGAATACAACGAATAATTCATAAACAAATGAAGTGAAAGGTATTGGATTCGAATCTCACCATGAATCTTATCATTATCCTTCAAATACATTCAGGTGACTAATCTTAAGTAGATTGAATGTTATTGTTTACGAAACGTTTAATTGTGGTTTGGTTAGTTTGGTTGTTTAAAATATTTATAACGAGAAAAAAGATAAAATAATTTTTGAAATTGATTCTTTTGGTTTGACCGATAATTGAACCACAAATTTTTAGAAAAGTTAAGTAGTTTAAATAGAGTAAATGGTCTTTAAATGACTTACCAAAACACGTATATTTACATAAAAAGGATGATGCTAAGAGTTAGATTTTACTTAATAAAGAAAGCCAGTTGCATTGACTTAGCACCGATTGTATAATTTTAAAATGCTCACTTAAATTTGCGGCTGAACCTGATATAGTCGTTCAGAATGACAATCAAGAATTCATAACTAAACAATATATCGTAATGAGTTCAACATCAACTGAAGATACCTAAGGTAACATATATGTGTGAGATACATCCACCCATAGACTATACAAAATCAAATTCTAGCATCAAAAGATTGTTAAACAAAGTGAGAAACATAGCTTCACATTATATAAATTATTTGTTAATTCATACTCCTTTAACTGTACATTCTTCAACTTTCTATTGAACTGAGCAACATATACATGTTAAACGATATTACTTTATCAAGATTTGCGTATATATTTAGGCTTTGTATTCAAAACAAAAGTTGACCAACAATATAATGTACATAATTTAATGCGATCATTTATTTTATTTAAACAAAAATAACCTTAACATAAATAAAATGATCAAAAAATACTATTTGTAAACAACTCCACAACAATTTAAGGTAGCAATTAACCAAGATAATGATAAACTACACTAAAATAATATTGACACTTTTATTATGGAATTTATATTCATTATCATTTAACTTGTCCTCTATATTAAATTTAAGTGAAATAAAATATAATCGCCAGTTATTTTTTTATCTCTATGGCAATTAACTGTTTAATAATAAATACATAATTAATTCATTTCTATCATTATTTTTTATTTCTCTACTTATTCCAAAAACGTATAACTAACTGCAACCATACATTATAATATATAAGGACTTTCATTCAATTTTGATCGAATAGTTTCAAAGAATTTGGGCGCTAAGTTGATATAAGACATTAATAAGAAAGGGTGTATTTATAAAATCTCAGCGAGTGAATTCGAGGTAAATCCAACGTTTCGTCTGGTGACGTTTTGCAAAGGCGAATGGTTGGATTTACTTCAAATTCACTCGCTGAAATTTTACAAATACATTCTTCTTCATTAATGTCATATATTATAATGTTCTAGACTATACAATATGCACGTTTCGGGGGAAAAAACTAGTGGACAATTAAGTAAATAAATTGAGTTTTTAAAATTTGGAATGTTCCATAAGAAATTTCTTACGTTTTTCCAACAATCTTCCTTGATTTTGAGTTTTCCAATATTATGATTGAAACTATGTGTACTGTTTTGTTTTTTCTCAGGTTTCAAACAAATGAAAGGTATTTACAGATTTGACAAATTCATATCAATCTATTAAGATCATTATTCTTTCTTTATTTACAACAAATGAAATGCATTCACCCCGATAACATTAATAACAATGAAAAATTAGGGAAATTAAATAGTGATTTCATTCTAATTTATAGATAGTCATTAATATACAACTATTTGGTACTACTCTTGAACTTACAATGTGATGTTTTATTAAAGTTTGAAAGAAATTAATAAGTCTACAAATATTATTATTTACATATTACTTAAATCTCAATGAAATATTTTGATTGCTACAAAATAAAAACAGTAACAACAACAACACCTCAAATTCATAGTTTATATTACAATTTGAAATCTATCAATTCACATATAAACTTTAATATAATTTAAAGCAATTAGTCCTTTTAATAAATTTCGATAGTGTAATAAGAAGACGAAGATTATCCGAACTATATGATATATTAGTGCAATACATTTCAAGACTTAACCATACGAAAATTCAAACCCCCTTTGTGTATTCAAAAACAGTTTATTCTCACCTTAAACCTACCCTGGTAATATTAGCTTATTATTCAGAGTGATTAGGTTTCAAATTGTTTTCACATTATTATTATTATCATCCTTGTCTACTCTTATCCCCCCCTATTTACAGTCTAGCCGACCTTTTGTTTTTATATATAAATATCTTTAACAAGTACATTATGTGTGATTAAATTATTCGAAATGTATTGCACTAATATATCATATAGTTCTGATAATCTTCAATCATCTTATTACCCTATCGATATTTAATATAATTATGAACATGTAAATTGTAGAATAGAATTTTCTAGAAATAAATTTCTTTTAATTTATACGTGTGTATTGTCATGGAAAAAAAGTAATAAATTTTTAATTACATATTTTATAAAAATAACTAAACATAAATTGAGTAAATTTATTTTATAAATTAAAAAAGAAATAATGAATAATAATAATATTTATAATGTTTAAGTGAACATATGATTTAAACATAGAGAATTATATCTTTTAAAAGATAAATTACTATTATATTACATTGATATTGCTTGTTATTTGTTAAATGTCTACTAATTTGAAGAATAAATAATTTGAATAGTTAAGATCATGAATCAATTGAAGCTAGACCACCATGGAAAACTTGGAAGCACTAGACGGCCATTTCGTTCTTCAATTGATTCATGATCTCAATTATCAAAATTACTATAATATCAATAAAACTCTTTCTGATAATAATCAATCTATGCTCACTAGTGACTGGCTACATGAGGTATTTCCTGGAGTTTTATTGAGAAGCAGTGACCAGTGGAGTTCAACCAGGTCTGTTGAGAGATAGTAACTCACTGAGGACAATAGTGGATTTGTCGCTCAATTTCATGGATTGATTGAAGTTAGACATCAACACCGTTGGATGCTGACCGTCTCAGTGGTCTATCGGTTAAGTGCTCTGGAGTGAGACTGTTAGCTCCTGGGTTCGAATCTCGTGGATGCGCACTGTTGAGGAGTTCCACAATAGGACGGAATGGCCGTCCAGTGCTTCCAGGTTTTCCATGGTGATCTAGCTTTAATTGACTCATGATTTCAACTATGAAAATACTGAAATCTCCACAAAACCTCTTCTGAAAACAAAAAATTAACTGGTTACTATTTTAGATAAATGTCAAAAAAAGAAATTTTAACTGAATTCATATGACGTACATTTGTTGTTTGTTAATATGTTAAGATCATCCTCAAGTTTTGCCTAACTTTGTCATATTTTTAAAAAAAGTATATTACGAAGTATAAATACAATAAAATAAAGTAATAGTGATGTCATTTATAATTCATAGTAATGCACATAATTCAAGTGATGTGTTGATTCCTAACAAATTACTATGGATATTAATGGAAATAAACAAAAATGAATAGTTATAAACGAACTTGTCAGTTTATACTTCTATTTTAATGACTTGATCAGGAAATATATAAAAATATATTCCAAGTTTTTTATCATTTTATCAATTAACATAATCATAATTGATAACTGACATATTACTTACATATTGGAATACTTTCAATATATAATCCTTCTGAATGTTGTGATCCTCTTCTTTCTATTTCTCTTTCAAAAAATTGACTTTCTAATCTATGAATTGGATAAATGACATCTGAAGTACTAGTTGGAACAGTCACAGAAGTTAATGGAAAACGTAAAGACGAAGCATCTGTTGTACTACTAACACGATTTATATCAGTAGTAGTAGGTGTAGTAGTAATAGTAGTTATTGTTATTGTAGCAGTTGTTATAGTACTAATAGTATTAGTAGCAGTAGTTGTGTATGGTAAACAATGTTCCTCTTCAAATGACCAGTAAGATTTATTTGAATCACTCATGTTTTAAAATTGAATTATATTTTTACACTTATTATTACTGTGTAGATTTTATTATATTTAAATAAAAATATAATATTCATTTAAACATGGATAAATAAATTATCCAATAGAATTATACGTTCATTATTAATTACACAATTCTATTAAAAACTATAGGAAAATTAACTCATTAATTTTAACCTTGACTTTAACCAATGAAATAATCATGCGTAGGATGTTTAGTGTATTAAAATACACTAAAAAATTTTTTTTTAATACTCTTGTCTATTAATGTTCTTATCTTTATATTCATGTCTCATTTTAGGCAATGATAATAACTAAACTAACAAACATGACCACCCACGCTTTATTAACTGTTGATGAGTAAAAAGAAAAAAAAATTTATGTATGGTCTAATAAATTCTACTTTAAATTAACCTTATAAACAAACCACAATGAAAAAATATAATCAATTCAAATGATTTTAAAATATAAATTGGTGGATAAAGTTGACATTCTTTATGAATTTTTAAATTTTATAAACATGATATACATTATTTTAATTAATAGATTTGTTATAAACAAAATTTGATTTCAGCAAAACAAAATAAGATAAAATACTCATCATTTTCATACAAACTAAATTATGTATATACAAATAAACACAAATTAATAGGATATATTCTCCTTCTTTCTTTCAGATTAGAAAGAAATATCAATCTATACATGTAAGAAATTGTTTTATTAATTGATAGATTATTGTTTGTTTTTTTACTGTACTTAGACATTATTTAAGGATTGCCTAGGATAGGGTTCGATGGAGAATGCTAGTGGGTGGCCTATGCTCATCCACGAGAGGTAATAGGAGTAATATAATATAGACATTATTTACGATTGATGATACATATTACGTGATGAAACTGAGTATAACAATAACAATAGTAATTATTATTATTATTAGGCTAATTAATTGATTAAAAGAAAAACTAAATGGGAAATATCAATAGATTAAATTCATTTGAACCTTTGATTGACGAAACTTAAATTTTCATATTTCAAATCATGAGCCGTTTGAAGCTAGACTACCATGGAAAACCTGGAAGCACTGGATGGCTGCTTCGTCCTATTATGTGATTACTCACCAGTGCGCGTCCACGATCCCGCACTCGCATAATTACAACCCAGGACCTACAAGTCTCGCGCCATAGCACTTAACCGATAGACCACTAAGCCGACATCCAACAGTGTTGTAGTATTTTGTAATATTGTAGTATTTTTTCAAAATAAAAAACATAATTTTTACATAATTAAAAATAATGTTTACCTGAAATAGTTAAATTTTACATAATTTTTTTTATAAAAAAATGTATTTATTTATCGAATTATTGATGGATACCATTTAAGTTGTCAAATGACAATGATTAATTATTAAATGTATAAGAACTTTCATTAAAATTAGAGCGGATAGTTTCATAGTAATTAAGCGCCGAGTTGATGTAAGACATTGAATAGGAATAATATATTTGTAAAATCTCAGTTTAAATGAATTTGAAATTTTTTGAAAAAGCTTGAACCAGATTGTCAGATGAAACGTTGGATTTACTTCAAACTTATTCGCTGAGATTTGACAAATATATATATTATTCCTATTTAATGGATTAATTATCAAATTATATTAATTCATCTATAATCTATCTCATTAATTACTAATTTATTATTCCATATATATGAAAGAAATGTAACTCATCTTTCATATACTACTTTATTAATTATTATTAACTTACCTATAAAAAGTTAAATTTAAGTGATATAAGTAATATAATAAGCTGAAAGTTCAATATAAAGTTGTTGTTTGTTTTTAATCATCAAGAAATAATGAATTTAATTCTTGAAACTGTTTTATAACTGATTATTTTTTAAATTTTTATTTTGACCTTGAATAAACTAACATTTCATTATGTCAGTTGTAAAAGACACTAATATTATTATTATTATTATGATTATTATTGAACCATTCAAACTTTGATTGATTTTATTATAGAAATCGATAAATGAAATAAAATTTTTATAAATAGAATTATTCAAATTTGTGATAGAATTCATTTAAATTTAAAACAAAAGAAAAAAATCAATTTATTACATGTAATATAAAAAGATTAAAGCTGATTGTAATTAAATATCCAAGTATAATGAAGTGGATGAATGTTTTTTTTAATCAATCAAATTTATCATCTATAAATTTGGTTACTTATTCTCTGAAGAAGTAACTTACACTGAGTCATGAAACGTTAGAAAATCTAATTTTTTTTTACTTATTGGGATAATACAAATATATTGATTTATTGATATCATCTATAAAGCTTAGTTTTTGTATTACTTATATTATCTGTAAGAATATGGGATTGTATACGTCCGTTAGTTTAAAAGATTCATTATATTGATTATTCAGCACATAAACTGTTATTCATGTATAATATTTGTGTAATCTTAAATATTGTCAATAAATTAATAAGTAGACTAAGCATTTGGATACTAATATTGTTGATATGTAGTATTAGATTACTAGAAATTCAATTTGTTTATAAACTGTTCATATTATTGTATCTCTTAAGAAAGATCTAAATCATAAAACAATGTTTGGCTCTTAGTATTACTTGTTTGAATCTTCCCATTGATGTTTAGGATTGCAACTGATCACTCTCTAATTGGCATATGTACATACTGTGCATTAACGATGAACTTGTAAAAGAGGTATATAAATTTAAATGGTTGTATCCATGAGATCAGAGAATTTGCATTCAGATTTTCACTTAAATAATATTAATTCTTCATTATCTTGTATTCCATATTAATATAATGCTGGTGGGTGGCCTATGTTCCTCCACGAGGGGTATCAGGCGTAACTAAGTAACAAAGTGTAATACCTTTCAGACAACTACCAATAACTTCTTAGTATACTAATAAGTGATAAACAATGAAACCTGAGATAACAACCAGTCACAAATAAAAATGGTCAGAACAAAATTGATTTAACGCTTACGAATTGAGTAACCAACTCAATTTTGTATAAAGTAATCTCTGGTAATGTTGTCCAGAACGACAATGAAAGCATCATATATAAACTGGTTAGCTAAAAGAACCATCACCACCAAAATAAATATCTCATATTATTAGACCATAAACTTTTAAGATTCAGTCGGTTTATAAATCAAATATTTGAAAGTTATAGTGTAGAGGCCCTTGAAATTATCTTTGGATAATATGATAATTCTATTTTACGACTTTTATAAGAGTGATAGACTGTAAACTGACTTTCCATGCTTTTAGCACTATTACAAACAAAATTGCATTTTCTGTTTCATTGTCAGTACAAGAGTAGCAAATACTTCGTTCAACCAGTAAGTATATTTCATTCATAAAACGTACATTTTTAGAATACATACATACCTAGTGTCTAGCCTTATGTTTTTCTAAATGACATCTCTTTTGTCTACAAATGTAAATTAAGGTTCATAGGATTTCTCTGTGATAGTTCTTTGGAGATGTATTACGTAAGCATGAATTTTTAATACTTTCTGTCATCCCTCAGAACCCGACACACATATTTATTATTGTCTAAGAAAGTAAAACTCATATTACCATCATGATCTGATCTGAACTGAAAAACTAATAAAGCCTCAAGGAGTAGTAATCAGTAAGTTACATCCTCATTTCAAAATTTTCAAGGGTTCTCAATCACAGCTTAATATACGTTTATAAAGTTGACATACATTTTAATTTCGTGGTAGTTTTTTTTAAAGCAAATGGACTACTACTATACTTAAAGATATCACCCTTAATACTATGTGTGGTATTTAATGCATAAACCATTTTCTGATAAGTATAAGTCTCCTACTTGTAATATCTAAGGAAATTCTACTACGCATATATATACAATCAGCTCATGCTATGACACTTATTTACTTAGCGGGAGTTTTGTTCTCTGAGCTGGATGATTAGGTCGTAGAGCTTTCGTTGTTCTTCAAATGTTAGGACTGTGAAAATTTTACATGTAGGTCGATTCGACTAATAAAAAATACTTCTTAAAAAAGTAATGACATTAAAAATACAGCCAAACTAGTTCTCATAAGGTAATACATTTTATATAAAATCATTGAGTTTCTTATTATCTGATGTTATTATTGTTGCGTCATATATTAATCAGTTATAAGGCTTCATCTATAAGATTTGCTAATAGATATTTAGACGTTCTACACTTTCAGTTCACTTACAACAAATTAATGAAATTGGTGTAGCCAAGCTCAGTTTATATGAAATCTCCACATCTTTCAAAACATGTCAGTTATCGACTAAAAGTTGGAGGGATCAGTCAAGTTTTAGTTGAAACATGTAAGTAATATTTACATAATAATTAATAACTACTTGGTTTTTTATCAGAGTTACCGGAATAAATCGATATAAGGCATCTATAAAATGGCAGTAATAACTTCTAAATTGATCATAATGTGTATGAACATTGAACAACTCACGTTCATCACACAGAAAGGATCAACTGTATAGATTTTTTTAGTGACACAAACTTAACATTCTATGAATAGATGATCTATTTCTATTGATTTCAACCATTAGTATTGAGTGCTGATGATCCTTCGTTAATAAAACATTTAGAAAATTGTTGAAAAGTCAAAGGATCACAGAATGGCAAAGCAAGGATATAGTACATAAATTTAGTAGTGCGGAATTCTTGAAGGTAGATATTATAATTATTTGCATCCACTTTCTCATTTACCTCTGCGTTAAGTTAGTTTCTGATCATCTGATTAACTGACTTTGTCGATATAAGCTACTAAGTTGTGTTTGTTGATATGTCTATTGATCGCAGGTTGATGTGAACAGAAGGCCTTTAGGAAGATTCTAACATCATTAGATAATACTCATTTCGAAGCTCTTACATTTTGTTGGGTTGATATGATGAATGACATTTCATAGACTTTAACTGCTTGTCAAAGGATGTGAATCTGATATCGAAATTAAACTTCGCGATAACGGTTACCTGTTGTGAATTGAATTTGAACTTCACAAATAATCACAAACATGTTGTTGCACTGGAATTATATTCAAACAAGTGATTCACAGATCCGTAAAGGCAATCATTCCTGTTAATAAAACGTGTGTAAAACATACATGTAAAAACAAAAGTTCAATATTAGTCATGTTAGCAATTCAAGAAGAAAGATAAAGAGTCTGAGTGAATAACTTGATTATTATAAAATTATTTAGTATCACATCATATCCCAATACGTATATCTATAACTCAAACTCACAATACAAATAGTTAAGAATCTTCAGTTACACTTCAGAAATATAAGTCGTTAAATGTCAGAATTTCGACAAGTCTAAAGTAAAATAATTGTAACTTATAAATGAATTTTGTACTAGATAATTTTCATAACTATCAAGTTATCGAATTCAATCATTTC
This sequence comes from Schistosoma rodhaini, assembly GCA_944470415.2. Taxonomy (NCBI): domain Eukaryota; kingdom Metazoa; phylum Platyhelminthes; class Trematoda; order Strigeidida; family Schistosomatidae; genus Schistosoma; species Schistosoma rodhaini. The sequence goes on along the minus strand of OX104039.1, from coordinate 15,793,093 downwards.
CAATGAAATTGAATCAGTAAATTTGAAAAATGAAAAATAAGTTTTTTATTCAGATCTGAGTTTCCAATTGTGACCTTCATAAATTGATAGGCTATTGACCTAGTAACAATAAGTTCATTATTTCTTGAGGTTGGACAGTTGAATACAGATATATGTATACTAGAACTAGAATTTTATTCTTAGACATTTCTTCTAAATGTATAGACAATATTGTTAGACATTTGAACATCTCATTACGGTTTGCTTATGACTCATTCGACTATTATGTTGACGATTATGATGAATGATGACCTATTTTCAGAAATGACCAACAGCTCACTAAAATTAATATTGAAGTACATAATTAGTCATATAAGTAATCGGCCTGTAATATAGTACTTCAAATAAGTTAGGACTAAATTTATAAATTAAAAAGTGGAACGTCTTTGATCAAAATTTCAACTAGAAGTAAAATATCTGATAGACCTAACTAAGATGAATGTCACACATTCACTATAGCACAATTCTATTGATTAACATGGATATATAGTTATTAACACATATTAACATAATTTAGTGTAGAAACTATCATATTGTTTAGTTACTGAATTTATTCAACAATGTTTATATAAGTATTTAGGGTACTCGTTTGTAAACATATCGATCACCTTTCGCATTGACATATTAGAAATCCGTCATTAGAGCAAACAATCTTGTGAATTTACCTAGTACCAGTTTGTAGAATTTAATAACTTTTCCCTTGAATGATAATTCTTTTTTAATCAAGAACCACTTCCACAAGCAATACATAATAACAGAGTCTTATACCGGAAAGATGAACTGTGGTTAGTACAAGAAACTAGTACTGTTATATCTTGTGGCCGAGTGGATGGGTAGTTGATGTGTGACTTGATGAGACCGCCAATTAGGGAGAGGGAATTCTCGATTGGAACAGTGACACGAAACCCGTACGAGCAGCCTAGAGTGCTAACCGGTCCTGCGATCTGCCTAGCCCAGCCAATTAAGTCCAAAACACCAATAACAGCCTCAGTGGTATGAATCATTATTTACAAACATAATGGGTTTTTATACAAACCAAAGTAATCAATAACCGAGTATAACTCAAGAATCGTATGATAATAAATCAAAGATCAAAATAAAGCTCATGATAAGAGAAACACGAATATGAATAGTTTAGTTACGTAACAATCGTACAATGGGAAATAGGCATAATACATTGGTCGATAAATAGACCTAAAAGTTAACATTCGTAATTCACCGGGGGATATAACACCTCCCCTTTTTGAGAAATCCGAGCTCCTCCTCCCCCACGAAATAGTGTTGGATCCTCATATACCCAGGTTTCTATTAATGCGATTCTATTTATAACATGTTTCTGGCATTCAATAGGGAACCTGCTAAGATTGACTGGATGGTGAGGATCGACATTTGATGTGACGTCAGAATTTGATTTGGCAGGTTGTGGATCACTACGATAAACAGATTTGATGCATGTAACAAATTTTCTGGACAAGCTTGGGAATCTTTATCATCAGATTCGGTAAAAATTTCTATTGCAGAATGCGATTCGCTCCGTGTACTGCTCGATATTATGTCTGGTACTTTTTGGGCGGTTAGTAAGACCATTTCATGGGCAGTTGACATGGCATCATGTTGATGAGAGCTCAAAGAGTCACTGTTCGGACCTGCTAATTCAGGAATAGTGGGGTTTGAATCCACTACCGGGCACGTTTCTGAAATGGGTAGTGATGGACAACCGGGCGTCTTCTGCGAGACTGCTGTTTCGTTTGAGTTGCGGCTGGTCGAGGGTTCATGGAGGCTGCGATCATTTTCCAGCTTTGCGTGAAATTCTGTGATTAATCTATCCACTTCCGACGCATATGCAAAGAATTGGTGATCCAGAAGCTGTGTGCGTAGTTTGACCATGAACTCCAAATGTCGGTCAAATAGCAACTGTAATCGGTCGGAAAGGAGCGTCATTTTTCACTGTATGAATAATGACAAAATGGCATTCACGGACACCAAAGAGAATGTTGGATGCTGATTGCACCAAATGATTGCCTGATTTTCGAACAATTACAAACTGACCTTTTTTGTCCCCGTCGCCAATTTGTTATATCTTGTGGGCGAGTGGATGGGTTACGTAACTAGTACAAACGTTTAACTGTACGTGGGATAAGTCGGCGGTATATTTCTAGATTCTAGTGTTGATGTTCATACCGAGGCTCAAAGCTTTCACTTCAAGCACCCGACACGATATCCACTGAAATATCGAATCCAGATGGAAAATTATTAATTAAACAGTTCTGAGATTTATAACCACGATCAACATACTCTGTCTAAAACTTGTGACGAAACAACCAAATAACGGCAATCCGTATAGAACGCAAATATAGAAATAAATACTGACCAGAACTCAATCAACAATATCAACAACGGGATAATTCAAACTCCTTCTAACAATCACCATAAACTGACAAACCATAAAGCAATCGTCTAGCAATCCATGTCAGTGACCCATAAGATCATAAATCATGAAAACAATTCACAATAACATTTGAGTAGTGGTTACGCATAAACCTACTAACTGTAAAAATGAATCAGATACTCAACAGAATTTGTTTATGTACACATGAAACAACACTTTCTGTAGACACATTTTATGACATTTCAGTTATTACATAATGAAATTTACATTGAAAATACAGTATGCACATGAGATATTTTAGTAATGCAGTCATCTGGAAAAACATCCTCTGATAGATACGGTAGCAAGAGAAGAACAATATGTGTACACTTTACCATGGATAATTAGAGTTCACCAGGTTTTGAATGAAACTGTTATTAATAATACAAATGTATGCACCCTAATAATTTGATTAGTTAAAATATGGAAGTCATGCATTAGTCAGTAGAATAGTTTGGTTATTTCAAATCACCGAATCACGTTCCTTTTGGCATTCACTCCTCGAATAATCGTAAAATGCACAGAGTGATGTTTCATAGTAGAAACGAATTTCTCTTTCACAGTCCGTCCGATATGTTAGTTTGATTCTTGTGAAGAACATACTGTTTGAATATGACCTACCACACAATTTTCTAGCAATTATTCTTCTGATCATTTTCAGTCATGTACATATAGCCATGATGAGCACATTCTTGTTTTTGTGCTTCTGATTTATCAGGGATTCAGACTAATGTCTTTTCCTCAATCTTCGATCTCAAACTATCTAGGAAATTTAGTGTCTTTGTTCACAATCACACTCTGTGACATTAATTTTACTGAGCGATAGTTACTTACATGAAGTGAATTATTTCAGTTAAACATGGACAGAAATAGATTATATGATAATAGTGCAGTTAATATTTATGAGTACAGTGACGTAAGGAATAATCGTGTTATATAAAGGTTGATACTTCCTGTAACATGAGTTTATTTTGAACGGAAATTGTGATAAACTATTTGAATTACTAATTATTTCATAATTTTATGTACATAGATCGCGTTTACTGCCTCCAGAGATACTGTTCTTCAATCAGTATAAATTGAAGGTTAGATTAAAGTCACTGATATTATGATGAATTCTGTCAGAAATTAAGTAACAGTTTCTAATCTTTAATAAACTAGTCCTAAATAATGTACACCAATAACCGTAGTTCATGCCTTAAAAAATGGAGACCATTTAAGGCACTTGATAGAAAGAGAAAATACTGCAGTGACCGGCCAGTCTCGATAAGAACACGATTAGAATAACGGAAATAATTATTATTATTGTAACCAATTGTACCAGAGATTGTTTTACTGTATTTGTTTAACTGTATCAGTTTCACTTCTGCTTTCGCTCTCCGCCTTGTTTGGTTCGAACTTGCTCACGCACTACCCATTTCGCCTGTACTCTTTGGCACGTCTCGGTATTATTTCGATACCACGAGATCGCCAATAAATATACTTGATCTGGATTAATAAAGTCTTCTGATTTACGAGCTATCAAAAGAACCAAGTCGTTTTCGGGCGCGTAAACGAATTGTAGTGGTGATCATAGTCCGTCCTCGACTCGACATCCACTACAATACTAAACCAATTTCATTCAGCTAGAAAGTATTTTCAAAATTCACTGAAATGAAATCTAGATAGCTTGCACAAAAGGCACACAATAGCTTATATAACGATTCTAGATTAAAAACTTCTAAATTAATAGTATTATTATGTGATGTACGAGGGGTATTTTGAGCTTTACAGAATACCACTTTTATGGAATGTGACAGCTATCGTTCAGATTGTAAGCGACAGAAAATGAAGTTATCAACCTTTCCGTATTACAGCGTTTGTTAATTGTTTTAATTTACAGTTCAAATTTAGTGATGAACCGAATAGTAAGGAGTTTGATAATTTGTTAAAGTATAAAACGATACATTCTTGTCTCCTTATATTTACACATTCTAAATCATGAGGTATCATGAACTTCATTTATTGACCAGTTTACTCCCAAGAATCCCTGCAAAGAACTTAATTGTATGGGAGAGTGATGCAATGTTGACACTATCCTAAGTAACATACTATCTGTTTGTGAAAGTGTAAACCTTGATGCTGAGCACGTCCGATACAAGTGGATAAATGTTTTCCATTTATATTTTCGTAGAAGTAAATTACAATGAAATAATCTCAACTATTGATGAATATCTCAAAAACTAATCAAATCCGTGTGAGCAAATAATACAGGCTGGAAAATGACCACTTACATATTTGTTTACCTACACATTAGCATCCGATACTTTTATATTTCTCCTTTAGAAAATTAGATTGTTCTTCAATGTATTCCTTGTTTCAATAATGAACGATCCCAGCCTATTTTCACAGTGTTGACGTAACTTGATTACTCATGATTCTTGTTATTCCTGAAACACAATTTGAGCAACTTTAGATGCCACTTAAGATATTAATTACTACGTAAAAATCATATGTATTTAATTTAAGAGGAGTTGCTGGCAGTTTTTCCAGCTATTTTGTAACATATAGTAGATTTTAATTATGAAATTTGTAGAATCGCTGATAATAAGTACTAACCTAAAGCGTTTTTTTTGGAATTCAGATCTATTTTAGCTTCATGGTCATATTTGCAGTCCATTGTTTGCTAATGAAAATTCTTTTCATATTAATGATTGAGTAACTATTGATTTGAAGAAAGTGTTAACGTGAACTTTGCGATTCCTAAATCTTATAAAAATTGTCCACCCAACTAACTAGTCACAAACAACTGAATATTTGAAAATAATTATTTGTTAGTAAACTAATAGTGAGATAGTTCACAAACACCCAACACAGGCATCTAGTATCTTGATTTGGTCTTTATATATTTACATTTTATCTATAAAAGAGATGCGTATTAAAATAAATTATGAAGTGAAAGATGAGTTCATTACACCCTACATTGCTTGTTTTTCATGCTTAATAAAAGTCCATCAAGTGGTCTAATTGAATCGATTTAGTAACAATGAAAATGCAACTTGTAGAATTTATCAACTGAGAATTAAATAATCAGTAAACTTGTGTGTCGTGTGAATACATCACAGATAGAAAAGAATAGTAATGAAAATGTCGACTTCACTACATTCACTACATTTATCTGACGTCCAGTATCATTCTATACATTCTTAGTGTACTGTTTATCTGTTACCAAGTCTTGTACACCGTATTACAACAATTTATTGTTCGCATATTTATTTCAATCAATTACATACAATCATCAACAGAGCCTAAATGTAGTGAGAAAAGCATAAGAACAAGACGAATACCTAAATGAATATGTTTTTACTGTTCAAATATCTATATATAGTGACATAGTATCACAAGTTAGGAATTTTTACTATTGATATCATCATTTTCTAGAGTATGATTGCAGTGAAAAGTCTCCTCCGACACTACCTTACACTTGAATAAATCTCACTCACAAGATGAAGTATAACTGTAGTGAACAGGCAATCGAATGTACTTAGGCACAAAATTACAGAATATCTCAGTAAAATATGAGAACCATATAGTAAATAGTTGATTTGCAAAATATTATTCAACTTTCTCAATCTTGACTATTCCTTCTGCAAATATCAGTCCATCGTGTCTGATTTCATTGTTCATGCATTTTCATAACAATTACGTTCCGTTCCCGTTCTTTCGTTATCGATCTCCAACTGAAATACTTTCAAATACTTTCAATACTTTCAATCATTATATACTGCTTATGTGGATATAACTGGCCAACACCACATAACCACTCAGGATTTTGGAAAATTAATCCATCTTCGGTGAACGCACATCTGTCCCCAATTAGAATAGTCGAAGTAAAAGTGTCATATATTAAAATTATGATCTTATTTTCCCTATGCTGTTTAATTTGCCCATCACTCATTCCATCAAATAAATAAATGGAAACAATTTTATCGAGACATGAAACAACCTGATAAGAATTCTTGCACCGGTTATGGTGATCAAAATACTTGATGTTGAGACTTCCATAAATAGAAGATCCATAATACACATACTGCCTACCATAAAATTATCTACAAACTTGACAATCTTTCTGCTTTGCATTAGATGTCGAACGTATATGAATAAATTATAGTACCATCAGGAAACTGACGTTTATGGGAAATCGTTCTCAGAATAATGCAATTATTTCACTGTCATAAACAAGAATGAGCAAACAGTAAAAAGGTAACAATATTACAGAGAATAGAATTGAATTTTTCTAGTAATCAATTATCTACACGTAAACATTTTTCATTTTATAAATAGCATATAACATACACATAGAGTTTAGTATAACAAAGTTGATGAGTGTTCCATTCATTACTAACTATTTTTACCAGAGTCAATAATCACTTCATGTGACGAAACTTTCTAAAAAAATAGCTAACACTTGACAACAATTTTTGCTTTCTGAAAATATCATTCTGACAATCAAAAGAGAGAAATTTAAAATTAGAATGTCTGAAAATCCAATCTCACTTTCTGAAAGTCAGTAACAGTCTGAGTAATAGTGGTAACAGTAAAGATAAGTGTTTTAAAATAATCTCATATGTCACAACATATTTTACATTTATATATATAATTATACTATAGGCCTCTTTATATAAGTGTGTTATTACCATAATTTTAGTAATATTACTTAATTTGTTATCATTACTTTATTTAATCAGCGTAATTAATGTCTGGGACTTTTTATATACAATAGTCATTGTCATACATGATAGATATGATTCACATTATGCAATCAAACTCAAGTTTAATCTTATTTCATTAGTCAGTTGTAACAATAGTGTAACCAGTCGTAGTGAATATTTGATGTATGATCTTATTTACTATTTATAGTCAATCACCGACATTGAAGAACAACGAAACAGGTGGGTAGAATACTTCAAAGAACTCTTGAATCGACCAGCTCCACTGAACCCACCCAACATCGAAGCAGCACCCACGGACCTCCCAATCGATGTTGGCCCACCAACAATTGAGGAGATCAGCATGGCCATTAGACAAATCAAGAGTGGCAAAGCAGCGTGACCAGACAACATCCCGGCAGAGGCACTGAAAGCAAATGTAGCAGCAACTGCCAAGATACTCCACATCCTCTTCAGTAAGATTTGGGACGAAGAACAAGTACGAATAGACTGGAAAAAAGGACTTCTGATCAAGATACCGAAGAAAGGCGATCTTAGCAAGTGCGACAACTACAGGGGCATCACTCTTCTCTCAATACCAGGAAAATTATTCAACAGAGTATTGTTAAACAGGATGAAGGATTCCGTCGACGCCCAACTTCGAGATCAACAGGGTGGATTTCGTAAGGATAGATCGTGCACAGATCAAATCGCAACTCTGCGGATCATTGTGGAACAAGCAATTGAATGGAATTCATCACTCTTCATCAACTTCATTGACTACGAGAAAGCATTTGATAGCGTGGACAGGACAACACTATGGAGGCTTCCTAGACACTACGGCGTGCCTGAGAAGATAGTCAACATCATACGGAACTCCTATGATGGACTAAACTGCCAAATCATTCACGGAGGACAACTTACCGACTCATTCGAGGTAAAGACCGGTGTTAGGCAAGGTTGCTCACTCTCACTCTTTTTCCTGGTGATCGACTGGATCATGAAGACGTCAACGACTGGAGGAAAGCACGGGATACAGTGGACAGGCAGGATGCAGCTTGACGATTTAGACTTCACAGATGATCTGGCTCTTCTAACACAAACGCAACAACAAATGCAGGAGAAAACGACCAGTGTAGCAGCAGCCTCAGCAGCAGTAGGTCTCAATATAAACAAAGAGAAAAGCAAGACTCTCCGATACAATACAATATGCACCAATCAAATTACACTTGACGGAGAAGCTTTGGAGGATATGGAAACCTTTACATATATGGGCAGCATCATTGATGAACACGGTGGATCAGATGCAGATTTGAGGGCGCGGATCGGCAAAGCAAGAGCATCATATCTGCAACTGAAGAACATCTGGAACTCAAAACAATTGTCAACCAACACCAAGGTTAGAATTTTCAATACAAATGTCAAGACAGTTCTACTGTATGGGGTGGAGATGTGGAGAACTACGAAAGCCATTATCCAAAAGATACAAGTGTTTATTAACAGTTGTCTACGCAAGATACTTTGGATCAGATGGCCAGACACTATCAGCAACAAGTTACTGTGGGAGACAATAAATCATATTCCAGCAGAGGAAGAAATCAGGAAGAATCACTGGAAGTGGATTGGGCACACCTTGAGGAAATCACCGAATTACGTCACAAGACAAGCCCTCACATGTAATCCCGAAGGTCAAAGGAGAAGAGGAAGACCAAAGAACACATTACGCCGAGAAATAAAGACAGACATGAGAAGAATGAACAAAAGTTGCATAGAACTAGAAAAGAAGGCTCAGGACAGAGTGGGTTGGAGAAAGGTGGTCGGCGGCCTATGCTCCATTGGGAGTAACAGGCGTAAGTAAGTAAGTATAGTCAATTTGTAGATGATTGGAAACGATAGTGTTTAGTTGTAAATCGACTGATATTTGTACATAGCACTAACTGATAGAGTAGTAAGTTTGTGTACGTTAATTCACCAATTCACCAAACACATAATCCACTCACCAACTGTATTATCTAATACGTTGTACATTACTGCAGTTACTTCAATACAAATGTCCACTCCAACAAAATACAGAACCATGTAATGAAGTAATACCAGATAGGACGTTTATTACCAATAATTTCATTGAAAATGTTGTCATTGATTCAAGCAAATATTTTCATCACTTGTACTTTATGAATTATTTAATGTTCTGTAATTATAGTGATGAAAATTCACCTTGCTCACGAAAGTTTTCAACGCCACGAATGACTTAGACATTTTGCCTTCCACATTCATCTATTGACGTTGTTTGAAACTGACTCGTGATTATTGTTGAAAAAATTACTGAGAGTTCATATATAAATATAATTTATTTTTATTGTAAGGTTACTAAACACAACGTGAAAATAGATGAAAATAACCAAAAGAATAATTGCTAGGAAATTGTGTGGTAGGTCATATTCAAACAGTATGTTCTTCACAAGAATCAAACTAACATATCGGACGGACTGTGAAAGAGAAATTCGTTTCTACTATGAAACATCACTCTGTGCATTTTACGATTATTCGAGGAGTGAATGCCAAAAGGAACGTGATTCGGTGATTTGAAATAACCAAACTATTCTACTGACTAATGCATGACTTCCATATTTTAACTAATCAAATTATTAGGGTGCATACATTTGTATTATTAATAACAGTTTCATTCAAAACCTGGTGAACTCTAATTATCCATGGTAAAGTGTACACATATTGTTCTTCTCTTGCTACCGTATCTATCAGAGGATGTTTTTCCAGATGACTGCATTACTAAAATATCTCATGTGCATACTGTATTTTCAATGTAAATTTCATTATGTAATAACTGAAATGTCATAAAATGTGTCTACAGAAAGTGTTGTTTCATGTGTACATAAACAAATTCTGTTGAGTATCTGATTCATTTTTACAGTTAGTAGGTTTATGCGTAACCACTACTCAAATGTTATTGTGAATTGTTTTCATGATTTATGATCTTATGGGTCACTGACATGGATTGCTAGACGATTGCTTTATGGTTTGTCAGTTTATGGTGATTGTTAGAAGGAGTTTGAATTATCCCGTTGTTGATATTGTTGATTGAGTTCTGGTCAGTATTTATTTCTATATTTGCGTTCTATACGGATTGCCGTTATTTGGTTGTTTCGTCACAAGTTTTAGACAGAGTATGTTGATCGTGGTTATAAATCTCAGAACTGTTTAATTAATAATTTTCCATCTGGATTCGATATTTCAGTGGATATCGTGTCGGGTGCTTGAAGTGAAAGCTTTGAGCCTCGGTATGAACATCAACACTAGAATCTAGAAATATACCGCCGACTTATCCCACGTACAGTTAAACGTTTGTACTAGTTACGTAACCCATCCACTCGCCCACAAGATATAACAAATTGGCGACGGGGACAAAAAAGGTCAGTTTGTAATTGTTCGAAAATCAGGCAATCATTTGGTGCAATCAGCATCCAACATTCTCTTTGGTGTCCGTGAATGCCATTTTGTCATTATTCATACAGTGAAAAATGACGCTCCTTTCCGACCGATTACAGTTGCTATTTGACCGACATTTGGAGTTCATGGTCAAACTACGCACACAGCTTCTGGATCACCAATTCTTTGCATATGCGTCGGAAGTGGATAGATTAATCACAGAATTTCACGCAAAGCTGGAAAATGATCGCAGCCTCCATGAACCCTCGACCAGCCGCAACTCAAACGAAACAGCAGTCTCGCAGAAGACGCCCGGTTGTCCATCACTACCCATTTCAGAAACGTGCCCGGTAGTGGATTCAAACCCCACTATTCCTGAATTAGCAGGTCCGAACAGTGACTCTTTGAGCTCTCATCAACATGATGCCATGTCAACTGCCCATGAAATGGTCTTACTAACCGCCCAAAAAGTACCAGACATAATATCGAGCAGTACACGGAGCGAATCGCATTCTGCAATAGAAATTTTTACCGAATCTGATGATAAAGATTCCCAAGCTTGTCCAGAAAATTTGTTACATGCATCAAATCTGTTTATCGTAGTGATCCACAACCTGCCAAATCAAATTCTGACGTCACATCAAATGTCGATCCTCACCATCCAGTCAATCTTAGCAGGTTCCCTATTGAATGCCAGAAACATGTTATAAATAGAATCGCATTAATAGAAACCTGGGTATATGAGGATCCAACACTATTTCGTGGGGGAGGAGGAGCTCGGATTTCTCAAAAAGGGGAGGTGTTATATCCCCCGGTGAATTACGAATGTTAACTTTTAGGTCTATTTATCGACCAATGTATTATGCCTATTTCCCATTGTACGATTGTTACGTAACTAAACTATTCATATTCGTGTTTCTCTTATCATGAGCTTTATTTTGATCTTTGATTTATTATCATACGATTCTTGAGTTATACTCGGTTATTGATTACTTTGGTTTGTATAAAAACCCATTATGTTTGTAAATAATGATTCATACCACTGAGGCTGTTATTGGTGTTTTGGACTTAATTGGCTGGGCTAGGCAGATCGCAGGACCGGTTAGCACTCTAGGCTGCTCGTACGGGTTTCGTGTCACTGTTCCAATCGAGAATTCCCTCTCCCTAATTGGCGGTCTCATCAAGTCACACATCAACTACCCATCCACTCGGCCACAAGATATAACAGTACTAGTTTCTTGTACTAACCACAGTTCATCTTTCCGGTATAAGACTCTGTTATTATGTATTGCTTGTGGAAGTGGTTCTTGATTAAAAAAGAATTATCATTCAAGGGAAAAGTTATTAAATTCTACAAACTGGTACTAGGTAAATTCACAAGATTGTTTGCTCTAATGACGGATTTCTAATATGTCAATGCGAAAGGTGATCGATATGTTTACAAACGAGTACCCTAAATACTTATATAAACATTGTTGAATAAATTCAGTAACTAAACAATATGATAGTTTCTACACTAAATTATGTTAATATGTGTTAATAACTATATATCCATGTTAATCAATAGAATTGTGCTATAGTGAATGTGTGACATTCATCTTAGTTAGGTCTATCAGATATTTTACTTCTAGTTGAAATTTTGATCAAAGACGTTCCACTTTTTAATTTATAAATTTAGTCCTAACTTATTTGAAGTACTATATTACAGGCCGATTACTTATATGACTAATTATGTACTTCAATATTAATTTTAGTGAGCTGTTGGTCATTTCTGAAAATAGGTCATCATTCATCATAATCGTCAACATAATAGTCGAATGAGTCATAAGCAAACCGTAATGAGATGTTCAAATGTCTAACAATATTGTCTATACATTTAGAAGAAATGTCTAAGAATAAAATTCTAGTTCTAGTATACATATATCTGTATTCAACTGTCCAACCTCAAGAAATAATGAACTTATTGTTACTAGGTCAATAGCCTATCAATTTATGAAGGTCACAATTGGAAACTCAGATCTGAATAAAAAACTTATTTTTCATTTTTCAAATTTACTGATTCAATTTCATTGGAAATGATTGAATTCGATAACTTGATAGTTATGAAAATTATCTAGTACAAAATTCATTTATAAGTTACAATTATTTTACTTTAGACTTGTCGAAATTCTGACATTTAACGACTTATATTTCTGAAGTGTAACTGAAGATTCTTAACTATTTGTATTGTGAGTTTGAGTTATAGATATACGTATTGGGATATGATGTGATACTAAATAATTTTATAATAATCAAGTTATTCACTCAGACTCTTTATCTTTCTTCTTGAATTGCTAACATGACTAATATTGAACTTTTGTTTTTACATGTATGTTTTACACACGTTTTATTAACAGGAATGATTGCCTTTACGGATCTGTGAATCACTTGTTTGAATATAATTCCAGTGCAACAACATGTTTGTGATTATTTGTGAAGTTCAAATTCAATTCACAACAGGTAACCGTTATCGCGAAGTTTAATTTCGATATCAGATTCACATCCTTTGACAAGCAGTTAAAGTCTATGAAATGTCATTCATCATATCAACCCAACAAAATGTAAGAGCTTCGAAATGAGTATTATCTAATGATGTTAGAATCTTCCTAAAGGCCTTCTGTTCTAGTAATACAAACATAGTCCATACGGACTATGTTTGTATTTTTATTGCACTATTCACCATTCTTATTTCCTTGACACTGTAAACATATGCAACTGTTATATTGTAGTCTTATTTAGCTAAAGTAATAAAGTGCTGTTGAAAATATCTACTCCTCTTCCGAAGAAACTAGGATTGACTAGCGATAAAAGCTTTGATTCTCCTAAAATGTTAGGATGACTAGTGATAAAAGTGTTTTCCCTTAATTTGCTTTTATACCATAAGATCTTTTCACCCATAGTTTTTCTTTACTTTCGCATATTTCAGAACCATACTTTTAACCAATAAATTATGGACATATGTAAGGCTATTGAAAGTAAGATGTGGTTGACCAGTGAGCGTAGACTGACAGATACTCAGCTTTCTTACTATTGAATACGTGATTTCCCTACCATTAGTGATTTCTACTCAGAAATAACTGATTTTGGACTGTCTGTAATTGTGTTGAGTAACGTAATGTCAGTTCCATACCCTGACTCTCTCTATCCGGTCACGCACTATGTATCTGGAATAACGTAATCCCAGACTGTGCAAAGTCTATCGATCGAGAATCTACTGGTACCAAACTGTCGTTCTCTGGTCATATAATCATATCATAGTAGTATAACAAGGCAAAATTAAAGTATTTATATTTGGCCTTTATATCATGAATAACTAAAGAATACTGTAGTAACTGTTGGAACGAAAAACACCACAAAACGCATTTTGCTTTCTAATTAAATTCCATTTGGTTTCGAAACGATGAGGCCTTTTTAGATAGTTTTAATTTTTTTAGAAAATTCGTTTAAAACTGGTTAAATCTTCTGTGCATCTGTATGCACTTCATTACTTCAGATCACCATCTGGCTATAGTCAAAATGAAACAGGAGCAAAGGAACCACTGAAAAAAGGATTAAAACGTATAATACCCCCTTCCTTCGAAATACTAACGGATCCAAAATGGTTCTCAGCATCCGCTTTCGAGTCGTACAAGACCCACTGGAAGAAAAGGAAACTACTATGTACAACCTCTGGAAAGGGACCAATGAAACACAAACTTCAATGTGTCAGAAGCTGCTGTGTTGCAAGAAGCATCGTTATAAAGAACAGATCTCCACTGAAGCTCTGAGCAGGATTCAAGGAATCGAGAAGACAGTAATTAGTGACAGTCGAATAAAATCAGAAAAAGCCAAGGCACATACCGAATACTCAGAAGCAGACAAGAGAGTAAAGAAGGAAATTTGAAACGACCGGCAGAAATTCGTAAAATACCTTTCAACGACAACGGAAAAATTTTCAAGAAAAAGAAGATATGATACAACTATATGATACAACAAAGAAACTAGCGGTGAAATAAAATAAACCACAGATACCAGTCAAGAACACAAATTCAAGAACAGAGGAACAGATGCGTGGAAGACTTCGAGGAACTCTTAAAAGATGCGCTCTATTGAATTCACTGGATATTGAAGCAGCACTTACAAACATTCTTACAGATGTCACTCCACCAGCTGAAGTACTAAATTCAGACATAGGAGTAACTACAAACATGTTTCACACTCTGTCTAGGAAGATTTGGGAGGACGAGCAAATCCTTATGGACTGAAAAGAAGGGTACCTCGTCAAGAAACCAAAGAAGGGAGGTCCGAGCAAATGTGAGAACTACAGAGGAATCACACTATTGTCAGTACCAGGAAGGGTTTTCAACAAAGTGTTACTAAGACTCGGTAGACGCCCAACTTCGAGATCAACGGGTCGGATTCCATAATGTCCCGTCGTGTACAGACCAAATCGCGGCACTACGGATCATCGTTCAACAATCATTTGAATGGAACTCGTCATTATACATCAACCTCACTGATTATGGAAAGGCGTTTGACAGAATGGATTGGATAACATAATGGAATCTTTTTCTACAATATGGACTGCGTACCTGGGAAGGTCACCAACGTCACTCAGAATTCATACGACGAACTATATTGGAGAGCTGGACATAGAGGACAGCTGACAGATTTATTCCAAATGAGAACTGGTGTCACACAAGACTGTTTACTTTTACCCTTTCTGCTTCCTCTAGTGATTGACTTGATTATTAAGGCTTCCACATCGGACGGAAATCACGAAATTCCACAAACACTAACAAATGCATGCCAAAACCAACAGTTTAACAGCAGCCTCTGCAGTAGTAGGCCTAAATATACACAAGGGAAAAGGCAAGATTTTAGAACACAATACAGAGAGCACTAACGGAATCATACTTGACGGAGAAGCTCCGGAAGAGACGGGAAGCTCAATGTACCAGAAGAATATCATTGATAAACAGGGAGAATCTGATACAGATATGAAGGCAAGGATTAGAAAGGCAACTGAAGAACATGTGGAACTCAAAACGACTGTCAGCCAACATCAAGATAGTTCAACTGTTCAGAGCCGAAACTTCGAGAACTACTACAACCATCATCAAAAACGCATAGCTATTTATAAACAGTTGTCCACGCGGGATGCTCCATTTCCGTTTACCGGATAACATCAGCAATAACCATGTGCTGCAGAGAACAAAGCAACTTCCAGCTGAAGAAGAAATTAGGAAAAGACGCTGGAGATGGATATAACATGCATCTCACAAATCATTAAACTGCATCTAGGCAAGCCTCAGCTTGGAATCTTTCAGGCGGACAAGAAGGAGGTAGACCAAAGAACATATTGAGCTGGGAATCGGAAGCAGACATCAAACGAATGGTTAACAATAATAAACAAGTGAGAAGAGCGGTCCACGACATAGTTTGATAGAGAATCCTGAGCGGCGACCAATGCTAGGCGTACGTAAGAAAATAGTGTGCATACATTCCCTGAAAAAACGTACAGTATTATAAATCAGATTAAAGGTTTGTAGAATTTTCTGACTTTTCCAAACGTATCGGTTTTAGGTATCATTCTTATTAACAGTTGCAACTATTTCGGTTTTGACTCAATATTAGCTTTTCATACATTTATATCGCTGTTTTCACCCGAAAAGTTTTAGTTCACTTTAATTTTGGTCAACCACACACGTAATTCGTTTTTTGCTCATTAGTATATATCGCTGTGTTAACTTATGATAATTACAAGTATTCAAACTGATTTGGTAACTAAGTATTTCTGAAGAGGTGCAATATGAGGCAGATAGAACTATATAAACACAGCTGAACGTATTGTATTTGGAATTCGTAATAAGCACGAAATCAAGTACGAGGGAATTACCAGTAAGTACGAATATCACACAACTACATTTCAGTGTTTTCTGACTCATTCAGTTGCTTTATGAACACCCGCTTACAAATTTCACCATTTAGACCTACTAGACTGTTTTAAGTTAGGCCTGGTGAGTAGTGGAATAAAACTGATAAGAGGTATCAAACAATGTATGCTGGATCAAAGCCTGTGAGTAAATGATATTGACATATATTTTTTTCATCTGACTTATTGCTGATGACGTGAAACTTTGGAGAGAGATACGTAACCAAAAGGATATAATAGCACTTCAGGAGGATCTGACTCGACTTCGAAGTTGGGCAGACGACAACGGACTAACCTTGAACACTCCAAAGTGCAAAGTAGTCCATCTGCGACATGCTGCAGACTTTAGTTACAACTTAAGAAAACTAGTCTCCAGAAGTATCCCAAGTCGAAAAAAATTTCGAAGTGTTGGTACCTTACGACCTGAAATCGTACGCTGACAGTGACAAAAACGCATTTCAAGCAAACCTTGCACTGGTAACATTGAAGCGCATTTTTGACCAGTCTGACGGTAAAACGTCCCACATAATCTTCAACAGTTTTATTCGTCCTCATTTAGAATACGGAAACATAGTATTTCCTCCCCCCCCCTCCAAGAGGATAAGGAGACTCTGGAACGTATCCAACGTCGAGCCACGAAATCAGTTCGGGGACTCAAATTCAGACCTTATGAAGAGCGTCTCAAATCACTTAACCTTTACCAGTTAGAGTCAAGGAGTCTTAGAGGTGACCTTCTTACGACTTACGGTGTCCTTAATACTTCTGGTCATCCCCTTAAACATCTACTCAAGCTTAGTCACAACACTAACCTAAGGGGTAACACCCAGAAATTGGAGACCCTACATAGCAGAACAGACTGTAGACACAACTTCTACTCCGTTAGAGTTGTCAAGTGCTGGAATTCGCTGCTGAATGAGCTAGTCCCAGCGGCTTCCCAGGAGTCCTTTAAGAGGAAACTTGACTTATTCTTAAGGACTAAAGATAACATATTAATTTGATTTACCAATTTTTTTCCTCTATTATCGCAAATATACCTAGGTTCTTGCCTAGAGGTATTGGCGATCCACTGCTACTAGACACAGAAGCCCTTTAAGCAAAAGCTTCTTCTATTCCGTCCTCAACCATTTGAACCATTCGAAATTGGCAGACTGGATTGGCTGAAAATACATTCACAAACACACGGATTTGGATCACACTATGTAAACTGCTTTAGCGTTTTCACGTTTAAACCATTAACAGCTCCACTAATACCTGCTTAGTAAACTTAATGATCAGTTGTCCTTTCTAGGTGGTAAAAACCCCTCCTCCTACCGATAGGAGGAACCGGACTGGTAGTGAGTAGGTTTTTATTTATATCTTGAACAGTCCAGTGGAGCGGGAGGCTATCTTTTCAAACACACAAAGCTTTCCAGTATTCAATACAAAATAATGGGAAATATAATGCCTATCCAAAGTACGGAAGCGAATGAATGCTTGAGCTAAATTGTTATGATATTTACTTAGATGTTTGCGGCCAACTCTTAAGCAGCCAACCTAAGTTGTTACAGTCCAAATGGAACTACGAGACATTGTGAACCCCATTTGTTGATCTCGTAGCTGGTGTAGGGCTTTCAAATAGAGAGTGTATATATGGACTTATTCAAAACCTCTTCTCCCCCAATATATTTTGAAACACAAGAAAGCGACAAATCTGACCCGGAATTAGGTAAGTAACAAGAGAGAAATTCTTATCTCTAACGTTTTCGATGACTCTGACTCGTACTGAAATCTGTAAGAAAAGTAAGTTTCTCACTACAAGTTCGCATAAAATTAAGAATTAGGAAATATCAATTACACCAGGCTGTAATTCCGAACCGAAACTTGTGAGGAAAGAAAAGTTTGGTTAGGCAACGACCAGACATTAGCATTGTATGAAGAACTTTCTAATTGTTTATACGTTAAACGAAATTGTTCTATACTTTCTCTTGATTTACACTTTAGTCATCTATTTTTATTGATAAAGATGATAGATTCACAGACCTATTCAAATGGTTTCCAATGGTTCTAGACGAAGTCGAGGAAGCTTTTGACAAACAGGCTTACATATCTAGTATCAGTGGACCACTGAAGTCTCCTTATAGGGATCTAGGTATATATAACGATTAAAGGAAAAATATTAGTAAATTATAGTGAGATACCATCCTGAGTTCACGTTTTCTCTTAAAACAGCTTCTGGCAATTCGCTTCGTCTACTTCAGTTGGCAAAGAATTACATGGTTTGACTGCTCTTTAAACCCTGCCCCCTATAATTTTTTCCTTGTTCCTGATAGTTCACAAATAGTATAGTCAGGTTTAATTCGCTTTTGTGCTTGACCCTTGCACCATGTGGCCTGTTCGGATGGATGTGGACTCCATTTAGTAACTGAGGTCCGTTGACACGAAACGCCTCAGGATTGAAAGGTACTATTTGGGAGGATATATAGGCTACCTTCACTAATCAAGATTTACACTTCCCATCCTTCATGGCTAACCGCACCATTTGTTGAGTCAATATTTTCTTCAGTCACAAGGACTGCTTTATGAAATTCCATTTTAGAATATCATAGTCCACTTTTTCTGGGACACCTTGCACAATTATATTTCTTAAGAGATAGAACGTCCCACGAGATCCCTCGGGGATATCCCTGATGTGATTGTTCATAGAGTATGGTATGTCAGGCAGTACTCTTATGTTCGGATTTCCGTAAAGTCCGTGGCTGCTTGGACAATCTTAAAGGTAGATTGTACGGCTAAATTACTAGCTGACTTTCTTACAGGACCTCATCTGTTCAGCATTTCCGACTGTGACACGCGATTCTTTCAACCCACCTGATGGAAGCCCCGGCGCTTACAGAAGGCTTGGAGACCGCGGTTGCACTTCGGGGGGCCTGTACTGGGGGATGCAAGTTTGTTGAAGGAGTCTAGCCCAGTTGATGTTATGACAGTGCTTGGCTTCAGCACATCTTCGCCAGTGTCGACGCGTGTTCCATCGATATCGTTATATCCTGAGCTTTGATTTTTAATATACCGAGTAAAATTTAAGCACTTAAACGCTAGAACCCTCTGAAGTCGCAAGTGAGAAGGCAGAAGAAAGGCTGGAGAAAGTGCCTGTTGGGCAAGAATCAAAGTGTACAGATAATCATGGACATTTATAGATATTTGCGTTTGTTTAATCAACATTATGATTCAACCAGTCTGCAAAGAGATATGTTATGCTACTAACCAATAGATACTAAGGTTGTCAAAGACCCTCCTCGTCACTTTACTGCGCATATTTGTTTTTTATCGGTTTCAGGACTGTCGGTTAAAAATCTTTTCGCAGACCTGTAGAATCATCAGCATTAAATTTGCACCCACCGCACTCACCTGTGATCTGACTTACTCTGTCTCTTGCAAGTAGCTACTGTAAGGCCCTTGCAATCTTCGTAAAACCAACCCTTGCATTTGCCACACTGTATACCATAGGTGACGGTAAAACGGTATCCAAGTCACTTACATAAGTTCTTCATAACTATGGTGAAATATGATTCGTTAGATAGATCCTAGCAAACGTTCACTGCCGTAAAACTGAAAACAATATGCTCAAGACGGATGAAACAGATAAAAACCTGTGGTAAGATAGGTTAAAAAGTAATGAAACTAGCTTCAACGTGGAAGAATGTAAAGATCAAATATTAAGCTGAGGTAAAACTGCCGTTAAGTATCAACTTGGACAAGATTCAAAAATGGACGTAATCTACAGAACTTGGAGCTCAGGACAGATTCGTTTGATCAGAACAGTACTTTTGTCACGTAAAGACACAGCAAACATTTGAGAAATGTGATCACGCTGGGGCTAAACTTTTCGTTCACAAAGCACGTGTTAGTTTTCGCTGTCAGCGATTTTTTAGAAGTCTTGTTTCTACCCTAAAGCGTTCATCGACGGTACCGTGGTAGTCTTATTTACATGCAGGTTTGAATAGGTTTATCAATTTCTAAAAACAATTTGAAGATTTCGGATTTTTATGTATACTTCGCATGACTGGTCGAAAATCCTGCCTTCATTCTCTATACAAATACGTGCTCGCATCAGAGCATGATCTGAATCTGAACATGTGCCCCAGAATGAGCGACAGTCTTCTATCGAGCCCCTCCATCGGTGGCTGAAAGCGATGTGATCTAATTGGGTCCAACGTTGGGACGAATTCGGGGGTCGCCATGTCAAAAGATGTTTTTCCTTATGCTTAAAGTTAGTATTTGCAAGAAATAGACGGTTATATGAGCATAGCTGCAACAGACGGTCACCATTATCTGTTCTTTTCGCCATGACACCATAAGATCCACCCAGGTGTCTTTCCCTTTCACTTAGTTTACCTACTTGAGCATTAAAGTCACCTGCTACTATTGCTACATCAGAACGCCCAGCTTCTCGGAGAAGATCAGAAAGTTTCCTGTAGAACTCATCTTTTATATCGTCTGAGCTGCAGTCAGTGGGAAAGTAGGCAGAGAAGACGAAGAGGCAACGACGGGTTTCCCTATCTTTCAGAGTCCTTACTGATCCGTTTAGTCGGACAGCGCATAGACGACTGTCTACTGGGATCCAGTCTAAAAGAGCTAGTTCTGCACTAGGACTTAATGCTATACCTACTCCAGCTAGGCCACCGGCAGCAGCATCAGAGCTTCCAGATACACGAAGCGTGTATCGAGATGGTTCTTTATTTTGATTAGGTGAGGTCAAATGAATGACACTACTTGGATCTTGTATGCGCGTTTCGGAGACGCAGCACACGTCGATGGTGTAAGATTCTAGAGTCCTAGCTAAGGAAGCCTGTTGTCCTATTTGGCACAATGTTCGGACATTAAAAGTTCCTATATGTAGTTTAGAGTGTGGTTTCAGGAGACCAGAATAACGTTCCGTATGCTTGATTCGTTTGCCCTAGCGGTGCGAGGTCATAAAAAAACATGGGAAGGGTTAGTCGTGGAGATAAGAAAGTTATTAGGAGTAGGAAGGATCTGAAAGCGACCAACTTGGTCTTGTGTGCAGTTAAGGGTATGAGGGCTAATATCACTTCCCGGCTGCCCACACCGTGGAAGGGTATTTCTTGAGGGACCTGAAAAAGAAGTTAGATTAGTGTTGGTCTTAACGACCTGGGAGCGTGAGCGCAGTGCCCAACGGACAACTGCTTGAGGCCGGTCACGCACGGCTTTTTTTATGGGGATTTTTGACGTGTTAGCTCCGTTCTTCGAAGGACCTTACCGCCGGAGACGGAAATCCGTGGGATAAGTCGAGGAGTACGTTTTTAGGGTCGATCTTTTCTAATCCCACCCCTCCTTGTGGGAAGGCAGCATCGCTGTCATGCTGGTTGTCTGAAGGAAACACCTTACTGCTGTCACACCTCTGTACAATCGGAAGCACGACTTCGCCTTCGGACCTTGGGATTGCTGCTTGTAGTCTTATCGCTCTTTAACCGACCTGTCTGACATGGTAGGACCTTGAGGAACAATTGTTCCAGCCAGAATAGCTCGATTGCTCCATCACGATAGGCAAGCCCAACCACCACGTCAAGATAGCAGCAACGGTCGGGGAAGACAGAAGACTAGTAAGTAGGAATGTTATTACCAACACAGTGTCATTTATGGTACAGAACTGTCAGGTATTTATAGTTTTTAGTAAAAATGAAATCATTATAGTTGTCCAATCCGCACGCTGTGGGTTATTAGCATTGTCCAATATGGAAGCTACACACAGTGATTCTAGAATAATCTTCCCAAATCTGATTGGATAGAATAAGTTCGGCTCCTTCTGAGCTTCTTAAAACTTTCTCAAGTTCACTTAGTGAAAAGAGTGAAATAGCGGAAAATTTTGAGATACTTCAGCCATAGATGTACTAGCGAGGCAACCGGTTTTCGCTGTCAAATATGAGGCACCGTTTATCTGGGGATTTCCCTCGATTTGCAATTATGTATCTTTTCAAACTTATAAACTGATTCATTGGTGCAAAAGTAGAAAAATACGTTATCAGCCACAACAACGTCCAAGTGCAGGTATGACCATTACAGATCTTGATAACAGCTTGCCTAGATGCATTTCTGAATTCTTCCAATGTTCAGATCTTGGGATAAATGCCAGCTTCTTAACAGTTTGTTAAGCTACCAGTAAAACTCAACGTGGAATGTCACTGATTAACGAAGAAACGTTTGTATTTATCACTGAAACTTTCAGAGACCTACAATTTTCAGTTACTTCAGATTGGGAAAACACGTAATGTTCTTTTTGAGTACTGAAAAATTCGTCACTGGAAAGACTAACGAACCACAGGCTGCTGAACGTACCACCAGGATTAATTTCGTAAGTTCGATGTGGTCAGTTACATAAACACTGAGTGTCAAGTCTTCATGTTTAGGACTATGAAAGCTATCTGATCACACCTTAATAGGATAAAATTCTGATACTTAAGGATCATGACCCGTAATGTTTCTGAATACCGGTATGAAACCGAAACATATGTTTGTTCATTTTACCCTTGGAGTAATTCCATATAGTTGGAGCCATGTGTCATGACATAACATAATTGAGAACACATGGTAATCCCAGTACTGCCGACAGATAACTTCTGCTGTAAAAGGACCCAAACAGATGTCACAGCTCAAAATTACATCAAATACAGCTTGATAACTAATGTCTGTAGAGCAGAACATTTTGTTTCATTACGGCTCCTTAAGGTCTGCTAGGATTTCACGAACCAACGACACACAATCCCATACTTTCAAGCTTTTTTCTGAACCAACTTCATTTATATGGTTCCTTATCCACTCATACCTTGTTTACACTTATTTTCTTTAACACATTAGAATGCTCTTGATAAATAAGTATCTTAATAACAGAGAAATAGACTAAGTAGTTATACCGTAACCATTCCTCCATGAATATTATCTGCTCTACTTCTCGTTCTTTCTTTTTCTTACACCCTTTTTCAGCCCCCTTGAGATTAGCCACCGAAAAGAGATATGGAACAGGTGGCTTCGTCCTGCACCATTATTAAAGCTTCAGACATTGCAAAGGGATATAAGGTTGAGGCTTCTGAAAACCCACAACTTCACATGAACAAATTCTCGACCATCAGTTGCACGTTGTTACGCAGTCTTCATAGAGCACGCCGATTGTGATATTGACAATACGTTTCATATTAAAATCGTCGACATTCATATCTTATAAAATATCAGCCCAGCTGAGTAATTTGTTACAGTGAAAATTGTAACTTCTGTAACAATTTGATCTTCCCCGTTAACCGGCATGCCTCATGTGACAAAGCTATCGATAGCTTTTACATGCTTCAGCGAAACAAACTTGTCTAAACATCAAGCTCTAGCAAATATGGCCCTTAAGTGACGTAAATAGACATTGGCTAGGGATATCAGCAAGGGATGAATGGTTATCTGAACCTAATTCTTTATCTCGTTTGTCCACTTAGCATTTCACTATATTTCGAACTATGGACTATCCGATCATTGCCTGACTAATCACATCGTGACAACTCTGCAATTTTAGGATTGCGTCTATTACTATAGTACTGCTGATAACGAACTAGATCATAATTTCACAAGCTCCATCAAGTGTGCTCGAAACATGCACATTTATCAAATACTTCAGATGATTGGTGAGAAGACGTACCTTCATACATATATATATATATATATATATTATAACTTCAATAAGCTTTCTACTTATGGTGATTCGAAAGTTCCAGAAAACAAGATTCTCGTGAATACCTAAAACAATGGGCGATAACGTTCCGCGTTTTTGATCGGACAGTTACTGTGACTATATTAGTCATTTTGCTGGGAAGTTTCAGAAAATCTCATAGACGCAATCCTCTATGAAAAACTAACCTCGGAAAAGAGTCCATACTCACTTTCCAAGTCTTTTCATTGTTCGGGTTGATGTATAGAAGTAGCATGAGGTAATAGGGAACGGTTAGGTAGGGCCTTCTTATAGCAGACTAATCGGATTAAAGTTAGTGAGACGATGTAGTCAATGAAGTGACTGTCATTTTTTCACAGTGAAAGTATCGTCCAGTCAATGAAATGTTAATATGCCACAAACTGATATCACTCCTGTTTAAAAGTTATCAGATTTAAATGTTGAGTAAGAGAATAGTAGACAGGTGTAGTTCTGAAGTCAGGTTGGAGCTAGAGATACGATTGAAAAGAAAAGGCTTTTCACATTGTAAAATCGTCAGTCTTACACCAATATATTTAAATGACCATGATACAACTGTCTTCTCAACATTATCCTACGTCTAGGTCTCATCATTTTGATGCCTCGACCCTCCCTTTTCTGGCTGGGAAAGCTGATATGTCTTCTTGCACATATGTGCCTATACGTGAGTAAACATTCATCATTCATGCATTAAATTTATCAATTATTGATTATAGGATACATTTTAAGGTTCTATGTGTGAAAATCCATGTTTACACTTGTAATTTATTCCTATTGATTCTTTCAGTCGTACATTTTGCTAGTCTTTTTGGTTCCATTTGAGATGGTAATATTTATATTTTATCATAGTTCTTATTTTTCTTACGCATTCACTGAGTTTCTACGTCTTTTCCTGAACTGCGTTTATATTGTTTTAGTTAATACTTAGTCTTGGCGGCACCCATATTAATTTTTCCCCCTTTGATTGTGTTGTTTGCATTGACTGTGATTTCGCACTTTCGATTGCGAATTGAAGCAACCAAAAATTATCTTTCGAATGAATCTGATCCATCCGGAAAGGATAGAATAATACTTGTTTGCTACTATTAGTAATTTTTATACATTTCTTATCAATTTCTTTATTTATTGTAATTTAGATCGATTATTGAGGGAACAACTATTGGTTGAATAACCGAGTGGTAATATTTGCCTAGGTTATAATGTACATTTGTATTTATAATAAAATTAAGAACCGTTATTTACCCAATCACCTTGTTTCGGATTCAAGTGAGCGATAGCGCTTGTCTAAACTACCTAAATAGTTTTTCTTCAGTTCAAACCTTAGTTTGGACCTTATATTATGTTTTCTTTTGCTCGTAGGGCTTCGTCTATCGCTCATTGTATTTACTTATAGTGTGTCTGAATATTTTTATCTGCTTACATTTATCGCGTTATTATAGTTCTGAAACAAATTAAATCTTTGGTGTTATTGACTTTTTCGATAATTGTTTCGTTTTTGTTTTGCTTAACATTTCCCTCTGACAATTGCCATGTCAGATTACGGTGTTACTGTCATCACTGTACGAACCGATTACTCCCGTTCTATATATAAATGAGATTTGAGTGCGTTTCTGTTTTAGGGATACGTGTTGTCAATAACTTGCAATTAGTCTTATAATCCTATTATTTCCTGTCTGATGCTTAATTTGTGGTTGATTCTGCAGCTTCAAAGCAAATTATATTGATCCACTCTTTTTCTTTCAGCAGAATATTATTCCTTGAATAACTTCGAGGATTGGGATTGACAAAATGTTGTAAGAATTGTTCTTTCTGCCTGTTAAGAAAAATATTTTCCAGCAAACTTCCAACTAGCATGTACTTATAAAGTCTTTAAAAGTTGATCTTCTGTTATTTGTTGTGATTTACGTCACACTGTTGGGAGGAAGTTATTAGCGATTATCATCTTTTTGCCTTTTGAACTCCGCATTGTCTCAAAAATGACCAGGAGACGAGCAAACTGGAATTTCTGGAATTCCGAGTCTTAGGGACTTCATTATTCTTAAGAATACCTCCTAAACAAATGAAATCTTAACAGCTGAATAATACATTTAACATAGGAATAAAATGTAAATCCAGAATGACCACACCAACAAGGCAAAATCGACGTTGACCTTTACTGTTTTCTATCCACTACTCAACTTCAAGTAGTATATCATGTAAGGTAGGGTATGATCGGTTTGAAGGAATTATACGGTTAGGGACCAGAACTATCGCGTCATCATTATAAGCGCATAGAAATGCGAATTTCATGCTAGTGTACAGTCACAATTCCCATGAGCACCTTCTGAAACCCAGCATAAGTAGCAGATTTCATTTTTAATAAAATATTCACATAGATGTCCCATTACGCAAACGCATGTACGAGTAAAAGTAAGCGAATCTCTTCTTTACGCATGCATTAGGACACTGATATTTATTTTGCTTTGATCAGGTTTTCTATTTCTTCTATATTTTGCTGTGTGTCATGTTTAATCTGTAATCCCTTAGCTGTTCGAAGATCATTTATACGATATTCCATAACTTCTGTGGTTTCTCAACACCTAGAGTGGTGAATCTCAGAGTCACGAGTGTTCAAAGCCATAGCCTATAGTTGAACCATAGGAGTTGAGGAGTGTGCTACGGATCACCACTTCTTGATATATGACAAGAAAACAACTGAAACTAAAGGGATGGTATAGGTACTTGAATGGGCCAACATGAGTGCTAATTGTTGTCAAAGTGCGTTAGAACTGACCTAAGAGAATTTGATGATAGTCATCTTATAAACCAACTTTCTATAATACATTAGAACCACGGATTCAATTAAGGATGTTTTTAGCTCCCACCATGGTGTAAGTCTGCTTCAACAAACTGGGGTTCAGTGTTAATCTGTTATCGGCACATATACCAGAGGTCCTGCCATCAGACTATAAAGGTATAGCAGGAGTACCCTATGTTGAAGACCAACTATTAGACTATTCTCCCCCCCCCTACGGATCATTTGATATTCTATTTATTGCTTGTTAAAGAACAAGACGGACTGTCCATCTTTTAAGTAAGACTGAATTACCCTGTACTTGATCAGTAGTAGATTAGCGAAATTCTGCTTTCGAGGAAGAAGCGTGCGTTATCCTGAGCTCAGCTCTGGATTTGAATGGACCATGAAGGCGAACCTCATTGGAGAAACGGATAACAAGCATAAATATGTCAGCACTGTTACAAGGAAAAAGAAAAAGCGCGCTGAGAAGAAACAAATTGTAGGCAGCACTAAGGTATGTGGACCTACGGTTTTAGTCCGGAATCCACAAATCAACCCAAAACAGACTACATGGGAGCGAAATTCGAACGGCGTAGAGGATGTGAGCAAGAGACAAAATAAGATAAATTATTGGTTCACAGTCGCACCCAGAAAAAGAAAATTAAGAAAATAGAGTGGGACCTTTGCGTTTGGCGCCAAACCGGATTGCAGGGAAAACATGATTTCAGTGAATTAAGATTTCCACAGTTTGTTAAGACAGACATCACTAATAGGTCAGTCACGTCTCCGAAGCTAAGAGAATCTTCCGACAAGGGACCGAAGGCTGCATTTGAGCACGACCTAAGTCACATCAAGTCCTTAGTAAGCAGGCTTCTCCCAGAAACAGTTTCAGGAGTTAGTATCTGGAAGCTTTATCGAACAACACAAAAGGTGCATTCTGAAATTACTCAGAAAAGCCACTTTTGCTACGGCTGAAAAAAGGAACCTGATACTGAGAAACTGACGCAAACTGATTGGATACGGAACGTATGTCCTCGAGGATCTCAGCCTGATTGACTTTTTCAAGAGACTATCGTCAGAAGTAGGAATAAATGAGCGCTGCCGAAACGGTGAAAGAAACCTTGTTCCTAAAGGTTTCCAGATTGTATATTTTAGAGCAAAACGATCCCTAAACCACTCTGGGTGTTAAGGGTAAGTTCTCCACAGAACAAAAGGTATGCTACGCAAATGCTCTCAAACTACAAAATAAAATAGTTCAGCTCAAGACAATGGTGGAAATAGAAAATCCGGTTGTCATTGCTATCTCAGAAACATGGCAACGTCAGAAGTCTTTGATAATGAAATTCATTTGAATTGCTCTTTATCCAGTAGGACTGATAGATTAAACCGTGAGAAAGGTGGGTTATTCTGTACACAAAAATTACCTCAACTATACGAGCTGTTGAGACAGTGGCACATGATTCAGTGACATGTTAACTGGTGCGTTTCAGGCTGAAATGTAGACAGCAAGATATTGAATTAGTTGTAATATACCGCAGTACATAGTGTTTGGTAGATGACTTCCTCCTAAGCAAACTTAAGTCGTGGTGTAATAAGGGCAAAAGCCTTATAGTTGGTGATTTTATTGCACCGTATATAAACTGGGTAAACTTAGAAGTAGGGCCATTGGCAAAGTCATTTGATTGCGAAGTGTTAGGAACTTCAATTGCACTAGCTTTATTACATCACATCAGATATCCCAACAGATATGAATTAGGAAGCACCTCGTCTCGAACTTAGTCTTCACACATGTTGATGTTGTCAGTCAAACGACTTTCCTCCCACCTCTGGTGAGAAATGATCATGTAGTCATCTTATTCTAGTTCACCGTTGAAGTTGCATGTCAAACACTTGCGCCGACCCGTCGTAACATACGTAAGGCACACATAGAGGCGATAAACTCTGCAGCATCTGCTGAAAACTGGATGACTCACTCAGGTGCATCAGTAGAAGAGTCATAGACACATTTCAGGCAGCCATACTACCAGGTAGCTCGACTATGTATACCCTGGACAGTCTCAAGGTATAAAAAGTACTGCCATCCCTGTATAGGCCGGGATATTCGATGTTTAATAAAACAAAAGAAGTATTGGAACGTTTCCGTCAGAATTGGCACAGCAAGTAGTAAGGAAGGCCACAGGTCGGTAAGAAATAAGTGTATGATTGAAGTCAGGGAAGCTCGTAGAAAATATGAAGTGCAGTTAGCGAAATCCGCAATCAAGCAGCCCAAGCTACTATTATCGTATATAAATTACAGAACAGGGATGCAGTATTGGATGCCCAACATAACTAAATAAGGGTGAAGATATAAAGTGATAGAGGTTGATCAAGAAAAACAGTGGCTCTAGCATACTATTTTGGGGCAGTTTTCACTCAGGAGCCTCTTCTAGACGAAGAACCAGACCCAAATACAAAGTCAAAAAACCGTCTGCTCACCGTAGATTTTGATGAAAACAATGTACTTAAGACTCTCAGCACCTTAGACACGGAAAAGCTAACAGGACCGGATGAACTACATCCCGAAATTCTGAGACAAATCGCACAATATATCCCCACTGACTATGATATTCAATATTTCACTTGGCTAAGGTGTTACCCATGGACTGGAAGGATTTGATCGTTACTCCCATACATAAAACAGGACCAAAACAACTTCCATCAAACTACATACCAGTCAACCTCACCAGTGTCGTACTTAAAATACTGGAAGGAATAGTTAAAAATACCATAATGACATTTGTGGAGAGAAGAACTTGTTAAGCAGTGAACAACATGGTCTCAGAAGAGGTTTATATGGCACAACAAACCTCTTTATAGCAAGGAAGAAATAGACAGAGGCTCTGGAAAATGGAAAATCAGTAGATAGTATCTACACAGACTTTAGCAAAGCATTTGACAAGGTGACAACAAATAAACTGCTATTGAAGCTAGAAAAACTTGGCAATGACGGACCTCTTCTAGAATGGCTTAAGGATTTCCTGGTAGGTCGTAGTCATAAAGTAAGAATAAATACGAAGCGCTCGACCTGGGTACCAGTACTTAATGTATTAGTGCTAGATCATGTTTTAGATCCTTTCCTTTTAATACTATGTGTAAATGGTCTCCCAAGCATAGTTGAGTCGCAAACGTTAGTATACGCTGATGATGCGAAAATCTGGCGAGAAATAACGGAAGACGCAGATGCACGTGCACTTCAGGCAGACTTAACTAATGTGAGTAGCTGCTCTAAAGAGTAGCTGATGACTATCAATGCAGCAAAGTGTGTCTACATGCACTTCCAGGATGCAAATGTAAATAGGGAAGTGCTTGTACCCGTGGCCCGGTCTCGCAATGATATTGAGTGAAAGTGAGTCATGATGTCAAAACCACAGCCCACTGTCTGGAGGTTGCAGTTAAGGAGTTTCGAACCCTCTAGGTTTTAAGACGGACATTCACCAAGTTAGATTCTATCATGTTCACAACAGTATACACAACCTTAGTGAGAACTAAACTTGAAAACTGCTTTCACGTTTCGAGCCCTTGTTTCAATGGTGACCTGAATATCACGGAAAAGCACAGGGGGCATTTACTCGTGCAATTCCATAACTCCGGAGTTGACCACACTAAGAGTGGCTTGATGAGCTGTATCTCTTTACTCTGTCCTACCTCAAAATAAAAGGTGATCTGATTTTGATAAATAAAATACTAATAAATAATTTTTGACCTTATATATTCTCTTTTTCCTCTTACTAGGTTGAGACATCACAGAGGACATAACAGGCGAGTAGAAAAGCCAAGAACGAACAAAGTATCCGTGGCATACAGATTTTCACACCGAGTCATCAATTCTTGGGATCTGTTACATGAAGCAATGGTGTTCACATTTCAATCGACTCATTCAAGAGAAGACTAGACACTCACAAAAGCGTACCAGAAAACGAATAACAAAGGATGTTGGCCTTCTGTCCTCAATATACAAAACTGAATCTGAAAATCTGTGGTCTGAATTCTCATCCTTTCAGTGAAATTTTCACACGAGACAATCAAATCTTTAATAAAACCATCGGTAACTTCTTTAGAAGCTAATGAAGACAAATCCATCTTATACCCTCTTACATATTTTCCAACACAATATTAACGACACTGTTTCACCGACTAATAACTCGCGAGGAACTGTAATCTTTAATTGACAATTTGCAGCATTTAGTATGAGCAGCGTTTGTCCAGTAGCCCAAATGCTAAAACTTCCATGGATCGTACTAGAACATAGAAATCTAAGGATTTCAAGTTGTTCGAGGAAAAAGGTGGACCATACACTGCCTGTGACAATAATAAATTCATCCTCCCCCTCTTAGGACGAGATTTATACAACCCTAAAATACTGTAATAATAAGCCATTACGACAATAAGCGAAATTTAATACTTTTAAGACTTTATCAAATGTGTTCTAAATCTCCAATCTCATAACATGCACAATAAGGCAGTGAGCCACGCTTATGATTCACTAAAATATACTTACTTACTTACTTACTTACGCCTGTTACCCCTCGTCGAGGAGCATAGGCCGCTCACCAGCATTCTCCATCCAACTCTGTCCTGAGCCTTCCTTTCCAGTTCTTTCCAGTTGCTATTCATCCTTTTCATATCGGCTTCTATTTCCCGGCGTAGTGTGTTCTTTGGCCTTCCTCTTTTCCGCTTCCCTTCCGGATTCCAAGTTAGGGATTGAGTCGTGATGCACATTGGTGATTTCCTCAATGTATGTCCGATCCACTTCCAACGTCTTTTCCTTATTTCCTCTTCAGCTGGAAGCTGGTTTGTCCTCTCCCATAAAACGCTGTTGCTGATAGTATCCGGCCAATGGATGTTGAGTATTTTGCGTAGACAACTGTTTATAAATACTTGTACCTTCCTGATGATGGCCGTAGTAGTTCTCCACGTTTCAGCTCCATACAGTAGGACTGTCTTGACGTTCGTATTAAAGATTCTGACCTTGAAATTAGTTGAGAGTTGTTTTGAGTTCCATATGTTCTGCAATTGTAGAAATGCTGCCCTTGCTTTGCCAATCCTCGCCTTTACATCTGCATCCGATCCTCCTTGTTTATCAACGATGCTCCCCAGGTACTTGAATGTTTCCACCTCTTCCAGAGTTTCGCCATCAAGTGTGATTGGGTTGGTGTTCTCCGTGTTGCGTTTGAGAATCTTGCTTTTTCCTTTGTGAATGTGGAGGCCTATCGATGCGGAGGCTGCTGCTACATTTGCTGTCTTCATCTGCATTTGGTCGTGTGTATGAGAGAGGAGGGCTAGGTCATCTGCGAAGTCCAAATCATCTAATTGATTCTGAGAAGTCCATTGTATTCCGTATTTCCCTTCGGATGTCGAATTCGTCATAATCCAGTCAATCACTAGAAGGAAGAGAAATGGGGAGAGTAGACAGCCTTGTCTGACTCCGGTCCTTACTGGAAATGCATCTGTCAGCTGTCCTCCATGCACCACTTTGCACTGTAATCCATCGTATGAGTTTTGGATAATGTTGACGATCTTCTGAGGAACTCCATAGTGTCGAAGAAGTTTCCACAATGTTCTCCTATCCACGCTGCCAAACGCCTTCTCATAGTCGATGAAGTTGACGTATAGTGATGAGTTCCACTCAACTGATTGTTCAACGATGATCCGTAGTGTCGCAATCTGGTCTGTGCACGACCGATCCTTACGGAATCCAGCCTGATGATCCCTAAGTTCGGCGTCTACTGCGTCTTTCATCCGATTCAGCAGCACTCTGTTGAAAACTTTTCCTGGTACTGATAACAAACTGATGCCTCTGTAGTTCTCACATTGGCTCAGATCTCCTTTCTTTGGTATCTTGATGAGATATCCTTCTTTCCAGTCCGTTGGCACTTGTTCCTCTTCCCAAATCTTTTTGAATAGAAGGTGAAGCATGTTTGCAGTTATTTCAATGTCTGACTTCAGTGCTTCTGCTGGTATATTGTCAGGTCCTGCCGCCTTCCCACTTTTGATTTGTCTGATGGCCATCTTGACTTCTTCGATCGTTGGTGGAGTGACATCTATTGGAAGGTTAGTGTGGGCTGCTTCGATGTTCGGTGGATTCGATGGGGCTGGTCTATTCAGCAGTTCCTCAAAGTATTCTGCCCATCTTTTCCTCTGTTCCTGAATCTCAGTGATTGTCTTTCCTTCTTTGTCCTTGACTGGTCTCTCTGGTTTGCTATATCTCTCTGCCAATTTCTTCGTTGTATCATATAGTTGTTTCATATTCCCTTCTCTTGCAGCTTTTTCCGCCGCCGTTGCTAGTTCTCCCATGTATTTCTGCTTGTCGGCTTTAATGCTTTTCTTCACTTCTCTGTTTGCTTCTGCGTAGTCTGATTGTGCTTTGATTTTCTCTGCTCGTGTTCGGCTGTTGTTAATTGCTAGTTTCTTGTTCTTTCTTTCTTGAAGTTTGTCCAGGGTCCCCATAGAGATCCATTCCTTGTGATGGTGCTTCTTAGGACCAAGAACCTCCTGACACGTTGAAGTTAGTGCTTCTTTTATCCCTTTCCAGTTGTCCTCCAAAGTAGTTTCTTGTTCTTTCAGTAGATCCTGTAGAGCTTGGAACCTGTTGTTGAGAGTTATCTTGAATTCATGGAGTTTGTCAGTATCTCGAAGGAAGGCTGTATTAAACCTTTGTAGTGCTGTTTGTCCAGTTGTCCAGTCTTTCTTTAGCTTCAGTCTCATCTTGGCCACAACCAGGTGGTGATCTGAAGCTATGTCAGCTCCTCTCCGGGTTCTCACATCTTCCATTGATCTTCGGAATTTTTTGTTGATACAGATGTGATCAATCTGGTTCTCTGTGGTGTGGTCCGGTGAGATCCATGTAGCTGTGTGTATGCGTTTGTGTGGGAATATTGTGCCGCCTATAACCAATTTGTTGAAAGCACATAGGTTTGCAAGTCTCTCCCCATTTTCATTTCTCTCTCCTAGTCCATGTCGTCCAATTACATCTTCATATCCTGTGTTGTCCACTCCAACTTTAGCATTTAGATCTCCCATCAGGATGGTGAGGTCCTTTCGTGAGCACTTTGCTATAATTGATTGCAGCCTTTCATAGAACTGATCTTTATCATCGTCGTTGCTATCATTTGTGGGTGCATAACATTGGATAACATTCATTGTGATCCCTTGCTTCTTTGTTCTGAATGATGCTTTGATTATCCTGGGTCCATGAGATTCCCATCCCACAAGTGCATTTCGTGCTTCTCTGGACAGCATTAGAGCAACTCCCTGAGTGTGTGGGGCATTTTCCTCTTGGTGACCGGAGTACAGCAGCATCTCTACTGTACCTAGCCTTTGTTGTCCAGTTTGTGTCCAATGGGTTTCGCTGATTCCGAGTACTGCCAAGTTGTATCTCCTCATTTCCATTGCTATTTGGCTGGTCTTTCCTGTTTCCCACATTGTCTGGACGTTCCATATACCTATAAAGAGTGTTGCTCTGGTTGTTAGGTGCATCGGTCTCGTGACTTCCGAAGAATTTCGGCTTTCATCATGAGACGTCATTATTCCTTCAACTCCCAGGGCAGAGTTTAAATGGTTTGGATTATTTTTTCTGGTTAGCGTTTTTTTAGCGAGTTAGCTTTTCTACGGGATGGGGTCGCTAACCCCATGCCCAACCCTCCTCCTTTACCCGGGCTTGGGACCGGCAGTAACTCTAGAAGAGCTACAGGCGGAGTTAGAAGAGCTACAGGCGGAGTTACTAAAATATATTTTGTGTTATTATACGTCAAAATACACATCTTGAGAAACAGTATGTCACTCACCATAGTAGTAATGTGTAATGAAAATACGGATACTCGACGTAACAGTGGAAACTATTTGGTGTCTGTCAACTTGTATCTGTGCTAATTGATGGTTTCAGGTCTTTGGTGACATCCTTCTAGGACTTGAGAATCTATTTCATAGGTCTTATTGGTTAAGATAAGTAATTGAGGATTGGTTACATTCCTGAATAACAAGTTCGTTTTGCAAGACACTGAACGTTTGATGACCGTCTTAGTCATGTATGTAGTACCTGAACAAATGGGCTTCACTGTTCAGTAGATTTAGGAAAGACAATCTATGTACACAGAAGTCGACATAGACAAACAACACAACTAGAATAAAATATCCTTATTCTGACATGGTGAACGTTGCATTAGCTTGGACGGATGATCATCAGCGGTAGAAAATCTGTGAGACATGTACACACTGTAAAACTTACAAACATAAC
Organism: Schistosoma rodhaini; assembly: GCA_944470415.2. Lineage (NCBI taxonomy): Eukaryota > Metazoa > Platyhelminthes > Trematoda > Strigeidida > Schistosomatidae > Schistosoma > Schistosoma rodhaini. The sequence goes on along the minus strand of OX104039.1, from coordinate 15,757,773 downwards.
ATGAATATCACCTTTCTACATAAGTTTAGTTCCAAGTGTTTGTTAAGCAGGGGACAGTGGAGTTACTTCTTACCTTTTTTCACTGAACGGAAACTACTACTATTAGATCTCATGAGATGCAGATTTTAGGTAATGTGGTTCTTACTCAGCAAATTGTGAACTGTCAACTGTACAGATAGTTGTTTAACTCATCAGTGCGTGAATATTTTTCCATTAGAGTATTAGTGTCTCAGAGATGACCTTCCAATGACTTGTAGAATCCTAACCACTTCTGAGCATCCTCTGAAATACTTACTTAAGCTCGGTCTCAACACAAAACTTAGGGGTAACACCCAGAAACTGGAGACACAATATAGTAGAACAAACTATATCGACACCTTCTGCTCCGTAGGAGCAGTCAAACTATGTGATTCTTTGCCAACTGAGGTAGTCCAAACGAATTGCCGGGAGCTGTTTTAAGAGAAAACGTGACATATTCTTGTGAACTCAGAATAGTATCTCACTATAATTTGCTAATATTTTTCCTTTAATTGTTATATATACTTAGGTTCCTATCTGGAGACATTGATGATTCACTGCAACTAGATATGGAAGCCTGTTTGTCAAAAACATTTTCTATTCCGTCTAGTAGCTACGAAATCAGTTCGGGGACTCAAATTCAAACCTTATGAAGAGCGTCTCAAATCACTTAACCTTTACCAGTTAGAGTACAGGCGTCTTAGAGGTGATCTTCTTATGACTTATAGTATCCTTAATACTTCTGGTCATCCCCTTAAACATCTTCTTAAGCTTAGTCACAACACTAACCTGAGAGGTAACACCCAGAAATTGGAGACCCTACATAGCAGAACAGACTGTAGACACAACTTCTACTCCGTTAGAGTTGTCAAGTGCTGGAATTCACTGCCGAATGAGCTAGTCCAAGCGACCTCCCAGGTTTCCTTTAAGAGGAAACTTGACTTATTCTTAAGGACTAAAGATAACATATTAATTTGATTTACCAATTTTTTTCCTCTATTATCGTTCAGTTTCAGTTTGGAAAGGACAGGAGGCTTGATGACCTGTGTTAGTCCTGGCAATGATGGTCTCTCAGCTGATCCAACTTTCTTTTGAAGGAGTCGACGGATGGAGCCTCAACCACGTGCTGAGGTAATGAATTCCACTCGTTGATTATTCGATGGGAAAGTCGGTAGTCAGCTGACAAGTAATTCGTTCTGGGCTTGTGAACTTTTTTGGAGTGTCCTCGTAGATTTTCTGTTTTGGAAGACAAGAAAAATGAGGGCATATCAGGTGCAAATTTGTCATTAAGCAATTTGAAAACTATAATCAAGTCCCCTCTGATTCTTCTATATGACAGCGGGAATAGGTTTAGCTTGGTCAGTCTAGTACCATACGGGAGCTTCGGGAATCAGCCTAGTTGCTGTTCTCTGAACCGTTTCCAAGAGTTCACTGTCTTTTTTTAGGCAGGGGTTAGCTGCTTGTATACAGTACTCAAGTTTAGGGCGTACGAACACTGTATACAAAGTCAAAAACGTTTTAGCGTCAAGATGCCTAAAAGCCCTGCATATGGACCATAAAGTCCTAAAACCTTTGGCGGCTATTGCACGGCAGTGTGCAGTAGTCTTTAAGTCTTGACTGACGATGACGCCTAAGTCGTTGTGTGCCTGAACAATAGGTAACTCAGTGTTATTCATCATGTATGTATCTGTGCACCGGTGGCCAATATGCATCAAAATACACTTGGAAGTGTTTATCGGCAATTGCCAGGTTTGGGACCATTCAGATAATCTCTCCAGGTCATTTTGAAGTTCTAAGCTACCGCTCTTGCTTTGTATCGCTCTCCATATCTTGACATCATCAGCATGGAGTAAGACCGATGACGATAGTAGACGAGGGAGATCATTTACGTACAGGAGGAATAACACTGGCCCCAAAACTGTACCTAGGTTCTTGCCTGGAGGTATTGGTGATCCACTGCTACCAGACACGGAAGCCCGTTAAGCGAAAGCTTCTTCTATTCCGTCCTCAACCATTTGAACCTTTTGAAGTACAATCTGAAACATTTGTGCACATATTTAAATATCGCGTTACGGTTCAGTAATCGGTAGTCGACGCCAGACGTGATGTTTTCGTTCTAAGGTATGTCTGTGTTACGATAATTTGAATCACACTCTCAAGTTAGTCATACTAAAACGTACGCAAATTTACAGACAATTCAGTAATAATAATATTATATGTATTCATGTGTTTCATCGATATTCTGAATTGGCCAATTCAGACGCTCCGGAGCGTCAGCTATAACATCAGTTGTTAATGGAATGCACATCCACTCATTAGGTCGACTGACCTGTGTTTATCTATACAGTAACTTACTGTGAAGACCTAGTTTCCTTAAAAGTGTCCATCGACGTGGCTGGGACAGTTTTCTTAGGTCGGGGTTCTAGTAAATGACCATCCTCCAGAAATGGCGTCCCTCTCGGGATTTATTCTACCGTGCATAGTGGAGTGGGTCAGAACCCAGTTTCCGATCCACTTCTTAACGTCGTGTTCAAAGGTTAAAAAACGATTAAACCTGCGTGGATCGAGTGGTCAATGACTGGAACGCATTACCCGAACAAGAGGTATCAGCCACATCAGTGAACATTTTCAAGGAGAAGTTGGACCTTCACTGGAAGGCAATCTGTCAGGATTAACACAGGTTCATCAACCTACTATCCTTATTACTGAAGACTAAAATCCCTTTCCTTAATGCAGAACTCTGAAATAATTTCTTTTGTTATTCCATAAATTAAGGGAGAAGATTTTACGCGTTTTAATCAGTGATCGTAAGCGATTCAATCGAAATACCAACTTGGCATCCACTTGCCAATCACACTATTTCGTCTCAAGTATTAAAAATATAAAACAGAAATTTTTTGTTTCCAGATAGCCGCTCAAGACCTTCACACACCTCTGTCTTCATGCTCCAGTAGTCTTCCTGCCCACAGCACTATTCAAAACTGTTAGTTTACAAATACTTTTCAATCTTCGGATTTCTTGTTTACGAAAGTAGTGCTCCACTATTGGATTACCATCGACGGTTAGCATTACCAATGCAAACCGTCACACTGAAAATAATTTCGAAACCTAGAATTCCGAGCCTTCTAATTTACTAGGACGTAAGGTCATCAGAACCATATGTACGAGTTCTAATATCACACTAGCGACGGAGTTCCCCCCCCTTTTTAATGTATGAATAGTTATTTTAGATGGATGTCTATCATATGCCTACTTCGTTTATTAATAAACGGGAGTCTTTGTGACTAGCAGTTTACATAAATTCCTGACGTTTCGGTACTAAAACCTCAAAGCTCCACGACTGGTAATGAAAATCAAGTCCTAGAAATATTTTTCACGTTTTAATATCGTTCATATCTCATGGTCCTATGGAGGCCCTTGGGATAACTCACATTAAGTTGACCATAGAATAGAAGCTGTTACTTCCTCAAATGACGCTCTCAACTAACACCATACCTTTTTGATCGACTGATCCGTATCAAGTGGTATTGATCAATCATAAGTGGTTACTGTTGGTACGTTAAGTAACGTAGAGTAGACTTTTCTCTAATCATCTAATTCACTAAACAGACGAAAAATATCATTTTTGCAATGTAAGTGGTATTCCCCTGGTTAGATTCTGAAGCTCATATGCATCCTACTGTCTTAAGTATCCATTTCAGTTTCACGATTTTGCGTACCATCCTTGCGCAGGGGCTATGTTAATCTTCTCTGTATCGTTCCAATTTTAGTATATGTACCACCGAAGCGAGTACTGAAACAACTGGGCTCTAAAATAAGTATCCACCGTAGAGAACTAATATTGTGAAGACATGCATGTAGGCGGAGTGTAATCAAAATAAACAAGTGAACGAGGTCTCGTTACTCGAGTAACTTATGGTACGAGAGTCCTGATTTTAAAAAATCCAACCAGAAAGTACTCTCCCAGCCGAAGGATTCACTTTCATTTTTACTTTCTACATAAAGAATGGTTCTAACTTTCCTAACTGAAAGAGTCTTCTGGTTGTACATTTTAGTCTGCCTTATCTTTTCATCCCTTCTCTTCCTACTTTCATTATTTTGTGTGGCGCATATGTATCTGGTGCTATTTTGTACCAATATATATGTGTTTAAATAAATAAATAAATAAATTACGCATGCCCAACCACTGACTGAACTCCGCCTGTAGCTCTTCTAGAGTTACTGCCGGTCCCAAGCCCACACAAAGGAGGAGGGTTGGGCATGGGGTTAGCGACCCCATCCCGTAGAAAAGCTAACTCGCTAAAAAAACGCTAACCAGAAAAAATAATCCAAACCATTTAAACTCTGCCCTGGGAGTTGAAGGAATAATGACGTCTCATGATGAAAGCCGAAATTCTTCGGAAGTCACGAGACCGATGCACCTAACAACCAGAGCAACACTCTTTATAGGTATATGGAACGTCCAGACAATGTGGGAAACAGGAAAGACCAGCCAAATAGCAATGGAAATGAGGAGATACAACTTGGCAGTACTCGGAATCAGCGAAACCCATTGGACACAAACTGGACAACAAAGGCTAGGTACAGTAGAGATGCTGCTGTACTCCGGTCACCAAGAGGAAAATGCCCCACACACTCAGGGAGTTGCTCTAATGCTGTCCAGAGAAGCACGAAATGCACTTGTGGGATGGGAATCTCATGGACCCAGGATAATCAAAGCATCATTCAGAACAAAGAAGCAAGGGATCACAATGAATGTTATCCAATGTTATGCACCCACAAATGATAGCAACGACGATGATAAAGATCAGTTCTATGAAAGGCTGCAATCAATTATAGCAAAGTGCTCACGAAAGGACCTCACCATCCTGATGGGAGATCTAAATGCTAAAGTTGGAGTGGACAACACAGGATATGAAGATGTAATTGGACGACATGGACTAGGAGAGAGAAATGAAAATGGGGAGAGACTTGCAAACCTATGTGCTTTCAACAAATTGGTTATAGGCGGCACAATATTCCCACACAAACGCATACACACAGCTACATGGATCTCACCGGACCACACCACAGAGAACCAGATTGATCACATCTGTATCAACAAAAAATTCCGAAGATCAATGGAAGATGTGAGAACCCGGAGAGGAGCTGACATAGCTTCAGATCACCACCTGGTTGTGGCCAAGATGAGACTGAAGCTAAAGAAAGACTGGACAACTGGACAAACAGCACTACAAAGGTTTAATACAGCCTTCCTTCGAGATACTGACAAACTCCATGAATTCAAGATAACTCTCAACAACAGGTTCCAAGCTCTACAGGATCTACTGAAAGAACAAGAAACTACTTTGGAGGACAACTGGAAAGGGATAAAAGAAGCACTAACTTCAACGTGTCAGGAGGTTCTTGGTCCTAAGAAGCACCATCACAAGGAATGGATCTCTATGGGGACCCTGGACAAACTTCAAGAAAGGAAGAACAAGAAACTAGCAATTAACAACAGCCGAACACGAGCAGAGAAAGTCAAAGCACAAGCAGACTACGCAGAAGCAAACAGAGAAGTGAAGAAAAGCATTAAAGCCGACAAGCAGAAATACATGGGAGAACTAGCAACGGCGGCGGAAAAAGCTGCAAGAGAAGGGAATATGAAACAACTATATGATACAACGAAGAAATTGGCAGGGAGATATAGCAAACCAGAGAGACCAGTAAAAGACAAAGAAGGAAAGACAATCACTGAGATTCAGGAACAGAGGAAAAGATGGGCAGAATACTTCGAGGAACTGCTGAATAGACCAGCCCCATCGAATCCACCGAACATCGAAGCAGCCCACACTGACCTTCCAATAGATGTCACTCCACCAACGATCGAAGAAGTCAAGATGGCCATCAGACAAATCAAAAGTGGGAAGGCGGCAGGACCTGACAATATACCAGCAGAAGCACTGAAGTCAGACATTGAAATAACTGCAAACATGCTTCACCTTCTATTCAAAAAGATTTGGGAAGAGGAACAAGTGCCAACGGACTGGAAAGAAGGATATCTCATCAAGATACCAAAGAAAGGAGATCTGAGCCAATGTGAGAACTACAGAGGCATCAGTTTGTTATCAGTACCAGGAAAAGTTTTCAACAGAGTGCTGCTGAATCGGATGAAAGACGCAGTAGACGCCGAACTTAGGGATCATCAGGCTGGATTCCGTAAGGATCGGTCGTGCACAGACCAGATTGCGACACTACGGATCATCGTTGAACAATCAGTTGAGTGGAACTCATCACTATACGTCAACTTCATCGACTATGAGAAGGCGTTTGACAGCGTGGATAGGAGAACATTGTGGAAACTTCTTCGACACTATGGAGTTCCTGAAAAGATTGTCAACATTATCCAAAACTCATACGATGGATTACAGTGCAAAGTGGTGCATGGAGGACAGCTGACAGATGCATTTCCAGTAATGACCGGAGTCAGACAAGGCTGTCTACTCTCCCCATTCCTCTTCTTTCTAGTGATTGACTGGATTATGAAGAATTCGACATCTGAAGGGAAATACGGAATACAGTGGACAGCTCAGAATCAATTAGATGATTCGGACTTCGCAGATGACCTAGCTCTTCTCTCTCATACATACGACCAAATGCAGATGAAGACAGCAAATGTAGCAGCAGCCTCCGCATCGATAGGCCTCCACATTCACAAAGGAAAAAGCAAGATTCTCAAATGCAACACGGAGAACACCGACCCAATCACACTTGATGGCGAAACTCTGGAAGAGGTGGAAACATTCAAGTACCTGGGGAGCATCGTTGATAAACAAGGAGGATCGGATGCAGATGTAAAGGCAAGGATTGGCAGAGCAAGGGCAGCATTTCTACAATTGCAGAACATATGGAACTCAAAACAACTCTCAACCAATTTCAAGGTCAGAATCTTTAATACGAACGTCAAGACAGTCCTACTGTATGGAGCTGAAACGTGGAGAACTACTACGGCCATCATCAGGAAGGTACAAGTATTTATAAACAGTTGTCTACGTAAAATACTCAACATCCATTGGCCGGATACTATCAGCAACAGCGTTTTATGGGAGAGGACAAACCAGCTCCCAGCTGAAGAGGAAATTAGGAAAAGACGTTGGAAGTGGATCGGACATACATTAAGGAAATCACCAATGTGCATCACGACTCAATCCCTAACTTGGAATCCGGAAGGGAAGCGGAAAAGAGGAAGGCCAAAGAACACACTACGCCGGGAAATAGAAGCCGATATGAAAAGGATGAATAGCAACTGGAAAGAACTGGAAAGGAAGGCTCAGGACAGAGTTGGATGGAGAATGCTGGTGAGCGGCCTATGCTCCTCGACGAGGGGTAACAGGCGTAAGAAGAAGAAGAAGAACCACTGACTGCCCCGACGTGCGACATTTTATGGTGTAGGAGTAGGTTGGTAAAAAGCTAGGGGTGGCCAAACCAAAACGTGGCATAAATCCATGAAGTCGCTGACAAGTGGACTAAGCCATGTTGGGATCCGCGAGATGATAGCAACCGATGGTTGGTGACCATGAATGACATGACTCAAAATCGTTTGCCATGGCGAAGGTGCATTCACTCTTTGTGTCCTCCCAAATTCTAATCTTTTGAATTCTTCATGTCCCTATCTTTTTTCTATTTCCAAATTTGTTTCACTGAATTATACTCCTTGAATAATATCTTCAAACCCTAATCTTTCGGATTACTGCTTACACTCTTACTACCTCCTGATTTTAAAAAATCCAACCAGAAAGTACTCTCCCAGCCGAAGGATTCACTTTCATTTTTATGAAAAATGTAGTGGAAAACTACAGCAAGAATGCTATTGGCTTTTGTCCCGAGTAGTATGATATATCAAGCCACTGAGTTGCACTATATCTGGGAGCCTAACTAGGGAATTGTGATTAACAGATCCCAGTTCTGTACATCCTTTTATACCATGGTGCCATATTATAAAATGGCCACGTCTCCACTCACTTGTAACGTTAAGTAACGGACGGAGTGGAATTCTCTGGGATGACATTCCTACTTGTGCCTAGGCCTCCGCACCCGGTTCCTCATGATTGTCGTCTGTGTACCCGATCACGTCCCCGAATCTCCTCATTATTAACATGATGTTATTAAATGTCACCGATCCTCCGGAGGTAAAAATGATCAAGCAGAGAGTTATCTAACATTCTCAAGTCCGAGAGTTGGATATCACAACCACAAAGTAGGACTGCTCCCACTAATGGGTTATAGACTCAACATTTTACAGCTAAACTAACATAATGACAGCACCAAAGTGGCGAAAGCCGCTCTATCCACTACATATAGATTAATTTCATCTAACAGTATCACGAGCACTCACAGATGCTTAGATAAACAAACTTTCTGACCCGGCACTTCCAAATTGCGCTCGTGAGTCACTTTGCCCCCAAATGCCCTGGTACGGCCGAGAGTGGGGAGAGTCTACTCTCCCTCTCGAAATGCTCTCATATGGCCAGCGAATATATAGCCTCTGCCAGGGAAGTCCTACTCACTGCCTTCTCGTGGCGGGGGTGTTGTTTACGAAAGTGAGAGGACGAAAAGCGAATGTCCGGCGCTTTAACCGGGCCGTTGGAGACGGTGAGTTCACCTAGGGGAGTTGGAAAACCCTGATTCCATACCAATGGTGCATATGAGCTTCAGTATCCTGAGGGAACGAATGGCGTATGAATTAATCGTTGGTCATCGGGTACCATGGGTCTGCATCGTTTTACGATGCTCCACTGCCTTGTGGATCAGACCTTTAGGTCAAAGGCTCGGGGTGTGATCCCCTAAGAAAACCACCTTCTTCGGTTTGGGCACCCGGGCAGTATCACAGCCCACACACAATTGAATGAAATGATGAACTCTGTTGACGATTCTATTCCTGCTCATATTATAAGCAAGACAATTTACATTATTATTATTATTATTATTATTATTATTATTATTATTATTATTATTATTATTGTTATTATTACTTACCATATCGCTAATTCACCCCCTTTTATCCCCAATTTGTGTAACCTTACTCTTCAACTTATGCAGCAGCTCGCTCTTGGTGGAAAATCTGTCCTATCTAAACGATCTCCAGTCACTGTCTGGTTGAAAGTGAATGCTTCCACCGATTATGAATACTGAGGCAGTCTTTCTGAAACCACGTACGCCGTTCAAGCTGGCTTCCTTCAACGTTCGCACACTAATGCAGATCAGACAACAGATAGGGCTGGCTATGTCTTTGGAAGGTCTTAATGTTGACGTTTGTTGTCTATCCGAGACCCGTATTCAAGACTCTAGTGAAGTACTACAAATCCGCTCTCCATCTGTCGCCTCGAAAAGCTTGTTCCACGTGCGCTTATCCGGGGACCCTGTGGCATCTTCGTCTGGTCTTGCTGGCGTTGGCGTCGCACTAAGCGCTAGGGCTGAGGCAGCACTAATCGATTGGATCCCCATTAACAGTCGGTTATGTGCTGTTAGATTAGAAAGTTCCATCAAAGTGAGAAGAAACCGGCGTGAGAAACGGTGTCTTTTCGTCATCTCCGCCTATGCTCCGACAGATTGCAGCCCGGATGCAATCAAGGATGAGTTTTACCATCAGTTAACAGTTCTTCTCCAGAAAGCGCGTTCGACAGATATTGTAGTACTAGCCGGAGACTTGAATGCACAGGTCGGGCGTCTAGGCATAGAAGAGAGTCGTCTAGGTGGCCGATGGGGACTTGTTGGTCGCAGGACAGATAACGGGGACCGTTTGCTGCAACTGTGCACAGACCACAACCTGTTTCTGGCCAGCACCAACTTCCGACACAGTCATCGCCGGTGTGCCACCTGGCGTCCTCCCTTTGCATCCCAAGCCTGGACTCAGATTGATCACATCGCGATCAGCTACCGCTGGCGTGATTGTGTATAAGACTGCCGCTCCTTTTGGAGTACCTATCTGGAGTCTGATCATGCCCTGGTCTGCGCCAATCTCACCTTACTTTTCAGTGGCCGAAGGATTGACCACCACCAACGGATTGATATTAGTAAACTGGCTGCAACTCCTGTTGCAAGTAAGTATCGAGCGGAGCTAGCCTCTAGGCTAGCTACCATCCCACCGAAAAGTATAGATGAGCATTGGTTGCATCTTCACGACGCCATGAAAATGGCGAGTAAAGCCGCTTGCGGCTTCGCGAAACGTCCCGCTTACAAGCACTGGGTTTCTTCTGGCTCCTTACAACTGATGGAAGCCCGTCGGTCTACTCCGGGTGACCGTGAGTTTGACCACAAACGAAGGCTGTTACGTAATGAAATTGGGCAAAGCTTGCGTAAGGACCGAGAAGCCTGGTGGTCGGAGCGTGCTAATGAGATGGAAGCAGCAGCTGCATCTGGTAACTGCCGGAAGCTCTTCCAACTCATCCGAGCCACTGACAGCAAGAAGTCTGGTGTGAGTGAAACAATCTACGAGGATGATGGGATGCCAATCACTAACATCTCCCGACGTCTTGGACGATGGGCGGAATTTTTCGAAGGGCAGTTCAACTGGCCTGCTGCTCCGGCAACATCAACCAGGTTGTCCTGCCCCCATGGCCGGTGACGACTGATCCACCAAACGAGGCGGAAGTCCGCAAGGAACTCCAACTCTTGAAGCGCTACAAATCACCTGGCCCAGATGACTTACCTCCGGCTCTTTTTAAAGATGGTGGCGACTTTCTGACTAAGGAATTGACTGTGTTGTTTGGAAAGGTTTGGGAGCAAGAAAGTGTTCCAACATCATGGAATGAGTCAATAGTCGTCCCTATCTTTAAAAAAGGTTCGCGTTGTTCCTGCAATAACTATCGGGGGATAAGTCTACTTCCGATTGCGTCCAAACTATTGGCTTCTGTCATTCTTCGTAGGTTGTTTAAAACCCGAGAACGATTGACTCGCGAGGAGCAGGCTGGTTTTCGTTCTGGTCGAGGATGCATTGATCACATCTTCACCCTCCGCCAAATGTTAGAACACCGTCATACTTATCGCAGGCCAACAATCGTAGTGTTTCTTGATATCAGGGCGGCCTTCGATTCGTTGGACAGGACTGTTCTCTGGGATTGTCTATTGAAGAAGGGTGTGCCTGAGAAGTTCATTAACATCTTAAAGGCCCTGTACACGAACACCTCAGGCAGAGTGAGGGCATACAACCACCTTTCTCCCTTGTTCCATTCGAGCAGTGGGGTTAGGCAGGGTTGCCCGATCTCACCATTCCTCTTCAACTTTGCCATCGACGACATCCTGGAAACAGCTCTGATGGGTGTAAGTAATGGCGGTGTGGATATGTTGCCTGGAGAACGACTTCTCGACCTTGAGTATGCGGATGATATTGTCTTACTGTGCGATAATGCCCAAGGCATGCAATCCGCACTTAATCAGTTGGCAATCAGTGTCCGCAGGTACGGCATGTGCTTTGCACCCTCCAAGTGCAAAGTACTTCTACAAGACTGGCAGGATTCTAATCCTGTACTCACCCTGGATGGTGAGCAGATCGAAGTAGTTGAGAAGTTCGTGTATCTAGGTAGCTATATAAGTGCTGGTGGTGGCGTGAGTGATGAGATTGATGCACGTATAATGAAAGCCAGATCGGCTTATGCCAATCTGGGCCATCTTTGGCGCCTTCGTGATGTTAGTCTGGCTGTAAAAAGTCGGATTTACAACGCGTCGGTGAGAGCAGTTTTGCTCTATGCTTGTGAAACCTGGCCTCTCCGAGTTGAGGATGTTAGACGTCTCTCTGTGTTCGATCATCTTTGTCTCCGAAGGATTGCTGACATCCAGTGGCAACACCATGTTAGTAATGCAGAGGTTCGACATCGTGTGTTGGGGCGCAGAGACGTTAATTCAATTGGTGTCACCATCTTGAAACACCGACTTCGGTGGCTTGGACATGTTTTACGAATGTCGTCCCAGAGACTTCCACGTCGTGCATTATTTGCCGACCCTGGGACTGGTTGGAAAAAGCGGAGAGGAGGTCAGTGTACGACATGGTGTCGTGGCATGAAAGAAAGCTGCTTCTGTTGGTCCTTCACGACTCCTTGGTTGGGGTCCGAGAGATGGTGCAACACAGTGGCTAGAGACGTTATCAGATATGGCTCAGAATAGAAACCAGTGGCGATCCTGCTGCAACCTTCTTTTACTTTCTACATAAAGAATGGTTCTAACTTTCCTAACTGAAAGAGTCTTCTGGTTGTACATTTTAGTCCGCCTTATCTTTTCATCCCTTCTCTTCCTACTTTCATTATTTTGTGTGGCGCATATGTATCTGGTGCTATTTTGTACCAATATATATGTGTTTAAATAAATAAATAAATAAATTACGCATGCCCAACCACTGACTGCCCCGACGTGCGACATTTTATGGTGTAGGAGTAGGTTGGTAAAAAGCTAGGGGTGGCCAAACCAAAACGTGGCATAAATCCATGAAGTCGCTGACAAGTGGACTAAGCCATGTTGGGATCCGCGAGATGATAGCAACCGATGGTTGGTGACCATGAATGACATGACTCAAAATCGTTTGCCATGGCGAAGGTGCATTCACTCTTTGTGTCCTCCCAAATTCTAATCTTTTGAATTCTTCATGTCCCTATCTTTTTTCTATTTCCAAATTTGTTTCACTGAATTATACTCCTTGAATAATATCTTCAAACCCTAATCTTTCGGATTACTGCTTACACTCTTACTACCTCCTGATTTTAAAAAATCCAACCAGAAAGTACTCTCCCAGCCGAAGGATTCACTTTCATTTTTATGAAAAATGTAGTGGAAAACTACAGCAAGAATGCTATTGGCTTTTGTCCCGAGTAGTATGATATATCAAGCCACTGAGTTGCACTATATCTGGGAGCCTAACTAGGGAATTGTGATTAACAGATCCCAGTTCTGTACATCCTTTTATACCATGGTGCCATATTATAAAATGGCCACGTCTCCACTCACTTGTAACGTTAAGTAACGGACGGAGTGGAATTCTCTGGGATGACATTCCTACTTGTGCCTAGGCCTCCGCACCCGGTTCCTCATGATTGTCGTCTGTGTACCCGATCACGTCCCCGAATCTCCTCATTATTAACATGATGTTATTAAATGTCACCGATCCTCCGGAGGTAAAAATGATCAAGCAGAGAGTTATCTAACATTCTCAAGTCCGAGAGTTGGATATCACAACCACAAAGTAGGACTGCTCCCACTAATGGGTTATAGACTCAACATTTTACAGCTAAACTAACATAATGACAGCACCAAAGTGGCGAAAGCCGCTCTATCCACTACATATAGATTAATTTCATCTAACAGTATCACGAGCACTCACAGATGCTTAGATAAACAAACTTTCTGACCCGGCACTTCCAAATTGCGCTCGTGAGTCACTTTGCCCCCAAATGCCCTGGTACGGCCGAGAGTGGGGAGAGTCTACTCTCCCTCTCGAAATGCTCTCATATGGCCAGCGAATATATAGCCTCTGCCAGGGAAGTCCTACTCACTGCCTTCTCGTGGCGGGGGTGTTGTTTACGAAAGTGAGAGGACGAAAAGCGAATGTCCGGCGCTTTAACCGGGCCGTTGGAGACGGTGAGTTCACCTAGGGGAGTTGGAAAACCCTGATTCCATACCAATGGTGCATATGAGCTTCAGTATCCTGAGGGAACGAATGGCGTATGAATTAATCGTTGGTCATCGGGTACCATGGGTCTGCATCGTTTTACGATGCTCCACTGCCTTGTGGATCAGACCTTTAGGTCAAAGGCTCGGGGTGTGATCCCCTAAGAAAACCACCTTCTTCGGTTTGGGCACCCGGGCAGTATCACAGCCCACACACAATTGAATGAAATGATGAACTCTGTTGACGATTCTATTCCTGCTCATATTATAAGCAAGACAATTTACATTATTATTATTATTATTATTATTATTATTATTATTATTATTATTATTATTATTATTGTTATTATTACTTACCATATCGCTAATTCACCCCCTTTTATCCCCAATTTGTGTAACCTTACTCTTCAACTTATGCAGCAGCTCGCTCTTGGTGGAAAATCTGTCCTATCTAAACGATCTCCAGTCACTGTCTGGTTGAAAGTGAATGCTTCCACCGATTATGAATACTGAGGCAGTCTTTCTGAAACCACGTACGCCGTTCAAGCTGGCTTCCTTCAACGTTCGCACACTAATGCAGATCAGACAACAGATAGGGCTGGCTATGTCTTTGGAAGGTCTTAATGTTGACGTTTGTTGTCTATCCGAGACCCGTATTCAAGACTCTAGTGAAGTACTACAAATCCGCTCTCCATCTGTCGCCTCGAAAAGCTTGTTCCACGTGCGCTTATCCGGGGACCCTGTGGCATCTTCGTCTGGTCTTGCTGGCGTTGGCGTCGCACTAAGCGCTAGGGCTGAGGCAGCACTAATCGATTGGATCCCCATTAACAGTCGGTTATGTGCTGTTAGATTAGAAAGTTCCATCAAAGTGAGAAGAAACCGGCGTGAGAAACGGTGTCTTTTCGTCATCTCCGCCTATGCTCCGACAGATTGCAGCCCGGATGCAATCAAGGATGAGTTTTACCATCAGTTAACAGTTCTTCTCCAGAAAGCGCGTTCGACAGATATTGTAGTACTAGCCGGAGACTTGAATGCACAGGTCGGGCGTCTAGGCATAGAAGAGAGTCGTCTAGGTGGCCGATGGGGACTTGTTGGTCGCAGGACAGATAACGGGGACCGTTTGCTGCAACTGTGCACAGACCACAACCTGTTTCTGGCCAGCACCAACTTCCGACACAGTCATCGCCGGTGTGCCACCTGGCGTCCTCCCTTTGCATCCCAAGCCTGGACTCAGATTGATCACATCGCGATCAGCTACCGCTGGCGTGATTGTGTATAAGACTGCCGCTCCTTTTGGAGTACCTATCTGGAGTCTGATCATGCCCTGGTCTGCGCCAATCTCACCTTACTTTTCAGTGGCCGAAGGATTGACCACCACCAACGGATTGATATTAGTAAACTGGCTGCAACTCCTGTTGCAAGTAAGTATCGAGCGGAGCTAGCCTCTAGGCTAGCTACCATCCCACCGAAAAGTATAGATGAGCATTGGTTGCATCTTCACGACGCCATGAAAATGGCGAGTAAAGCCGCTTGCGGCTTCGCGAAACGTCCCGCTTACAAGCACTGGGTTTCTTCTGGCTCCTTACAACTGATGGAAGCCCGTCGGTCTACTCCGGGTGACCGTGAGTTTGACCACAAACGAAGGCTGTTACGTAATGAAATTGGGCAAAGCTTGCGTAAGGACCGAGAAGCCTGGTGGTCGGAGCGTGCTAATGAGATGGAAGCAGCAGCTGCATCTGGTAACTGCCGGAAGCTCTTCCAACTCATCCGAGCCACTGACAGCAAGAAGTCTGGTGTGAGTGAAACAATCTACGAGGATGATGGGATGCCAATCACTAACATCTCCCGACGTCTTGGACGATGGGCGGAATTTTTCGAAGGGCAGTTCAACTGGCCTGCTGCTCCGGCAACATCAACCAGGTTGTCCTGCCCCCATGGCCGGTGACGACTGATCCACCAAACGAGGCGGAAGTCCGCAAGGAACTCCAACTCTTGAAGCGCTACAAATCACCTGGCCCAGATGACTTACCTCCGGCTCTTTTTAAAGATGGTGGCGACTTTCTGACTAAGGAATTGACTGTGTTGTTTGGAAAGGTTTGGGAGCAAGAAAGTGTTCCAACATCATGGAATGAGTCAATAGTCGTCCCTATCTTTAAAAAAGGTTCGCGTTGTTCCTGCAATAACTATCGGGGGATAAGTCTACTTCCGATTGCGTCCAAACTATTGGCTTCTGTCATTCTTCGTAGGTTGTTTAAAACCCGAGAACGATTGACTCGCGAGGAGCAGGCTGGTTTTCGTTCTGGTCGAGGATGCATTGATCACATCTTCACCCTCCGCCAAATGTTAGAACACCGTCATACTTATCGCAGGCCAACAATCGTAGTGTTTCTTGATATCAGGGCGGCCTTCGATTCGTTGGACAGGACTGTTCTCTGGGATTGTCTATTGAAGAAGGGTGTGCCTGAGAAGTTCATTAACATCTTAAAGGCCCTGTACACGAACACCTCAGGCAGAGTGAGGGCATACAACCACCTTTCTCCCTTGTTCCATTCGAGCAGTGGGGTTAGGCAGGGTTGCCCGATCTCACCATTCCTCTTCAACTTTGCCATCGACGACATCCTGGAAACAGCTCTGATGGGTGTAAGTAATGGCGGTGTGGATATGTTGCCTGGAGAACGACTTCTCGACCTTGAGTATGCGGATGATATTGTCTTACTGTGCGATAATGCCCAAGGCATGCAATCCGCACTTAATCAGTTGGCAATCAGTGTCCGCAGGTACGGCATGTGCTTTGCACCCTCCAAGTGCAAAGTACTTCTACAAGACTGGCAGGATTCTAATCCTGTACTCACCCTGGATGGTGAGCAGATCGAAGTAGTTGAGAAGTTCGTGTATCTAGGTAGCTATATAAGTGCTGGTGGTGGCGTGAGTGATGAGATTGATGCACGTATAATGAAAGCCAGATCGGCTTATGCCAATCTGGGCCATCTTTGGCGCCTTCGTGATGTTAGTCTGGCTGTAAAAAGTCGGATTTACAACGCGTCGGTGAGAGCAGTTTTGCTCTATGCTTGTGAAACCTGGCCTCTCCGAGTTGAGGATGTTAGACGTCTCTCTGTGTTCGATCATCTTTGTCTCCGAAGGATTGCTGACATCCAGTGGCAACACCATGTTAGTAATGCAGAGGTTCGACATCGTGTGTTGGGGCGCAGAGACGTTAATTCAATTGGTGTCACCATCTTGAAACACCGACTTCGGTGGCTTGGACATGTTTTACGAATGTCGTCCCAGAGACTTCCACGTCGTGCATTATTTGCCGACCCTGGGACTGGTTGGAAAAAGCGGAGAGGAGGTCAGTGTACGACATGGTGTCGTGGCATGAAAGAAAGCTGCTTCTGTTGGTCCTTCACGACTCCTTGGTTGGGGTCCGAGAGATGGTGCAACACAGTGGCTAGAGACGTTATCAGATATGGCTCAGAATAGAAACCAGTGGCGATCCTGCTGCAACCTTCTTTTACTTTCTACATAAAGAATGGTTCTAACTTTCCTAACTGAAAGAGTCTTCTGGTTGTACATTTTAGTCCGCCTTATCTTTTCATCCCTTCTCTTCCTACTTTCATTATTTTGTGTGGCGCATATGTATCTGGTGCTATTTTGTACCAATATATATGTGTTTAAATAAATAAATAAATAAATTACGCATGCCCAACCACTGACTGCCCCGACGTGCGACATTTTATGGTGTAGGAGTAGGTTGGTAAAAAGCTAGGGGTGGCCAAACCAAAACGTGGCATAAATCCATGAAGTCGCTGACAAGTGGACTAAGCCATGTTGGGATCCGCGAGATGATAGCAACCGATGGTTGGTGACCATGAATGACATGACTCAAAATCGTTTGCCATGGCGAAGGTGCATTCACTCTTTGTGTCCTCCCAAATTCTAATCTTTTGAATTCTTCATGTCCCTATCTTTTTTCTATTTCCAAATTTGTTTCACTGAATTATACTCCTTGAATAATATCTTCAAACCCTAATCTTTCGGATTACTGCTTACACTCTTACTACCTCCTGATTTTAAAAAATCCAACCAGAAAGTACTCTCCCAGCCGAAGGATTCACTTTCATTTTTATGAAAAATGTAGTGGAAAACTACAGCAAGAATGCTATTGGCTTTTGTCCCGAGTAGTATGATATATCAAGCCACTGAGTTGCACTATATCTGGGAGCCTAACTAGGGAATTGTGATTAACAGATCCCAGTTCTGTACATCCTTTTATACCATGGTGCCATATTATAAAATGGCCACGTCTCCACTCACTTGTAACGTTAAGTAACGGACGGAGTGGAATTCTCTGGGATGACATTCCTACTTGTGCCTAGGCCTCCGCACCCGGTTCCTCATGATTGTCGTCTGTGTACCCGATCACGTCCCCGAATCTCCTCATTATTAACATGATGTTATTAAATGTCACCGATCCTCCGGAGGTAAAAATGATCAAGCAGAGAGTTATCTAACATTCTCAAGTCCGAGAGTTGGATATCACAACCACAAAGTAGGACTGCTCCCACTAATGGGTTATAGACTCAACATTTTACAGCTAAACTAACATAATGACAGCACCAAAGTGGCGAAAGCCGCTCTATCCACTACATATAGATTAATTTCATCTAACAGTATCACGAGCACTCACAGATGCTTAGATAAACAAACTTTCTGACACGTATTACGCATGCCCAACCACTGACTGCCCCGACGTGCGACATTTTATGGTGTAGGAGTAGGTTGGTAAAAAGCTAGGGGTGGCCAAACCAAAACGTGGCATAAATCCATGAAGTCGCTGACAAGTGGACTAAGCCATGTTGGGATCCGCGAGATGATAGCAACCGATGGTTGGTGACCATGAATGACATGACTCAAAATCGTTTGCCATGGCGAAGGTGCATTCACTCTTTGTGTCCTCCCAAATTCTAATCTTTTGAATTCTTCATGTCCCTATCTTTTTTCTATTTCCAAATTTGTTTCACTGAATTATACTCCTTGAATAATATCTTCAAACCCTAATCTTTCGGATTACTGCTTACACTCTTACTACCTCCTGATTTTAAAAAATCCAACCAGAATGTACTCTCCCAGCCGAAGGATTCACTTTCATTTTTACGAAAAATGTAGTGGAAAACTACAGCAAGAATGCTATTGGCTTCTGTCCCGAGTAGTATGATATATCAAGCCACTGAGTTGCACTATATCTGGGAGCCTAACTAGGGAATTGTGATTAACAGATCCCAGTTCTGTACATCCTTTTATACCATGGTGCCATATTATAAAATGGCCACGTCTCCACTCACTTGTAACGTTAAGTGAGTTATACTCCTTGAATAATATCTTCAAACCCTAATCTTTCGGATTACTGCTTACACTCTTACTACCTCTACTACAATGAGATTTGAATCGACATTTTTATCTCTGTGCTAATGTGGTATGGCAACTCAAACTGATGGACGTACGTACGAAGTTCTACGTTGTGACTGACTAAACGTCTCACCACCGTAAGTGAGGTCAGGCGTGGGTTCCCGTTAGTTGGATTTAAAAATTACATGCCTATGGACACCAATTCTCAATTATTTGCGTTTCGAGTATCATCACACATCAATACTATGTCATCCACATACTCCAGGTCACTTTAGTATTAAACTGCTGTCGTGTTGATTTTCTGTAAAACACTTGTAAAATATAAAATTAGTAATACCGCTATTTAGTCTGTGTAATAATTAGTAAATATTGTTAGGATACAATCCACCCAGTTATTTTTCAGATAGTACACTTAGAATGATCTAATCTGCTGATGTCATTCCAGTAAGCGACATGCGCAAACCAGAAGTCAAGTAATATTGTCACATTAAGATCGAAAAGGTAGGCAAACGTCCTACGGCGGTTATGATATCAAAGAAATTCGGTATACCAGTGGCTTGTAACTTTCTCGTCGGTTACGTTATTTATCTCATTTTATCAATAAGGTAATAGCCGCCTTAATGTAGTACTTTGGTTCTTTTAGGAGAGTAAAGATGCAAGATGGTGTTTGTGAGCGTTTTGTTCGACGCTACTTATTATCGAAGAATTTCAAAGATACACTGAATGCATTCGAAATTGAGCATTCGAAAGAAAAAAGTAGAGGAAAAGTAATTCGCTTTGGTTAATAATGGTGTATCTAGTTTCAGCCATTAGACATTATCGATCAACTTCAAGAAGCGATCTACGATTCTAATTTAACTCAGTTGATCAATCAGTGGAATTTCTTAGAAAATACACTATTTCACCGGTTGTCAGGTGATAAACAACTTGCTGCCAATGAGCTCAAAGTGCATGTTTTTCGTACATACTTAGTGCAGGCTAAAATAAAAAAACGTCAAGCAAAAATGACTGAGTTTTTCGAATCACTTTCTTCGCAGTTTTCCTTTGGAAAAGAGGAATGGCAAAGTTGGTGTGGTAATGTTTTATTATTAAGTTGATTAATCTGCACACAGCTTTGCCTTACGCAGCGGATCCAAAAATGCATCCAGAGTTTTTTATGTATTTTACAAAGTCGTGGATGGACGTGTTGATTCTATCACTAACAAACTTCCTCTGTTTGATAAATTATTCTGAAAGTAACCAAAGCAGAGTATTTTTTGAGATGGAGTTTCCGAACCGGAAGAATAAAGTAAGTTCGGCCTGTCGTTGTTACCTCTGTACATAGTTTGTAGTCGAGAACTATGAGTAAAAGGCTATATACGCAACAAGTCTAATAGTTCGAGTAATTTGTTCCCACTTCTAGTAATACAATCAGATAAGATACTTACTACTTTTTAAGCTAACTTTTAGTACTATAAGCATTTTTAATTATCATAACTTCCTGATACGCTGCTCAGTTACTAGAACTGAAATATAAGTATCTGTCCATCTGTAAGATTAGTAGTGAGACGAATAGAGAAACAAACACTAGGCTCATACACCTTTAGCATTCAGTTCAATGTTGCAATCCTTTAAACCGTTATATATATATATATATATATATATATATATATATATATAGAGAGAGAGAGAGAGAGAGAGAATGTGATGGTGAAAAAAGTATCATGTGTTATGTATTATGTTAGTTTATCAAAACCTGCTAAGAATCCCATTTTCTTTTGGAAAAAATATTGTATTTTATTTCCATAGTCAAGCACAAACGAAAAGACACCGACGTCAGGAAATCAATTGCCATTTGGGGAGCTCCTTGATAACTTTAATGAACTGGGAACTATCCGAACAAATTCAAAACTTCCGTGATCATTTCAAATGTCCAATAGTGTGAAACAAGTGTCGTTTGTGCTAGTAACCCATATGTATCTAGCGTAATTCTACATATGACTGACTACTGAGCATTTTCAACTACATTTCTGAACAATCATCAACGTTTTGTATTTGACAGAAAAATTTTATCTGTATAGTAGCTAAATACCTTTCTTATAATTGATTGTGCTAGTAAATATAAAAGTTATCAGTTGTCTCGACGGGGGGAGTAATTTAATTTCCATAATCTACTTTTCTCTAATTTTCCCGCCTATGAAATCCTATTGTCCGCCAAACCTATTCATTTTCCATGCTCTTCGATTTTGTTGCAGTTAAAGATGTTTTGCCTTGCTAATTCGTTCCTCTCTTATGTAAGTTCTGTACCCCTAAATGTGTGCCTAATACTTGACTTGACTGGGGACAAAAGAAGAAGAAAAAAGTTGTATTTAGTAATCAAGGAAATTGAAACTCGAAATATTTCGCTGTAGTGTGAAGACGTATCCGTGATGAATGTAAACTCTGTGGTTAAAATGATACTATATTAAGGAGTCCTTTAGATGTGTACTTATATACCACATTATAATTACAGATATCATTCTGTTCGACAGTATATTCCAAATGTATGCTTTTAGGTTAAGAATATTTAATTGGTTAAATTGTGAAATCGAACACAACTAATATACTTTAACTTAGGTTTTTGAGTGAGTGAGATGTAGTTAGCGCTACCAACTACTTTTTTTTAGTAATCACTATGTTCCACTATTTTATATTGGTTGTTACATCAGATTTAGGGTCTCAAAAACACTGATTAAAACATTTTATTATTTTAAAATATACATACAAGAAATGTGCAGCCATTAAATTACACAAGTTAAGTCAACTAATTTGTCCCTCTACCATTGAATAACGATCAATATCAGACAATGGCTGCTTTACTCGTCCAGGTGTTATTGGTTTCAGTTGATCCAAAACGAATTGGTTGGCTGTACTATTTCTACTGCTTCGTTCCCATAGAATTGGTATTGTAGGATCCCTTGAAGGATGTAAAGGGGCAGTACCTGAACTTTCAGTCATTGTACGTATTCGGCGTTTGTGTATACGATTGAAAGTATAACTAGGGTTTGATTCATTTTCCTGAGCACTTCCGTCTTTAATTGGTGTTTCATCTGTAATACGTATATTGCATTCCATAGACTTCAAAAAAGTACTCAGAATACCTAGATCGATACTGTAATATCTTGGTCTTAATAAAACACAAGCACTATGAGGCCGTACCATTGCTGTAAATGGTTCGTCTTTATTGCCATATAATTCTCCTAAGATACTAGTCATCTCATACCTGTTCCATACATGTAGTCCCTCATTATGTGATGTAGCAATGGGAGTATTTGTGTAAGTAGTAAACTGAGGTTTGTCTTCAGTCTGGAACACACATGAACCACGGAAACTACGTTCGCACTCGATTTCTGATTTATTATTCCCAGAATTGAATATCCGATTTGCTGACCCTATTCGACTAAGAGGTGCTAAAATAAAATAGAAAGATGACATATTAGTCGAAAAAGAGCAAGTTGTGCGACTGTCATGTAAATTAACTAGCAGTCAAATGAGAAGTCACTTACTTAATGGAGTTGATTCACTAGGTTCATATAGACTCTTTGGTGTTCCGGTTGCAGAGGCCATAATTGATTGATATGGTTCAATCAATTCATTCCAAATACTACCCGTAGAAATCGGACTTAACACTCTAAGCTTATTTCCAGCGAATTCTGATGTATCTTCAGAAGTTAGTGAATGGTTTATGTCCATATTGGCCGTTATATCTACGGGACCTGAGTCGCTTTTGAATTTCCGATACCTAAGACCCGTCGGCAAAAAGCAATCTTCATCTCTAGTCGGTTGGTCATAACCTGTGAAACCAAAAGGAGGTTTTCTTGACGATATTCGAATTCCCTTTTCTGAAAGAATAGGTCGGGGCTGTTTCACATTTCCTTTTTCTGTAGTTGTGAAAACACCAGCAGTTTTATCATTGTTGAGGGGACAATTTTCATCCTGTTGAACAGTACTTGCTGCATTTATGTACTCACGAATATGAGAATAAGCCATGGACATAAGGGTAAGATTAGTTGCAACTTTAACTGCAAATAGTCTAAAAAATAAAGTATCTATTTAAAATCACTGAAAATTAACACATATTAAGTTGACTTAACATTTACACAGACCTCCACACTTCAAACAAAATGGATCCCATAGTTACGCTTTCTTTTGTTCAAAGAAATGCTTAACAGTGTTAGGAGTGTCCAAATGCAGTGAAACTGACTTCAATACCGAAAGCTTGAGTGCTGTTAGAGGTGTGAGAGCGGTTATCGCTTACTGGTTGCCCACACCGTGGAAGGATTCTTTTAGAAGTACCTGAGAGCGTGACCACAGTGCCCAGGGGACAACTGCTTGAGAACGGTCACACGACCTTTTCGTGTTAGCTCTGTACTTGTCGAGACCTTACCACCGGAGACGGAAACCCACGAGATAAGGCGACGTACGCATCTTTAGGGTCGACCTTTTAAGACCCACCCTTTCGTTGAAGGAAGGCAGCATTGGTGGTTTTCTGAAAGAAACACCTTACTGCCGTCACACCTCTGTACAGTCAGCAGTATGAGAAAACAAAAACATAGAATTTGTGCTAAATTTATGTTGATAAATTAAAGTATTTCTTATTTATCATTAGCATTTGTTTTATTGCGTAACCATGTCTTTCTATACCTTTGGTCTTGACTTCTGTTAATGTTCCAGAATGTTCTCTTGAGTAGGAAACACATTTGCAATATTTTATTAATTCGCATTTTCGCTGTAATATGCTGATATGTGTCCATAATAACTTTCAATTAAATTCATTGATGTATCTTCATCTCATTTTGCAGTTTTGATTTTGAGACATTATAGGTTGTAAACAATCGACGAGAACCTAATTCAATAGAATGAATTCGTGTTATTCTATTAAAATCTTTGTCCTTGCTCTCAAGTTAATAAAGGGGACCATATATTGTAGACATTACGGAATAATACAAAAATGTGAATGGCTAATCAGAAAAGAAATATCATAAGGAAAATGGCATCAACAGCTTCTTTTTTCTCCAGCATTTGCAAAAACGCCTATTCTTGAAAATTTTAAAGCAATAACTTACGCAGACACAACAAACGGTAAAGTAAGGCAAAGAGTGCTGGGACTTCTTATTGTTTGAAAGAGCATAGCATTAATTAAACAACTAAGAGGAATGGGAGTAAGA
Source organism: Schistosoma rodhaini (assembly GCA_944470415.2). NCBI lineage: Eukaryota > Metazoa > Platyhelminthes > Trematoda > Strigeidida > Schistosomatidae > Schistosoma > Schistosoma rodhaini. The sequence continues at coordinate 15,733,528 of OX104039.1, read as the reverse complement.
CCCATACGACGTGAAAGAAGGTCAGAGTAGTCTGATGTATTCTGAAAAATAAATGATAATATACTAAAAAAAATCAAAGCATCGTCTCAGTAATAAAATAAAGAACAATATATAGCTATGAATAATTCAAGAATGTTGCGAATAAAGTCCAGGAATATATATGCGCTTAAACCATAGAATTCCCGTCATTTACGTTTTCCACTTCACCCTCCATGTGAATTAGAAACTAAGCTGGAGGTTAGAATTTTCCTGTTGCAGATATTTAGGGCTAAACTGATCAATTCATTTTGCTAGATGAACGGACACTACGACATCGAATACATCCATAAGCTGATTATATTTTGGATCAGTCACAGAAATAGTAAGACTTAACGCCAATGTTCAAAAGTTATCACAGCACAGACCAATACCTAACTCGAGATTTGTAGGAAAACGGGTGAGTGCAGTTGTATCACTGTAATCAAAGTCGCATCATGTCACTTAGTGCGTTCTATTCCCTAATTCAGATGATTTTGTTACCCTCAACCAGGATATCTCTAACTACCGTCATTGCTCAAACCAGAGTACAATGACTTTGTAAATTGTTGCCATGTTTTGTGAGACACCCAGCTTTATCTTTCTTCAGTCAATAATTCACATCAAGGTAGACGGTGGTTAGACATGCGCAATACACAATACAATCACAGTCGATAAAAAATTGTAGCATCATGAATTAATTTGGCCTTTTTATTTAGTACGGATAACTCGATTTATAACCTTGTTGACTGAGTAGTTATCATTTAACTGGTGTGGATTTCATTATGAATATTGAGGCTGACAAATTCGTGAGTAAACTAGACAGGTTAGTTTGAATTTTTGTTTATTAAGTGGTTTGATAACACATGGTATACAAATGGTCATGAACAATCTTCCAAATCGTTACCCACTGAAATAGTGGATTTCCAATGGAGAAAAATTAATGGAAGTCACAGTTTTAAAAACCGTAACGTAGATACGACATGTGAGCATTAGATGGCTATAACAAGAATGTCTTTGATATTCATTCAGTTTAGTCTTATGGGTCTATCATTGCCAAATAAACTTGGTGAGCATGATTACGAAAAAAAACACTTTTACAGTATTTTCAAACAGCTCAAAATATCCAGACATGTTATCAGTACCGAAACAATCTAAAGAAATTACAAGCAAACATGAACAGTGGCTAGCAGTGGAATTTAAGACGCCCATTTCTTCCTATTTGAGACTCGTCAGCTGGATGTACCTGCATCTCAGAGTTGGTGTTCACTCTGGGACTCGAGCCCAGTAACGTTCGGTTCAAACGCCATCGCGTTATCCACTGAGTCCTGATAGCCACTCGCTTGCGCAATGGTCAATAAGAGACTGATTAATTGCAGTCCTACACGTCAATCGGAAGATTCAACCAAACAATAGCAAGTGAATTTAAACTTCACCCCATTGCACAAGCAAGTGGCTAAGTGAATAACGCGAGGGCGTTTGAGGCGAACGGTACTGGGTTCGAGTCCCAGAGTGAACATCAACTCTGAGGTGCAGGTACATTCAGCTAACGAGTCTCAAATAGGACGAAACGCGCATCCTGGATTCCACTGCTAGCCACTATCTATCTTTGCATATAATGCTTGTGAATTAAGGCTATATCAAGGCAATACGCACAGTATGCATATATGCCAGTAAGAGACTGATCAGTTGCAGTCCTAAAATTCAATGGGAAGATTCAACCAAACAATAGCAAGTGAATTTAATCTAAAGAAATGTTTGAGTTTCATAAAAAGAAAATCGTTACTAACCTTTCCCTGATGGCATAATAATAGGTCGTAAGCAATGCTCACAGTATACTCCTCATAGACCTATCATAAAAACGACAATAACATTAACAATTAACAACTGATGACTAATAGATTTGTTCCAAGAAAAACTTAGTATAATTCCACTTGATATGATGACGAATTTCATAAGAGTGAAATCGAAAGTCTAGAAATGTATGGGTGGGGTTTGTTTCCTAAGGAAAGCTGATGAAAACACACAACATTTGACTTCTAATTTGACTCAGCTAAGATAGACGGTTTTCCAACATTATGTGCCAATTAAAGCAGAGATGGATGGTGACTAGCAACGGAATTCTGGACGCGCATTTCGTCCTATTTGGGACTCATCAGCCCAATGTACCTGAATCACATAGTTGGTGTTCGCTCTAGAACTGGAAGCCAGTATCGTATAGAATGCATATATTTCAAAGGAAACTGATGAATTGCAGTCCTGAACATCAATGGGAAGATCTTTTTATTGAAAATAAAATTAATCGTAACAATCACGAAAATTGTTTTGAACGTTTATTTGTAGATAACACAATCATATCACATTTGTTTGCACTTTTTGGAATAATGATTCAGCTAATTCTAACAGTTTGGTCTAAAATATATTTGATGGTATTATCATGAGATAAAATAGACATTATTCAACACCTGACAGAATGTGAAATCCTTGACCTTGATTGTAGTTACATATTTTAAGATAACTATGGTTAAACAACGACAGCTTCGTGTAAGGGTGGCTCGTTAGCGAATTCAGGAGGCCCAGAAAGAGTCGAAGACATTTCATCCAATCACTGCTAGAGGAACATTCTAGAATATCGACGTGTAGCTTCTCTATTGGGTGAATAAGAAGGATTCCTTATGTGCCTGTTGGCTGTCCGAAACGACGATTTACTTTCAGCCAAAAACTACAAATACATGAGGTTTTTTGTACTATATTTGACACTGTGACATTCCTACTTACTAGACTTCTGTCTTTTCTCGTGACGTTCAGTTAGTGTAGTAGTACGCGGCACAGCAAGAATTTAAAGCTCTAGATATAACACTTCGTATGATGTGTAAACAGATACGAATACAAACCTGTGAAAGTACTGTGAGTAATTTAATTATACGTTCATAATTTTTTCAACTTAAATGTACCTCATCTGCTGCGAGGTGAACCATTGTCCGGTTTAAAGCTTAATTGAGGATTTTATAACCACACCTTTGAGGGCTTCAGTAGACAAACTGGATTTAACGTACAGGGTGACTAGAGTTGAAGAAAAATCCGAGTTACTAAAGAATCGAATTTAGGAGATACGGTTTGTTTTCCTACCGACTCAATTAAGAGCACCAACTGCTAAACTAGTTTTGATTTCAATTCAAATAACAGGTATTATTCTAAACTACTGTGAGAATATGGTCGGTATCTAACTAACTGCACTTTATCATATGAACAGCTGAAGTCATTTCTTTACGAATCGAATGAAGTTGAGTTATAATAGGATAGGCAAATGTACTGGTTACACATTTTAAATGAGCCAGCCTTATTAGTATATATAAAGGAAAATATGCAGAAATGTCACTTTTTTGTTTCCGAAGACGTAAATGTAATCACCATACCGATTGGAAAAGAAATCAAAGTTATCTTACGTTAAGTATAATTAAGCTCATTTTATTAATTAACTAGCATATTGCATCTGAAAATTCAACTACTTTCGTTATTTATTTAAAAGAATGAAACTCACATTTGAAGGGATCACATTAAATTTGGTAATGAATGAATGCTTTATCCAATCCACAGCAACTTCTGCCAGAAGAATATAGGTTACATCAATGAGAATGGTTTGAAGATCATCTATTTTTTTAAAAAAAAGTGTATCAACAAAAACAATTCATCCATTGCAACTTGAGAATATCAATAATAATAATATGAGGTTTATAATGTGTGCCTGGAATGCAAATGATCCCATCAGTAGAATAAGATCTAATTGTATCTGAGACAGAGAAAAAACAAATTTCAGGTCGACATTAACGAATATTTCATCGATATTTTAATTAGATTACGTGAAGTACAACTAGTGAGTGAAACAGTAATCTAAGCTAAATTCAGCAAGAACCTTGACTAAATTAGAAAAACAAAGAATTCTGAGTATACCCATCAACCTTTTTGTAAAAACAATTGGTGAGAATCAGTGTTTATTGAATTAACCTGTGTCGTGTGTGAGGAAGTTACACACCGGAGACAATGGAAGATGGTTGACCAATATCTTGAATTGGTTGAAGTTGGACATTAACATCGTTGGACGCCAACTTAGTGGTCAAGAGGTAAAGATTTAGCGCGCGAGACCGATGAACCTGGGTTCGGTCTGTGCATGCGGGGTCGTGGATGCACATTTCTGGAGAGAAGGGGAGTCTAGGTCTTCAATTATGGTCTAACACTGATTGCTTCATGATTTTGATGAGGCATAAGCAATTACAGAAATCATAGACAAATATAGGATCAATAATCAAGTTGGAAGGGGAGACAATCAAAGTAAATATACCCACAACGACAGGCTAAAGGTCAACAGTAGCCTATCAAGATCGACAGGACAAACCGTCAGCTATTCGTGGAGCAATTAGAATATCTTACTTCTACCTGAATTGTGTGCTGATGATGTTGTTGAGAAAAACAATGAACGCTCCAGTTACACAATTTAGCTCAGAAAACGAAACTCCACCAATTAAGGGTTTATTTTGTGTCAGACAACCAGGATACACGAGACCATAAGTCCTACTGTATCAGTAGGCCCCATGATTACAATAATATTGATAATTAAGGTTTACCTAACTTGATCTTTCTTGATTGAATAATATAGAGTACATTTCAATAGCTTACTTACCTACGCCTGTTACCACTTGTGGGGGAGCATGGGCCGCACACCAATATTCTCCATCCAACCCTGTCCTGGGCAATCCTTTCCAGTTGTTATCCATCTTTTTCATATCTCCTTTTGTTTCCCGGCGTAATGTGCTTTTTGGCCTTCCTCTTTTCCGCTTCCCTTCAGGATTCCAATTTAAGGCTTGCCTCTTCATTCCCGTAATGTATATTCCATCCACCTTCAACGTTTTTTCCTAATTTCCTCTTGAGCTGGAAGCTGGTTCGTCGTTTCCGAAATAAGGCTGTTGCTGATAGTATCCGGCCAGTGAATGTTGAGTAAACAACTACTTATAAATACTTGCACCTTCTCGACGATGGTTGTAGTAGTTCTCCACGTTTTAGCTCTGTTCAGTAGGACTGTCTTGACGTTTGTATTGAAGATTCTCACTTTGAAATTAGTTGACAGTTGTTTTGAATTCCATATGTTCTTCACTTGTAGAAATGCGGTCCTTGCTTTGCCAATCCTCGCCTTTACGTCTGCATCCGATCCTCCTTATTGATCAATGATGCTTCCCAGGTACGTGAATAATTCCACATCTTCCATGGTTTCGCCATCAAGTGTGATTGGATTGGTGTCATCCGTGATGTATTTGAGGTTCTTGCTTTTTCCCTTGTGTATGTTAAGGCCTACTGACGCACAGGTTGCTGCTACATTAGTTGTCTTCGTCTGTATTTGTTCGTGTGTATGGGATAGGAGGCCTAGGTCATCTGCGAATTCCAAATTGTCTAATTGATTCTGAGCTGTCCATTGTATTCCGTGCTTTCCTTCAGATGTCCAGATTTTCATAGTCTTGCTAATAAAATGACAACGTTTCAATAGACAACTCGACACTTGTGAGCTGAGTGTCTATTTTATTGAATTATATCTCTATTCAATCAACTGTTCTGTGCATTAAACGTGATATTTTTATGATTTAAACACATAAATATTGGTACAAGAAGGCATCAGATATATATGCGCAGCACAAATCTCATTTGATTTGTGTCAGGGCTATGATACTGGTCAGGTGCCCAAACTGAAACAGGTGGTTTTCTTAAGGGGCCACACCCCAATCCTTTGACCTAAAGGTCTGATCCACAAGGCAGTGGAGCATCGTAAAACGATGCAGACCCATGGTACCCGATGACCAACGATTAATTCATACGCCATTCGTTCCCTCAGGATACTGAAGCTCATATGCACCATTGGTATGGAATCATGGTTTTCCAACTCCCCTAGGTGAACTCACCGTCTCCAACGGCCCGGTTAAAGCGCCGGACATTCGCTTTTTGCCCTCTCAATTTCGTAAACAACACCCTCACCACGAGAAGGCAGTGAGTAGGACTTCCCTGGCAAAGGCTACATACGCGCGACCATATGAGAGCACCTCGAGAAGGAGAGCGGGCCCTCCCCGCTCTCGGCCGCACCAGGGCATTTGGAGGCCATTAAACGTGTACAAGTATGTGAAATAGATACACTTCAATTCGAAACCATACCTTAGAAAATAATTTTTTTACTAAAAGACCATTCAACACAATGATAATTAACTCATTAAAAATATTTATACAAAACAAAATGTCAAATGGTAAAAACGCAAAGAAACATTTATTTGCTTAAAATAGTTACATATTACATTTATCATCAAATTAAATGAGTTAATCGAATGCATTAAACCAACCGAAAAATAATTAATTTTTATTCACTATATACGCATTAACAACAGAATGTTGTTTCAATTGTCTGTTTATTTGAATCAATAAATTAAAAACATCATCATAAGCACATATAATTAATCATTTTAATAAACACCCTTGAAATACAATCGATTATTTAAGAAAAAAATAAATACTCTCAACATCATAGTTGAATTCATGAGTCAATTGAATCTAGACAACCATGAAAAACCTGAAAGCACTTGAAGGCCGTTTCGTCCCATTGTGAGACACCTCAACAGTGCGCATTCACCATCCCGCATGGCGAGATTCGAACCCAGGACCAATCAGTCTCGCGGGCGAGAGCTTAACCACTAGACCACCGAGCCGGCATCCAACGGTGTTAATGTCTAACTTCAACCGATCTCCGATATTGAGAAACCATCCACCATTGTCTTCAGTGAGGTACTATCTCACAACAGACCCGGTTGAACTCCACTAGTCACTGCTTCTCATCAGAACTCCAAGAAATACCTCTTGAAGCCAGTCACTAGTGAGCATGTGATTATTATCAGAAGTTGTTTTGTGGTTTCCATGGTGCTCTAGCTTCAATTGACTCGTGAATTCAACTATAAAATTACTAAAATTTCACAAAACCTCTTCCGATAACTCTCAACATTAAACAATAGAAATTAATTAATCAGACTATGTAATTCATACAACGACATAATAATAACTGTAAAAATAAAAATAATAATTAACGATAAAGCGAACTAATTTTATAACTAACATTAGCATTTTATGCTTTCTGTTTATCTCAGATAAGGTCACATCAGTACGTATTCACTAAACTCTGGCTTGAGACATTTTAGTAGGTGTAGACTAATAGGTTGGGGTCCGTGTCAGTCAGCAGTAGGTCTATGATGAAATTGAACAAAAACGGAGATAATGGACACCCGTACCGGACACCATTTCAGGTTATAAAATAATATGACAGTTCGCCATAAGCTCCCACTCGACTGGTAGTGTTCGAGTAAAGTCTTCACAAGGTTTACGTTCTTCTGAGGTACACTTTTCAATGTCAGACATTGCCACAGAACTTCTCGGTCTACAGAGTCAAATGCTACTCTCCAGTCAAGAAAAACTATCATTGTCGGACGTCGATAAGCATGCCTGTGTTCTAAAACCTGACGAATAGTGAATATTTGATCGATACAGCCACGACCAGGTCTGAAGCCAGTCTGATTTTCTCGTGTTTGCAGTTTACGAGTTTTAGTTAGGTGCCCGATGATTATTGAGGCTAGTATTTTAGATGCTATATTAGTCAAACGAATCCCTCTATGGTTATCACAAGATGATTTTAAACTCTTGTTATATATTGCGATAATAAGTGATTGTGACCAGTCGGATGGGATCCGTGACTGTCCTAAACAATGGTTGGAGACTGAGTAACATTTCTCAGAATCGATCATAATGGCGTAGGTGCATACACCCTTTGTCTTCTCTTAAACCGTGAGATTAAAATTACTTTATACCTTTCTTTCTATGCACTAATTCTTTCTCTCTGTATCATGTTCTTATATGCAATCTTTTCTTGAAATATATTATTACCATTGAAGTAATGCTTCTATGAATTTGGTGTTCATCTTGTTGTGTTAACGAATAAGGTGTGTCAACTTGGATCGATCACATTTTGAGGGCGGCCTGCTTAAACATCTAGGCTATCTGTTCCTGTCATCTATATATTTCAACAAGTTATCTAATATTGTTTGTTTTAATACATCATTATGGCTATTAAGCACACAACCTATTCCGGTGCGTTTCTGAAAACTGTACAACCTTTCGCTGTAAAGGTTACAAAAGGCCTAATCAGAGATGTCGTGTTTGCTGGGAACATGCAGCAAAAAGAGTATACATTATTCATATGTCGATTGACTGAACTGCTGACATCCAACTGGCGATCACTGAATGTTTATCATCAGGAGCAACGAAGAAATAAGAAACGTAAACATGTTGAAATACTTTATGCTGAGAATTCGATTTTGTACCAAATAATATAATATTGAATAAAGCTAATAATAATAATTTAAAAAAATGTATATATGTGCCTGGTTCTATTTTGTAGCTGACTGACAGATAAAGTTTAAGAGTATCTGTCTTATGTATGAGTGTATGTATGTTGAGGCTTAGAATAATCAATTATTAACAAATTGGATACTGAATAAAAGAATTTATATACAACACCATGAAAATAATTTGCGAAATTATTTTTCTTTTTTGATTACAATGATGAAAACTGAACACAGATAGAAATTAGTGTATAGGCATAGGCTTTTTTCCACTGAGACAACAGTTTAATAAAAATCAATATTTTTTGAGATTTTTAATGTTAGTATACTAGTACTATGGTCAATAAATGTGCTAACCGAACTAACAGGAAACTCATGATATGTCGAAGACTATTTTTTTTATAAATGAAACACTGAAAATAATTTACTTCATAGGAGTCAAACGTTTTAATGGGTGCCGTCGAGATTGCAAGACCAGGACAACTTTAATGATGTATGTTGATGAAAATATTAGATTTATGTGAAATTATTAGTTCTTTCCAAATGTGAATTCACTTCCCGAGTGATTTCAGAAAACGTGATTTGAGAAGAATCGTCTGTACAAATATTTTCATTTAAAAGTTTGGAGTTTAGATACAACGAAGCAGCTGGAGACTCAAACTTCTCAGAAACGGTGAAAATGCATTGCCGTAAATGAGTTATACACTGAAGGGGATAAACTTAATGCATAATATATTCTATAAAATGAAGTATTTACTATCCAATTTAGTGTGTTTATGCAATAAATTAAGTGACACAACATTGATCTTAGATACTCGAAAAGAAAGAACCATTTCATCCTCTGAAAATTTAGTACACAATTGAAAACACTACATATTCTGTTTTCTTGTCGATTTAAACTTCAGATTGATAACATTACATTATGTGGTGTCTAAAAGTCATAAAGATAGTCCATAACTGCATAATACAGTTAAGACCTAGATACATTACATAATTTACCGATTGTCGTATTCGAATAACTGAATCGTGGAATTAAAGTATGATTATCATCTGCTTTACAAATGAGCTTGAAAAATAACTTTTCATAATTCATGAATATATAACACATAAATAATACTAATCATATGGTTAACTTTGTTCTTACCTAAATTCCATCCACTTTCATTCATATTACGGCATACAATAATTGAAAACCAAACACAATAGTGAAATCGTTCACGTACATCAGCACATGCAATTTGAAATAAATTCGTTTTTCCCATTTTACGAAATACATTACCTTTTAATTCAACAAACTATTCAAATAAAAAGCAATATATATATATATATATATATATATATATATATATATATATATATTTATATATATATATAATGATGCGAAATAAAAGGAAAACCAACAAGATTTAATTACTAAATACTATCATCACCACAAACCTTTAAAGCTGAAGAGAGATTCAAGATTTATATGTTAAGGTTTCTTTCATCTAGTCATCTCTTAGTACTTATCTCTTTCCCACAACAAAATAAATGTGATCAACAGTAAAATGAACAAACAGACAACCGGTAATTGAGTAGAACTCCCCCAAGACTTTTCTATTTAACTAATTCAACAAAAATTACAGTCCCCTAAGAAAGTATTTTATGCATAATAAATACCCTATGGAAATAAAGGTGGATCATTGGTTACTCGTTCAATGGTTCAAAGGTGCTGTACTCGACAGAGGTCTGGATATCATGTTTTCGATCTTTTGATGACTTTCAGACAATGATAAGAAAATTGTTCAGTGCTTTCTAGTTTCCATTGGTTCTCCAGATGAACTTGGACTGTGACATATATTGCTTTTGAAATGAATGATCTCCGCAAACCTCTCATCTGAAAAAAGCATCAATTAGTTTGAAGACAACTGTTTGTCACTGATAAGTCTTCTAATTGAACGCTAGATTTGGTTCCTAAGCTCTTCTAGTAACCCCAAGGCTAAATCTACACAGTGACTTGAACATGAGAGAAAAGACCCGAAATATGGGAGGAAACGCTTTACTCCAAAGGTTCGTTCCTGTATAGAAAAACTAGAGTTTCTACAGTATTTTAAATGGCCTTGGGTTTCAAGAAAATTCTGCAATGCTATCAAACATAGTAGTAGTACAAGTAATCATCCAATCAGAAACTCTGCATGTGACTTTCCACTTTCTAGATGTTTCTGGCAAAACTTCTAGTGGATGCAGATTGGATAGGATGCTTCTCAGTGTCTTCAGAGTTTATTTTGGCTGGTTTTTTTCGAGGAGTTAACTGGATCTCCCTAACAGTTACCAATCAATGTTAACTGAAGAACTATGAAAAAGAAGCACTAAACAGTTACTTCGTCCTAACTTACAACCACTCAAGAGTTTTGGCATACAAATCAATATTAAATCAATCTTAAAATGGTAATCTAATCATATTAATGATAATAGCTACACTCCTGAAAAATTTAAATAACAAAAATCAAGATATCTTCACTACAACTTAAGAAGATTCATTTCAAAATCAGTCAATAGCGAGAAAATGCTGGAATTTGCCGGGACTGTAGGTTTTCATATATCCACATTATAAAGTATCAAAACAAGAAAAACGACAGAAGAAAAAAATTAGCAATTCCAACTTTAAAAGTGATTGTTTTTTAGCAAATCTAAAAATCTAGAAGCATTGAATTCGCTTAAGTAAAATAATGTAGCTTAACATCACCAACATGTCTCATTAATTGAACAATGAAACAAGCAACAATTTTATATATATATATATATCACTTTTCATTTAAACTAGGATCTAAATATAATAGAACAGCAAAGTATATTGGGAACTCACATTGTTCGAAATAAACACAGTGATCAATGATTTATTTTGTGAATTGAATGCTACATTTAAAGTAGTAACTTGACATAGCAGAAGGAAGCAGTGGGCTACTGTAATTTCGATGGTAAGAAAACAATCAAACAATATAAAAGAATACAACACAAATAACTGGAATAGTCGGAAAGAAACAACATAAAATTAACGAAACTGTTTTCTTCAAAAAGAACAAAAGAATCGATGAGTTGAATAGTAATGACCTCTTACCAATGACATAACTATGCATAAACTATGACAGAATAGAACTGTACTGTTTGACAGAACATTGAAGTAATACGTTCAGAAACTGACAAACTAACTGCATGTTGGTGGTTGTGACTGAACAAACTTAACTGTAATTCATAAGACTGAGTAAAGTCTAGCCTCAACTAAAAATCCCAGATGAATCATAAGTACGATTATAACGACTTTTATTATCCTAGAACCAAATATCCGACTAGATAAAGGACAATAAAATTATAACACCAATAGTATTAACACCGCCAGAATAAGTAAATTTTACAAAAAATTGATAAAGAATAATCATGATATTTTTGACCGAGCTATTCCAAACTTCTGTCATGTAGCACAATTTTATTCAACCACAGTTAAATTATAGAAGATTAACCTAACGTGATTCCATTTGACCAATATCCCAGCTTACTCTTATAATCCCTAGGAAAAATGACGGTGATACTTTTCTTCCAAATAAAGTGATTTGTGTCGGCGTGGGCTACTAAAGGGTGGATCTTCAACAAAGAGAGTTTGAACATATACGTTATCTCCCACTTAACTGAACCAAACCAAACAATTCACTACATTCCACATCGAAGACTGAGTGAGGGAGAAGCGTTACAAACAGCGAGATAACTCCATACATACTCCCACTATCCTGGTTTGACTTCCGAGTGTGACAATGCTGCTTTGTAGTTACCGTTTATTAGTGTTAGTAAGTAAGCTACAACGTAGGACCAGGCACACATATGCATCGATTCAAGTTGCCATACCTCATTAGCACAGCAAGATCAACACCAAATTCATAGAACTAGCTGATTTAACGGTGGCAATATATCAAAGAAAGATTGTATATAAGGATATAGTACAGCAAGAAAGAAAGATATGAAGCAATTTTAATCTCATGGTTTAAGGGAAGACAAACAGTGTATACACCTACGCCATTGTGATCGATTCTGACCCATATCACACACAGTTTCCAACCATTGGTTACAATAGTCACGCGGACCCCAACCAACTAGTCTGCATCTACCAACATGTCTCAGACTAGAAGTTAGAGACTTCAAGCATTGATGCCACCTTTTGGTTTGGTCGCCCCTAACTCTCTTCCAACCACCCCATATGCTAGTCAGCATTGCGCGTCGTGGTAATCGGTGTTCAGGCATACGTAACACATGGCCCAACGACGCGTTCGACTAATTCACCCCCTATCCTTAGTTCAGGTGTTGATGCGGGCCAGTCCTAGGGCAACAATTTACATTTAGAGGGGGAGAAATGCTTTCCAAACATCCTTGCATTGTTACTCAATACTATCAAAACACTCTGCACTTTGTCACTGTCTTCACCAAACAGGACTATGTCACCTGCCTGTTCTAAGTCGATGTGTGGACCTCATGCTGGGAGATCAATTCCTGAAAATTCAGTCGACGAGAGCGTTATTTCCAGCAGTAGATCTATGATGAAATTGAACAAAAACGGAGATAATGGACAGCCGTACCGGACACCACTTGATGTTGTAAAATTAGTGTAGCCTAGCTATCACGTGTTGATCTTATTCTAGGATGCTACTTACTCTGTACAACTACTGATTGTTATTTATCCCACTAATTACTACTGGACTACCCACTCGTTGCAGACAGTTTCTAAATAAACAAAATTCTATTACATTAGTAAGTCCGATAGTCTAATTGCCACAGTTAAACAGTGACGTAAAAACGTCGAAAAGGACTGAAGACTGTTCAGTGAAATTTACTCTAAATAATTTTTATCAAAGAATAACATTAACTAGTTAAGGACTACATGGTTGCAATTTCTTAACTTGTGATTTTCCTAAATGAAGAAAAAAAGTCGGTTATTTAACATTAATCCTGCCCTAACACAATTCACAAGCTTCAATATATTATTGAAAGGTCTCTTGATCTGTAAAAGTCAAATAAATTGGAAGAGAAGCAATTGGCGAGTGTATCTCGTCCTACTAGAGTCCATTTGTAACATAACATTTCGGATTGATTTAGCAACGAATATATGTGGAAAGCCATTATCTGATTCACACTGTAAATGTCTTATTCTATTTGAATTGGTTCATTTAGTTCACTATTTTAAAACATCCACCACGAGCATGTAGTTAGAAACCATACAGTAAAAATTAAATACATATAATAAGTATTTGTACTGACTTACTGAGACAAAAGAAAGCAAAGCAGTACTGTAAAACAACATCACGCCAGAAAATGAGACTATTTTCTTCTAGATTATTAGATAAAACTGAATCAGATCGTGGTTTACTGATTGTAAATAATAAATCATCCAAGGCATCTTGACAAACAGCAGATAATAAACGATCTGCGACCTAAAACAAGATGAAATCTTATAAATAACCACAACAATAATAACCATCTATAAATGTTGATTATTCCCCGAATTAACTAATTAACCATTAAATGATTTCTCAAAAATGTCACAATACCTGATCCTAGGCTGTCTCAGTAAGATTGTCAGTAACGTTAGTGACTGCGGTGCTGAATATTATATGTCAAATCAATGACAGGATCAGCTTCTTAAAAGCAGAAGAAATGTTTTGTGAACTCTGTCAAACCAAAAAATATCAAATTCTTCTTTATTACGCTATAAATTTGTGTACTTGATAAGTCGGGTGAAGCAGCTGAAACAATCTAATCAGATCCAACACAATTTGGATAATACTACGCTTCTGTTAGTATTAGCTATAGGTTAGGGAAACTATCTTTTATAATAATACTGGTGTACCCTATCTTATCTCAAATCATGTAACTGAATATAAAGAGTTCAACTGGTTTCACAGGTAGAAACGATGATACACCGATCCAATTAAATAGATAAGTGAAATACGCTAAAGTGTGGATGCTAGTGGTCATGGTTTAGCAAAACTTCTCGAGGAAAAAGACAAGCACCATTAGTTGAAAATATGGACTAATTTTCTGGGGGATATGTATCTATAATTGTGAACGAGTTGTGCATATATTTCAGACCCAGTTTAGCTAATAAAGACTTTTTACTCACACTTGGTTTTTTCATCCACGTATTCAATTGGGTTCGTATATAGGAAGAATATAAAATCAGTAACAAGCTCAAATGACCACAGAACATAACAAATGCTTCGCATAAAGCCACACTAATCATAATGAAAATTAATGAAAATTTTACTTCCGGTCCCAAGACCGGGTAAAGAAGTAGGGTTGGGCATGAGGTTATCGACCCATCCCGTAGAAAAACTAACCCACTAAAAAAACGCTAACCAGAAAAAAATAATTCATGAATGAAAATATTACATTAAAATAAAAATTAAATTTCAAAATATATACAGAATACGCTTACTTCGAGTAAATTGAAAAAAATATAAATTTTTATCACCGATTGTGTTCTTATTTCATGATAAGCCATGGAACTGTCATATTTTGTTAAAATAACAGTACATATACATAATAAAGAAAATTTGATCAGATCACGTAATTCATAATTATACAGTAAGGTTAACCGTGATGTCTTCGATGAAGGTGTATCACTAAAAAAAAAGAAAACAAATCAAATAATCAAATTAAGTTCAATATATATAGTGACTACCATATTTTTAAATTTATTAACTAATGTAGATCGGAAAAATAATAATATTTAAAAACTATATGAACAAAGGTAAAGAGATAATGGAAATAACAATATTAGTAGTAAAACTGACTGGGACTTATTGTGCAAGAGTGTAATCTTTTCGCAGAGTCGAAAAACCACGAAGTATCTCAGTCATCAACTACATATTTGTATGCTTTACTTTGAGACATATTTTACGTGCGAGGGATAATGATACAATCCAGTCGCTCAAAATAAAATAAGTAGAGCGGATTTCGAGCCTACAACTTAGTGGTTGAAAGTCAAATGACCTAACCATTAAGTCACTCCCATCTTTGATGCCGTAGTTACGTTAGTTCGGTTGTACATATTCATGTCTACAACACATCAGTGAGAGCAGTCCTCCTGTATGCTTGTGAAACCTGAGTTGAGATATTCGGCGATCTTTTATGTTCGATTATCGTTGTATCCAAAGAATTTCCGACATCCAGTGACAACACTATTTTAGTAATTCTGAGGTTCAGCAATGAGTTTTCGGGTAAAGTGACAACTTAATAGGTGTAACCGGACTCGACAACTTGGGAATGTCTTACAAACATTATTCCAGTGACCCCCACGCCGGGCACTATCTGTCGACACCGAGACGCAGTGGAGGGAGTGAAGAGGTGACCAATTTATGGTATGGTATAGTGGTATGGATTAAAAATGTCCAGTATTGGCATCTGTCAGTACAACAAGACTCCTCAGTTTGGGAGATCCAAGAGATGTGATTCAGTAGTTTGAGACGTTATTGGATATGGCTCATAATAGGAGCCAAAGGCGTTTCTGTTGTGTATTTTTTCACATCCTTTATGAAAGTGAAAGGGATTTTTTTCGACTTGGGAAATTTTTTCTATAATTGGTATATAATTCCCATTTAAACATTAAAATTAAAACACAGATTTCAGCGAAGGGATCTCTTTTCAACGAATTTATTATCAAGCTGTACAATCGTATATATATATATAGTACTTTAACAAAACATTTTCATATATATATATATACGATTGTACAGCTTGATAATAAATTCGTTGAAAAGAGATCCCTTCGCTGAAATCTGTGTTTTAAATTTTTTCTAGTTGTATTTGTGACTGAACTGTTCGCCTTATTATAAACTACTCTCGTTCACTTGTTTTTATTAATTTATTTATTCTTAGTTATACTAGTCCTCCTTCCTCTATTCCTCCGTGGTTTTATTTCATTATTTGCGTGGTGCAAATTTATGTTGGTGGACAGTTATTATTTATGTATATAAAGTAAATTTCTTAATAAACAGACCGTATTTTTTCGAGATCTATCTTAACGATTCGTTTTTGCTCAAATGAAACTAAAACTCATATCCTCAGGTAAATTGTTAACTGGAAAAACGAATACTAGCATTCAATGCATAGCAACTGCGATAATTATCAAGTGAAATAGGATGAAATTGTTCACAGATTTGTTGATTCCCCTTTCCAATCATCTTGCTAGATATTTAGAGATACACAAACGAATGGCTTGCTTCATATGATATTTCAAAATCATTCCTTAAGATCAATTAGGGATGTATACTTTTAAAATGCCATCAGCAACAGCCTACTGTGGGATGGAACAAACTAGCTTCCAAATGAAGGGGAAATTCGGAAAAAACATTGGAAGTGGATAAGACATATGTAGCGGAAATCGTCAAACTGAATCACGAGGTAAGAGCTAACTTGGAATCCTGAAGGGGGAAGGAAAAGAAGAAGGCCAAAGAACACACTGCGCTGGGAATTGGAAGCAGACATCGAAAGAATGAATTGCAGCTAGAAAGGATTGCCCAGGAAAAAGTTTGATGGAAAATGCTGGTTGATGGCTTATGCTCCTTCACGAAGGGTAACAGGAGTAAGTAAGTATATTTGAAATGAGTTAGTTGATCAAAAGTATCGATTTACTTTTCGAGAACAAACAGAAATTGCAAGGTACTAAGTTTGGTGGTGGTTAAGGATGGCGATCAAAAGTAGTGATCAAACCGTAAGTAAAAAATTCGAGGATATTGACTGCCTTTGTACAAACATATCTACTTGGTGCAGGAGACATTTACCAATGTTTCACGCTATCTAACCAGTCTATCTAAACCTCCGATAGAAAGCACAATTCACTGTTCTTCAGTAATAAATTTATGATGTTTAACACCATGAGCATTGAAAAATGAGCAAGTACGGTATATCAGTTCATGTGTTTACTGTACTTTAGTGTTTGGACTACCAGTTTACAGTATAAGCACAATGAGATGTAAGTAGTTATATGAGCATTTCTTCAAATTAAACTGTAAGTAACAATATATATATATATATATATATAGGTTCTGATTAATAGTGGCTTGGTAAATTGGAAGTCTACATTACAATATTAATATTACACAGATTATACGGGTTTACACTATTAAGGTTATTACCGGTTTAAATCCATACATACATGACTGAAAGTTATTAACCATGAGATATGAAGAAATGAAGTTTTATCCTTCTAAACAGTGAAATGGGATAATTAGACGATTCTGTTGATTGAGCAAAACAAACACATATAAACAGGTGGCTATCTACAGAATGGTTTGAACTTATTTTTTTTTACCAAAACATTTCATTAATTTCCCCTCTTTCAGCTAGTGTTAGGTGTGAAATCTGAACTGATATACAGTAGTGCTACGATTAACGTTGACTACTAATGGTTTCCAGATCATTAATCCATACATGCAAAAAGACAATACAAAAAACGATATAAAACTTTTATATCGTACCTCCGATGATGTAGTGTAAAATTACATAACAAAACCATGAACTTGAAACTCGTGATAAAACTAAATACTTCAAACAATGTACACCTATTATCGATGTATAAATAAAAATCACCTCTAATATAAATGTACTTCAGGTCCAAATAGAAGGAACTTACTGGTATTGATTAAAAGATGTAAAAAATTGAAATATTCCACTGGATATTCTTATCATTAAATTTAATCCAGCGAGAAAACAACGTAATGGAAGAAATGTATAAATAACCAGTAAATGATCCAAACACTGCAACATCCCATAAGCCATAAACTAAATGAATACAGTGAGAAATTATACAAAAAATCGAAGTATAATTACACCAAAAACACCAGTGTATACTATAAAAATAAAACTTAATAAACTAATCAACTTGAAATCATTCAATGTTTAAAAAATAAGAAATGTGGAGATCTTTATGTTAATCTGGACCATATTTGGAGCCTTCGCTACGTTAAAATGCTTGTAAAAGGTTTATTATATGAATATCTAGCAGATTGGTATTAAATGCCTTACCAAATTAAGGATGTCTTGCGACTCATTGTGTTCGGTCATCTTTGCCTCCATAAGACTGGTCGAATTCGGTAGCAACAGGATGCAAGTATTTGCAAAGTCTGGGTATGTGTTCAGATATAGTGACGATAAGTCAGTTGGTGATATTATCGTGGATTACGCAATGTGAAATAGCTCAAACGTTGCCTACAACCGTTACCATAACGTGACTACAGAATATATATATATATATATATATATATATATATATATATATATATATATATATATATATATATAAATGACTACAGAAGTATACTATAAAAACCACAGAGTATCGTTCGTAGTAGGTATACAAGTACGGTATTCTGCTATCAAAAAAATAGTCTGCTTGTGGTTAACCGTTATTTTTACAGGGCAAGCGATATCACAATAATTAACAATGAAAAGAACTAAAAATTAAGACTACATGAAAAAGGCATAAAACATCTGACTAACATATATACACTGAAGATACACAAACTAACGTGTTAAAGAATAATTTCCCAAATTTTCCATTTTCCTTATTTTACCTGCCACAATAACGAATGTCACAAAGGAAAAGTGTGGAAAAAAAATCTAAACAAAATGAAGTGTAAGATAGAATATATTGGAGCATTGTATAGCTAACACTTAAAGAATGTCAACAAACCATGGGTGGGAGATGGAACTAAATAGAACTAAAACTATTGAACTATGACAAGTCAATCACGGCTGCTGTGAAAGATCAAATAGATTCATATTACAAAAAAAAGAGAAATCTATTTAGAATTTTTCAGTGAAGCATGAGAATGTACTTCATACAATGATATCTCCAATCAGAGATGAGTGTGGGGTATAGTCGCCATATTGAAGTGCTTAAAAAGGAATTCTCCCAACGTTTAAAGATCACATAGTGTTCAAATCGCAATGTAGATTGCTGGCTGTTTTATTTGGTATGACAATGAGGTGGCTAATTATTGTCTTCAGATAGAGTAAATAGACGTATAATTTAACAGTACTCTGAGTTATGGCTTCAAAGTTACGATATTTACTGACTTTTGCTTATTACTAACAGGGAATGTTTCACAATCTGTTAAGATTTGCACGTACACAGTTCAAATTTCCAATATCCTTATATACAACCTTTCTTAATATACTACCACCATTAAATTAATTACTTCTATGAATCCGGTGTTCGTCTTGTTGTGCTAACGAGGTATGGCAACTTGGACCGATGCATATATGTGCCTGGTCCTACGTTGTGACTGACTGACTGACTGACCAGTACTAGCAACGAGATTGACTGAGGTCTTAGGTAGAATCTGGGAACTGGACGTAATTCCATCTGACTGGTCCCAATCACTGATTGTGCCAGTCTATAAGAAAGGACAAAAGTCCTCCTGTGACAATCATAGAGGAATCAGTTTGACCAATATAGTGTCTAAAATATTAGCTTCAATAATACTTAGGCGCCTAACCAAAGCTCGTGAAGAGCAGATTAGAGAAAATCAGACTGGTTTCCGACCTGGACGTGGTTGCATAGACCAGATATTCACTCTACGTCAGGTCCTAGAACATAGACATGCATTCAGATGTCTCACAATAGTAGTGTTTCTTGACCTTAAGGCGGCATTCCACTCCGTTGACTGTGAGGTTCTATGGAAGTGTTTGTCAGTGAAAGGAGTACCAAATAAGTACATTAACCTCATAAAGGCTCTCTACTCGAACACAACTGGTCGAGTTAGAGCCTATGGCGAACTGTCATCAGAATTGATTACCTCAAGTGGTGTTCATCAAGACTGTTCACTCTCCCCATTCTTGTTTAACTATGTCATTGACATGCTTTTAGAGATAACACTTTCATCATCTCAATCTCCAGGAGTTGGACTTTAACCAGGAGGCTCACTTGTTGGCTTAGAATACGCCGACGACATAGTTTTATTTGATGAGGACGCTGGCAACATGCAGAGTCTTCTGACCACCATAAGCAACAATGCAGGCATGTGTTCTACCAACTTCTAATCTTCTGAATTCCTAATGTCTTTATGTTTTTCTCTTTCCAAATTTATTTCACTGTATTATACTCCTTCAATAACATCTTCAAACCCTAATCTTTCACATAATGCTTATACTCTTACTACTTCTACCACTATGGGATTTGAATCAACAACTGCATGTCTGTGCTGATGTGGTATGGCAAATCGAACTGATGTACGTACGTACGAAGTTCTACGTTGTAACTGACTGACTGACTCTCTAGGTATGAAATTAGTAGCTCCATATTTATATTTAAACTTAAGATGTCTAGAGTCAGTAGCACGTATTACCACAAGTTTACTTTGTAAATGTATTCAAAACTCTCTTACATCCCATTGTTACACTAAAATCAAAGGTAATGTTTCTTAATAGTGTCATAAACTTACATTGGGGTTCATAAAGGGGATGACCAGATAGGTATCAAAATTACTGTTCAAGAAAACTCATCCTTGGATAATAAGACTTTCATATCAATCAAAATCAAAGCTGAAACAAATACCTTATATTTTAAGTGACTATTATGATCATTTCGTTCAAGAACTAACAAATCCGGATACAGAAGTTTCGAAACAATTTTAATGATGAATTTACGTCGAATGCATGAAAACAACACACATTATTATTATTATTATATTAGTAGTAGTAGTAGTGGTGGTGGTAGTGATAGTAGTAGTGTGGTCTACTTATATCCATATAAGTAGTATATGGTGTGGGTCAGACTTGGAATGTATTTTCGCAGAAGACCGATGAGCAAAGAACTGAAATGAAGCGCAATCGTTTGGAAAATGCATGAGCAATGGAATTAGAGAAGAAACAGTGAAGATTGAAACAATTGGTTGTTATTTTGCAAATTGACTGTTCATTGTTTGGTTATCAGAATTTACTGAGATAGTCTGTAATGTTTGCTTAAATACATTCGATTGTCCCCAACCAGTGTTCTGTTCACTACAGTAGTAGTGGTAGTAGTAGTAGTAGTAGTAGTAGTAAGCTTACGAGTATAGAAACAGTCTGTAGATTATATACGAGATCAATTCCTGAAAATTCAGTCGACGAGAGCGTTATTTCCAGCAGTAGGTCTATGATGAAATTGAACAAAAACGTAGATAATGGACACCCGTACCGGACACCATTTCAGGTTATAAAATAATATGACAGTTCGCCATAAGCTCCCACTCGACTGGTAGTGTTCGAGTAAAGTCTTCACAAGGTTTACGTTCTTCTGAGGTACACTTTTCAATGTCAGACATTGCCACAGAACTTCTCGGTCTACAGAGTCAAATGCTACTCTCCAGTCAAGAAAAACTATCATTGTCGGACGTCGATAAGCATGCCTGTGTTCTAAAACCTGA
Source organism: Schistosoma rodhaini (assembly GCA_944470415.2). Classification (NCBI taxonomy): domain Eukaryota; kingdom Metazoa; phylum Platyhelminthes; class Trematoda; order Strigeidida; family Schistosomatidae; genus Schistosoma; species Schistosoma rodhaini. The sequence continues at coordinate 15,711,666 of OX104039.1, read as the reverse complement.
CGAATAGTGAATATTTGATCGATACAGCCACGACCAGGTCTGAAGCCAGTCTGATTTTCTCGTGTTTGCAGTTTACGAGTTTTAGTTAGGTGCCCGATAATTATTGAGGCTAGTATTTTAGATGCTATATTAGTCAAACGAATCCCTCTATGGTTATCACAGGATGACTTTAATCCCTTCTTATATATTGCGATAATAAGTGATTGTGACCAGTCGTATGGGATTACGTCCAACTCCCAGATCTTAGCAAAAATATTAGTCAGCCTAATCGTTAAAATTTTACCGCCATGCCTAAATGTGAACTCAGTTGTTCCTGGAACTTACTTTTGACTTTCTCTTCCCCCAATTCAATTCTAATGGGTTATCTTAGTGTAGTTTTTCTGCGTCCAATGAGGCACAAAGAAAATTCTTGCACGTATTAAAGCGTGATCAGAGTCTAAACATGTATTTCAGTACGAGCGACAATCCTCTATCAAGCCTCTCCAGTGATGAGTCATGCCAATATGGTCTGTTTGAGTCCATCGTTGGTTTGGTTTCGAATCTCGCGAGATGGGATCGTGGATGCACACTGCTGAGGAGTCCCACAATAGAACGAAACGACCGTAAAATGCTTCCAGGTTTTCCAAGGTGGTCTAGCTTCAACTGACTAATGATTTCAACTATAAAATTACTAAAATCTCCACAAAATCCCCTTCTGATAAAGTTTTTAAGTGAAAAAATGCTATCGTTTTACATTTGACATATTCCTAATTAATGGATATCATTAAAACTAGTAAAATACAATTAAATATATGACGTGGTGATTAGAGGTGGTCGACAGGAAACTCCGTGGTAATCTGTCCAGGGTTTCCTGTCGACTACATCCAACCACTATTTCATCTCAACATAGTACACGCTACGTCGAGTCACCTAAACTAGTGGCTACATTGCGACTTGGCCGATGGAATTCAGTTTGCACTAAGAATGACCTGACACACATGACATTGACCACTATCCAGTGGCCAATCAATTGTAAGCAACTAAATATACTAAGAAAAATCGTCAGAATGTGTACAGTATTATTTGAAAAAACTGTTGAGAAATTTTTTTATAGCTAACTTGCGTTACCAGAAAGAAATTACTTGTTCTCTAAAGAGGTAGCTTATACTAAGTCAATTTAATCTTGCATTATTTCCCATCATATGCTTTTCACATGGTTAATTTCCTCTTGTTAAAGTGTGGTGACATAAACCGGTACAAAAGTGTCACGTTCTGTTGTGTTTTTGATTGCTTATAGCTTTGATAACCAGAAAAAAATCCGATGTTTATTAAATCTTTCTGTCTCCTGTATTTCCAACGAATACATTTTGTATATTAGTGTATTAGTGTTTAACAACCATGATCTCCATTTTTACAAACTTGAAAAATGAAAAGTACACATACTTACACATGCTTAAGATCATTTTTTAACCATCGTGGTTATACGCAATGTTTTCTACAGACGGTCGAGAAAAAGTGGAAGGCCCAAAACAAATGCGTACTGGCTCATGTGGTCATACTTTATATTAACATAGAGGGAGAAAATCAATAAAATGAGAGGCGTAGAAGAGGAAATAACAGCGGTGTTAATGAATATATCTCATACGATAATAAAGCTTTATTATAAAAAAGGGAATCAGTGAAAAATTATCAATCTTAGTTAAACTACCGATTCTAAATATCGAGGAATTGTGACAAATGTATACGCACGATTGGTAAATGGACCACATTTGCTCGTACCATCTTCATATTGTTTCTTTCTTATCGACTGAACAACCTCTTCCTTCAAATATCGAGTAAATTTGAAGTCTACATTTGAAAATAGGCAGAAGTACAGGTGAATATGTTTTACTTTTAACTGTAGTGGGAAATACTACATAGATATGAACAGTTGGAAATAGTTCTGTTCATACATATAATTCATGTGGTCAAGTTATTTGAAAATGTACGTCCTTTGGTAATCATTAACTAATATGTCCTATCTTGATATTAGTCGACTATTTTTCTGTGTAGATTATTATATCTTAACTGTTAAACTTAAAATTATGAACTGAGCACCTAAAGAGAATTCCAGTTGTTTCGCTTCACCAACTGTCATGTGGATTTTATTAGTTCACTTTTCAAGTAACTGGCTTATAGCAACTTTAAGAAGTTCTCATCAGTAGCGGAAAGTTCTGTCAACTATGTAACAGTTAGTTGTAATTATCTCTAATAAGTTTGTCTTGTTTTCACCAGACCCTCAAAAAAGGGACCTAAGATTAGTTGATTTTTTAAACACCTTATCAGGAGCAAGTTAAGCTCGGATTTATAAAAGTATTTATAGATTTTTTGCAATACTAGTTCACAGGAGCCTAGTGAACTGAATACACCATAAGTGACAGCAATATTTAATGAAAATCTGCCACTGGAATTTGATGTAACAAGCCACTAAAACGGGTAAGACTAATAATCATAATTTGCCAGATTATAAGTAGATTTTACTTCGGCAAAATAACGAGGGACGCAGAAGATACTGTTCTGTCAGCTAACTCAGATAACTGTTTTACTCTAGTTTCCATCTTAAAGTAGTTATTTTGGCCAATAAATTAGAGGTTAATATCACCAAATTGTGAAGTACATTTTACGAGATTCTCAAGTGACGGTGGCAAAGTTATGAAGCGTTTGAAATAATCAAGAAGTTAATGAGCATTCATGTTACAGATAAGATTAATCTCAGTATAGCCAAAACTAAAGAGACAAAAGTGAAACCAAATCAAATTAGGCATATTCAAAACTTCAGTCTTGTAGTGAAAGATCTAGCCTACAATATTATGGGGTGACCTACTTTGAACCTTATTTCTCCTACCTAAAACTGTTTAATGTTTATGCCTATTGTTTCTGGCTCCATGGAAACACTTTGGAAATAGCATTTAAGTTCAACAATGTGTATTTAGGCATACCGAAAAATGTTCGCTAATATATGAAGTCGTCTTTAAACGCCATCTCTGACTGCTTGGGTACATTTTAAGTATGATTATTTGGTTAGATTTAACACGAGACCCATAATACGAACTGCTGAGACATCTAACTATAATGGATTCTGACCGTTTAAGGTAATTATTTAGACGATATAAACCCATAGTACGTATTCTCTTTTATGTATATTTCATGCTCTGCTACGTCTAGAATAAATCAATAATAAAGAGTTTGTGACTATAAAGATATTAACGTATTTTAGTGACATACTTTTAAAGGGATCGTGAACCTCCCAATCACCATCGGATTCAGACGACTGTTGAACAAACTCATTGAACATCCGAGTGATAATTCAGTTTAGCTATAGTACCTGGTAAAAAAGAGTATTTAGTAAAGTAATTCATTTTTTCGAGAAGTTGAATATGAAGAGTACACCATACACAACTTCTGAACGTTTAGTTAGGATTTTTACATTATCCTTATAGAAATCAATTATTCTCCGAAACAACCTCCGCATCATTATATGAAAGCAACGCTCAGCTTGAAATATAATTTAGGAATTCAAGAACATTGACGGATTTGAAACAGCCATTTAAAAAAATATCCGAGTGTAGGTGACATTTTTATCTAACCCTATTAAGAGCGATTATCACACGGACCAAACACGATTTTGCATAAAATTTCCGGTAACTTGAACCTATGATAAGCTGGTTACCAACAAAATCATATGGAGAATCTAAAGCGCTCGACCGAGTTTTCGGAGAGCAAATATATATATATTATGGTATCGTACATGATAATGGGTTTTGGCCATATATATAAATATAAAAGGGTGTCGAGTGGTCAACACGAAAAATGGCATATTATGGGACTGCTGAAGATCTCCATATCCTAGATATATTTCAGCTGAGAAATTCTTTCTTTGAGTAGTTGTTTGCTTCCATTAGTTTTGAAGTGTATCTACTTAGGATAATAAACTAAAGATTCATATTCTATACTATTCTAATCGGCCAAAAGTAAGAAGTAACTTTTGCACCGAAGTTGACAAGTATAACGTGTGGAACAATACCATATTCAAGACTTTAAGACATAACGAATGAACGTAACAATGTGAACAACCTTAAGCTATATTAGTCTCAAAGTATATATTATGGTTTAATCACAGATACCGACAACGCCTATGCCTATATAAAGAGCTAAAAGTAACAGCCACTGACTACATATATTAATATCATACCTTGGGCTAGTCATCCCTAATCTCTAAATTACTACTATAATAGCGCTCTGAGGTAACAGATGGCTAGGGATGAGTGATAAATCATGGTTAACTGTCTAAACAAGATGTTTACTACCCTTATCTGCTGCTATACCTAAAATTACTTGTTTGGTGGTTTTGTTGTGCCCAAGCAATGCCTGCAAGACTAGTTGGATCAAAAAGAAGCAATTTACAAACATTCTTATAGGGGGCATACTATGTAGTCGTGAATAAACAAATAAAAGACTTCTGCGCAGTATCCTCGATCTTGTCTGGTACACAAGCGGTGTCGTTCGGAAGAAGCTAAGCAGATGTCCTACGTTGTTGTTGAGAATTTATCAACAACCAACCCAGCAGGATGATAAAACTCCAAATATTAGTGGGATGGTCATGGTGTTCAACTAGCCATTATACACATAAACAAGTCATCTATGTAGAAGGCCTGTCAGCCACGGTTTAGGCTTAAAAGAGAAACGTATCTTAAACATTTTTATGTTGATACTTCAAATGTTCGGAAGACTGACTGTTTTCAAGGACTTTATCTAACAAAGACAGGTCATTTGCCTAAGCCAGGCGATAAGAGCCTATGAGCAAGAGATCTTTTTCTGGGAAACTAGATAATTTAAACGTCACTTCTAGGGATGTAACAAAAACGAAATGAGAAAAACCGGAAAGTGATGAGTCTTAACGGACACTATTAACGTAGCGAATTAAAATGGCGATTAAGTATAAGAGCCAACCTAGCACCATTTTAGTAACTTACTAACTGATTAAGTCGAACGACACATACAAGTTATCTGACCTGGTGGTCGATGTATCCACGATCACGGATGAAACTTACCTAGTTCTTCCAACTTGCGGATTGTTATGAAATTCAAAGCGTTAGAAGCCATATCAGTCAGAATGAATCCGACCTACTTTATACAACAAAATCGGTCATTCTTTAGAAACCGTACAGTCTCCTGCTCTGATTTTAACTTTCAAGCATTCAGATGATATGCTGGAACACTCAAGACAGTCAGTCGGAATGGTAATACAAAAGTTTAGGCATCAAAAATAAGGTGTAGATTAGTGAAATAAAGAAAATCACGGGGAATTCAACTTAGAATCCGAGGCAAGATAAAGAATAGGTGCATCCGTGCCACCGCAAACCATTTTGAGCCTTGCAATCCAACTTCGATTTAAAAACTTTCGTCATGTTATAAATAGAAATCGGCAGATATATTGCAGTGAAAAGGAAAAACAAACAAAGCATATGACAACTGGCAAGCTGAAACTGAGAAAATGAGACAGTTGTAAGTTCATACATCAAAATCTCAAATAGACAATGTCAGTGCCTTAGAAAATTTCCAGACAATTTCAGCCAAAAAAAAGATTGCTAACAACTAGACAGTCAAGCTGTATTTCCGTTTGACGGTCCAATCTAAGCACGCAGAATGTAGTTGAGCCTACCACTAACTCCTAATAGTAAAATGAATCAGCAGTCTAAATACTAATGCTAAAAAATAGAATGAATAGTTAATTTTACCACTAACAATCACAAGCCCCCAAAAAAATAAAAATGGGCAGTTAAAACATATATTTCAGTTAGATATTACAATGCAAGCAAAAATTATAGCACAGACGTCCATTAATTTATAATTACTGGCCAGCTTGGTTTCTAAGGAGTACATAAACTTGTTCTTTGATCCAGTTTTTATGATGTGGAACATATGTGTATGTAGATTCATGAAAAACTAGACAACTAAGGTCAGCCAACTGATCGATGAACTGGAAAAGTTGGGATATGTCATAAGTGATAGTAGGAGCATTAGGTTTTTCACGTTTTAGCTGCTCTTCATATATCTTGCATACACCCTCCAAACATTGCTCTACAGTTTCATAATCCGACCATGTACGAGTATCTGGTTTTTTGACAGAAGGCTGTACAAGTAATATTGTGTGAGGCATCTTGAAACCTAAAGGAAAATAAAGTGGTTAACAAATTTCCTCTCTAAAGGAGAAGTGAAAAGTTTAGTAAAGTTTTAACTAGTATATTTGTGAACTACAGAAGTACAGAAATAAGTTAGGTAGTTCAAACTGTTTAAAATCATTTCATAATCATTTCATTTTATAATCATGTGGTATATCCAGAGTTTGTATATGACAGAAATTACAGTAAATACAAGTCAGATTTTTATCCGTATCATACTAGTTCAGATGAAAACGCCAATGATCATAAACAGCACAACCCCAAGTAACAGTAACCCAAGGTGGTAATCTTGACAAAAAATCTGAGAGTGGAGGAGAGCGAGTAGAGACACCTTCATCAACATACAGGCCAGCAATAGCTACGTCAATATAACTTGACTGTGATAGTACTTCCTGGGATTCAAAAACAACCCAAAATGTCCACGGTGTTTCCCATAAGACCCCATGTTCACCAAACGCTGCTGCATTCAAATGGTATAAAAAATAATGTTCACCTTTGTTGCTTGGAATATCGCTAATTAATGGAGGAGGGAGTGGCATAGATGAAGGATACATTGCAGTCGATGCAAACGACCATGCAGTTAACTTGGTATAGTTCCCATCTGTACGAATTAAGATATGAGTATGGGGAGGACCGGAAACTACAGAGAATGTAAAGTTCCAACTCAAGCGACCATTTGGTAAGTAATTCATTAACAATTTGCGTGACAGTAACTTTAAATTTACATTTGGTTCTATTTTGTGAAATTCAGCAGGAACACGATAAAAATATCTGATGATATGAAGAAAAGGATAAACAGAGGCTACACCACAATAAGGTTGACTGTAATTGCACACCGCGGGTTCTGCATCAACAAGCTCTTTGATACCTTTGAATTTTGACTGATTATGCTCGTTTGAATTCATAAATAATCTAAGTGCGGACATAGGGTAAGAATTAGGTGTCAGATATCGAATACCATTCGCATCAATAGGGACAATTAGGATATGACTTTCTTCCTCTGTGATCTCAGGAGAATCTGGGATATGCCGAAGATATCTGTTGGTATGGAAAACAAACAGGCGTTGATACCTTGGGCTGACAAGAGGGTCTGAAAAATTTGGAGACGGCTGGATACTGTATGGAAAGCCGTAATTCGATGCATGAATAAGGATTGTATACGACAAGCAAGCATTTAGCAACATCAAGGAAAGATATTTACTCCCAGTTCTTGAGGTGCATTGTAGCCGTCCTAGAGATGGAAGCATCACAGGCAACATGATAATAAATATACAACAAGAAAGGAATAAATCTGGTTTAATGGAGTTACCTGAACGTCCCATAATCGGTATCATAAAGTTAAGAAATAGATTAAGGTTATAAGTATGTATTGAAACAATGGCTATGAATGAAACAAAACGAACGGTCTGACAAAGCTTTAGTTTAATAGATGAGGCCTTTCGAATGTCAGACATCTTAAATATAAGCCCAAACACAACCCAGAATGTGTAAACGTATGATGAAGGAGCATTAATTGAAGACAACAAAAATGACTGAAGTGCTATTAAAAATACACTAGAATCAAAAAAGTCGGTTTCTAAAGAATAGAAGTAATCCAAAGCATTGTGCTGCCATATCCTTGAAAAGCGATTAGAAATTCCAAGAAACTTAAATACAGAACCTTCGGGTATTTTGAATAAGTAAGTCTGAGACCATACGAACCACCAGATTACAGGTAGAACAAACATACCCACAATATTATAGTGATTTGAATACCAAACCATTCTGCAACCGTAATGGTGATACAAAAGCCCAAGTACGACTGAAAAGACGAAGCCTAGTAATGTGGTAATTACTTGCACCAATAAAGCGGCAACGAATCTACACCACCGGACGTACACAAGTCGTCTGGCTCTAAATATCAGGAAGCACAAAAACAAAAACAATAGATGGTTGACAGTTTTCCAGACTCCCCACGGAACGATTATCACAAAGGTACCAAACAAATCAAAATACACATTTCGAACAGTTGCCGATCTAGTGACCAGTGGAGGGACACTGTTTCTACCCAACGGTGAACCTGAAGCTGAGACACGCAGCAATGTTTCTGTATGATTTATCGGAGTCAGTTTGATGAAACCTTGTATTCTTTCATCTTTGGCAATCAACTGAACAAAACTCAATATATTGCATCCCAACAGTCGAAGACAACGGTCCGAAATACGAGACTCTGTATCATAGGGAGTGTGATAAACGTACCCATCTTGTATATACGCAAGATCTAACCCTGGAACAAGCCCATAGTCACGAAATATTCTGTAATCTGTGTCCGATAGCACTAGTCCAAACTGGAACAAATCTTCCCCCAGAACACTGGCCAATGGTTGTTTGAAAGAATTTGCATAAGCTTCGAGTAAAACATCTGATGACGGACCAGGACCAGATTGAAAAAGGAAAAGTCGTTTAGCAGCACCTGCCCCTTCTAAATTCATAAAAGCGACGATGTCAGTGGCCCACTTGTGTTGCGTTATAAAAGCATGACTGCTAAGCAACATGCTTTCCTCAGCCCCATTGAAAAGAAATATAAGATCATTAAAAAGAATAAGCGAACCTGTCGCCAATATACGACAAACTTCTAACATGACAGCGCAATTAACAAACGCATCACTAGCGCCAGGACTCCCGGGGGCTGTATCGTAATGACAGTTAATAAGAAATGCTAATTTGCTATCGTTACCACCTTTGGCACGTAGGTCATGAAAACGAAGAGCAAAGTTCCGAACATTATTGTATGAAGAAACATGAGATAACGCACGGAAACTCGAGTAGCTAGACCTGTGTTCATCCAGCGAAACGACCAACACCGTTTTGTTAGAAACAGATTCAATTAACTTTAATTCATTCCGAAGATAGTCAGCAGCAGCAACTTCATTAGCTATGGACCCGGCTGTTCGAGAACCGATGTTGGTGACATTGATAAGGTGTGATCTAACAGATACGACGTCAAAAGAATTGCATGACGAATCGGAGCAAGACCAACAATCACTGCTGTCGTCCCAAATAATGAAGCAAGCTAGGAAAATAACTATCACGGAACACAACCAAAACAAGCTGTACGGACGATCAACGAATTTATCAGAGGTAGAATATTCAGAACATTCGCTACGTGCATATTTTAAACCTTGGTGAGCCGATGAATTGTCATCTTGTAAAGTCTTCGCCTTCCTCTGTCGAACACCACTCATTAAACAAACACACAATACTATAATGCCGCGAAACAGCAGACTTCAAGTGTTCCGCGCTCAATCCTCAATATTTGTCAAGCGGAAAGATTTTTTTTTGTATCCTGATTAGTTTCGGACAGAACTGAGAATATCACAAATTCGGGATTTTGAGCGATGGAAAAGAATACAATAGAAACACATGAATAGTGAATAAATAGTGTCAATATTATCAGAAATGGAGGGAAATATTTCATCTACAACACATCTGTTATATAAATTAACAGAAGATGGATGTAATCGATTTATAAAATACATAAAGTATCGAAGAAACGTTCAGAGGGTGTGGCTGAGTTGATCAAAAGTCTAGAAACGACGGAGGTGCGCGCTTCTTTCACAGAAATATCTGAGAAACACATCTTAAGCTACTCCGATATCAATTTATCAACAATTCAGTTGCAAATAAAGTTGCCACAGGTATTCGGACTTCGACAACACGTTTATAATCGAAAAGAGCAAGAACAAGGATTCTAGCAGTATGGCGTGAATTCATTTTATTTCGTTAGTTCTCGTCAGCTGCTTATTGTGGGGAGTAGTGTAACGTCATGTACTATATTACACCTACATAGCTTATTCTAGTTTCTGGACAAGCCAATTCACCTATAACGTTATGAGTCATATTTTGATCATATTAATTATTCCTTTATTGACCTTGACTATTTTTTTATATGAGCGTATGTGTATGCACACTTCTTATCCTACCTATCACATGTCTGTCATTCATTTTAGCCTGACTATAAATGTTGATTAATGCTTGCTTATAACGAGTTGGCTTCCCAGCCATCTCCACTCTGTTTCATCTTTCCTTCGCTTGCTTACATTTGCTAATGTGCTCACTGCCTTCTAGCCCATGTTAGTTATCAATAAAATTGTAGATGCTGCTTCCCTTTGTCTTCTGATATTATACACCGTTCAGATTGTTATAATAACGGTTATTAACGAAGCACTACACTACATATTGGTAATCCCGACGTACGAACACGCAACACAATTGGCGATCCCGAATTACGAACGCGAAGCAAAGTTGGCAATCTCAACGTACGGCTACATATTGGTTAGCCCTACATGCGAACACGTAACAAAATTGGATGCCTCGCCGAACGAACACTCAACATATTGGTTAGCTGTATTTGGAACACGCAACAGAATTGGCGACCGCAACGAGCGAACACAAACCAAAGATGGAACCGTCGACGACATATTCTGTTATGATTCAAATAATCATCATATGCTCATTATTACAATAATGTCATATAATCATCTAACGTGGAATTATTATTTTTGTTCGTATTGACATTAAACTATGACATTTACGCAGTCATATCACTAATCGAACAAATTATAATGATATGGACATTACACGTTATGATATTCGAAACTCACTGGATTATTTTTATTATCCAATGACGAAAATTTTTCCTGATTCGGGTGAGTTCGTTCCAATTTTTTTTATGTCATTTTCGGCTTAATATTGCACTCTATCATAGACATAAGTTTGGAGTCATACTCCCGATAGTAGGAACTTATGTTCTCGATAGACAACTAATGTTCATTCATCTCATCGGTACTCAGCAATCGTCGTTTTCTACTTTTTACGCGACAACCTTAACTGAGCTTCAGCAATTTTGGTTTCACGATGATCCCTACTTTAATGTCTATACATAAACCAAGTATTTGACGCCGCATTACCAGCCGATTAGTAATGATTATGTTCATATTATTTATTCATTCACATGTATATCTGAATGCTGCATCATCCATCACCGATAATCACAATTCGATTACTGCAATTAATATTTTATTTCCATTGTACTGTACACCAGAACATAGAGTTTAGAACTAGTCTCTCAAAGATACACTCTTGTTCGTCACATTCAAGTCAGTCTCACTCGCTGTCATCGATGATCATATGTATTGGTATTTTTATCATGCCTTAAAACGGTTTCGTAACAAATGAGGTTGAGCGCATATCCCTCTAACTACACAAACCACGCTAGGCTTCTAGACCAAAAAGGAATACGACTCCGCATATCTCGTCTAAGCAGTCACTATCCTGTTCCTCTGGTCATTCTACTAATACATATTTAACGATAACTCAACGCAAGCGTTAGCGCACGCTGATTTCGCATTTTATCATCATAATCAATTGCAGTACAGCAATGAATACCACCTGTTGATGCAGTCATCTTCCTACGGCTGGATTACTTCTTATCCCACGTAAACTTCAGTTATGTAAATTCGAATACACTCATCGCTAAGCGACTCTATTTACTCTACTGCGACTTATCAGAAAATCATATTTCACTGTTCTTCATTCTCATATTCAATTGGCACTACAGACCAATTTTATTATATTCTACATTACTTATTTCCACGATTTATTCCGCTGTCATACCCATAAACAATTTGTTGCTCTATTTTCACGATATTTCGAATTGCTCATACAAACATGTTATTTTATCATCCGGACAGTGACGACATAAATGCATGTTAAATTTTTTGTACGCTTACTAATTTACTCATAATCACATGCTAACATTTCCATTTCTGTCCTCATTTTGACAATTTTCATGTACATTTTCACATAAGTGTGACATTTTCGTTTAATAAACTCGCCCCTCCATTGACACTGTAACTTATTCGATATAGTACAATTTTTTCTCTCTACATATTATTAACGTAATCCATATGCCATTTCAGTGTTATTTTCAAATTAATGTGCTAATACTTTAATTTTGGTTTGTGAACGCATATACACCTCCTCCCCCTTGTTTATTTTGCATAACAGTGTTTCCTCCGGACACTCTGGGGGGGAGCTATGTGGGGAGTAGTGTAACGTCGTGTACTATATTACACCTACATAGCTTATTCTAGTTTCTGGACAAGCCAATTCACCTATAACGTTATGAGTCATATTTTGATCATATTAATTATTCCCTTATTGACCTTGACTATTTTTTTATATGAGCGTATGTGTATGCACACTTCTTATCCTACCTATCACATGTCTGTCATTCATTTTAGCCTGACTATAAATGTTGATTAATGCTTGCTTATAACGAGTTGGCTTCCCAGCCATCTCCACTCTGTTTCATCTTTCCTTCGCTTGCTTACATTTGCTAATGTGCTCACTGCCTTCTAGCCCATGTTAGTTATCAATAAAATTGTAGATGCTGCTTCCCTTTGTCTTCTGATATTATACACCGTTCAGATTGTTATAATAACGGTTATCAAGACGATCGATTAACGAAGCACTACACTACATTATAATCTGTGGTGTTGAAAATCATAATTACATAATGTGTTTAAATTGCTTACATGAAAGGGTTTGGTCGGAAGTTATAATGAAGACACAGTATAGTATAGCAAGGGTGTAAATAAATTTAATCCACTGAATATTGTAAATATATATCTTATGTAAAAGAAAATTCTATAACATTGATTGTGACAACAGTTCGAACGGCCAGAAACAAGTGATTACACAACGTGTAAACGCTGATAGGAATGAAATGAGTAAAGCTCAGTTAATAAAATAAGATTATTAATCTGGAAGTTAGTTAAAATAAAACTCAATAACGTAATAAACACAAGAGAAAGTTTAAAAAGGCGCTTAAGATGCAACGAAAGAATACTTGTCACCAAGGTAAGGAAAGATTAATAACCATTTCCTCTTGAACACGTAAGTCAGGTTTTTGACGTCTGATAGCAACGGCTTCAGAAGACGAGTTTGATTGTTTACTAATCGCCTTAAAAGTTTGCAAGGTATTGTAAGGCCAGTGAAATGTCACTGAACCCTAGCCAAATCATCCGGCAGTTGGGTCACTGAATATGGAACACGTCATCGATCCCTGTCAAGGGCAGTCAACGCGCATCAGTTAATCATACGCCATGGACTGGCCCATGCGGCAGTGGTTCTACTTTCGCTTGTATCTCCTTTAAATAATATATTCCTGTAATAACGTCCTTTGTGTTGTACAGTCTTCAGAGCATCCATGATCCATTAATACGTCGATGGGGTAATCCACGTAAGGTGCTGGTCGCGAGGTGTACTTGTCAACATTGGATTGAGTTATTGAACGTGTTGTTTTATGCAGGATTAATAGTTTGCTGCCTGATAAGTTCTAGCTAGTAGTGTTCATTCTCCTGCTGATTGTGTTTATGACACATTCACAAACGAAGTATGTCAACCTAGTCAAATCAAAAATGAAATGGTTCGCAGATATATTTCGAAGTCTATCGGTATGTCGAGAAACGTTTGGTCTAAATTGACTAGTAGTTGAGAGGGATGCGTAGCATGGTGTACCCACAAGTGATCTGATGCGGATGCATGACCGAGCAACCTCAGCTAGATGTGTCCAGTATTATTATTATTGTGTTGTATTATTCATACGTGCATACATTATTATCAAAATCGAACTTGGATGTCAACTTTTCCGACGAAGTCGCGTAAAGTGTGAAAACCTTTTAAAATGTCAGATCACGAAACGAATACAAAAAATGTGTACCCAAAGGATATCAGTACCTGAAAATTCATGATTCAAAGAGACGGAATACAAACACGCCAACGCCACATCAACTGAATGTGAGACACTAATCACCTTAATGACCTATCTACAGTTCAGCCCAATAACGAATTGTTATCAACCTTGTGTCCAAAGGCTTTTGACTGTGCACGCTCTAACCGTTCAAAACAGACCATCTTACACATACTTGCAAGTCACAAAGACGACGTTCCTGACCCACAGAATACAAAAGTGGAGGTTGTGAGCATTTATGATTGTATTTAAATTACTTTACGTTCTGATGTCTATTTCAAGTGGCAATAATTTAAGTGTGATGCCTCTAAATGCTGTCACTTACAAGATAAAATGTATCTTACTAAGAAGACAGAAATTATTAATTAATGTTCCACTACAATATGCTTAGAACCGGTAAAAGTAGAGATTTATGGAGTGTAAGGCACGACTTAGACCTATAGAACCATTATTGATATGCTTTAAGTGAGAAAACCATGGAGTACGACGACCATTGTAGGTGAAACCTCAAAACTAACACACAACATGAATACAATTGAATATACCGGATCCACCAAACATTAAGTGAGACATTTACCTGGATTGTGAGGCAGTTTAAAAACAAGTGGGTCAGTCCAAACCCAGATCAACCACCTTGTCGTTTTGTTAAAATTATGGTAAACACGTCGCCAACTAAGGCAAATTTATTCAACCACATACTTTACATTAACTTATATAATGAATTAAGCAATCAGTGTTGACGCTGTGGAACTATCATACTTCCAGTTAGGTGGCAGAACTCTTTTTCTTTTGTAATAGCGTGCCAAACGTTGAATACGACTTTCAACCAGAATAAGTCTAAATTTGCTGTCTTTATCCTTAGCATTCCTGCCTAAGTGTTTACGAATAGCAACTGCTTTTTTGACTAATTGGTACAAATCTTCTGGAATATCTGGTGCCAAACCTTTGGACTTCAAAATGCGAAGTATTTTGTTTCCAGCTAGCCACCTGACCTGAGCTACTCCAAAGCTGTCACGCAGAATAACACCTAAATACGTAATATTACACAATAAGTGACTAACCAATTTGAGATGGTGATAATCCTTTCTTTGCTAACTTGTATATCTGCTCTTTCACTTCATCTGCTGTCATTTTTTGCCATGTTGGGACAGATCGCCTATAAGGCAAAGCACTTCCTGAAATCCCTTTTCCACCACTATGCATACGACCCATCTTTGACTATCACGCCTACAGTGACAGAACCCGCTGCCTGTTCAAATTTAGTTAAGTGATTCAAACAAAAGCACCACAAAATATAATTTACTTCTTTTGTGGTAAATTCAAGTAATGGAATGTATGAATGAGTGATCGAATTGTTGCTTCACTGATTAGAAATCTTCTTGGTCAATTAAATCGACAAATATCTCACAATTGGTTAAGCTCTGCAGAATAGCGCTCACGTGGCAAGCAAGACTGAAGATTAAAACTCGATACGTTCGGCCTGATGCTAAAATTTTACTCAACAAAACGAATGAGTTGCTCAAACTACGAACTGGTGGCTAGCTGCACCCGCTATGTCTCTGCTTCAAAACACCAGGGAGGTTAGAGTATGAGCTGAGTATAATTTAAATTTAATTTTATTCAGGTAAGCACACCATGCATGCAATTAGAAGCTTACTGATCCGATGGGTCGGTAAGTTTCATAGTAAGGTAGTGTAAAGACCTCAGTATTAGGTTAGCGTATATCGTAGCGAGCCTACTGAGATGCGGCACGCAATCGGATGCTGGAAAAACCAACCCCTTTATTTATTCCAAGGCATACTCATATCCTAACTATGAGGGATTTCACACTGTCGAAAGTCGACTTCTACGAACACATGCAGTAAGGTGGATTACTTATTTAAGGCTTGTTTTACTAGCCTCATGGAAGTTAGCAATTTGATGGAGTATCAGTCAAGGTCTGCTGAACTTGAATTATCCCTAAATCTCTATTTGACGTCATCATATCCCTGGCTCTCTCACTAAGAACTGATCACATCGTCCCACATTCGATTTTATTTATAAAACTCATTTAACACACTGTGAATAACAGAAGCTTGATTTTCACCCTGATATGTGAAGTATAACCACACAAAAAACACTCAAAAATTCAAGACTGAAAAAATACTGCTCAACAGCGCTGATTGTACCAATGCTGATTATCTATATTATTCCTTTTAAAATATCTGGATGCGCTGTTAGAATTTTGTAGTTTTCAGAACAGTTTAGATTAGACTGAAGTGATCTGATGCGGTTGCATGACCGAACAACCTCTGCTAGATATGTCCAGTAAAGCTAATGCGGTCAGCACCAAACGAAGATGAATATGAAGTCATTACTCCCACTTCTTCCTCTTCTCCTCATGACAAACAGACAATCAACCAGGTCCACATCACACCATTCTACTAGACAAACACTCACCGTACCCGATACTTATGTTAGTCAATGTTCGATCTGTACAAAATAAGATGACTCACCTACGCACTCTGTTACTTTCAAACAACCCTTCACTTGTTTCGATAACGGAAAGTTAGTTGTTCTCAGATGTCACGGACTCATACCTCCAAAGAGACACATATGAGCTCTTCCGCTGTGATTGATTCACTAAGAAGGGTGGTGGTTGCCTTGTATATGCATAAAAAATATATTAGCGGAAATCTATAGCGACAACATCCTCAGTAAACTACCTGATTCACTATGGCTTACTGTACACACTCGTGAATGTGAAATATTAATCGGATGTATATGTCGAGTTTCCAACACTACTGGTTCAACTGACATTGCTATAAGTGAGTCACTCACCAAGGTTTCCTCCTCTGATTTCGCTCACCAAATGGTTTGTGATTTAAACATTTCCACCATCAACTGGAAGACACCCATTTTGGTTTGAAAGCATACTTAGGTCTTTGGACATACACGACTGGCAGCAACATGTTCACCTACCTACACGAAATAAAATCATTATTGACTTGGTTTTCTATCACAGTGTCACACCAGAACCAGTAGTGGTTGGCGAAAGGTTTCATAACAGTGATTGTAAAATAGTCATCTGAAACCTTTTGATTATTGCCACGTGCAACAAATTAAAGACAGTAAATACGCGTTTTCAATATGGAAACTATGCAATCGCTGACTGGGAAAACTTCCGATTTCTAATAAAGCACTCTGATTAGAGTAGTTTCTTTACCAGACTCATGTTTTCAATTTTATGCTGGATTAGCTATTCTACTATGACAACCTATAACATGCTAACTGAGACTCTTACACTAGGACTGCGTGGCCGGCATCGGACGAAAGAAACCGAAAAATCAGACAGTAAAAGATATATACGAATATTCGTCAAGATACGAATGAATAGATTAACAAAAATTGGGCTCCGAGCATAGAGAGGTCGTTATATGTTGTAATTTGTAGATCATGCCTGTAAAAATGGTACGTGTCTGCGCTGGCAGAATTATGTTATCATATGTTAAGCGAAGTTGTGATATAAATGGCCAGAAACAATATGGTAAATATGGGGAAAAAATTGCAATGATGTAATTAGAAATCAGAAGTCGCATAATGTGTATAATAACATGAAGTAGGCAAGAACAAGTAGATGGGGGTGGACGCTGAATAAATTTCTTAAAAACGTTAGCACGTGTTATCATAGTAATGAGAGTAACAATAACAACAACAAGATGTATGAATATGATAAGTTTTAGCTACGGGCCAAAAGCTGACAAAGGTAAGCGGAGCGATTAAGTATATTTCTTCATGATGCCGGCTTCTGGACTGTTGAGTTAACTGTCATTTCTATGATGTGGTGACGTAATTTGATACTGTCTTAACTGTTGGAATGTCTGGGTGACGTCTATAAGGAAAGCGTTACAAAACGCACTTTATGTTGTTGGGAACAAAGAGAGGCACTGCATGGTCAAGATGAAACAGGAGCTAAAGAACCACCAGGCAAAAATGATTGAAACGTTTAATACGACTTTCGCTCGAAATACTAATAAACTCGACAGTTTCAAAATAACTCTCACTAGCCAATCCGTGTGCTACAAGATCCACTCAAATAAAAGGAAACTAGTATGGAGGACAACTGGTAAGAGATTGAAGAAGTAGTAGTTTCTGGACCCCAAGGAACCCTATCATAAGGGATAGATCTCTATGTGACGCGACGAAGAAACTGACAAGGAAATATAGTAAAACACGGAGATCAGTGTAAGAAAAAGGTAAAAGAAATCACCGAGATTCCAGAACAGAGGAACTTGAACTTTTCACATTCTCTGTTGACGATGTCTGCTAGAACACCATATTCATCAGCTTCTCGTTTCACCAAATTAAGACACTGGTAGCGAATACTAAACAATGAGGAAGATTCACCGAATATTTCTGACGGCTGAGATACTGTCTCCTCGAAACTGAGCTCTCGAGGTAACTTTGGTAATATATGATCAGCATAGCGTGCATGTTCATGACTTCCCAACTTGCGCATCAACAGTCGAGTCTTCCATGCGTCGTCTTGATTACAGAACTCTATTCTAAATGTGTCTTCCCAACGCTTGAACCACGTGAGAAATGTATTGCCACATTCGGGGTCATAATAGAATTCTGGGATGCTGCTGGCAACTGCATCACAAGAAGAAGTACTTGTAGTAGCATGTGAACTCGAGTAGTGTATGTTAAGCTGTTGCGTCGGAGTTTCTAACAGGCGCATTTGTGCGTCAAGTTGTGCTTGCTGTTGCTGTAGTATTCGGCTGAGCTGGTCATCTGATATAGGCATTTTGAAAGAATTTTACTTTTTCCCCGTCGCCACTGTTATAATTTGTATTTTTTGCTATATAAACGACCCAGTTATTCCTATTGCTTAGTATTCTTATACGATGGCACTCGACAAGACCCCAAAATCAGAACACGTTGAACAGGAATGAAATTGTATTCAAATAATAATGGTATGTGAACAGCAATCCGCAATCAATAGTTTAAATATCGTTCATATATTTATAGTATATTCATAAGAAGCTTATAGATTTTTCTGCAATAATATGCCCGGGCTGATCGGTTTAAAATTAACCAATCAGCGCGCAGCAACACCATCATGCATAAAACTTGCTTAATCCAATCTATATCCCACTAACACCTCCCCCTTGAGCAGATTCGTAGGACCTGGTGTTAGGGTCCAACTGCAACCGCTTTATTGGTTTGCGCTTCCGGTTAGTCCATCTTCTAGGTAATAAGGACGTTGTATCATCCTTTGTTTGCGCCTTGACTGTCCTGCCTGTTTCAGGTGTTTTGATCTCAAAGGTGTCTAGCAGAACATCAAGAGGTAATCTATGCTGCGTTTCGTTGTTTGAAATCGAGGTTGATTTCAGTTGGTTAGCATGACGCACCCAGATTTCTGAACCAACGGACACCTCGTAAACCACATTTCCTTTCTCATGCACGATCCGACCAGCTATCCATGTAGGATGCTTTTTTCGTGGTCCATAGCAAGTGCCCTTTGACCCTCACTGAACAATCGTTTTTGTGCACCATGATGACTATTGTACTGTTTCTCCATCATCACGTTTCGTTGCGGCTTAAGAGCTGGAGTCGGACGAATGCTGTCAAAATGTGTACGTATTTTTCTGCCAAGTAACGCTTCCGCTGAGGAGACTCCATTTGTTGTCTGAGGGTTTGGTGTCGAACGGTGTATAAACAACAACGTCTCTAAGATCTCTTCGGTGTCCCTCTCCCCTCTTGATTTTTTAGAGCATTTTTGAACGTACCAACAAAACGTTCTACCTGGCCATTCGATTGCGGATGGAATGGAGGTGTTCGGATGTGCCTGATTCCGTTTTGCTGACAAAATGCTGAAAAGTCTTTTCTGACTTCACCTGACGACACTGGAGTGTTTCGAATTGCCGCTGCTGCTACACTCCGTATTTCTGGAACCTTTCTACCTGTCTTTTTTGCATATGAAGTGGTGTCTAATGATGGACACGACACGTTACACACGCTGTTGAAGGGTATATCCATTAATCCAAGCTTTTCTAACATATCTAGACCAAGTAGATCAAGGTTTGGTCATTCTGTTAGATAGCATACTCCTTTACAGCTATTTCCATTGAAGGAAAATTCACATTGTAATTCACCAACTAGCTTCAGTACACCTCCAGATACGTTTTTAGCCGTTTTCTCTTTATGTACAGTACGTCCGTTTTAGTTCTCGCAGCCTAAAACTAGTCCTATGGTTGTCATGGGGAGTAATTGTTTTAAAGGCAATTTTAGACGGGATAGTAGTGTCTGGTGGGAATTCAGTGGTAGTATTGAATATTTCCAATGTTTCTAAAATGTTTACACAGGTTGTTACGTCCAATTATTTGTTTTTACCCGTTCCAACTATTGAAGTACTGGTCGTCGATATTCGCAAATTACGAACCCAAGTAGGCAAGAGAACCAAAACTCCAAATTTGATACCAAGTTTATTCGCAATTCACAAATAATCGACCAAAGTCCTTCTAACAACAATAATTATAACAATTACAAAACAAACCTTCAATTTTTTAGGTTCCCGGAGCAAAAACTCCCAAATACCAAACCAATGACAAAAGAAACCAAAATGTCCGAAAAGAATGATATAAACAAACAAGTCCAAAGGTTAAGTAAAGCAAACACATACAAAAAACACAGTAAAATTAATGTACAATAAGAAAGGTTTTAATCAGCCAAATGTCTTCAGTTCTCCCGTAACACTCCCAACCAAAAGAACCTTGGTTCTTTTCACAGACGAGCAAATAGGTAGCAGGAAGCGAAGTATATACATCACAAACAATCAACAACAAGCATTCAACACACTAACAACCTCGTGATCCCTAGGACTTACGCCAGAACGCCTAGGGATCCGAGTGGCTACCTACCATCTATAGCTTCAAGGAGACACAGTTTTCTAATATCTCTAACTAGGATCCCCTTTCTTGTCCTCAGCTCTACCTGCCTCACTAATCCATCCTTACTTGGTAACACTCTCTGTACTAGACCTAAGGGCCATTTGCTTTTCTCGGAGAACTCAGAACATATTATTACTAAGTCACCCTCCCTTATGTTCCTCTCGAGTTGGGTCCACTTGTATCTACGCTGCTAAAGTGAAACATATTCCTTAGACCAACGTCTCCAAAAAACTTGTGCTAAGTAATTCGCTTGCTTCCATCTCTTAGAATACCTGTCATTAGATAGAACGTTAGTAAGTTCTGCGACGTTCTCTCTCAATAGTAATAGTTTTTCTGATGTTATTGCATCGAGATCACTCGAGTCGTCTGTAACCGGGACCAAAGGTCGATTGTTAATTATACGCTCAGCCTCTATCACGAAAGCTTCAAAGCATTCATCTGTTAAAGGTTGTTCCTTAACAAGAGCACCCAATACTCTACGTACAGAGCGAATCATGCGCTCCCATACTCCTCCCCAATGACTGGCAGCCGGAGGACTGAAATGCCAGTCAATCCCTTTTCTTAGCAAATCAGAGTGTATGCGTTCCTGCACCCAATTCTGAAGACATTTTCTTAGCTCACTTTCAGCCCCCACCAGATTTGATTCATTATCACTGTATATCTCTTTGGGATAGCCTCTCCTGCTGATAAACCTCATCAATGCCATGATAAATGAGTCTGTGATAAAACTATATGCAACTTCTAGATGTACAGCTCTCAACCTTAAACATGTGAATACACAACCATATCTCTTCTCGGTACTTCTACCATGTTTAACCATAATGGATCCAAAATAATCAACACCAACTGATAAGAATGGATAGTCACCATCTTCTATTCTGCTCGGAGGTAGTGGTGCCATCAATTGTTGGATGGGGCGGGCGTTCCTTCTTTTACAATAAACACAATCCTTTATTACCCTCCTCATGGCCACACCACCCCTCAGCACCCAAAATTTTTCTCGAACTGTTGCAATTACCTGTGTGGCTCCAACATGTCCTTCCAAAATATGATAATACTGTAGAATCAAATTTCTAATTTTATGCTTCGATGGTAATATTATAGGATGCTTCCTCGACTCGGGCCAGGAACTAATTTGAAGTCGGCCACCGACACATAATAATCCGTTTATCACCATTGGATTTAAAGTTCGTAACGGTGAATTTGTTATTTTCACCTTGCTAATGGTATCAGACGACAACATTTCAATCTCTTTCCGAAATTGTATGCGTTGGACATATCGAATCAGATAATAATAATAATAATAATAATAATAATTTATTCTCAAATAACGGATTGTTACATGAGGCATGCCGGTTTACAGGCAAGATCAAATTGTTAAAGAAGTTACAATTTTCACTGTTGAAAATTACTCAGCTGGGTTGATATTTCATAAGATATGAATGTAAATGGGTTTCGTAATAAACGTATCAATATCATACTTGGCGCACTTTATGGAGGTAGCGTTGCAACATACAACTGATGGTCAAGAATAGATACATGCGAAGTTGGGGGCTTTTAGAAGTTTCGAACTTATATCCCGCCGGAATATCTGAGGCTTTAATAGCGGCGTAGGACGAAATCACCCGTGCCATATCTGTTTTCGGTGGAGTATCTGCAGGAGGCTGAAAAAGGTGTAAGAAAAAGGAAGGATGAAAAGCAGAGCACACAATATGCATGGAGGAATAGTTAATGTATAACCATTTAGTCTATTTGTCTGTTACTGAAGTATTTATTAGGTAAGAAGATACTAATGTGTTAAAGAAAAATAAGTGTGAACAAGGTATGAGTGGGTAAGGAACTGTATAAATGAAGGTAGTTCGGAAGAAAGTATGGAATTGTGTAATTATAAAATAAAGTTCTGAAAACAGTATTCCGATACAAATGGCTGTCTCCCTTTTTTTCGAAGCTGTTTGAACTCTCTTTTTTGTTTTTAGATTTTATAGGGTATAGAGTGGACTTTGTTTTTAGCCAATTGTCTGGTTTGCTTGTAATAGGATTACTCGGTAGGAAGTGGAACCAATTTAGCTTTTTTTAACATGATCTAAAGTGGTATTTTTCATGAATAATTTCGCATCAATACCGTTGGTTCGTGACATTCCACTAGACATAAGGAGCCGTAATTAATATGTTCTGCCCTACAGACACCGGTGGATTGAAGTTATCTCCCCAAGCTAAATTTAACTCACCAACTCTGAGCATACCCATCTGTAGAGACGGATCAGTTCTACTAGAACGCATTATCAATAAATATAGCTTAAATCGGGTCAACCATGCAACAGCCTTAAGTAATCTAGTCCAATCTGAATAATAATTGATAAGTAGATCAACAGTGGATTCTTCAACCATCACATGCGTGGACATTGCTTTCTTTAATTCCAAGAGATGGGGTTCAGGACCTTGTATATCAACAGCAGGCCAACACTCCTTCGGCTTCTTGAGAAAACTTGGACCCTCCTCCCATACCTTGACATCATCGATGTTAAACTTAACCCCTCTGGATGCGGAGTCTGCTATGCTTTCTTTAGAAGGTACGAATCTCCATTGGTCCACCTTAGTAAGACTATGAAAAGTCGAAATCCGATTTGCTATGAATGTTTTAAACTGGCTTTTCTCATTTCTAATATAGTGCAAGACAATCATGGAATCCGTCCAAAATTTAACCTCTGCAAACTTAATATCTAATTCTGACTGCAGCTGGGATTCCATGCGAGCTGCTAAAACTGCTGTCGTAAGTTCCAAGCGTGGTATAGTTTGGAACTTTAATGGGGCTACTCTTGCCTTAGCCGTAACAAGACGAGAACATACCTCAGTGCCAGAAATGTAAGAGCGGACGTATGCCACTGCCCCTTATCCATTTTCCGAGGCATCACTGAAAATATGAAGTTCCAGGAGCGAACGATCTGGTTGCGGAAACAATACACAACGTGGAAAACAAACGTTCTCAACCCTCTGAAATTCACTTAAAATCTCTAACCAGCGTTTGCTCTCCTCATTTGGAATCTCTTCGTCCCATCCTAGTCCCAATTTACCCAAACGTTGAAGTAACTTCTTCATGGGAAGCATAAACGGTGCTAACAATCCCAAGGGGTCGTAAAGTGAGGCTACACTCGATAATATACCTCGCCTAGTGAGGGGACGTTTCGGTATGTGAACTTTAAATTCAAACGAATCGATCATAGTATTCCAAAATAATCTCAACGTGCGTTCCGTAGGAAGTCTTTCAAAGTCAATCTCTCTTACGGCTTCTGCTCCTTCTTATGGATGAATTGATTTGAGAACATGCAAACATTTACTTATCCACTTCGTAAGTCTGAACCCACCTTTTCTGAGGAGCGAACCAAGGGCTTTTGCCAGCTCAATTGCAACCTGTACATTATCAATGGAGGCTAAATAGTCGTCGACATAGAAACTACTATCTACGACTTCCTGGATATCTCTATTAAATTCTTTACCGAATATATCCACCGTCTTCTTAAGAGCGAAATTAGCGCAAAAAGGGGGAGGACACGGTTCCAAACGGATGAACTGTTAAACAATATTCCTTAGCCGTTCGTTTTATATCACCATCTTCCCACCACAATAGACGAAAAGCTCCCCTATCTTGTCTCGGGATCCTTACTTGAAGAAACATCTCTTCGATATCAGCGGCTAATTATACGTTACCTAATCTGAATCGTAGAAGTACACCAAATAAACTATTGACGGTATTTGGTCCTCTTAAAAGCTGATTATTAAGAGAAAAACCTTGATAGACAGCTGCACAATCAAAAACGATTCTGAGATTTCCAGGCTTTTTAGGGTTGATAACGGGATGATGAGGAATATACCAACAAACAGCATCACGGTCAAATCCCTCCTTGCTAGCTTCAATGATGTAGTCCTTACTTAAATGTTAATTCATCACAGCTTGGTATTTCTGCAGAAGACTATTATCTTTCATAAACCTTTTCCTTAAACACTCTAGTCTGCGTTCAGCCAGTTCCAAATTATTCGGTAGACTTAACCTATCATACTTCCACGGTAGACCAACTTGAAAATGGCCGCCTTCCAGTTTAAAGGAACTACTAACTATTTCTAGAGCTCTTTTATCTTCGACAGAATATCCATTACGAAATGTATCTGTATCCTCGAACTCATGATTGTATAATATTTCTATATCTCGCAAAATATCATTAGAGCAATGACACCACTGAATTTGATGTGGAGACCTTGATGCCCCTTTAGGACCTATAATCATCCAACCGAGATGGGTTCGCACAGCAAACGGATACTTCCTGTCCCCCAGACGTTGTTCCAAGACCCAATGTGCACCCGGAGCATCGCACCCAATCAATACCCTACAAAATTACTTTGCAACCTCTGAAGGGTTATGTCCTTTAAATGTTTCCACCTTTTCGGTTGGAGTTCGGCTAAAGGTGCTGCATGATCGATCGGAAGTTTCTTGGTCGTGTAAACTTTGTTGACCCTTATAGAACCCTGTTCATCTAATGAAAATACCTCTAAATTTACCTCCGTTCACAGTCGCCACTCTTATCGAAGTCTCTTTACCTTTGATACCCAACTGATTAATTAATTCTTCACATACAAGAGAGGTGTCTGAACCACTATCTAGAATTGCATATGTTTCCAAACATCCTTTGGGACCGTATAGTCTGACTGGAACGATGCCCAAACAAACCCTTGAGGAGTTCTAATCCTTATCTAGGTTCATCACATGGTTATCAATACCATCAATATGCAATAATGAATTATGTCTGACCTTGCAGTTCTCGACGTCGCACTTGAAGCCTGAGTTGCATGACATAGCTATGTGACCTTTCCTCAAACATAAGTAACATAGACCACGTCTTCTTATCTCCTGTCTCATTTCTCTTACATTCATTTTTGCTAACCTTGGACAATCTGTCGCCTCGTGATCACCTAAGCAGATTGCACAACTTGATACCTTGACTGAGTTATTTGGGTCTCGTCTAATTGCATGAAAGCGTGATCTATCAGCTTGGCCTTCACAATTCCCTTTTACCGAACTTTGAGTCACACTGTACTAATCTACCATAACGGGTTCGGGCAATTCTGGCCCTCTCTTCTACAAAGACCACAAATTCTTCGAAGCTCGGCTCCTCCCCGTGCATCATGATCTTATCAGCGACTTCAGCCCACTTATTTTGCAATTCTAGTGGCAGACATGAGACTATTACCTCCAAATTAGCCGTAGAATTAACATCAGACATGTATCCCATTTCCTTCAACGTTATACATACATTACGTAACTTAATAGCAAAGTCAGTTAATACGTCAGCTGATCTTCCGATAGATTTATGGTTTAATAACTCAGCAATTAGTTCCCGCGCAACAAGATGCTCCTTACCAAATAAATCGTGTAAAATTCGTTTAGCCCTATCATAGCCTAAATGACTGTGCAAAGAAATGCAAGATTCAATTGCCGTTCTGACCTTTCCTTTGCAATAATATAACAAATACGACAGCAATTGGCCCTTATCTGACAGTTTACTCTCTATAAGGCTATTGAACTGACTAATGAAATGGTAATACTGACCCGGTTGTCCATCAAAGTACATCATATCGATCTCAGGTAAAACAATGTTACCGACCAATGTATGTAAAGTGTCCCTCGGTTCATCAACCCAATCGATTTTTGAGATGTTACATATCTCTCCTGAGTGATTATTACCCCCAGTTTCACAATTCAAATAACTTTCCACTTTAGCATTTTTTCCACATTTATCTACGGGCAATCGTTCATCGTCCTTGATGACGTTGCATTCTAATTCGGCGATATCAACCTCTTCTTGAAGATCTAACATCTAAAGTTGCCGTTCCAATTCAAGTCTCTTTTCTAAATTCCTTTTCTTTCAGCAATGCTCTGTCTAACTTTAATCTCGAATTACTTAGCTGACTAGAGGACATATTATTAAGGCTAAAATCATCACATTTATCATCGTTAACATCATACATACCACAATCAGCTCTGGAAATTTTACCGTCCAATTCGTCGTTTACCTTCTGTCTTTTGCTTCGAGTTTCCATAGTACACCTTCGTTCAGCAGAACCAGAACTTGGACCAAAATTACTGTCCAGACTAATACAGTGTGAACACAGAACCTAATTGAAGAACTTTATGTTACGTCCAATTATTTGTTTTTGCCCGTTCCAACTATTGAAGTACTGGTCGTCGATATTCGCAAATTACGAACCCAAGTAGGCAAGAGAACCAAAACTCCAAATTTGATACCAAGTTTATTCGCAATTCACAAATAATCGACCAAAGTCCTTCTAACAACAATAATTATAACAATTACAAAACAAACCTTCAATTTTTTAGGTTCCCGGAGCAAAAACTCCCAAATACCAAACCAATGACAAAAGAAACCAAAATGTCCGAAAAGAATGATATAAACAAACAAGTCCAAAGGTTAAGTAAAGCAAACACATACAAAAAACACAGTAAAATTAATGTACAATAAGAAAGGTTTTAATCAGCCAAATGTCTTCAGTTCTCCCGTAACACTCCCAACCAAAAGAACCTTGGTTCTTTTCACAGACGAGCAAATAGGTAGCAGGAAGCGAAGTATATACATCACAAACAATCAACAACAAGCATTCAACACACTAACAACCTCGTGATCCCTAGGACTTACGCCAGAACGCCTAGGGATCCGAGTGGCTACCTACCATCTATAGCTTCAAGGAGACACAGTTTTCTAATATCTCTAACTAGGACCCCCTTTCTTGTCCTCAGCTCTACCTGCCTCACTAATCCATCCTTACTTGGTAACACTCTCTGTACTAGACCTAAGGGCCATTTGCTTTTCTCGGAGAACTCAGAACATATTGTCCTCCATACTGGTTTCCTTTTATTTGAGTGGATCTTGTAGCACACGGATTGGCTAGTGAGAGTTATTTTGAAACTGTCGAGTTTATTAGTATTTCGAGCGAAAGTCGTATTAAACGTTTCAATCATTTTTGCCTGGTGGTTCTTTAGCTCCTGTTTCATCTTGACCATGCAGTGCCTCTCTTTGTTCCCAACAACATAAAGTGCGTTTTGTAACGCTTTCCTTATAGACGTCACCCAGACATTCCAACAGTTAAGACAGTATCAAATTACGTCACCACATCATAGAAATGACAGTTAACTCAACAGTCCAGAAGCCGGCATCATGAAGAAATATACTTAATCGCTCCGCTTACCTTTGTCAGCTTTTGGCCCGTAGCTAAAACTTATCATATTCATACATCTTGTTGTTGTTATTGTTACTCTCATTACTATGATAACACGTGCTAACGTTTTTAAGAAATTTATTCAGCGTCCACCCCCATCTACTTGTTCTTGCCTACTTCATGTTATTATACACATTATGCGACTTCTGATTTCTAATTACATCATTGCAATTTTTTCCCCATATTTACCATATTGTTTCTGGCCATTTATATCACAACTTCGCTTAACATATGATAACATAATTCTGCCAGCGCAGACACGTACCATTTTTACAGGCATGATCTACAAATTACAACATATAACGACCTCTCTATGCTCGGAGCCCAATTTTTGTTAATCTATTCATTCGTATCTTGACGAATATTCGTATATATCTTTTACTGTCTGATTTTTCGGTTTCTTTCGTCCGATGCCGGCCACGCAGTCCTAGTGTAAGAGTCTCAGTTAGCATGTTATAGGTTGTCATAGTAGAATAGCTAATCCAGCATAAAATTGAAAACATGAGTCTGGTAAAGAAACTACTCTAATCAGAGTGCTTTATTAGAAATCGGAAGTTTTCCCAGTCAGCGATTGCATAGTTTCCATATTGAAAACGCGTATTTACTGTCTTTAATTTGTTGCACGTGGCAATAATCAAAAGGTTTCAGATGACTATTTTACAATCACTGTTATGAAACCTTTCGCCAACCACTACTGGTTCTGGTGTGACACTGTGATAGAAAACCAAGTCAATAATGATTTTATTTCGTGTAGGTAGGTGAACATGTTGCTGCCAGTCGTGTATGTCCAAAGACCTAAGTATGCTTTCAAACCAAAATGGGTGTCTTCCAGTTGATGGTGGAAATGTTTAAATCACAAACCATTTGGTGAGCGAAATCAGAGGAGGAAACCTTGGTGAGTGACTCACTTATAGCAATGTCAGTTGAACCAGTAGTGTTGGAAACTCGACATATACATCCGATTAATATTTCACATTCACGAGTGTGTACAGTAAGCCATAGTGAATCAGGTAGTTTACTGAGGATGTTGTCGCTATAGATTTCCGCTAATATATTTTTTATGCATATACAAGGCAACCACCACCCTTCTTAGTGAATCAATCACAGCGGAAGAGCTCATATGTGTCTCTTTGGAGGTATGAGTCCGTGACATCTGAGAACAACTAACTTTCCGTTATCGAAACAAGTGAAGGGTTGTTTGAAAGTAACAGAGTGCGTAGGTGAGTCATCTTATTTTGTACAGATCGAACATTGACTAACATAAGTATCGGGTACGGTGAGTGTTTGTCTAGTAGAATGGTGTGATGTGGACCTGGTTGATTGTCTGTTTGTCATGAGGAGAAGAGGAAGAAGTGGGAGTAATGACTTCATATTCATCTTCGTTTGGTGCTGACCGCATTAGCTTTACTGGACATATCTAGCAGAGGTTGTTCGGTCATGCAACCGCATCAGATCACTTCAGTCTAATCTAAACTGTTCTGAAAACTACAAAATTCTAACAGCGCATCCAGATATTTTAAAAGGAATAATATAGATAATCAGCATTGGTACAATCAGCGCTGTTGAGCAGTATTTTTTCAGTCTTGAATTTTTGAGTGTTTTTTGTGTGGTTATACTTCACATATCAGGGTGAAAATCAAGCTTCTGTTATTCACAGTGTGTTAAATGAGTTTTATAAATAAAATCGAATGTGGGACGATGTGATCAGTTCTTAGTAAGAGAGCCAGGGATATGATGACGTCAAATAGAGATTTAGGGATAATTCAAGTTCAGCAGACCTTGACTGATACTCCATCAAATTGCTAACTTCCATGAGGCTAGTAAAACAAGCCTTAAATAAGTAATCCACCTTACTGCATGTGTTCGTAGAAGTCGACTTTCGACAGTGTGAAATCCCTCATAGTTAGGATATGAGTATGCCTTGGAATAAATAAAGGGGTTGGTTTTTCCAGCATCCGATTGCGTGCCGCATCTCAGTAGGCTCGCTACGATATACGCTAACCTAATACTGAGGTCTTTACACTACCTTACTATGAAACTTACCGACCCATCGGATCAGTAAGCTTCTAATTGCATGCATGGTGTGCTTACCTGAATAAAATTAAATTTAAATTATACTCAGCTCATACTCTAACCTCCCTGGTGTTTTGAAGCAGAGACATAGCGGGTGCAGCTAGCCACCAGTTCGTAGTTTGAGCAACTCATTCGTTTTGTTGAGTAAAATTTTAGCATCAGGCCGAACGTATCGAGTTTTAATCTTCAGTCTTGCTTGCCACGTGAGCGCTATTCTGCAGAGCTTAACCAATTGTGAGATATTTGTCGATTTAATTGACCAAGAAGATTTCTAATCAGTGAAGCAACAATTCAAATGGTTCAAATGGTTGAGGACGGAATAGAAGAAGCTTTCGCTTAACGGGCTTCCGTGTCTGGTAGCAGTGGATCACCAATACCTCCAGGCAAAAACCTATGTATATGAACGATAATAGAGGGAAAAAAAGAATTTGGTAAATCATAATAATATGTTATCTTTAGTCCTTAAGAATAAGTCAAGTTTTCTCTTAAAGGACTTCTGGGAGGTCGCTTGGACTAGCTCAGTCGGCAGCGAATTCCAGCACTTGACAACTCTAACGGAGTAGAAGTTGTGTCTACAGTCTGTTCTGCTATGTAGGGTCTCCAATTTCTGGGTGTTACCCCTTAGGTTAGTGTTGTGACTAAGCTTAAGAAGTTGTTTAAGGGGATGACCAGAAGTATTAAGGATACTATAAGTCATAAGAAGATCACCTCTAAGACGCCTATACTCTAACGGGTAAAGGTTAAGTGATTTGAGGCGCTCTTCATAAGGTTTGAATTTGAGACCCCGAACTGATTTCGTGGCTCGACGTTGTATACGTTCCAGAGTGACCTTATACTTTTGGAGGGAGGGAGGAAAATACTGTTTCCGTACTCTAAGTGGGGACGAATAAAACTGTTGAAGATTATATGGAAGGTTCTACCGTCAAACTGGCCAAAAATGCGCTTCAATGTTACCAGTGCAAGGTTTGCTTGAAAGGCGTTTTTGTCACAGTTCGCATACGATTTCAGGTCGTAGGGTACCAACACTCCGAAATCTTTTTCAACTTGGGAATCTTCTAGAGGTGAGTTACCTAAGTTATAACTATAGTCTGCAACATGTCTCAGATGGACTACCTTGCACTTTGAAGTGTTGAAGGTAAGTCCGTTTTCGTCTGCCCAACTTTGAAGTCGAGTCAGATCCTCCTGAAGAACTAGTATATCATTTTGATTACGTAACTCTCTCCAAAGTTTCACATCATCAGCAAAAAGCAATAAGTCAGATGAAACTTGTTGAGGAAGATCGTTAATATAAATCAAGAAGAGAAGAGGTCCTAGTATTGAACCCTGGGGGACCCCACTAGGACATTCCATAGCCTGAGAGAGAGAGTGAAGTTAACCCTGACCTTAAAATGTCGGTTTTCTAGGTATGAAGTGATCCAGCCAATTAAAGGGGGTTTTATACCCAATCGTCCAAGCTTCTTGATAAGACATGCATGGTTGACCCTATCAAAAGCTTTTGAGAAGTCCAGGTAGATGACGTCAACCTTCCCCTTGCGATCAAGGATGGTTGTCCATCTATCCACCGCAGTCAGCAGGTTGGTCATACAAGAATGACCTTTTCTGAAACCATGCTGTTGGGGCGAGAAGAACTTTGAGGATGATAAGTGTTCTAGTATGTCGTCGAATACTAGGGATTCCATAATTTTTGAAGGTATGGAGAGAAGGGCCACTGGTCGGTAGCTTGAGGGTTCAATGCGTCGACCTCCTTTGAAAATTGGTGTGATGTGGGCCAGCTTCCATATTTCCGGTAGTTTGCCTCTGCTTAGAGAGTGTGCAAACATCACGCTAAGTGGTGTCGCCAGGATTGAAGCTGCTTCCCTCAATACAGCGGAATGAACCATGTCCGGACCAGGAGAAGTGTCTTTTTTCAGGTTCTGCAGTTTACGGAGCACCAAGTCAGCACTCAGGTCCACTTCGGAAAGTCCTGTACAGGTGCAGGTGAAGCTTTCGTCAGTATGGTTGATGTGGGTCAGCTGGAATGTCCGGGAGTAATGTTCAGCCAATAGGTTAGCGGCATCACTGTCGTTGTTGGTCGGGCCATTAGGACCAAGCAGTTGGGAAACTCCAGTTTTGTCTTGTCGAAGAGAAGCTGCATAACTGAACAAGCTTTTCGGGTTGGAGACGAATCTATCGATAAGCTTGGTCTGGAACTGAAGCCTGTCTTCTCTTATTGCCTTTGTGCATATGTTCCTTATATGTTTGTATTGCCTGTACGCGCCGTTATTATCAGTTCGTTTATATTCAGCCCAACAGTGCCTTTTGCGGCTTAGCAAACGACGAGTGTGGTTCTTGATGATTGGGGGTTGCTTGTAGCTTTTTGGGACCATTTGAGGAACTGAATGCTCAGTAGCACATAAGATCGTGTGCAGTAAAAAATCCCAATGAGCATCCACTTTAATTTGAGGGCGAACATCCCAATCCACCTGTTGAAGATAGTCCTGTAAAGCTAACACATTCAACCGTTTGAAGTTCCAGCGCTTGTTGCTAGTAGGATGTCGTAGCTCCGTCTTGATGACAAAGCTGAATGATAAGACGGCGTGATCACTTTTGCCCAGGGGAGCCAGGATTGAGAGGTCGCCAACTAGGAATTCTTCGTTTGTGAATACCCAGTCTAAGCGTGACGGCGTCTGACTGTTTCTCCAACGGGTTGCCGACTTCACATTTTCAAATAATCCCAGGTCGCCGATAAGGTTGAAGAACAGAACTTCAGTAGAGTTGGCACTACCAATGTATGTATGTTCCACGAAGTTGATTCTAGGGAGATTGAAGTCCCCTAGAATCAGGATATGAGAAAATCCGAGACGCGTAGAGCGAGTTAATCCTTCCAGCAGACGTTTGTCATATTCGATGTCGGCAGTGGGCTTCCTGTAAACGACCCCAACTAGGCACCTCGAGGTGGTAGATAATCTTACTGAGCACCATACTGACTCGTCAAGATTGTGAAACTCTTGGTTGTGAAGTTGGTGCGCATCCAGGCATGACCGTACGTATAGTGCTACCCCACCCCCCATTCCTGTTTTTCTGTCGTTGCGAAATAAAGACATCCCAGTTATTGCTAACTCCTGGTCCGTAAACTGAGACGTTATCCAAGTTTCGGATATTCCTATCAGATGGGCATCATTAGCGTTGCTAAGTTCACGTAGCTCATCCATTTTGTTTGGCAAGCTCGCGGCGTTCGTGTATAGGCAGTTTATGCTTTCAATTTGGAACGCGTGAGCCTCTTCTTGTTTGTCTATATGAGCCGTGTGTGAGTGGACAGGTAGCCTACCTATACGATGTTTACCGAGTTGGTAGTCCCTGTCCTTTACACGTTTTTTTTATGATCAAGACAGTCCACGAGTGGAATTGTCAGCTCCAGCTTTCGTTTGTGCTTGATCTTGCTGTCGTGGGGCCTATCCGGATGCATATGGATGCCAGTTGGCAACCGACGTCTATTGGCACGAAATGCTTCCAGAGTTGCAGCCGCCATATGGGAGGAGGGGAAGGTTATCTTCAGCAGCCGGGGTCTAGAGTCTCCGTCTCTCTTGGCCAATCTCATTACCTGTTGGGTCAATATGTTCTTGAGTTTTAAGGAATGCTTGATGAATTTCCATTCCCGAATATCAGAGTTTGCTTGAGCTGGGTCCATATTTTCCGTCACACCTTGCACAATGATATTTCGTCCACGGAAAAACGCCTCGCGAGATTCCTTAGGGATGTTCCGGATGAGATTTCGTTCAGAATACGGTATGTCTGGCAGTATTCTTACGTTCCCATCGGACCTCAGTAAGTGACTGGCTAGCAGGACGTCCTCTACGTCGGAGGCATTCTTAAGTGTAACACGAAGCAGCCTCGGGTGGTTTAGGTGGTTAGAGTCCTTCCCCCGAGTGAGCCGTGTGACGGTCAAAGGCTCTATTCTAGGGAGTTCAAGCCTCTTGATTAATTCTCCCCAGAGCATCCTATCGTTTTTGTCCTGCAAACTGAGAGGAAGGTCGGGATTGTCAATAAGGTTCATGATTATGACAGAGTCGTCACGAACCGCAATTGATTTCCCAGGTTTTCCAGGGCATCTAGGTTTGGTATCTTGTTGTTTGGATGTCGAGGCGCGTTTTCGATTCCTGGGCTCAGTGATGACCGGGCAAACAGTCTTGGGTGTAGACTGTGCGGCCAAAGCATCAATTGATTTCCGCACGATACTTGGGATTTTCAGTTTCGGAGGGGACGCTTGGGCTTTATTACTCCTGTTAACGTGAGTCCATCCACCTACAGGATTTTTGGGAACCACTGTCTCATTCAAGGACCGTTCCCCGGGGGACCCAAGTTTACTGAGGGAGTTGATGACAGTCGATGTTAAGATGGTGCTGAGTTTCAGCACATCATCACTCGTGCTGTTAACAGCACCGTCGATAACCGACCTATCAGTATCCTTTTTCTTATTTGCCCTATGCGTTCCAGCTTTGTTACCCGTCATGATGATATCATTTACCGAATTCTTAGACAACTTATCTCTCAGACCTGTCAGTAAAGTAATGATAGTACCCAACATAACTACCGTATCGGTGTTGCAGGTAACACATACCCACCTACGATCAGAATTGCTGAGTCTGCTATAGGCTGCTGCTGTTAGATCTGTACATGCCTCATGGAACCAACCTTTACAGTTGTCACATTGCATGCCAGATGTAACAGCAAAACGGCAACCAGGTCTCTTGCATGAATTTTTCATGGCTAGTGATTTAGACTGTCTTAAAAATATAAGCAGTAAATTTAGGACCGTTAAAAAAACACAGTAAACAAAAACTATCAAAAATGTATAAAAACAGTTAACGATAAGCTAAAGCTAGACTTTACGTGAAAACTATAAAAAAAACCGATAGTGAGCTGAGGCAAAACCACAGTTAACTATTAATTTGAGTGAAACACAAAAAAAGAAGTAATCTACCGAACGTATAGCTCAGAATAGATTTTTTGGATTGGAAATGATACTTTTGTTGCGTAAGAACACAGCAAAAGTTTGAGAAATGTAAATCACGTTAGGACTAAACTTCCCGTTCGAATAGCGCGCTACAAGAAATTCGATCACTCATTCATACATTCCATTACTTGAATTTACCACAAAAGAAGTAAATTATATTTTGTGGTGCTTTTGTTTGAATCACTTAACTAAATTTGAACAGGCAGCGGGTTCTGTCACTGTAGGCGTGATAGTCAAAGATGGGTCGTATGCATAGTGGTGGAAAAGGGATTTCAGGAAGTGCTTTGCCTTATAGGCGATCTGTCCCAACATGGCAAAAAATGACAGCAGATGAAGTGAAAGAGCAGATATACAAGTTAGCAAAGAAAGGATTATCACCATCTCAAATTGGTTAGTCACTTATTGTGTAATATTACGTATTTAGGTGTTATTCTGCGTGACAGCTTTGGAGTAGCTCAGGTCAGGTGGCTAGCTGGAAACAAAATACTTCGCATTTTGAAGTCCAAAGGTTTGGCACCAGATATTCCAGAAGATTTGTACCAATTAGTCAAAAAAGCAGTTGCTATTCGTAAACACTTAGGCAGGAATGCTAAGGATAAAGACAGCAAATTTAGACTTATTCTGGTTGAAAGTCGTATTCAACGTTTGGCACGCTATTACAAAAAAAAAAGAGTTCTGCCACCTAACTGGAAGTATGATAGTTCCACAGCGTCAACACTGATTGCTTAATTCATTATATAAGTTAATGTAAAGTATGTGGTTGAATAAATTTGCCTTAGTTGGCGACGTGTTTACCATAATTTTAACAAAACGACAAGGTGGTTGATCTGGGTTTGGACTGACCCACTTGTTTTTAAACTGCCTCACAATCCAGGTAAATGTCTCACTTAATGTTTGGTGGATCCGGTATATTCAATTGTATTCATGTTGTGTGTTAGTTTTGAGGTTTCACCTACAATGGTCGTCGTACTCCATGGTTTTCTCACTTAAAGCATATCAATAATGGTTCTATAGGTCTAAGTCGTGCCTTACACTCCATAAATCTCTACTTTTACCGGTTCTAAGCATATTGTAGTGGAACATTAATTAATAATTTCTGTCTTCTTAGTAAGATACATTTTATCTTGTAAGTGACAGCATTTAGAGGCATCACACTTAAATTATTGCCACTTGAAATAGACATCAGAACGTAAAGTAATTTAAATACAATCATAAATGCTCACAACCTCCACTTTTGTATTCTGTGGGTCAGGAACGTCGTCTTTGTGACTTGCAAGTATGTGTAAGATGGTCTGTTTTGAACGGTTAGAGCGTGCACAGTCAAAAGCCTTTGGACACAAGGTTGATAACAATTCGTTATTGGGCTGAACTGTAGATAGGTCATTAAGGTGATTAGTGTCTCACATTCAGTTGATGTGGCGTTGGCGTGTTTGTATTCCGTCTCTTTGAATCATGAATTTTCAGGTACTGATATCCTTTGGGTACACATTTTTTGTATTCGTTTCGTGATCTGACATTTTAAAAGGTTTTCACACTTTACGCGACTTCGTCGGAAAAGTTGACATCCAAGTTCGATTTTGATAATAATGTATGCACGTATGAATAATACAAAACTGTTGCTTAGTTGAAAGTCAGAAGTACTTGACATGGGGAGTAATAATTTAGTCTCGAAATGGCATGTGTTTGGACAGGGTATACAAGATTGTTTTAGACATGATCTGTTTATCCACCTACTTGCCTTGCGTCACATGATTTCTGGTCATATATTTCCTAGAAAGATTACACCATTTATAAATCAATTGGATGAGCACTAGATGTAGTTTGGTATTCTAGCTTTGCGACACTAGTATTGACGTCGAATACATCTTTACTTTCATGTATCGATCTTATTTTCATCTAACGTATCAACTAACAATACCACGAAAAAGGTCACATGGTTCGAAATGCAACCTAAAAGTTGTTGATCCATGTCATATCCACAAGTATAGTCTATGTTGCAAGTTTCATTCCTATTTTAGTTGGACTATAGAACGTTGGCTTTTCCAGTTTACTCAAAGACTTCCATCATCCACTGACTCTAAATACCTAACTACATGACATGTAATACAGTAGTTGATAATCGATTTGGTTATTTTCACAATCAATAAAGCAAACATTTGCATTTCCGATCATAGTAGCCATTTGCTGTATGGTCCTTAACAGAGTATATGTAAAGTTGTACAAACTTCTGTCACAGCATTTAATGGTTATCCCTTGCGGTCATCACATTGGTTTTTTTGAACTTGATGTATTTCACTTGTTACGACTTACTTTATCCTTTCTAGGTGACCTTTTAATTCTCATATAAAAATGTCTTAAGAATTATATATTTGGTCAGATTGTTCAAAATGTATTGCGCAAATATATCACAATGCTGACAACCTTCGTCTCCTCAATCCTTCGTATTCGTCTTCTGATTTATACATCGTTAGGATGTTGTCGAGTAACGGTTATCAAGACGAACAATATACGAAACCTAGGGATAATATCAAAAATCGACCACCACAGCATTATCGACATTTGTAAATACTTCTATTCATTGGTTGTCTTATGCTTATTATGTAAGCTAGTTGTCTCGTCTTTATCATCATGATACTAGTGCGTAGCAGGTTAGAGCTGGATAAAACTTGTTCTTCATAAGTTTCCAGTTGGAAAACCTTCGACGCGATGATTTGCGCAATATAAGTAAGGGTTTGTGGAAATTCGATCGCCGGATTCTGGAGACCCTTAAAACCGACCCAAAATGATTATTGGTCGTGTCGACAGTAAAATATTACTTATGGCCCTTACAAGGTATTAATAACAGTCGACAATTAGTATATGGTCGTTGGAGATACATGTCTAGCAGCAAGCGATGAACAAGAGGCACTATGACGACTATCAAACATTCACTGTCAAGCATCATATTGTAAAGACTGCCTCTATTTCATTTACTTAGATGGAACAACGATGCTTTACAACTTGATTCTACTGACAAGTTCGAATCCATACATAACTAGCAAGTAAAATTGGTATTACTTACATACTTTCATCTACAAATTGGAATTTATAGTTTTAGGCTGCTCATTAGTTAAGTATCTTCACACACAACGGTATCATGGCAATCCGATGTACTTCTATGTCGCAGAACTGAATGGTTTTCTTAAAGAAAAGTGCTGGTTAGTGTTGATTCGTAAGTTTCGGTAGTCATAATTTTAACTGACCGGTTTCCTGGTTTGCAGTGGGCCATGATAAGTGGTATTCCCTATTGCAACCACCCGGTTTAAAGTGTTAGGCCGAAAAAGCTAGTAAATTATCCGCTGCAAGGATAACTAGTAAATTTGGACATTTCGAATCGGCGCAACATTCATTTCTATATATTTTCCATATTAGACAGTCAACTTTATTAGTCAAACTGTGTACACTAGAATTGTCTCAGAAATGGGGCTGTACCTGTCTAAAACTCGTGTTCGGCTGCCAAATGGGGGTTTCATTTTTAGAGCTGTCACATTAAATACATATTACTACGTAGTATATTAGAATCTTTAGTGGTTGCGATTAAGAATTAATTCATTATCATAATCGTTCAGCATAACACTTGAGTATTTTATGATTTCAGTTATGCATTTACTCAGCATAACATTCACGTTTTACGTATCG
Source organism: Schistosoma rodhaini (assembly GCA_944470415.2). Taxonomy (NCBI): domain Eukaryota; kingdom Metazoa; phylum Platyhelminthes; class Trematoda; order Strigeidida; family Schistosomatidae; genus Schistosoma; species Schistosoma rodhaini. The sequence goes on along the minus strand of OX104039.1, from coordinate 15,672,714 downwards.
AACTATTAATTGCTTCGAAATGGTATTCATCAAACCATGTTTGAAGCCACAAGCTAGGCTTCCGTGGATACGTTCAGTGGTTAGCAACCGCTTTTGTTGCTATACGTGATTTATTATTTCAGATCCATTTCAAAATCTGCTTTATCATATCAGTATTATTTGGACAGAATCTCATAAGAGCTCTATTTTAAAAGTACCTGGAGTCATGAGGGCCTTTTAAAATGCCGAACAAATTCCTTAATTCGATGCGTAGCTCAAATTACTAGTGAGATTGTGTATTACAAGTTTTTGTGGTTTGGAAGTGGCTACATGTCATTCCCTGCAACATAATATTAGAAGATCAATCAGTTGTCTAATGAAACTAAGCGACATAATGAGATGTAGGATAATGCAAACTAGTTCATCTAAATAAGACAGACTAACCAAATTTTTCATTTTTTTTGTCGGATTCTCCGTACTATTCGCGTAACATTTCCAAGTAAAGAAATCTGTTCAGGCCTTAATATCCGTGTCCATTAATATTGGCCCAGAGAAGTTGTATTACTCGGGATTTTTGGTTTCCTAAATGCTTACAGCAGACAATAACCGTACATATCACTATCTCGACCGTAGATGCTACCTTAATGTAGTGGTCGGGCTTGCCCACCATGATAACTCAGCTGCGCTATATTGACTGGATTGTGTTTCTTAAATTATTGTTGTCAAGAAGGTTGATTGGAGAACGGCTTGAGCTTCAGAAGTCTAGTACTAGTGACCGCATAGAGGTGTTTCTCTTGTACAATCAGCGTCTGCAGCGATGTTTTCTTTCTAAACGGAGCGAAGATGCTAAATAGGTCGATCCTAATTGTCAAACCTAACCGTTCTCCACAGCATTCCGTCTCTTTGGTAATGCTTTTTAAGGCGCGTAGCTAATACATCAAAAACGCCCTAATTATATTCCTATTTTTTCTAAATAAAATTTTACTTTATGTTTACAGTTGATGTAGATGTGAATCTAATCACTTCAAAGTAGTTATTGGTAGTTCGGTATTGTGTTTTTGTATATTTCACATTTCTACATTATTAAGAAAACCCGCCATTCGCAACTGATGTTCATATTTTAAGAAGTGAAATGATATCCATTAATAATTATTGGACAATACCAAGCATCAGTGGATTTGAATACATTTGTAGAAACCTAAATATGTTCCACGATTTAAGTCACACAGATTTCAGCTGAATTATGCCTAACAAACATTTAAAAATCACTAGTTTTATTTGCTAAAAGAGTCTGTAATAAAATTGTATGATGTTCAATAACTAGAAAATCTCTAAGTAGTATCTTGTCACGGATTGTTTACGAACACCACATATCAACAGGAAGTCATGTAATAATCGGCATATGGGAAGCGCTAAAGTGAGATCAGTTGTTTACTTAAAAGCTAATAAGGACAATAATTCGAAGTTCCAATAATGGCTTATTAAAAGTTGTGTAAAGAATTAGAAAGCAGTAAGAATAATGCTCTAAAGTCTTTATGGGTCTTGAAACTGTTTCAAGCTCACTGTGACGAATGCTAGAATCACATTTTGAAAAAGTAGAATATCCAAGACCATACTTGGAGCTACTTAACTGAAGCCATATTCACCTAAACCTTCATAGAGTTGAAATCAAGTGAATATTACCAGAAATCGAGCGAAATATTTCATCTACGACGCATCTGTTATATGAATTAACAGAAGATGGATGTAATCGATTTAGAAAATACATAAGGTATCGAAGAAACGTTTAGAGGATGTGGCTGATTTGATCAAAAGTCTAGAAACGACGGAGGTGCGCGCTTCTTTCACAGAAATATCTGAGAAACACGTCTTAAGCTACTCCGATATCAATTTATCCACAATTCAGTTACAAATAAAGTTGCCACAGGTATTCGGACTTCGACAACACGTTTATAATCGAAAAGAGCAAGAACAAGGATTCTAGCAGTATGGCGTGAATTCATTTTATTTCGTTAGTTCTCGTCAGCTGCTTATAATCTGTGGTGTTGAAAATCATAATTACATAATGTGTTTAAATTGCTTACATGAAAGGGTTTGGTCGGAAGTTATAATGAAGACACAGTATAGTATAGCAAGGGTGTAAATAAATTTAATCCACTGAATATTGTAAATATATACCTTATGTAAAAGAAAATTCTATAACATTGATTGTGACAACAGTTCGAACGGCCAGAAACAAGTGATTACACAACGTGTAAACGCTGATAGGAATGAAATGAGTAAAGCTCAGTTAATAAAATAAGATTATTAATCTGGAAGTTAGTTAAAATAAAACTCAATAACGTAATAAACACAAGAGAAAGTTTAAAAAGGCGCTTAAGATGCAACGAAAGAATACTTGTCACCAAGGTAAGGAAAGATTAATAACCATTTCCTCTTGAACACGTAAGTCAGGTTTTTGACGTCTGATAGCAACGGCTTCAGAAGACGAGTTTGATTGTTTACTAATCGCCTTAAAAGTTTGCAAGGTATTGTAAGGCCAGTGAAATGTCACTGAACCCTAGCCAAATCATCCGGCAGTTGGGTCACTGAATATGGAACACGTCATCGATCCCTGTCAAGGGCAGTCAACGCGCATCAGTTAATCATACGCCATGGACTGGCCCATGCGGCAGTGGTTCTACTTTCGCTTGTATCTCCTTTAAATAATATATTCCTGTAATAACGTCCTTTGTGTTGTACAGTCTTCAGAGCATCCATGATCCATTAATACGTCGATGGGGTAATCCACGTAAGGTGCTGGTCGCGAGGTGTAACTTCGAAGTCAGCGTATTCGTTACACCGTCCCCGTTTAACTCGAGTAGGCCCCCAAACATTTTGACATAGATCATCAACGTCGATGATCTACAGTATCGACCTGATGTCCTGTATCCAGGAGATACTTGGTAGTTGGGTTGTTTATAGTCTTTCTCTTGACCTGAGGCTTTTTGGAACATGTTTAAAAGATCTAAGATATGCCGTCCTCTCTGTTCGGCCAATGTAGCTGCATTGGAAGGTACACATCAATTTATAAATACAGATGTTGGTAACGCAAAATAGGTACTTGTCAACATTTGATTGAGTTATTGAACGTGTTGTTTTATGCAGGATTAATAGTTTGCTGCCTGATAAGTTCTAGCTAGTAGTGTTCATTCTCCTGCTGATTGTGTTTATGACACATTCACAAACGAAGTATGTCAACCTAGTCAAATCAAAAATGAAATGGTTCGCAGATATATTTCGAAGTCTATCGGTATGTCGAGAAACGTTTGGTCTAAATTGACTAGTAGTTGAGAGGGATGCGTAGCATGGTGTACCCACAAGTGATCTGATGCGGATGCATGACCGAGCAACCTCAGCTAGATGTGTCCAGTATTATTATTATTGTGTTGTATTATTCATACGTGCATACATTATTATCAAAATCGAACTTGGATGTCAACTTTTCCGACGAAGTCGCGTAAAGTGTGAAAACCTTTTAAAATGTCAGATCACGAAACGAATACAAAAAATGTGTACCCAAAGGATATCAGTACCTGAAAATTCATGATTCAAAGAGACGGAATACAAACACGCCAACGCCACATCAACTGAATGTGAGACACTAATCACCTTAATGACCTATCTACAGTTCAGCCCAATAACGAATTGTTATCAACCTTGTGTCCAAAGGCTTTTGACTGTGCACGCTCTAACCGTTCAAAACAGACCATCTTACACATACTTGCAAGTCACAAAGACGACGTTCCTGACCCACAGAATACAAAAGTGGAGGTTGTGAGCATTTATGATTGTATTTAAATTACTTTACGTTCTGATGTCTATTTCAAGTGGCAATAATTTAAGTGTGATGCCTCTAAATGCTGTCACTTACAAGATAAAATGTATCTTACTAAGAAGACAGAAATTATTAATTAATGTTCCACTACAATATGCTTAGGACCAATGAGAGTTTCTCTAAATCAATGTTTATTTAAAATATTATCTCAGGTGCTTTGTAATTAGGCATAATATGGAGTCGTTTTTGGAAATGAAAAAATCGGGGAACAGAAGTGAAGGATACGCGAAATACGCAAATAGTTTATTAAGCATTTTTGTGAACACAGCAAGAATAGTGGACTATGTGTGTATCGCTAAATGAATGACTAGAAGAAAAATACAAATAAGGAATATAAATAAATAAATATAATCACTTTTTCTATTTAAAGTCGTTCTGCCTATATTACAAGACATTGGGAGGGAGGTCCTGTCAGTTATATTCAAAAGAATTTTAGATCACTAATGTAAATGATTGGTGTCTGTGATCGAGTGCCCACTTAAATGGGATGGAAATAGCCTGACGTGCTAGCTTATATAAAAGTCAAGTCTCACAGTTCATCCGTAGCCTAGATTATGCTGTCGTGCCAGCCATGCGAGGTGGATGAATGAATATTCACAATAGGTAACAAGATGTATATGTTTTAACATTTGATAGAAGTATGAAGCGTAACCACTGCCCCATGCATCTGTTCATGACATAATATTGCTTGTTGCAGGTTGGTGTTTCTTGATCTTGGCGGCGATAAGCGAACTTTACGGCACTCGACAAAATGTCTGCCAGATTATTTGGCCATGGCTCAGTGACATTTTACCAGCCCTACAACGATATGGGAAAACTGAATTCAGTTTTACGGATTTTTTTAACTAATGTCTGGGGTTTAATTTGGACACCATCCATTGCTAGGGTCTAATGGTGATTCATCACCTTAGGATAGTTTATGAAATGAACTCAAACAAGAAGTTCGTCTCGTTTAGTATTCATAGGAGAACTAATATTAACTTGATTGAGTCAAATTGTTCTTATGTCTTCACATGGTTCATTTACAGATGTCTAATTGTGCAAACAGTCAGAATCAAAATTGTAAATTTCGGTATGTTTCCTAGTGTCAGCTGAAGTTCGTGTTTTATTCCAAGGTTTATACTCTGTTGACTCATCTGAATATACAAATTGCTTTGTTGTTTTTTTGTCGCACCATGATCATGGCAGATGTTTCGATACTATAAACAGTAATAACTGTCTTTAGGTGGTCGATTACTGTAACATAGAAATGCGTTCCGGTTACTTCGCGTCTTCTCTCAAGACTTTGACAAGGCGTTATATCTGAGGTGACTTTTATATGTTTATATAACACCAGACAATGTCAAGTGGACTAGTCGTTTATCATCCTCACAAAGTTATGTTTTGAGCGTGCTGGGGCATTTTGATGCACTTGACTTCCTTGAAAGGCAGGGTTTCATAGTTGACGATCAATATTCCATGTGTTCACAGGCAAGTAGCCCTGAACTTAGTGTTGTTTGCAAGATTGGGAGCATTTTTTAACTTAGGGAGACTTTACTATTCCCATCCTTTCTTCAGCTAAAAACTCCAGGACGCATCTAGATTGGTTTAGTTGTTCGTGGTTCACACCAATATTCCGAGACCATTGCTAAGACTTTTGAACAGACGAACGGTCCTTTTGTTACGATAAGATATTGATCGGATACTGCAATGAGTATTAAGTGCTCCAGTTGGTGGCTTTCTGTTTTTGACTAAAACACATCGATGTGGTGGTTATATAGGTGAACATCACACTGTTTAGATCGACCAATCTTGGAGTTAACATGTTACATGAAGATATGGAGGTAAAATTGCACGGTGACTTAGGTGATGATAGTGATATCTATGAATAAGAATCATAGAACCCGGAAGATATAGGCTTAACATTACAAAGTAAATTTTTATCCGATCTGGTGTCCACAGATCTAGAACTTTCGGTTGGTCTACCAGAAGTCGGTGATATATTTTGGCCATAAATGAGGAGTAAACGTAAACGTCCAAATGTAAAACATTTCAGTACATAACCATTGTTCTGTATCAAGTGGGTCAATACCACAATGAGAGATCGTGGGCATAGGGGAGATTTAGGTGATGAAGCAATAGGTTTTAAACAAAATGTCCGAATACGATATTCTTGGTCAAGAAATGCGATGAAATTACAGCGCAAAACACAAGAATTGAGACGAAAGGAAATTCACGTGCTAAAAGTTGCAACCTTCAAATTTCATCCATGTATAAGCGAAATCTTTATTTGCGAAGATTTAAGTCATTCTTTAAGTGTGTCGTGGAAGTGTGGTTGTATTTTTTCTTAACGACACAATGTTCAAAACTGAACACATAATTTCCCAGAAGATTGACAGTCATCATGTAACTTTTAGGGGAGGTTGGTAATTGTGAACGCGAGAACAAAGGTATCGAGATGGCATGGCTCACTCATGCTGGCGTGGTCAACCCACATAACCAAATGTCTTTTTGTGTCAAATATATTACTCTTTTTTCTAGTTCAAATGTGTTCATCAGTAATACTAAACGATATATTGATGATGGTTACGATTGGACGAGTCATTGTACACAACGATGTGACTTCTACGTAAGATCTTATAGATTAGGCAGTCATATCATGAAAAATCTACGATTTTGGGATTATGTCTATTATTACATTAGTCCTGATACCGAATTAGACCATAATTTTACACTGATGAGCTCGACCACGGAACCCAAACAGCCTGAATAAAGTTGAATATGTCAAAAGGCAGGTGGGTGGTGTGTTATCCACGTATAATTCTGTAAGCTGAAGTCGACGGTTTTAGTGAGGTCATGGTCGGAGTTGTGGCCTCAGGATAAAGAAAAAAATCATGGGAAAAAAGAAAAAGGGTAGTATAATGATAGAGTCCTATACCTTATCCGCTTTTAATTGAGGGGTTAGTCGCGAAAGCTCAGGGGTAGGAGTACTCGGCGACCGGAAGGCGTAAAGCTGTTGCAAAGGTTTGTGTGCCGAATCTAATCGTATGAAAACATGTGATCAGGTAGATAACTCTCGAGGGAGAGCGAACTGTCGATGTTGTATACGAGCTGTCAACGGAGGCAGAGTTCGCGTAAATTCAGACAATCGTTTGACGTTTTTGTGTGCTTGAATTACACTTTTAAGTTGGCGAAGAAATTATTCAACTAAACCATTTGATGCTGGGTGGTAGGCGGTAATGCGCATGCTTTCCGTACCAAGCAGCTGGGTCAGCGAGAAGAGTGCTTCCTGGCACTGAAGGGGTTTAGAATGTTGTGCTTCTGTACATGAAGATTACTCGCTTGGGCGACTGCCATAGCAGGGAGATCGAGCACCTGCAAAGTAGCTGCATTCACTTGGGTACGTGACAGAGCATCGTCAAAATAGTTCGACTCGCCTTTAACGTGACGAAGGTCTGTCGTGAACTGAGAGATACCGATCAAATGTCTGCACTCTCGTGGTGAGTAGCATTCAGACTTGGTAAGCATAGCATACGTTAAATGCTTATGGTAGGTGAACGGTATGAAGTTGCGACATTCTACTGCGTGCCGGAAATGTTTGATGTCACAGTATGCTGCTATGAGTTCTCGACCGAAAACGCTATATCTCGTTTCCGCGGGAGTGAGGCATCGTGAGAAAAATTCGGGAGGTAGTCAACTTCTGGAGATGTTCTTTTGTATGACGGCTCCTATGGCGAAATCCGGTGCATCAACCGCTATTCAAGACGTGGCTGATGGGTTAGGATGAACGGGAATTTTCGTTTGACTTAGAGCCGTTCTGTTCTATGAAAATGCAGTACGCGTGGCATCGTCCAATTCGAATTTGCGTGGATTACCGAGAAGTAAGTCGGTTAATGGTCGTAACCGTTCTGCCACGTGCGGGATGAAACGTCGGTAGAGGTTGACTAAACCCAGAAACGCCTTCATTTCTTTGAGTATGGACGATATAGTGTACTTCATTATTGCACGTACTTTGTCCTCACGAGGTAGAATACCCTCTTGCCTAATATTATGACCTAAGAATTTTATTTCCGGTTTCTCATGTTCACAATTGTCGAGGTTGACCATTATTCCATTATCAGAAAGGCGCTGGAATAGCAGTGTTGGATGCTGATAATGTTCATCTACGTTTGTGATACGATTAACAGATCGTCAATGTAGACGTGAACAAAATCTAGGTCTCGTACTATGCTATCGGTAAACCTTTGGAAAGTTTAAGCAGCATTCCGTAATCAAAATGGCATTCGTAGGAACTCAAACAGACAGAAAGGAGTCGTGATAGCGGTTTTCTCGATGTCTTCAAGAGCGACTGGGATCTGATGATATGCTCGCACCAGATTGATTTTGGAAAAAACGGTCATGTTCTTGAGTGATGCTATGATGTCATGGGTGTAGGGGATGGGGTAGCTATCAAAACATGTAACTTCGTTTCATGCTCGGTAGTCTCCACATGGTCTCCAACTAACCCGATCCTTTTTGCGTACCATGTGGTGAGGTGAGGCCCGGGGACTATGAGAAGGACAAATAATACTGATAGCTAGTAAATTGTCAAACCCACATTTAGCCAAAATTAATTTGCCCGGTGCTACTCGGCGAGGTTTCGCCGTGACTGGGGGTCCACGGGTGACTATGTGGTGTGCCACACAATTGGTCATTGGTGGGGTCTCCTTGAGAGGTTTAGTTAGTTGGGGGAGTTTTCGGAATAAAGCGTGGATTAAATCACCGCGCGAATGAAACACACGTTTGATTCGGTACGCATTTATGTGGGCTTCAAAGCTCATAAATTTACAGTTCCATGAAGTATCAGCTAGCTGCAGCCTTGATGGATCGACTAGCAATTCATAGTTCTGTAGGAAATCAATATGGAGTATGGCTGTGGGAATATCCGCAATGATAAATGACCACAGATACTATCATCGTCTGCTCCGGTTGACCGTAGGCTGTCGTGTACTGTAGGTAGGTATAACTGAACCATTCACAGCACGTAGTCGAAGCATAGCTTCAGACTTACTGTTACCAACACGTACGACAGAAACTTGGACACCTGCAACCACTAGTTACCTAGCGTTAGTGTGATGATGGTGCGCATAAAATAAGCGACCAACCTGAGGGGAAGGGCCGGCGAGTACAGCCGCATATACTCGCCGGGTTGCTTTACGGCAATGTGACCTGGCTCGGAGGAAATAGGGTTCTGGTATGGATATAACTATTCCCATCACCATTAGCCGTAGGTCAACTTGCATCGAGATCGATGTTCGAACGTGATGTCGAGGCAACTATGTAATTGTCTCGGGTGCTAGTCCGTGCCAGTATCTTATCTGCTAAGAGGGCCTCCTGATTAAGTGGGGCGTCCTCGAGCAAAGCCGTAACCGCTGGTGGTAAATGTGCCGGTAGAGATTCGAGCTATAACCCCTTAGAGATTTCGAAATCCACTGTCGTGGGTCCTGCAAGAGATTGCGGGCGCGTGAGGTGATAGCTCGCTTAAATCATCTAGGGTGTGACGCGCTAATAAAGTCCTGAATCTTTCTTCCCTTGAAGGAAGGAAATGTGTGAGGATTGCCTCCTTGAGACAATCGTAAGCGTTAGGTACATTTTAGTTGTGGACAACCTCACGAACAGTATTTGTGTTATTCCCAGGTGGAGTTTCCAGACCGTAGGCATAATTTTGCCGTTGGTTCGTTATGCGACGTATCTCGAATTTAAATTACAGTGCCGCGAACCAAACTTATAGATCGTGGAGAATAAAGTAAACAGGTAGAAAATTGATGGTTTGTACCTTTGAGTCTATTATATTAATTCTACCATTATCGTTATCCAACATATTGAGTTGTTGCCAGAATATTATATATTGAAAAATATCAATACGAATGTGTGCAACAAAAGTGGATAGATAGATAATAGACTCACCTTGTTAATATTCTTTGGAAGGTTTTCAAGAACTTGAAACGTGTTCGAAATTCTGGCTCACTAGATATAGTTGGCATCGAGTCGCGATTGACTATGATCCCCACTACAGGAAGATGACGTGCCAGATATCGAGTTGGATCCCTCCATAGGCCAAAAGCCTGTAGGTTTTTGACGGTTGCAATAAGATATATTTTTCGGCGATCTCGTGCTATCGAAAGAATACCGAGACGTGTCAAAGTTTACAAGGGAAACTACCTAGCGTAAGCGAGTTCGTGTAAGGTCACAGGCAACGGAAGAATAGCATTCAGTCTACTAGCCTGAAGCTATCCTTGTACTGTCTTTGAAGATTATGTCAGATCTAGTTTCTAATGTCTTGTCTGAGTCCTTTTACAACGCGTTTCGTTTCAAGCCAAGGATCTTCTATTTAGACTTAGTAATCACTTATGAGACTGAGGATATTGTCATGTATTGTCATTCATGTTAAGAGCTTGTAACATAAAATAAGATCACGTTAAATCTATTAAAAATGCATAGAGATCAAAAGTGTCAGCCTCTCAGGATTGCGCCGCGAACACAGACTGGTTAGTAGATACTAGGTCTCTTTGACCTATTCTAGGAAGACAGACTGAGACACCTACACTTATTTCCATTATCCTATAGCACATTACGGAGTGATCTAATATTGGCTTGTCGTATACTGAACTATGAATTCGGTATTAGTATGTCTTACCTTTCCCTTCCATATGGGACTGATTATCTGGGAGGACATTTTAAGAAAGTACAAAATCCAAGATCAAATTGTTTGTTTTGAGTTCCGTTTCTCGCACCGAGTGGTGAATTACTGGGATTCTCTATCAGTGCACATAGTATCAGCACCTTTTGTCGATACATTCAAAACGAGGTTGGATATTCACAATATCACATTGTTATAGGTCGATAGACTTATTGTCCCTACAAATGAAGACAACCATTTGAACTATATTTTATATAGTGACAGTACCCGCGTTAATGAACCACAAGGTCAATTCCGCGATAAAACATGCGTCTAAATGTTGTTGTGGCAGTTTCTGAAAACTGGGGTATCGGAAAGGGTGGAGGGTTACCTTGGAAAATAAAGTAAGGATCAGCTTCGATAACATACTGAGTCTGTTAATATCTTAAAATAAACATTTGTAATTCTTAGACCGAATAGTTTGCAGTGTTTTGAAAGGAAATAAAAACTTTAGACAGTTCAAATAGACCATGTCTTTTTAAAAGCTCGCCCTTAAATGTTGGTTAAACGGCTATTAAATTCTGGATATAATTCTACCTAAACTGTTATCACCTTCCACTACCACCTCCCTGCAGATATCTATTTCAAAAGATTGGCGCAGACAGATATTTCAGTGATTACTAAATCAGCAATGGTTGCCTTTAGTATTTTTCTAGCCTTAATAATGGGTTGGGGTTGTATATATATAGGTTCAACGTATTTTTCAATCAACATATGTAATATATGCACCTCAATTATCAAAGCTGAGTATTTAAATTTCAAAACTCAATATTAGTGTTGATTTTCTTTGCGAAAATATGCATTTAGATACAGTTTATGGGTTACCTGTGAGTCCTTGTTTTAGGACCTGGATCATAATTCTATTGTAAAGGATAAGAGTAGTGTTCAAACTGACTTGGCTATAGTGTTGCAATTTTTAAAAGTTAGTTACTGATAACGTCAAGCTTGCGCGACAAGCAATAGTCTTTCTATGAATAATTTTGTCTGTAATTATCCTATTGATGCTTCAACGGTTGCGTGTTTCTATGAAAACTTTCTTCCATTATCAATGTGAGTTCTGGCAGTGAGCAATGGACTTCACACCACCTCACTAATACACTGCCAAGGAAAGTAGAGCTGTAGTAAATAGTTGGGATCGGAAAGGTGCCTAATCATAAATTATTGTGTAAAAACAGTGTTACTATGTATTGAACTGTACAACTTAAGTGAGAAAACAATCACGAAATAGTTTTACAGATCAGGAAAAAACACCTTTTATTCTAAGCTATTCTTGACAATGCCTGAGGCCACAAAGTTTCTGGATATTTGGTATACCGCCAGCAGATTTTTAACAAGTCGAGGTGTTAATTCAACTTATACATCTTTCATCCCATGTGGTTGTCATAAAACAGTTGAAGTGGTTTTATATACTTATCCCTAGTATCTGAGAATAATATGCTATGGTGGGATCGTTGGGATGATATGCGTAGACTGATCACAGCATCAAACTCAGTATTTAAAGGCAGTAATGCTTACAAAACGGCCATTCTGCCTTACTGTAAAACATGCTCTCAAGTCCTACGAATATTTACTAGGAATTTCTATCAAGTCCTAGCAGGTTCTTTAAGACTATAATGACCGAAAATGGAACTTCTGGAATCGCCAATGAAAATTTAATCGGATTTTTCAACACAAAACAATTTTACCGATATATTATACACTTATCCTCTTACAGCCAGACTAACGTCGTGATACAGCAAACCTGGTGCATATTTTCATTAGGCTGTTGGACTATATGTAAAATGGTCTTACCTATTTGAAAACCACCAAAACACAGAGGTACTTAGGTAAAAAGACTTCTCAATTATTCTCAAAACTTCATACGTGGTGATTGTAAGCAGGCTGCTGTCAACATTTTATAGATACTTCAATGAGTATGGTTAATGTAAAGTAGGTTTGTCCAAACGAAGTAACTAGATCGTGTTTTTGAGATGAATATTATTCAAGATCGGTTTTCCACCGAAGAGTGGCTTTATCTAGTAGCGGTTATTCGGTTTTTTTAAAGGGTAGGTCTTTTGGTCTATAGATCATAGGTTCGAACCATACATGATCTTAATTTTTAGCTCCAGAATAGTATCAATAACCTTCGTGTAAGAGGTATGGCTGAAAGTGAGTTACATGAATCTATTTATGATAAATAAATTGCATTTTCATTATTTCTTGTTCAAGAGTTGGCTGGAAGGTAGTGGCGGCCAAACCAAAACATAACAACAGTCCATAAAGTCACTGACAACTGAACTCAGCCATGTTAATAGGTACAGACTGCCTCGTTTGAGTCCGCGTGATTATCATAACAAATGGTTAGAAACTTTAAATGAAACTGCTCAAAATCGCTTTCAATGGCCTAGACGCATCCATTTTGTCTTCTCCCAAATCCTGATATTCTAAAGTCCCCATGACTTTTTTTGTTTTTATTTCACTAATTTATATTTTCTCTTCTACTCATTTACTTGATGCCTAATTTTTTCTATTACCACTGATACTTTTACTATCTCTACTATTCTGGGGACTAGCCTGACAACTTCATTTCTCTATGCTAATTGGGCATGGCAAGTTGAACCGATATATATACGTACAGGTTCTACATTATTTGTGACTGGCTAACTATCCCTTCAATGTGGTTCATATATTATTCTGATCAATAAAATTAGCAATAGAATCTCCTAAAAGTGTAATGTAAACAAGCAATCAGTCGAAAAGTCTCATCACGTTATTACTTAATCGCTTTAATTCGTTCGCTTTTAGTGAGCTATTGTAATCGTTATATAATCTGAATGTTGCACTAATGTACTAAGCTTGTCACTTATTTTCAGGAAAGACATGGAGTTTTTCAAAACAGTAACGACTAAAGCTCATCCAGGTAAAGTTTTTAGCCTAAAAATAAATCCAGGCCTCAAAAATGCGGTTGTTATGGGGAGAGTTACATGGGAATCTATACCAGAGAGCTTCAGACCACTAAAGGATAGGATTAACATAGTGGTATCAAGCACGCTATCACAGTAATTCCTATTTATAACTTACCAACCATTTCAAGCGCACCATCGTGTGTTCAAATTGTTCCCAATCTTAATGCAGCGATTGACTTGTTATATAATGAAGAATTCAGCTCTATAGTAGATGAGGTTTTTATTATCGGTGGGTATCGTCTTTACAAAGTGAGTTAGATTTTATGCCCTATTTTGTATCTCTGGAGGCTTTCGCACAGTTATTCTAGACTGATCAACCATAAAAAGTATGGACTTACTAAATTTTTTGTATTCTTAAAATTTTTTAACTTTTGCTCTGTTATTGGTTAGAAAAACGGTCAGATAGATGGAAAAACTAACTTCACTATTAACGATACATTAGTTTCCTTTATCCTCCATTTATTAAATTAATCATTTTATATGTTTCTTTCTAGTGATTTTATTATCCTTATTCGTTTATATTAACTTAGTCTGTTCTTAAAAACTGGTATCTCTGATCGATTTAAGTAGGTTTATATAGAAGATGTCAAGATGCACAACAAAGAACTAAGAGTATTTATGTAGTCTACAATAGTAAAATAATGAGTCATAAAGAACGCGAGTGGGAAAGGAATGAAATCGAAAAAGAACCTAATGATTCCACTTACCTGTTTCGAAGGTGTCTAGAAAACAGTTTCAGTTTTGATAAACATGTCTTATTGAAAGTGTTACCTTAGGGGTAAGGAAGTATCTTCTTATGTCTATTTAGATGTGATCGTAATGAAAATTTAGCAGAGTTAATTTCATTTATTGGATGCCTACTGGGTGTTAGGCTAAGATTTTGGAAAAAACGGTTTGTCATTGGTACGACCATATTCATGAACGTACACATATCGAATGGTTGGTATTCATTAAGGGTTTTGTATGTAACTGGGCATTAAAAGGAACCACAAAATATTCTTTCTTTTCAGGTTTAACCAAAACAGCAGCCAAGAGCACTTTATGAAGTCTATTGTGTAGGCGAAATTATTATATGCATTTGAGTTCGAATTATTTACACTTAGACTTTTGTATTTACAGACAACCTATATTTTCTTAATTTAGGAAGCCTTAAAACAGTCCATATATCCGGTTCGTATCTATTGTACGCACATACTAAGTGAAGTGGACTGCGACACTTATTTCCCAGAAGTCGATTGGGATAAGCTGAAAAAAGTTGAGTAAGTATTTTAATCTTTCCAGTACTTCTTGTAAGGATTTTTATTTTATAGATAATTATAAATAAATGAATGAAATTACTAATTTATTTGTAGTTCAGTATTTCATGGTCATCTTATTTGAAGATCCAATAAACCTTCAAGGACTTTTTATCACAATTCTACTTCTACTTAAATCTCAATGAAACATGTACAACATTTGAGTAGAATAATATGGTCCATCTATTTTGTGGATATCAGTTGTTTTAAAAATGGATTTACATACTTTTGTTAGTTTTACAAAAAGTGTCGACTGAGATAGTAGCATAGAATGCGGACTATTCAGGGGCGACAGATGTAAAGTCATTCTTAATAGTCTTCCAAAATGTTAACTGTTTATCATTATCATCACCGGATTTTTCAGTCCCTAAGGAGCTTTAGGGAGTTAGTGAAATAAATGGGTTCATATGGCTCTTTTCAAATGTTGCTCTTTCTATATATTCGTCTTTTCTGAATACATCAGTCAGTCATAAACAATGTAGGACTTATTATAAATATGCATAGGCTTTAGTTTTCGCACTCGCAGAATAATAATATGTGATTAAATTTGGTCGGTTCAAAAACAGCTTTGTCAATCGAACACCACACATTGTCTACGGCTTTTTAGAATACTCCATCAGTGATTTTCCTTCAAGAGAACCTGTGTTCAGCACGATTTTGTTGAACGTCAAGAAAATAGTCTTCTTCTCTATTGTAACCTTGAAAATTTATTTATTTTATTTATACACATGAATATTGGCACATGGGGGTACCAGATACATATGCGCCACACAAATCTCATTTGATTTGTGTGAGGGCTGTGATACTGCTCAGGTGCCCAAACTGAAGCAGGTGGTTTTCTTAAGGGGCCACACCCGGGATCTTTAACCTAAAGGTCTGATCCACAAGGCAGTGGAGCATCGTAAGGAGATGCAGTCCCATAGTAGCCGGTGACCAATAATTGGTTCATACGCCATTTGTTCCCTCAGGATACTGGAGCCCATGTGCACCATTGGTTTGGAATCAGGGTTTTCCAACTCCCCTAGGTGGACTTTCCGTGTCCACCAACCCGGTTAAAGCGCCGGACATTCACTTTTCGTCCTCTCACTTTTGTGAACAACACTAGTGCCACGAGAAGGCAGTGAGTAGGACTTCCCTGACAGAGGCTATATTACACCTGGCCATATGAGAGCATTTAGAGAGGGAGAGCGGACTCTTCGCACTCTCGACCGTACCAGGGCATTTTGGGGGCAACCTTGAAAAGCGTCCATTCATATGTATTCATATTTTTTCTCCTGTACGTTTGTTTATGATTAATTTTATGTGAAACCGAGGGACCTTGTCTATTTGCTTGTTGAAGTCTTGAAACTAATACCATGTGGACTTAATGCTGTTCAGCGAAAGTTTGTTATATCTGAGGGATTTTTTAGAAAGATGTCGGTGGTTTGTAAGACATTGACTTCACATAACTATCATATCATATCTATAGTGATCAGATAAATGATCTCATTGTCGATCCTTGTTGACTATTGTTCAAAACATACTTAGGTAAGTGTTTTCGTATAGCTTTAACTTTTTTAGGGTCTGTCTTTTGTAAGTATAGAGACGATGTCGGAAAATATTCAACGAATTAGCAGATGATTTTCAGTAGGTTTCATTATGTCAAAGGATGAATAGAAAGCCAGCGAATATTGGAAACATATCTTATTCCATGATAGGCCTTTACATTATAAAATTGATGTTAAATTCCCCCAAAATGGACACGAAGCCCTAAGAAAAGCAAATAGTCTTCGATTAAAATTTATTTCTACATTTGTTAACTCCTTTCCTTCAGTCAGCTAGTAGTTATATTGGTGCCAAAAATAAACAGTCGTTAAGTTGTTGTCACCGCTCTGATTTCAACATTTGAATATAGTTAAGAATACCAACTGATAAAGTGGGAGTGATTATTTCAAAAGTCAAAAACAGCAGTCTGCATTCCATATTTCTTTACAAAATATTGTCTTGTTGACCAGTTCAATTTCTTTTTGTTTAGTCTACCTGATATACCGGCGGATACTTTCACAGAGAAAGGATTTACGTTCAAATTCTGTGTTTATGACGTCCCATCGGAACAGTTTATATAATTTGTAAATTTATCAGTAGATATCAAGAAATCAAATATTTATTTGTAAAATTTTTAATTTTAAATACAAATTGTTTTTATACGTCTCGTTTACTTTCATCATACTTGATGTAAACCAAGACGATTTAAAGAAAAGATTTTGTTATATTAATCGGCTCATCACCACTTACTTACATCTGTTATCCCTGGTACAGAAGCATAGGTCGCACAAGAACACTCTCCATCCAACCCTGTCCTGGACAATCCTTTCCAGTTAACATTCATCCTTTTCATATCCGCTTCTATTTCCCGGCGTAATGTGTTCTTTGTCCTTCCTCTTTTCCACTTCTCTTCCGGATTCCAAGTTAGGGCTTGCCTCGTGATGCAGTTTGGTGATTTCCTCAATGTATGTCCTATCCACTTCCAGCGGTTTTTTTTTAAATTTCCTCCTCTGGTTTGTCCTCTCCCACAGAAGGCTTTTGCTGATGGTAACCGGCAAATTGATGTTGAGTATTTTACGTAAACAACTATTTATAAACACTTGCACCTTCTCGACGATGGTTGTAGTGGTTCTCCACGTTTTAGCTCTGTTCAGTAGGACTGTCTTGACGTTCGTATTGAAGATTCTCACTTTGGTATTAGTTGACAGTTGTTTTGAGTTCCATATGTTCTTCAATTATAGGAATGCGGTCTTTGCTTTGCTAATCCTCGCCTTTATGTCTGCGTCCGATCCTCCTTGTTGATCAATGATGCTTCCCAGGTACGTGAATAATTTCACATCTTCCAGGGTTTCGTCACCAAGTGTGATTGGGTTGGTGTTCTCCGTGTTGTATTTGAGAAGCTTGCTTTTTCCTTTGTGTATGTTGAGGTCTATTGATGCAGAGGCTACTGCTACATTAGTTGTCTTCGTCTGTATTTGTTCGTGTGCATGGGATATAAGGGCTAGGTCATCTGCGAATTCCAAATCGTCTAATTGATTCTGAGATGCCCATTGTATTCCGTGCTTCCTATCAGATGTCGAGGTTTTCATAATCCAATCAACCACCAGAAGAAAGAAGAAGGGGGGAGTAGACAACCTTGTCTGACTCCGGTTCTTACTGGAAATGCATCTGTCAGCTGTCCTCCATGCACTACTTTGCACTGTCGGATGAGTTCTGGACAATGTTGACAATCTTCTCAGGAACTCCATAGTGTCAAAGACGTTTCCATAATGTTCTGCGGTCCACACTGTCAAAGTTGATGTATAGTGACGAATTCCACTCAACTGACTGTTCAACAATGATCCGTAGTGTCGCAATTTGGTCTGTGCACGACCGATCCTTGCGGAATCCAGCCTGTTGATCTCGAAGTCGAGCGTCCACTGCGTCTTTCATCCGGTTCAGCAACACTCTATTGAAATCTTTTCCTGGTACTGACAGAAAACTGATGCCTCTGTAGTTCTCACATTTGCTCAGATCTCTTTTCGTTGGTATCCTGATGTGGTATCCTTCTTTCCAGTCCGTTGGCACTTGTTCCTCTTCCCAAATCTTTTTGAATAGAAGGTGAAGCATGTTTGCAGTTACTTCAATGCTTCAGCTGGCATATTATCAGGTCCTGCTGCTTTCCCATTCTTGATTTGTCTGACGGCCATCTTGATTTCTTCGGTCGTTTGTGGAGTGACAGATATAGCAATGTTTGTGTGTGCTGCTTCGATGTCCGGTGGATTCAATGGGGCTTGTCTATCCAACAGTTCGTCGAAGTATTCTACCCATCTTTTCCTCTGTTCTTGAATCTTCGTGATCGTCTTCCCTTCCTTGTCTCTCTGGTTTACTACATTTACCTGCTAGTTTCTTCGTTGTATCACATAGTTGTTTTATATTCCCTTCCCTTGCAGCTTTTTCCGCAATCGTTGCTAGTCCTTCCATGTATTTCTGCTTGTCGTCTTTAATGCTCTTCTTCACTTCCTTATTTACTTCTGTATAGTCTGCTTGCGCCTTGACTTTCTCTGCTCGTGTTCGACTGTTGTTAATTGCTGTCTTCTCGTTCTTCCTTTCTTCAACCTTGTCCAGCGTTCCCATAGAGATCCATTCCTTATGTTGATGCTTGTTGCGACCGAGAACCTCCTGACACGGCGAAGTTAGTGCTTCTTTTATCCCTTTCCAGTTGTCCTCCATCGTAGTTTCTTCTTTCAGTGGATCCTGCAAAGCTTAGAACCTGCTGTTGAGAGTTATCTTGAATTGATTGAGTTTGTGAGTATCTCGAAGAAAGTCTGCATTGAGCCTTTGTAATGCTGTTCCTCCAGTTGTCCAGTCTTTCTTTAGCTTCAGTTTCACCTTTGCAATCACCAGCTAGTGGTGATCTGAATCTATGTCAGCTTCTCTCCTGGTTCTCACATCTTACATTGTCCTTCAGAATTTTTTGTTGATACAAATATGATCTATCTGGTTCTATGTGGTGTGGTCCGGTGAGATCCATGTAACTTTGTGTGGAAATATTGTGCCGCCTATAACCAATTTGTTGAATGCACATCTATTTGCGAATCTCCCCGTTTGCATTTCTCTCTTCTAGTCCATGTCATCCAATTATATCTTCATATTCTGTGTTGTCCACTCCGGCTTTAGCATTTAGGTCTGCCATTAGGATGGTGAGGTCCTTTCTTGAGCACTTGGCTATGATTGATTGCAGCCTCTCATAGAACTGGTCTTTATCGTCGTCGTTGCTATCATTTGTGGGTGCATAACGTTGGATAACATTTATTGTGATCCCCTCCTTCTTTCTTTTGAATGATGCATTGATAATTCTGGATCCATGAGATTCCCATCCTACAAGTGCATTTCGTGCTTCTCTGGACAACATTAGAGCAACTCCATGAGTGCGTGGGGCATTTTCCTCTTGGTGACCGGAGTGCAGCAGTATCTCTCCTTTGCTGACCAGCTTGTGTCCAATGAGTTTCGCTGATCCCAAGTACTGCCAATTTGTATCTCCTCATTTCCATTGCTATTTGACTGGTCTCCCACATTGTCCGGACGTTCCATGTACCTATAAAAATTGTTGCTCTGGTTGTTAGGAGGGGCATCGGCCTCGTGACTTCCGAAGAATCCCGGCTTTCATCGTGAGGCGTCATAATTCTTCATTCAACTTTGAGGGGAGAGTTTAAATGGTTCGAATTATTTTTTCTGGTTAGCGTTTTTAGCGAGTTAGTTTTCTACGGGATGGGGTCGCTAACCCCATGCCCAACAATCCTCCTTTGTATGGGTTTGGGACCGGCAGTTACTCTTCTAGAGGTAAAATAACTAATTGATCTTATAATGAAGTTGTTGAATATAAATTAATAGCAATCAAGAATAACATGAGTTGAGATCACTCAGTCAAAAAATAGTTATAAATTTGGTGATGTATTTAAAACAAGAGAAAAAACTGCAAGAATGATGTACTGAACTGGCGATAATGTCACCATTGTGAAGAAAGATTTGCAACTATTTCTTTTCGGATACATAGGTCCGACCTAGGTCAACTGACGACTATTGCTTCGGTGAGTTTGAGTAACGATTGATGTTGGAAGATTTCAGTCTATCAACTTAATGTCATTTGTCAGATGTCTTGCAATACCACTGCTAAAATCCATTACTCTGATTGACCTGAGACTTTTTAGGATATCTTCTTGAAATCACTTTCTGTTCAACCAATTTAACTGCTTGGTAGGTAAATGTAAATTTGTATGATCAGTTGGCTGTAACATGAAAGGGTTATCTATCAAACTTTCACCGGAGTAAGGAATATATTATGTTTGTACAGAATAATCCGCTTGGCTGTAAGATGAGTCCTATAAAGTGTGGTTTTAAGCTTCACTTTATTATCATTACAACATCGTCACCTTTGATTCAACTGTAGTGAAAAGGTGTTTCTTTCCTGCTGTAATTTCTTGGGCATTTCGCTTTTACATTTCCCTTATTTCTTAATAGATTTCCTTCTATATCCATTGTTCCTTAAACATTCTTTAAGTTTCAGTAATTTCACCTGTGTATCAGTACTACATATCCGTTTCGTTCTGATATGTAACTAATCAGACAAAAGCTGTTAAGGTTTAGATAAACACCATCCCATGTATCTTTTCGATAAACTGAGTGTTGAACTGTACTATCCTCCCTTTGTTGTATGGTAATGTCAAGAACTTACTTACGCCTGTTACCCCTCGTCGAGGAGCATAGGCCGCTCACCAGCATTCTCCATCCAACTCTGTCCTGAGCCTTCCTTTCCAGTTGCTATTCAGCCTTTTCATATCGGCTTCTATTTCCCGGCGTAGTGTGTTCTTTGGCCTTCCTCTTTTCCGCTTCCCTTCCGGATTCCAAGTTAGGGATTGAGTCGTGATGCACATTGGTGATTTCCTTAATGTATGTCCGATCCACTTCCAACGTCTTTTCCTTATTTCCTCTTCAGCTGGAAGCTGGTTTGTCCTCTCCCATAAAACGCTGTTGCTGATAGTATCCGGCCAATGGATGTTGAGTATTTTGCGTAGACAACTGTTTATAAATACTTGTACCTTCCTGATGATGGCCGTAGTAGTTCTCCACGTTTCAGCTCCATACAGTAGGACTGTCTTGACGTTCGTATTAAAGATTCTGACCTTGAAATTGGTTGAGGGTTGTTTTGAGTTCCATATGTTCTGCAATTGTAGAAATGCTGCCCTTGCTTTGCCAATCCTTGCCTTTACATCTGCATCCGATCCTCCTTGTTTATCAACGATGCTCCCCAGGTACTTGAATGTTTCCACCTCTTCCAGAGTTTCGCCATCAAGTGTGATTGGGTCGGTGTTCTCCGTGTTGCATTTGAGAATCTTGCTTTTTCCTTTGTGAATGTGGAGGCCTATCGATGCGGAGGCTACTGCTACATTTGCTGTCTTCATCTGCATTTGGTCGTGTGTATGAGAGAGGAGGGCTAGGTCATCTGCGAAGTCCAAATCATCTAATTGATTCTGAGAAGTCCATTGTATTCCGTATTTCCCTTCGGATGTCGAATTCTTCATAATCCAGTCAATCACTAGAAGGAAGAGGAATGGGGAGAGTAGACAGCCTTGTCTGACTCCGGTCCTTACTGGAAATGCATCTGTCAGCTGTCCTCCATGCACCACTTTGCACTGTAATCCATCGTATGAGTTTTGAATAATGTTGACGATCTTCTGAGGAACTCCATAGTGTCGAAGAAGTTTCCACAATGTTCTCCTATCCACGCTGTCAAACGCCTTCTCATAGTCGATGAAGTTGACGTATAGTGATGAGTTCCACTCAACTGATTGTTCAACGATGATCCGTAGTGTCGCAATCTGGTCTGTGCACGACCGATCCTTACGGAATCCAGCCTGATGATCCCTAAGTTCGGCGTCTACTGCGTCTTTCATCCGATTCAGCAGCACTCTGTTGAAAACTTTTCCTGGTACTGATAACAAACTGATGCCTCTGTAGTTCTCACATTGGCTCAGATCTCCTTTCTTTGGTATCTTGATGAGATATCCTTCTTTCCAGTCCGTTGGCACTTGTTCCTCTTCCCAAATCTTTTTGAATAGAAGGTGAAGCATGTTTGCAGTTATTTCAATGTCTGACTTCAGTGCTTCTGCTGGTATATTGTCAGGTCCTGCCGCCTTCCCACTTTTGATTTGTCTGATGGCCATCTTGACTTCTTCGATCGTTGGTGGAGTGACATCTATTGGAAGGTCAGTGTGGGCTGCTTCGATGTTCGGTGGATTCGATGGGGCTGGTCTATTCAGCAGTTCCTCGAAGTATTCTGCCCATCTTTTCCTCTGTTCTTGAATCTCAGTGATTGTCTTTCCTTCTTTGTCTTTGACTGGTCTCTCTGGTTTGCTATATCTCCCTGCCAATTTCTTCGTTGTATCATATAGTTGTTTCATATTCCCTTCTCTTGCAGCTTTTTCCGCCGCCGTTGCTAGTTCTCCCATGTATTTCTGCTTGTAGGCTTTAATGCTTTTCTTCACTTCTCTGTTTGCTTCTGCGTAGTCTGCTTGTGCTTTGACTTTCTCTGCTCGTGTTCGGCTGTTGTTAATTGCTAGTTTCTTGTTCTTCCTTTCTTGAAGTTTGTCCAGGGTCCCCATAGAGATCTATTCCTTGTGATGGTGCTTCTTAGGACCAAGAACCTCCTGACACGTTGAAGTTAGTGCTTCTTTTATCCCTTTCCAGTTGTCCTCCAAAGTAGTTTCTTGTTCTTTCAGTAGATCCTGTAGAGCTTGGAACCTGTTGTTGAGAGTTATCTTGAATTCATGGAGTTTGTCAGTATCTCGAAGGAAGGCTGTATTAAACCTTTGTAGTGCTGTTTGTCCAGTTGTCCAGTCTTTCTTTAGCTTCAGTTTCACCTTTGCAATCACCAGCTAGTGGTGATCTGAATCTATGTCAGCTTCTCTCCTGGTTCTCACATCTTCCATTGATCTTCGGAATTTTTTGTTGATACAGATGTGATCAATCTGGTTCTCTGTGGTGTGGTCCGGTGAGATCCATGTAGCTGTGTGTATGCGTTTGTGTGGGAATATTGTGCCGCCTATAACCAATTTGTTGAAAGCACATAGGTTTGCAAGTCTCTCCCCATTTTCATTTCTCTCTCCTAGTCCATGTCGTCCAATTACATCTTCATATCCTGTGTTGTACACTCCAACTTTAGCATTTAGATCTCCCATAAGGATGGTGAGGTCCTTTCGTGAGCACTTTGCTATAATTGATTGCAGCCTTTCATAGAACTGATCTTTATCATCGTCGTTGCTATCATTTGTGGGTGCATAACATTGGATAACATTCATTGTGATCCCTTGCTTCTTTGTTCTGAATGATGCTTTGATTATCCTGGGTCCATGAGATTCCCATCCCACAAGTGCATTTCGTGCTTCTCTGGACAGCATTAGAGCAACTCCCTGAGTGTGTGGGGCATTTTCCTCTTGGTGACCGGAGTACAGCAGCATCTCTACTGTACCTAGCCTTTGTTGTCCAGTTTGTGTCCAATGGGTTTCGCTGATTCCGAGTACTGCCAAGTTGTATCTCCTCATTTCCATTGCTATTTGGCTGGTCTTTCCTGTTTCCCACATTGTCTGGACGTTCCATATACCTATAAAGAGTGTTGCTCTGGTTGTTAGGTGCATCGGTCTCGTGACTTCCGAAGAATTTCGGCTTTCATCATGAGACGTCATTATTCCTTCAACTCCCAGGGCAGAGTTTAAATGGTTTGGATTATTTTTTCTGGTTAGCGTTTTTTTAGCGAGTTAGCTTTTCTACGGGATGGGGTCGCTAACCCCATGCCCAACCCTCCTCCTTTACCCGGGCTTGGGACCGGCAGTAACTCTAGAAGAGCTACAGGCGGAGTTTAATGTCAAGAAAGTGGAATTTATCAACGTTTTTCAGTGCTCTGGTAATTTATTTTAATAAGCCTCGTTGATCATTACATGTAATAAAAGTAACGTCAAAATAATTCGCATAATACATCATTTTATTAGTTACTCCCTTAAGCTCGATCTTTTCAGGGTTAGCCAAGAATATATCCACAAGGAAAGGATTAAGTTAACTACCTTTTGCTACCCCATAATTTTAACAGTGTTTAACGTTATGAAATCGATTTTATCCATTTCCTAGTGTTAAGCCGTAAACTCATCACCTTTATGATTTCCATAAAATATATTAATCATTATGGATACTTGTTATATCTGAAGCGTTACGAATTCACTAGTAGCGAATGGAACAAAGACACGTGACCAGAGACCGATAACTAGCTATTCTGTCGCGACCCAGCTAACTAGAGTAAGAAGTTCAAGTTGGAGCGGGGACGTTATATTCCGTAGTAGCCAGAAGCACAGCAATCAAATAAGGAAAAAAGTCAAGCGTATTTATACAGCAACAAATTGTCCTTGGGCATCGTTAATAAATAGTACACACAAAGAAACAATGGACCAATAGCGTTTAAGATAGTTACAAGTGGGAAATATGATGTGAAGGTGAAAAGAGCGCGTTTTACGCGAAAACAGCTAAATTCAAATTTCCAAAATTAAAAAATTGAGCCACTTATCAAGTAAGTTCCGGGAATTTGACATCCCTAACAATACTACTGCACAAGATACATCCAATTTAACATCATCTCATAACAGGTCACAAATAGACGTCATACCATCTTTACACTGTCTTGGTACAGAACGCAAGTAACATTTAAGAAACAACGGTAATGAAACTAAGAAATAAATGTAGCGAACGAGATTTGTATTTGAATAAGTAGAACTTTATGAGTACATAACTATAGAGTTCACTTTATAATAAGAAAGATGGATTATGAAATTCGACCTCAAATGAAATTTAGAACGCAGGATATAACTATAAAATGAGAAACGTTCAAGTTTTGTTTAAAGTAGGTAAATGAAGATTTCTCAAATAAGAAATGACTCAGGGAACTAACACATTGGCATTGGACCAAACTTTGGGGATACATAACAGGATGTAACCTCATCTTAGGAAGTAGGTATCATTACCAAGGTTTGACTTGATAATTTGGAATAAATTGAGTAGATTGTTATGAATATATATTTATCTTAGAAAGGTTCAATAAGCTGAAATATAAGATCCCGTTAGACTAGCACACATTTACCATCATATTTGCATAACTTAGACGTCTTCTACAAACATGTTGACATTTTTGTGGTGTTTAGACAGCATTCACATCATTTTATTATTGCTCATTTAATTAGCATATTACGTCACCCTTGACTGACCTGGTCAATAAATACATTATTATTGTCCACCTACGTTGACTGGTTTTTACATACAATTTTAACTTCACGATTTGATTTGCCTGAAAATCCATGTCCAGTATACATCACCTAGTAGTCATTTCAACACAAAGAAAGCTAACAAACCTGGTAAATAATCCTAAATCTATACAATGTATTTTAGATATAAACTCGGTTATTTCGTTTGTGATGAAAACGTATTGGAATTTTCTTCATTTGTCATAATTTTGTGAGAATTACTAAACAATATACGAATATTACCGACACATTCAGATATATCACTTATGATCAATCTATAATTTGTATTATTTCTTCAATCATCACTTTACCTATTTATTTTTTGAATGGTTAGTAGTAATATTTAAAAGGATATGCGGTTGAAGTGGATCCACTAAGGTACATTATCCTGTTTAAGTGTCATTCCCGATTTATTCGAGTAAAAATTGTGGGGATTGTGCATGAAACTTCGCAGTGAAATATAAGTACAACCTATGAAACAAACTGTTTCAGACTTGAATACAAGGATGAATAACAACCATTGCTTGTTATACAAATTTTTTGGGTGATTGAGCTATTTTATTGGAAATGTTTTGTTCTTGGAGGTGATTAGTGCGAACAGAAAAATAACTACCAAACTCCTCCTTAAGAACACATCGTTTCCATCATCTGAATAGAATATACTGTACATTCATTGACGTGGATTTACATCGAATTCAAATAACATTTCCTGCAGTCTCCTAATTCCTACTACAAACAATCCTGGTACATTTTCAATAATTTTTATTGATCTTATCATAACTATAACCTATAAAAACAAACGCTATAAAGGAAAATATTTACTTCATACAATACGATTATGAGTAAGGATGATCAGAGTATCTGTTCATTACTCAAAGCTATAGATAACTAAAATTATTCAAAACATGTGTTAAATATTAATGGATGGATGAATAATGAAGAAATTATCGATAATGATAATTATTCGCTTCATTTCTTTTTTCCCTGGTTCGCCACACGTGCTATTGCGGCTGCTACTGTCGCTTCATCGGCAAGATAATAGTGTTTGGTTGGCTTCAAGTTCGCATCCAGTTCATAGACTAGTGGAATACCTAGAAAACGCAAAATACATTGAACGCCAGTGCAGTAAACGATATTATTTAACTTCATCAAGAAATAGTACAATTAGGCTAATAAAACTTCCAAGGTTAGCCACCTGCTATACATTACTCAAAGCATTAGCTAATCCACCTTTTCTTCATGAATTTAATGAGTCATGTCAAGTTGAGGAAGCCCAAACCTTTATAAAAACCGGAACTACTCAAGATTTTATACTTCATCAACCAATTTTTCATGCCAACTGCATTTATTGTGCTCTTTATTTATGGTTTTGTCGAACAAGTTATTCAGTATTGGTTTGATATTTTAATGTGCCGTTTTTTGAACCGAGAACGGAAGTATTTGCATAATACAATGACTCGACTGTTTTGTTTTTTCGCTCCAATTACATACAAGTTGACAAGTTTAGTGATTTGAAATCTTACTGTAACTTAGAGTGTAAATGAAGTTAAGAATTAAAGTTTTAACAGAGATCTTATAAACGACAATAGAGACAGTTCTAGAATGTCTCAAACAATTTCATTACGTAATATCACGAGAATATAGAAGGCTAATAAAGACATTTTGGGTATTTTTTTCTCCTACGTGACTACTCGTCTACAGGTTTTAAAATACAAATATGTTATATGCACAATAAATATGCCATTTGATATAAAGGCAACAATTAGTCTTCGTGTTTCACGAATCTAATACGATTAGTTTATAACTAACGAATGCTGATTCTAATTCCCAAACATCGTTTAGTGCTTTAGTATACGAGTTTCCTGATACACTGTAATACAAAGCGAACTACCAGCTGTTTAGTTTACGAAGTCAATAAAAGAGTAGCCTTTGATAAAAAACAGAACCCAGAATATTGTTACAAGTTATTTACACACTGAAACAAACAGGCAACTAGAGTCAAAAGATATTTCAAAATTTTCGGACAGACTCAAGTAAATTTTCAAAAAGAATGAAGATATTTTAAACTATTTATCATGACAACAGCAACTTTTCACAAGTATCATACTTAACATATCGTTGACATTTAATAACCATAATACCAAATATGTTCAAAAATCGAGAAGATACAATAACGGGTCAACTTCTTCGCAAAAACCATTTGATGAGATTACTAGAAAAATTATCAGCAATATATTTATTCATGTCATTCTGGAAAACATAAACATCAAACTAACCAGTGGGTATATTGAGTTCCACAATATCTGAATCAGATGTATTATCCAAGTACTTGATAAGCGCTCTTAAACTGTTTCCATGAGCGACAATAAGAACCTGTTCGCGTCTCTAAATTTATAGAAGGAAGGTAAAAAGAACTACAAACCCAGTCAAATACGGTACAAAATAAATAAGAAATTTGATAATATTAAAAAGTCCTTATTTAGGTAAATGTGTGTTATTGTCAACTGCTTAAAAACGTCTAACCATCTAAACTACTCCGACGAGTAAAATATGGTTGAGTCCAGTTATAATGTTTGAGCTTTATCGGGTGAAAACGTCGTTGATTTCCGCTTTTTGGTACTTTAAATAAAAATGATCAGTTTAATATTTAAATCCTGTTACTAAGCGGATGGATGAGATACAGGCCCGAAACCTCCAGGAAGAGGTTCTTATCACATGAACAATTTTGACAAAGCAAGAACAACAAGCCAGATTTATCAATGGAATAAATTGTGTAAGCCCAAGTCATCGAAAATAAAACTAGTTTCAGAGCTGGATCATTATGACATTTTATTAGTGAAAACTAACTGTAATGCGTCAAGATGTTACATTTGTAGATTACCAGTTGTAGTAGAAACAAGATACAACTCAGTCGTAATAACTAACTAGTGACTAATCAACATAAAAAACTCAAAGAAAGGATGAAACGTTGATCAAACCTCTTTTATGAAGACCTTTAAGTGTTTTAGAATTTTTTTAAGATTAAAATTGAATTTTTTATTGGACTGACGAACACATACTGGATTTAAGTTTATTTTGATGAGTAAGCTGATCTCGAATAATATTAACACATCTGCTAACTTGATACTACACAATCAATGTAGATTAATCTATCAAAAAGATGATTTAAGTGTTTTGGTCACAGAATGAACATTCGATTTTTGAGTGACAAGTAACGCTTAAATACGTTTCCACTAACGAGCACAGCTTCTCTGATTTCCAGATAATACCATTTTACAATACAGCCTTACAGTTTTTAGAATCCCACATTTTAGAAGGCAATCGCTAGATCCTATAATACGAAACTAGACAAATCACAGGAATATCACCGTGACCTAATATTCCAGTTAAATTCGACATAACCTAGTTTCACTATAGTCATCCTGAATTGTTTATAAAAATCTAAGTAATCTTATCTACATTGTATCATACTTAATCGATACCTTTTGAAATACAGATTAATTTATAGTCGATTAAAGCGATTGTTAAACGTTTGAAGAGGTAATGAGTTTCCAGTTTTCAAAGAGAATGATAACATCAGAAAATGTAAAACTGGTGAAACAAAGATTGTGTTTGAAATGTAAAATTTAATATGCTTATACCTTTATACTTGCAGAAATAGTATCAAACCAAAATGGCAGTACACGTTGAACAGTGTCCTTTAAGCACTCAGTATGTGGTATGCAAGAAGAGTCAAGTAACTGAAAACGAAATCAATCATTTAAATAATATCAAGTTTACGTCATGTAAATATGCAGTAAATAACTGAATAACAAAAGCAGAAATAAGCGGCACAAAATGCAGTAGCTAGTATAAAAAAAGTGAGAAATCTCGAATCCCTCTGTTTAAGACTGTAAAGACTTACGTTCTCTCTCAACTTTGATCATAATGAATGAAGTATACAAATGCCAGTATATTTCCAAACATACAGTTGTAATGCTTTTTATAATACAATCATCACTAAAAACAGTGATACAGTGTAGGTTTAAGTTGTGAGGCTTTAAATTACGCTTATATGGAGACTAGATATTAGTATATTAAAGCTCCAAAGACCGGGGCTCCAAAATGAACAGGTGAAATCACTATAATTTAATGCATGGAACTTTGTAATGTAGGTTTATAAAGAAAAGTATCTAATGAAGAAAAACAAAATTGTTGCGAGTCCGAGGATAGAAAATAATACGCCAATACAAACACAACTGATAAAACAAGCAATTGACGTGAGAAAATCCTAGGAGGTCCTAATTATTGAGACAGTTCACGCCGCTTTTTTGGGTAAAGTAAATTAAAACTGATATAACATTATCATGGATTTTGATCAGTGCCTGATAAGATCTGGGAGTTACAGAATCAGATAATTTATACAACTACAGACTTCGTGATTCGCAAACAGAAACTAAACTAAAATACTGTCTTTAATCTGAACAGCTTTATTTAATGGATGCCTTGTTGCCATTTTTACACAGTTTTAACATCCAAAAACCTTGATTGATAAAAGAATGCTGAAAAATAAAAAGTAGGATATATGTTGGAGCAAATTACAACACAATGATGAACTAACTAACTAACTACTACTTAACTATATGGTGTAGTTAGTTCACAAAAGATATATTATTAACTATCGCCTAATACTTCTGCGTTGTTTGCCTGATCTTTTTATTGTATTAACCCAATTGGGTTTAGTGGATATTACACAGAACACAGAACAATAACGATGGGTGAACATTATTGAGGATGTAAATGCTTTAAAACTGGAAGTTACAAGACATGATTATAAGAATAAAAATAGAAAAAGTGGACATAAGTTTAAATGATTATACTAGGGATTCTGTGTCTACCTACTTGACTTACTGTAACAGTCAGTGTCTTTATGGACTACATTTAACACACAAACAGTCAGTCAGTCACAACGTAGAACTTCGTACATACGTACATCAGTTCGAGTTGCCATACCACATTAACACAGATGAAGTTGTCGATTCAAATCCCATTGTGGTAGAAGTAGTAAGAGTATAAGCAGTAATCGGAAAGATTAGGGTTTGAAGATGTTATTCAAGGAGTATAATTCAGTGAAACAAATTTGGAAAGAGAAAAAGGATAGGGACATGTATTCGGAAGATTAGAATTTGGGAGAACACAAAGAGTGAATGCACCTTCGCCATTGCAAACGATTTTGAGCCATATCATTCCAGGTAGTCTACACCTACCAACATGGCTCAGTCCACTTGTCAGCGACTTCATGGATTTGTGCCACGTTTTGGTCTGGCCACCCATAGCTTTCTTCCAACCTACTCCTACACCATGAAACATTGCACGTCGGGGAAGTCGGTGGTTAGGCATACGTAACACGTGTCCCGGCCATCTCAACTGATGAAGTTTCAGTACTTCACCAATCGATTTGCCATCCTTACCTAGTACCCGTTTCCTGACAACTGCATTACTTACCCAGTGGTCTCGGGATATACGAGCAAGGCTTCGAAGACACCTATGATCGAACACTAGTAGCCTACGAATATCTTCTACTCTTATCGGCCATGTTTCACTGCCATAAAGTAGGACGGAACGAACTGCTGCACAGTAAACCCGTCCTTTGGTTGCTAGACGTATATCTCGCCTACGCCATAAATTACGCAAGTTGGCGAAGGCTAGACGAGCCTTCTACATCCGTGTTGAGATTTTGTCACAAACCAGACCACAAGGGCTGATGAGACTCTCAAGATAAGTGAAGCGGTCAACACGCTCAACTACTTCACTCAGTATCATTAGTGAGGGTGTCGATGCAACCCAATCCTGAAGTAACATTTTGCACTTAGAGGGAGAGAATCGCATCCTGAACATGCCTGCATAGTTGCTTGTAGTGGTCAGAAGACTCTGCATTTTGTCAGCGTCTTCACCGAACAAAACTATGTCGTCGGAGTATTCTAAGTCAACACACAAACATTGGTACGCGGAGGCACAAAATATATATGCGCCACATAAATCATTTGATTTTTGTGAGGGCTGGAATATTACTTGGGTACCCAAACCGAAGCAGATAGTTTTCTTAGGAGAACACTTCCCGAGCCTTTGACCTAGAGGTCTAATCTACAAGGCAGTGGAGCACCATTAGGATATGCACTCCTATGGTAGCCGGTGACCAACAATAAGTTCATACGCTATTTGTTTCTTCAGGATCCTGGAGCCCATGTGCACCAGTCCGGTCAAAGCGCCGGACATTCACTTTTCGCCCTCTCAATTTAGCAAACAACACCCCTGCGCGAGGAGTCAGTGAGTAGGACTTCCCTGGCGGTGGTTGTATGCACGTGGCTATGTGAGAGCATTTCGAGAGAGAGAGAGAGAGAGACAGAGCAGACTCTCCTCACCCTCGAACGCATCAGGGCATTTAAGGGCCCTACACCAGCCATTACTGAGCGTCGAGGTAGCTGGTGGATGAGGATACACAATACATGTCTTGACCATCTCAGTCAATAAAGATTATTTATTTGAACACAAACATTAGTACAAGGGAGCACCAAATACATATGCGCCATACAATAACAATGAGGCCAGTAGTAGTTATCACTGATTTATGTGAAGGCTGTGATACTGTCTCACAAATCGATTTGCCTTACTTACTTATTACTGTCTAACCATTGCGTTGCTAAGACGATGGTTTCATAATATATGAGCAATGGTTTGAAGACATCTATAATGGGATACTAGTAATTTACGAATATCCGCTATTTATAAAGAATGTCATAAAGAAGAACAGAGCCAAATGATGACCAGTTCTTTTATTCCATCATATCTAGACACCAAAATAAAGATAAGTGTGTAAAATCTTGTGATTTCTGGCAGTAAAAATAATCCGGGATTTTAAAGGGAAAATCATATACTCCAACTTGCTATTTTTAGCTTGTAGTTGTCGATTTTTCGCTTACAAATAAAATGCGTGGAGATTTGTCACTAAGAGTCTAACGATGTCCTTTGCAGATAATTATTAATGTCGGAACGGCTTTGAGATGCGTGACAAAGCCACTAGAGGCTCTACTGGAGCCGAAGAGATTCCATCTAATCAGAACCTGATAGAAAATTTCAGAATACCTGCGTGGCGTGCTACGATTGAACAATAGCACAAATTGCTTTTTGAGGATTGGCCGAACTGTAAGGATGTTATAGCCAATACAAATAACCACAATTACCCATGTTTTTCTGTACATTTTTTTATTCTTACCCAACAGTCTCTTCCCCTGCTTCTTCCATTTTTCGATTTGCGACTGTGGGATTCTACACGTTCTAGTGCCGTTAGTTGTATATCGTATTCTGCCGTAATCAAGTACAAAATGTAACAGTTCATTGACGATATAAGATATGTGTATGCTTATTTTAAATAAGAATGATAAGGCTCCGGAATGCTTTTAAGGTTAAAGCAGGAAGCATTCTTTTCGCCGCACATTAAGATACAGATAACATGAGAATACGTGCACTACATGAAAAGACTAAGAATTTGAATGAATTTGGTTTCAAGACATAATGGTAAACCACAGTAGTTTTAAATCAAATGACACTTTGCAAAAGGAGTATCGCATGCGTGTGTTTGGAAAGTCTAAACAAGGGGTCTTAATGTTTGTCTGTGTATGCCACAATCCAATGGGTTTTGTTTAGTTGAAGTATGTGATTGAAAAGTATAGAAAATGTTCCTAGTTCATCAGTTAAGCGATCACCTTATTTTTATTTATTTAAGCATGTTACTCCCAATGAATCATAGGCCTCTGACCAGTATTCTCCAACCCACTCTGTCCTGAGCCTTCTTTTCTAGTTCTATCCAGTTCTTGTTCATTCTTCTCAGGTCTGTCTCTATTTCTCGGCGTAATGTGTTCTTTGGTCTTCCTCTTCTCCTTTGACCTTCGGGATTACATGTGAGGGCTTGTCTTGTGACGCAATTAGGTGATTTCCTAAAAGTGTGCCCAATCCACTTCCAGTGCTTCTTCCTGATTTCTTCCTCTGCTGGAATCTGATTTATTGTCTCCCACAGTAACTTGTTGCTGATAGTGTCTGGTCAACGGATCCGAAGTATCTTGTGTAGACAACTGTTAATAAACACTTGTATCTTCTGGATAATGGCTTTCGTCGTTCTCCACGTCTCCGCCCTATACAGTAGAACTGTCTTGACATTTGTATTGAAAATTCTAACCTTGGTGTTGGTTGACAATTGTTTTGAGTTCCAGATGTTCTTCAGTTGCAGATATGCTGCTCTTGCTTTGCCGATCCGCGCCCACACATCTGCATCTGATCCACCGTGTTCATCAATGATGCTGCCCAGATATGTAAAGGTTTCCACATCCTCCAAAGCTTCTCCGTCAAGTGTAATTTGATTGGTGCATATTGTATTGTATCGGAGAGTCTTCCTTTTTCCTTGTTTATATTGAGACCTACTGCTGCTACATTGTTCGTTTTCTCCTGCATTTGTTGTTGCGTTTGTGTTAGAAGAGCCAGATCATCTGCGAAGTCTAAATCGTCAAGCTGCATCCTGCCTGTCCACTGTATCCCGTGCTTTCCTCCAGATGTTGACGTCTTCATGATCCAGTCGATCACCAGGAGAAAGACAAACGGTGAGAGTAAGCAACCTTGCCTAACACCAGTCTTTACTTCAAACGAGTCGGTGAGTTGTCCTCCATGGACGATGTGGCAGTTTAGTCCATCATAGGAGTTCCGTATGATATTGACTATTTTCTCAGGCACGCCGTAGTGTCGAAGATGCCTCCATAGTGTCGTCCTGTCCACGCTATCAAATGCTTTCTCGTAGTCAATGAAGTTGATGAAGAGTGATGAATTCCATTCAATGATACGTAGAGTTGCGATTTGATCTGTGCACGATCTATGCTTACGAAATCCACCCTGTTGATCTCGAAGTTGGGCGTCTACGAAGTCCTTCATCCTGTTCAATAATACCCTGTTGAAGACTTTTCCTGGTGTTGAGAGAAGAGTGATGCCTCTATAGTTAACACTTGCTGAGATGGCCTTTCTTTGGTATCTTGATCAGGAGTCCTTTTTTCCAGTCTATTGGTACTTGTTCTTCGTCCCAAATCTTACTGAAGAGGATGTGGAGTATCTTGGCAGTTGCTGCTACATCTGCTTTCAGTGCCTCTGCCGGGATGTTGTCTGGTCCCGCTGCTTTGCCGCTCTTGATTTGTCTAATGGCCATGCTGATCTCTTCAATTGTTGGTGGGCCAACATCGATCGGGAGGTCTGTGGGTGCTGCTTCGATGTTGGGTGGGTTCAGTGGAGCTGGTCGATTCAAGAGTTCTTTGAAGTGTTCTACCCACCTGTTTCGTTGTTCTTCAATGTCGGTGATTACTTTGCCTTCCTTGCTTTTCACTGGTCTTTCTGGCTTACGGTAATTTCCAGCAAGTTTCTTTGTTGTATCATACAGTTGTCTCATGTTTCCCTCTCTTGCAGCCTTTTCCGCTGTCATCGCTAAATTTTCCACATATTTACGTTTGTCGGTTCTGATGCTCCTCTTCACTTGCTTGTTTGCCTCTGTGTATTCGGCTTGTGCCTTGGCTTTTTCTGCTCTGGTTCGGCTGATATTGACTGCTGCCTTCTTGTTCCTCCTTGCTTCAATTTTATCCAGTGTACCAACAGTGATCCATTCCTTGTGATGGTGCTTCTTTTGGCCCAGAACCTCCTGACACGTTGAAACGATTGCCTCCTTGATACCTTTCCAGTTGCTCTCCATGGTAGTTCCCTCTCCATTGAGTAGATCATGAAACGCCTCGAACCTGTTGCTGAGGGCTATGTTGAATTTGTTGAGTTTGTCAGCATCTCGAAGAAAGGCCGTATTAAACTTTTGTGATGTTGTCCGCGCCGTTGTCCAGTGCTTCTTGAGTTTTAGTTTGATCTTGGCGACCAGCAAATGATGATCGGATGCTATATCAGCTCCTCTTCTGGTTCTCACATCCTCCATCGTCCTCCTGAACTTTTTGTTGATGCAGATATGGTCGATTTGATTCTGTGTAGTGTGATCCGGTGAAATCCAAGTGACTTTGTGTATGTTTTTGTGTGGGAATATGGTGCCACCTATGACCAGTTTATTGAAGGCACACAGGTTTGCAAATCTCTCACCATTTTCGTTCCTTTCTCCCAGTCCATGTCGTCCCATGACGTCTTCGTATCCAGTGTTGTCCTTTCCAACCTTGGCATTGAGATCTCCCATCAGAATTATCAGGTCCTTGTTTGGGCACTTTTCGAAGATCGACTGCAGGCTATCGTAGAATTGGTCTTTAGCGTCTTCATCGTAGTCGTTGATAGGCGCATAGCATTGGATGACGTTCATTGTAATGCCCTCTCTCTTTGTTTTGAAGGAGGCTTTGTTGATCCTTGGTCCATGAGATTCCCATCCAATAAGTGCATTTTGTGCTTTTCTGGACAGCATTAATGCCACTCCTTGTGTATGTGGGGCATTTTCTTCCTCATGACCGGAGTATAACAGAATTTTCCCTGAAGATAGTCGTTGTTGTCCAATCTGCGTCCAATGTGTTTCACTGATTCCAAGCACCTCCAGGTTGTATTTTCCCATTTCTGCAGCAATTTGGAAGACTCTTCCGGTTTCCCACATTGTCAGGACATTCCATGTACCTATAAAAATTGTCGCTCTGGTTGTAAGAAGGTGCATCAGCCTCATGACTTCCGAAGGAACTCGGCTTTTATCATGAGACGTCATAATTATTCCTTCTACTCCCAGGGCAGAGTTTAAATGGTTTGAATATTTTTTTCGGGTTAGCGTTTTTTTAGCGAGTTGGTTTTCTACGGGATGGGGTCGTTAACCCCATGCCCAACCCTCCTCTTTTACCCAGGCTTGGGATCGGCAGTAACCCCGGAGGAGGAGCTACAGGCGGAGTTTAAGCGATCACCAGTAAAATTAAATTCTTAAATGCTGAGCTTTGTTTATCACGCACATATATCAAGTATGTTATGATCGTACAAACTGTGATTAACATTTATGAGCTTCAAAAATTACTGTTAAGTATATCATATATATTCGCAGAAAGGACACAAAATGGTATTTTAAGTAAGAACTTCTCTGATCGAACTTCTAATAGGTAAATTTAATGTTCATGCTACATGAACTAGCTCCGCCTGTAGCTCCTCCGGTGGCTACTGTCGGTCCCAAGCCCAGGTAAAGGAGGAGGGTTGGGTATGGGGTTAGCGACCCCATCCCGTAGAAAACCGACTCGCTAAAAAACGCTAACCAGAAAAAATTTCTGGTCGGCGGCCTATGCTTCATTGGGAGTAACAGGCGTAAGTAAGTAAGTAAGCTACATGAAAGGTTTAAAGCTAGTAACTAGGTTTCAATATTGTATTGAAATCTTTTGAATATTTAGGACTTGAGATTAATGTGTGAACAGAATCTGAAATGTGCGGTCGACAGTACGTCCATACTTAAATGAGGTCATTTCTAAGTCTTCGTTAGCTCCATTATTTTACGAAGGATTTGAAAAACAGTTACTACATAAACAGATCCTTATGAATCAGGATAAAACCAGAAATATGATTTCCATAACCAAGTGTAGCAACCGCACCCCCAAATGTCCTAGTACGGCCGAGAGTGGGGAGAGTCTGTTCTCCCTCTCGAAATGCTCTCACATGGCCACGCGAATATATAGCCTCTGTCAGGGAAGTCCTACTCACTGCCTTCTCGTGGCGGGGGTGTTGCTTACGAAAGTGAGAGGACGAAAAGCGAATGTCCGGCGCTATAACCGGGTCGGTGGACAAGGCGAGTCCACATAGGGGAGTTGGAAAACCCTGATTCCAAACCAATGGTGCACATGAGCTCCAGTATCCTGATGAAACGAATGGCGAATGAACCTGTTGTTGGTCAACGGCTACTACGGGACTGCATCTCCTTACTATGCACCACTGCCTTGTGGATTAGACCTCTAGGTCAAAGGCTCGGGGTGTGGCCCCCTAAGAAAACCACCTGCTTCGGTTTGGGCACCCGGGCAGTATCACAGCCCTCACAAAAATCGAATGAGATTTGTGAGGCGCATATTTATCTGGTGCTTCCGTGTACCAATATTTATGTGTTTAAATAAATAAAAATAACTTCAGTCAATATCTTTAATAGAAATACTTACGGCATACTTTGGTTCATTACCGGGGAAGCGAGGATCTGAAATGTCAACAGGAGGGGGAGGTATATCATAAGCACGTCTCCATATTTTAACTTGTTCCTCTCCATGTTTGGCAGCAGTTTCAGACTTATTCAGACCTTGAAGAGCACCGTACATTCTTTCATTTAGACGCCATGTTCTGTAGTAAATGGAAAACACATGATGTCAGTGTTTTAAAATAAAACTTGTCGAGTGTACTTTGGTTTATTCTGGAGGTAAGCTTACATGAAATTAAAACAAGAAACTTTGTGTTCAGTGGAATAGTGGGTAAAAATGAACCAGGAGACCGGAGTGACCTCCGCTATAATGACAGGATGAAAAGGTAACGCAATTTTAGGTCAAAATCTTTTGTTAATTCATTCTATTTATTAGTCTAGGTAGACTACATTCAGTGTTTCTACAAAAACAGTTCATTTGTCCTTATGTAGGAATTTATTTATTCACATATATATTGGTACAAAGGGCACCGGATACATATGCGCCACACAAAATAATGAGAATGGGAGAAGGAAGAAGATGCGTATATATAAAAGAAGGAAAAAAAGAAAAGGAGAAGAGTAATGATGGGGGAACTGAATGTACAACCAGAAGAGCTCTCTCAGTTAGGAAAGTTATAGCCACCCTTTATGAAGAAAGTAGGAGAAGGTTACAGCAGGATCGCCACTGGCTTCTATTCTGAGCCATATCTGATAACGTCTCTAGCCACTGTGTTGCACCATCTCTCGGACAACAGCCAGGGAGTCGTGAAGGACTAACAAAAGCTAGCCCTTTGCAGCTCTCTTTCATGCCACGACACCATGTCATACACTGACCTCCTCTCCGCTTTCTCCAACCAGTCCCAGGGTCGGCGAATAATGCACGACGTGGAAGTCTCTGGGACGACATTCGTAAAACATGTCCAAGCCACCGAAGTCGGTGTTACAAGATGGTGACACCAATTGAATTATCGTCTCTGCGCCCCAACACACGATGCCGAACCTCTGAATTACTAACATGGTGTTGCCACTGGATGTCAGCAATCCTTCGGAGGCAACGATGATCGAACACAGAGAGACGTCTAACATCCTCAACTCGGAGAGGCCAGGTTTCACAAGTATAGAGCAAAACTGCTCTCACCGACGCGTTGTAGATCCGACCTTTTACAGCCAGACTAACATCACGAAGGCGCCAAAGATGGCCCAGATTGGCATAAGCCGCTCTGGCTTTCATTATACGTGCATCAATTTCATCACTCACGCCACCACCAGCATTCATATAGCTACCTAGATACACGAACTTCTCAACTACTTCAGTCTGCTCACCATCCAGGGTGAGTACAGGATGAGAATCCTGCCAGTCTTGTAAAAGTACCTTGCACTTGGAGGGTGCAAAGCACATACCGTACCTGCGGACACTGACTGACAACTGATTAAGTGCGGATTGCATGCCTTGGGCATTATCGCACAGTAAGACAATATCATCCGCATACTCGAGGTCAAGAAGTCGTTCTCCAGGCAACATATCCACACCGCCATTACTTACATCCATCAGAGCTGTTTCCAGGATGTCGTCGATGGCAAAGTTGAAGAGGAATGGTGAGATTGGGCAACCCTGCCTAACCCCACTGCTCGAATGGAACAAGGGAGAAAGGTGGTTGTATGCCCTCATTCTGCCTGAGGTGTTCGTATACAGGGCCTTTAAGATGTTAATGAACTTCTCAGGCACACCCTTCTTCAATAGACAATCCCAGAGAACAGTCCCGTCCAACAAATCGAAGGCAGCCTTGATATCAAGAAACACTACGATTGTTGGCCTGCGATAAGTATGACGGTGTTCTAACATTTGGCAGAGGGTGAAGATATGATCAATGCATCCTCGACTAGAACGAAAACCAGCCTGCTCCTCGCGAGTCAATCGTTCTCGGGTTTTAAACAACCTACGAAGAATGATAGAAGCCAATAGTTTGGACGCAATCGGAAGAAGACTTATCCCCCGATAGTTATCACAGGAAAAACGTGAACCCTTTTTAAAGATAGGGACGACTATCGACTCATTCCAAGATGTTGGAACACTTTCTTGCTCCCAAACCTTTCCAAACAACGCAGTCAGTTCCTTAGCCAGAAAGTCACCACCATCTTTAAAAAGAGCCGGAGGTAAGTCATCTGGGCCCGGTGGTTTGTAACGTTTTAAGAGTTGGAGTTCCTTGCGGACTTCCGCCTCGTTTGGTGGATCAGTCGTCACCGGCCATGGGGGGCAGGACAACCTGGTTGATGTTGCCGGAGCAGCAGGCCAGTTGAACTGCCCTTCGAAAAATTCAGCCCATCGTCCAAGACGTCGAGAGATGTTAGTGATTGGCATCCCGTCATCCTCGTAGATTATTTCACTCACACCAGACTTCTTGCTGCCAGTGGCTCGGATGAGTTGGAAGAGCTTCCGGCAGTTACCAGATGCAGCTGCTGCTTCCATCTCATTAGCACGCTCCGACCACCAGGCTTCTCGGTCCTTAAGCAAGCTTTGCCTAATTTCATTACGTAACAGCCTTCGTTTGTGGTCAAACTCACGGTCACCCGGAGTAGACCGACGGGCTTCCATCAGTTGTAAGGAGCCAGAAGAAACCCAGTGCTTGTAAGCGGGACGTTTCGCGAAGCCACAAGCGGCTTTACTCGCCATTTTCATGGCGTCGTGAAGATGCAACCAATGCTCATCTATACTTTTCGGTGAGATGGTAGCTAGCCTAGAGGCAAGCTCCGCTTTATACTTACTTGCAACAGATGTTGCAGCCAGTTTACTAACATCGATCATGGTCAACCCTTCGGCCACTGAAAAGTAAGATGAGATTGGCGTAGACCAGGGCATGATCAGACTCCAGATAGGTACTCCAAAAGGAGCGGCAGTCTTGTACACAACCACGCCAGCGGTAGCTGATAGCGATGTGATCAATCTGAGTCCAGGCTTGGGATGCAGAGGGAGGACGCCAGGTGGCACACCGGCGATGACTGTGCCGGAAGTTAGTGCTGGCCAGAAACAGGTTGTGGTCTGTGCACAGTTGCAGCAAACGGTCCCCGTTATCTGTCCGGCGACCAACAAATCCCCATCGGCAACCTAAACGACTCTCTTCTGTGCCTAGACGCCCGACCTGTGCATTCAAGTCTCCGGCTAATACTACATTATCTGTCGAACGCGCTTTCTGGAGAAGAACTGTTAACTGATGGTAAAACTCATCCTTGATTGCATCCGGGCTGCAATCTGTCGGGGCATAGGCGGAGATGACGAAAAGACACCGTCTCTCACGCCGATTTCTTCTCACTTTGATGGAACTTTCTAATCTAACAGCACATAACCGTCTGTTAATGGGGATCCAGTCGATTAGTGCTGCCTCAGCTCTAGCGCTTAGTACGACAACAACGCCAGCAAGACCAGACGAAGATGCCACAGAGTCTCCGGATAAGCTTTTCGAAGCGACAGATGGAGAGCGAATTTATAGTACTTCACTAGAGTCTTGAATACGGGTCTCGGATAGACAGCAAACATCAACATTAAGACTTTCTAAAGAAATAGCCAGCCCCATCTGTTGTCCGATCTGCATTAGTGTGCGAACGTTGAAGGAAGCCAGCTTGAACGGCGTACGTGGTTTCAGAAAGACTGCTTCAGTATTCATAATCGGTGGAAGCATTCACTTTCAACCAGACAGTGACTGGAGATTGTTTAGATAGGACAGATTTTCCACCATGGGCGAGCTGCTGCATAAGATGAAAAGTAAGGTTAAACAAATTGGGGATAAAAGGGTGTGAATTAGCGATATGGTAAATAATAATAATAATGATAGTAATAATGTAAATTGAATTGTTTCTTGTATGAACGAGAATATAATTGTCAGCTGAATGTTCCATTTCATTTATTTGCGAGAGGGCTGTGATACTGCCCGGGTGCCCAAAACGAAGCAGGTGGTTTTCTAAGGGGGCCACACCCCGAGCCTTTGACCAAGAGGTTTAATCCACAAGGCAGTAGAGCATAGTAAGGAGATGCAGTCCCATAGTAGCCGTTGACCAACAACAGGTTCATTCGCCATTCGTTTCATCAGGATACTGGAGCTCATGTGCACCATTGGTTTGGAATCAGGGTTTTCCAACTCCCCTATGTGGACTCGCCTTGTCCACCGACCCGGTTATAGCGCCGGACATTCGCTTTTCGTCCTCTCACTTTCGTAAGCAACACCCCCGCCACGAGAAGGCAGTGAGTAGGACTTCCCTGACAGAGGCTATATATTCGCGTGGCCATGTGAGAGCATTTCGAGAGGGAGAACAGACTCTCCCCACTCTCGGCCGTACCAGGGCATTTGGGGGCCCTTATGTAGGAATATTAGGTATACGTAAATACTACTATATAAATGTGCACTTCAGACTAATGATGACATGTTTTAATATGTATTTGAAGTCGGCAAATCTATATTAGTCCGTTTTTCGTATTATTTCGAGTCACAGGAATAACAGTGGTTCAGCATTGCTGAGTATACGCCCCCAAATACCCTGATACGGCCGAGGGTGAGGAGAGTCTGCTCTCTCTCTCTCGAAATGCTCTCACATAGCCACGTGCATACAACCACCGCCAGGGAAGTCCTACTCACTGACTCCTCGCGCAGGGGTGTTGTTTGCTAAATTGAGAGGGCGAAAAGTGAATGTCCGGCGCTTTGACCGGACTGGTGCACATGGGCTCCAGGATCCTGAAGAAACAAATAGCGTATGAACTTATTGTTGGTCACCGGCTACCATAGGAGTGCATATCCTAATGGTGCTCCACTGCCTTGTAGATTAGACCTCTAGGTCAAAGGCTCGGGAAGTGTTCTCCTAAGAAAACTATCTGCTTCGGTTTGGGCACCCAAGTAATATTCCAGCCCTCACAAAAATCAAATGATTTATGTGACGTGTAAAGTGTTATCGATAAACGAACACACCGATGATGAAGTGGAACGCTCAACACCACATAAACTTTCTTTGACCTTGTACGACTATGTCTTGTTTATCCACCAATCACAATTTTATGTTCATTTTAAAACAATATTCGCCTTGTTGACTCATTTTTCTTATCTACAAGTTACCGTTCGAAACAGATAAAGTTTATTGGGCCAAATAACTTGTTTTGACTTTGGCGAAACCAAGACTCTGGGCTCGACAGTCTAAAGAATAACTTAGAGTTGCACCTGTAGGAAATTGCTTCCTACATGGAGCATATATATTTGGTGCCTCCATGTACCAATGTTTGTGTCTAAATAAACACGCAGCAGGACGGGGGATATACTAATAATGATACGGACGGAACACTCGGTGAGTGAAAATTGACCGGAGAATTAGGAAGCGACCGATAACGAGGATGACCAGATTATAAGTTTGAGTAGCATGCTGTTAGCTAATCGATATTTATGAGAATTAAATATTGAGTATCAATCAGAAGTCATTTGTAA
Source organism: Schistosoma rodhaini (assembly GCA_944470415.2). Classification (NCBI taxonomy): domain Eukaryota; kingdom Metazoa; phylum Platyhelminthes; class Trematoda; order Strigeidida; family Schistosomatidae; genus Schistosoma; species Schistosoma rodhaini. Next base: position 15,629,449 of record OX104039.1, on the reverse strand, counting down.
CATAGTTGTGCTCTTAAAAGCTCTATAACAAACAACATAAGATGGTCTTTTGCAGGTTATAAGAAAATGATATTCTAGCATACTATTTATTTGACTAACACATAAATGTGAAAGTATTTGGAATCTAACAAGAACGACTGCATACATTTGAAAGCAAAACTCAGTAAGTCTTACAAACTGATGTCATATCGATGTCTAAAACCTCAATCTTTTCAGAATAACTATTACAATAATCGAACTGTTACTTCTGCTTAGTATTCTACGTCAAACTCTAGAATTAGTCTCTCGTTCTTTTCGCTATGTTTGACGAGCGCAAAACGAAACCTGTGACCGAGAAATGTTTTATTACTGCTAGTAAGAATCTAAAGTTAATCAGTCCCGAAATGATGGGATACTACTAAATTACATTAATTTCGGTTGTGGGAACTACTTGATTTAGAGTCTTAATTACTTTAATTGTCAACTAAGTGTTGATATCTTACTAACTCCCTTATTTTAATCTGAAAGTAGTCGCAGGAGAGACAATGATGTGTATTATATCTCACAAACCCCACCAAGTATTTTTTTTTCCTGTCTTGCCGTAATGAGGGAATATAATGCTTACGTTGGAAAGAACCGAATATGGATAAGTGGGTAAATGAAATCCATAATTTCTGGACGTAACTGTTCGCTGGTTTCTAGTGGATTTTAGCTATGAAATGTGCAATTATTTTAGATATTTATCCCGTGACTCAACAGGATGGCTGACAATATCATTAACTCGTATTTGAAAATTTTGAAGAGGTGGATGAAAATCAAATGCATATGAAATACATGAAAACAACATGAAATACGAAAAGCCAGAATAACGTACTTCGTCACAGGTATCCAGTTAAGATCAAGTTCATCAAGGACAAAGTTTAAAGTCTTGATGGCTCTTTTTAGAACGCTTGTATAGGCAATATCAAAGGTGAAGTGATTTTGGCGTAGAAGTTGGCCAGCTTGTTTAGCCTCAGTGATACCTTGTCCTGAAAGATCTGCATCATGCCAACCACAAAAGCGATTTTCTTCATTGTAAACACTCTCTCCATGGCGAATAAACACAATTCTGTAAGGAGCCATGCCACGATATACCTGAAAAGTTTAGTACAGTACATTAGTACGCCATATTTTTTACTAACGTCGGGAAGTTATATACCTGACAACCGAAAATCAGGCTGCAAAACGAAAGGTTGCTTTTGAATAGTTGGAGACAGCTTCCAGGCAAATGAAAAAATATCGCCCTAAGGGATGCTACAGTAGGTGTTCGTATTCATATAAATGTTCAGAAGCATCCTAGCCCTGGGTAAGATTTTGGGGGAATCCCGAAGCATAGGTAAATTTGAGTGTTTCTTCGTTGAATTTTTCCAAAATTCACTAGTTAAGATTAATGAGATTACAAAAACTGATCAATTATGTCCAAAAATAGATAGGTCTGTTTGTCATGGTCTATAACTTTACTTCAATATTTACCACTCTGGTAATGTCAGCATAACCATGAAATAGCCATACTGTCCGCAGGCTACTAAAACCAAAGTTGAGAGTCCTATTCCATTTTATATCAAATGGAGTATTAAAGTTACAAATATTACACTTTAAATAAAGACAGAATAAATATTGATGCATCAATATCTATTGCACTTTAGATTTCAAAAGAGTCGTGAAAGTACAACAAAGTGCATGAAGGGTACAAGAAAACGAATCGGTGTACTACAAGTGGATTAAACCCAATAGACTCAATGCACACAACCAACCGAAAACCAAATCACGTACACCAGTCAAGAATAGTCAAAACCCACTGCTTGTTAGTACAAGTTGTTTGATTAGTCTAAACAAAATCGCATCATTTATTACACATACTTGTAACTGGGAGCTACAAAAAGTTCAACCTATTTTATATAACGCTTTAATCTTATAAGAACGCCAATGAAGCTATTTGCCGAAGTTTATAATGGCAAGCAACCCTGTTTAATCGTCACACATTGCGGATTTAGCGAAATGTTTCAGTTTCAGTTTGTTTCTTTGAATTTGTATTCACATTATGTAGGACTGATCTTGGTTACCAACATACACAACTCTGAGTACACATGCCCTCTGGAGATTTAAAGGAAAAATAAGTTACATCATAATATAACTGACCGAGTACTGGTACATATAAAATCACCCCCCTCAGTACGTACGAGATTGAAGTTAATGTAGGGTTTTTTTTATCGAACGATTGACATTGAGGTTTCCTTTGCTAGAGAATCATTTAAGGATGTCCATAACTTATTAATTCGGACATCGAAAAAGTCTGCACGGGTTTGGCCTCAAACTATTTCCTCTAGCAGAGATGGATAGTGGCTAGCAGTGGAATCCAGGACGCGCGTTTCGTCCTATTTGGGACTCGTCAGCTGGATGTACCTGCATCTCAGAGTTGATGTTCACTCTGGGACTCGAACCCAGTACCCTCGCTTCAAACGCCATCGCGTTATCCACTCGGCCACTGAGTCCTGATAGCCACTTGCTTGTGCGATGGGGTGAAGTTTGAATTCACTTAGTATTGTTTGTTTGGATCTTCACATCGATGTGTTTAGGACTGCAACTGGTCAGTCTCTAATTGGCATATGTGCATACTGTGCGTATTGCCTCGATATACCTTAATTCACAAGCATGGTAAGCAGAGATGGATAGTGGCTAGCAGTGGAATCCAGGACGCGCGTTTCGTCCTATTTGGGACTCGTCAGCTGGATGTACCTGCATCTCAGAGTTGATGTTCACTCTGGGACTCGAACCCAGTACCCTCGCTTCAAACGCCATCGCGTTATCCACTCGGCCACTGAGTCCTGATAGCCACAGAGTGAACATCAACTCTGAGATGCAGGTACATCCAGCTGACGAGTCCCAAATAGGACGAAACGCGCGTCCTGGATTCCACTGCTAGCCACTATCCATCTCTGCTTACCATGCTTGTGAATTAAGGTATATCGAGGCAATACGCACAGTATGCACATATGCCAATTAGAGACTGACCAGTTGCAGTCCTAAACACATCGATGGGAAGATCCAAACAAACAATACTAAGTTATTTCCTCTAGCATTTAAAGTTGATTTTGTAGCTGTAAATAATTCCCCAAAATCAATAGTTCATTAAGTGTTCGACATTGGATGCTGACCATGTTGTTTAAGTAGACTTGTTTAGCTGAAGGCTTTCGGTCATGCATCCGCACCAGATCACGTTTCAACACGGCGTGGGACAGAGCTCCTACGTTTCATTAGCCAGCTTATAGAAAAGGTCCTCGATATATTGGTAACGAATCAAATATATCTTTTCTGCCTCTTCTCGTCTGACTTCTGATTTCTATCTGACTGGGAACGATCAAATATAGAAGGTGCTACTGGTAGCTAGTTGTAAAACTAGAATATCCGTGGTATCCTCATTGGGTGAACCTGACGTGATCTAGTGCACCAAGTCAATATACTGTGAGTCTGTTCCTTTTTGGAATATTATTATTCATTGTTATTCTTTATTTGAATTTTATATATTGTGATATACTTTTTTCGCGAATTTTTTTTCCGGATATATTTTAATTAGAGATTTTTCGTTATCTATATTACTATGACGGAACACTCTCCTAAGGTTCTTAAGTTTAAGTCTATTCCCCCTATTTCGATTCAGTTAACGCCATTTTGGCCCGACAATATCGAGTCCTGGTTCTGCTATGCAGAAGCCGATTTTTGCATGCACGGAATCACGGACTCGCGCACACGTTTCCTCGCGGTAGTTAAGGCGTTACCGCGCGAGTTTAACAGGTACGTAACACCTAGTATGTTTACTAGTGATGTTCCCGAACCTTACGAAACGCTTAAGCTATCGATTTTAAAACGAGGAGACCTAACTGATCGACAACGGTTAGACCAACTCCTTAACAATATCGACCTGCAACATGGTTCTGCGACGGACATGTTGCTTAGAATGAGAGAAGTCATTGGCCAACGAACTTTCGGTGATGGCCTATTCAGACAACTTTTCTTGTCTAAACTCCCTCAACAGGTGCAGGCAGTGCTCGTTTCATTTCAAAACAATGCCATAGATGAACTAGCTGCATCTGCCGATCGAATCTTGGAAATCACTAGATCTTCTAAGGCCGAGGTTTTTTCCGTCAAAGAAAAACCCCAATCGACCTCGACTGACATGGCCGAACTATGTCACACGCTTACAAGATATCTTAAAGTTCGTAATGACCGTAGTCGGTCAAAAAACCCGCGTAGAAGCGTTTCACGTAAGCGATCTGGCTCTCGACCACGAGAGGCAGACAATCCCGACTGGTGCTGGTATCACAACCAGTACGGTAAGTTTTCCAGAAGTTGCAGGAAACCTTGTAATTATCCGACTTCAAAATCGACTGACACGAATAAGATTTCGGGAAACTTCCCAGCCGGCACGCGTTAACGGCAACCGTAGCCGGCGAACACAGCCGCCTCTTATATGTCACGGATGTGACTACGAAAGTTCGCTACCTCGTCGACACTGGCGCAGAAGTTAGCGTTCTTCCAGCAAATCTCGACGACAGACTTCGCGAGTCTGTTTTAATTTTACAGGTGGCAAACGGAAAGCCGATCGCTACTTACGGTAAAAGGTACGTCTACCTTAACGTGGGTTTACGCAAACCCATACAGCGAATTTTCTTGGTTGCAGATGTCTCTATGCCAATCATTGGTAAAGACCTGTTACAACACCACAATCTACTCATCGACACACGCTCACGAAAGTTAATAGACGGAAACACTAAGTTATCTGTTAGCGTAACTCCTTGTTCTGGTTGCAGGTTATCCCCAGTCACGATTAAGCACACCATAGACCCCTTGTACCAATCAGTACTCAACAAATACCCCGGGATATACCAATCGCAATCGAAATTGCCTTGTGTAACCAGCAATGTTACACATCACATCTCGACTACAGGACCACCTGTATTTTCGAAAGCTCGAAGACTCGCTCCCGAGAAGCTTAGGTTAGCTAAAAACGAATTCGACCATATGATGGACCTAGGGATAATTCGATCATCGAATAGTCCATGGGCATCCCCATTGCACATGGTCCCTAAAAAGGACAGCAATGGTTGGCGGCCAACTGGTGATTATCGGCGTCTGAATGCTCAAACCATTCCCGATCGTTACCCGCTGCCTCATATTCACGATTTGACAGCTACCTTGAAAGGTACAACTGTCTTTTCGAAAATCGACTTGGTTAAAGCTTATAACCAAATACCGATGGCACCTGGCGACATTCCTAAAACCGCCACCATCACTCCCTTCGGTCTTTACGAATTTCTACGAATGCCTTTTGGTTTAAGAAACGCGGCTCAAACCTTCCAAAGGTTTATAGACGACGTCTTCCGAGGTCTCAACTTCGTACATGCGTATGTTGATGACTGTCTAATAGCAAGTCCGGGCAAAGAATCGCATCTCAAGCATCTGGACATTGTTTTCGATCGACTCCAAAGGCATGGCATTACTGTCAACATACAGAAATGCCAAATCGGAACAAACTCCTTAGACTTCCTAGGACACACCATTGATGCCCAAGGCATCCGACCCCTTAGGAGCAAAGTGGCGGCCATTCTGGATTACCCAGAACCGACCACGATCAAGCACTTACGAACTTTTAACGGACTCGTAAGTTTCTATAGACGGTTCATACCTAAATGCGCATCCCTAATGAAACCGTTAACCGATCAGCTTCGTGGAAATGCGAAATCAATTAGTTTAGACGACATAGGCCGTAAAGCATTCTCCACAGTTAAGGAACACATCGCTAAAGCAACCCTGCTTGCGCGTCAGGACACTCAAGCGCGCATTAGTATCGCAGTAGACGCATCCGACTCAGCAATCGGAGCAGTCTTACAACAATAGGTTAACAACTCGTGGCAACCTTTAGGATTTTTCTCGAGACGGTTGCTAGACGCTGAATCTAGGCAAAGCACGCTCGGTAGGGAACTCCTAGCTATGTATTGTGCTGTACGACATTTCCAACATTCCATCGAAGGAAGAGAATTCACGCTTTTTACCGATCACAAACCTCTTACCTTCTCTTTAAGTTCATCTTCAGACAAGTACTCACCGCGAGAGTCTCGACAACTACATTTCGCAGTTTACTTCAGACATACAACACATTTCTGGAGCTAACAATGTAGTCGCAGACGCCTTGTCTCGAATAAATTCCTTGAAGTTTCCAAGGAATCGACCTTCTTAAACTCGCTCAGCTTCAAAAAGAAGACATTGATCTTCAGCATGAGTTATACTCGACAACTCTTAATTAAATTAAGTATTAGGAAGATGGGAACAGGTAAGGAAACCTTACTCTGTGACACATCTACAAGTAGGGATCGTCCAATTGTACCAAAACATTATCGACGCAACGTCTTCAATACGTTGCACAATCTTTCTCATCCAGGTGCTCGTGCAACAATCGAAATTATAGCCGAACGCTTTTGTTGGCCTGGCATGAATAAAGACGTGAGGGAGTGGGCACGCTCCTGTGTAAGCTGCCGGAAATCTAAGGCAATCAGACACAACAAATGTCCCTTAGGCTCTTTCAAAACCCCTGACGCTCGTTTCGACCACGTCCATCTACATTTGGTAGGACCCTTACCCGACTCGAATGGATACTCATATCGCCCAACATGCGTAGACCGTTTCACTCGATGGCCAGAAGCAGTACCGATTAAGGACATTACTGCTGAAACCGTGGCCCGCGCTTTCGTCGAACGATGGGTAGCAAATTTCGGCTGCCCTTCAACCATCACTACAGACCGCGGACGCCAATTCGAATCTGGACTTTTCCGTTGTCTCACCTCACTATTAGGAATCACGCGTTTCCGAACGACCGCCTACCACCCACAAGCAAACGGGCTGGTAGAACGTTTTCATCGACAATTAAAAGCTTCATTATCAGCTTCAAACGTTTCACAGTGGACAGACGCTCTTCCACTCGTCTTGCTAGGTATCCGCAATGCAGTGAAAGCTGACATTGGATACACGGCATCTCAACTCGTTTACGGAACGACACTTCGACTCCCAGGAGAATTCGTAGATCCTTCAGCTTCTTCATTGAACATGGATCTAAACTCTTACACAAGTAGGCTTACAAACGCTATGCGTTCAGTCAAACCTGCTCACACTCGACCTCAGTCAACTGATGTTTTCGTTCAACCCGAATTACGACATAGTACACACGTCTTCGTTCGTCGAGACTCACATCGACGACCCCTCGAATCAGCATACGAAGGACCCTTCAAAGTTCTTCAACGCGAACCTAAGTACTATGTAGTTGATAAGAACGGTACGAAAGATAGCATCAGTATCGATCGACTCAAAGCTGCGTACCTAGAAGGAAACCCTAGCTACGTCGATTTTCCTTCGGTACAAGCAAACGACACAGCTACTACACACGTAGTACCCTACACGACAACCGACACACAACTTGATACTTCGTCAACGTCGATAAATAAACCTAAATCAACACGTTCTGAAAGATGAATCAGATTTCCAGAACATCTTAACGAATATTGCACGTAGGACATAAGCTTTATCTTGAATTACCCTTCCATAGTTCATTATAAAAAAATTTTTAATATAATAATTTTTTATTTATATAAAAAAACCAAAAAATAAAACATTTTTATTATTTTTTTGAGCATATATATATATTTTTTATATATAAAAAAAAACAAAACAAAAACACATTTTTCCTGATCGCTTTTACGCTGTTGGTAAGTGTATTAGTTTTTTTTCTTCCGCTCATCTTGTGTCCCTACGCAAGTACGAGTGTATTTCCGACATGCACTCACACGTTTTATTTTTCCTCTTTTCCAGGACGGCTGGAAAAGAACGACGAAGTTTCGCAAGTAACCGAAATTTTCATTGTACTATATTTCTTTATTGCTATGTTGTACATTTTGGTCCCATAGTTTAAGGAAAGACGACCAGATGCTGCTAAAGGAAGCAAGCTATCAGAAGAGAGTTTACCAACGACAAACTCGTTGGGTTTAAACTTCTGGCTGGTCACGTCTTAGGGGCATCACTACCTCACTAGGGGGGGAGTGATCTGTAGCTGTAAATAATTCCCCAAAATCAATAGTTCATTAAGTGTTCGACATTGGATGCTGACCATGTTGTTTAAGTAGACTTGTTTAGCTGAAGGCTTTCGGTCATGCATCCGCACCAGATCACGTTTCAACACGGCGTGGGACAGAGCTCCTACGTTTCATTAGCCAGCTTATAGAAAAGGTCCTCGATATATTGGTAACGAATCAAATATATCTTTCCTGCCTCTTCTCGTCTGACTTCTGATTTCTATCTGACTGGGAACGATCAAATATAGAAGGTGCTACTGGTAGCTAGTTGTAAAACTAGAACATCCGTTGCATCATCAATTTCATCTTCGGTACAACGTATCATTAAAGTATGTCGATGATTTAGAAAGGTCTAAAGGATAATTAGTGATATGATTTAACACAGTTGTACCATATCAGAACTTCTGTGCTCCCCTGGTTTCCAAATTATAAGTTTTTACGGGATCTCCTGACTGCATAGACTCAGTATGAGTCCCTTTCCAGTAGATTTTCTTTTGACACACTCGAAGAAACTAGTATTCGCCTATAGGTGGGAGGATATGATGTGAGGGCTCCCCAAATGAGACCCTAAGTAAACACTCAAAGTAGGCTTGCATAACTCTGGGGTATTTTTATGCTTCATTTTAGAAATAATCACCATGAGTCAATTTTATTGGCCACAGAATGCTATTGCGAAGATATATATAGATTATCACATACTTAAACGTATACGTCCTCTGTGGCCCACATTGCTCTTCCCAAATCACTGTTCACATATTAAAATGCTGATATTGGGATGGAGAAGTTTCCTGTTTGTCCAGTTGTATAACCCGTTTCAAACTTTTCGAGATATCATTTGGACATAGCTTATCTCTTTGAATTTAAGCAACTTCTGCGTTTATTATAGTTCGAAACTATGATATAATAGGTATGTTCTCGACAAAAGACGACCAGAGTTGTTCAAGGATGGAGATTCATGTCATCAATTCCATTGAATACTAGAGGGGCAGTGTAGAATAAAACCTGGTGGCGATGGATCACTTACTTGGGTGATTTGAAGGCCACTTTATTAAACATCTACTTACACCAACTTAGTTCAGTTTCCGGCGCAGTGTATGATGATCACATTTGTCGGATGATCCGGAGAAACCTAAGAGGAGAATATACAGCATACGGTTATTTTCAACCCATAGGATCCACCTGTACGAAACAGTTAATAGGCTCTTATTACATACGAGAGGAAGATGTTGTGATTAGGAGAACACAAGTCGCTGAACCTTAACAATGTCTTTTAAATGATCTTTCATAATGATGGACCTTAGGAATCGGTGTTCAACCAAACATTTTCAATCTGCGACCCTGTGGTGTTTATATGAATAAATGATTTCTTTGTATTGATGACTGTTTTGTTTTTGAATCCCAAGTACGGTGCATTTGTTCGTACTCATCTTATACTTCTTGATTAAATTGCGTTATTGCTGGGATTACTAGTCTATACTATAATTCAACTACTCTTGAATTGCAAATTGGCGTCGTTAAGGAGCCTGTGATGGAACGGTTGAATAAACATTCAGAATTTAATGCTTTTAAGGATAACATGGAAAGGTTCGAAATATGGGTTATGATCAAGGAAGATGATGAGGAGTTTAATATTGTAGCTCATTTTCTTACGTTCATCGGAAAAGAAGCATACAACTTAAAAAAGATTTGAGCATTTCCAGACAAGCCGATTTCAGTCCCATATGCAACTCTCAAGCAATTACTACTGGACCATGTAAAGTATACAAATTTCGAGTGTGGTAAAGGAGAGAAAATCGATGAAATGACTCGCCAGGATATCAGGAATTCCACTACTTTACTACGTACAATATGTGATCAAAGTTATTCAGATAACAATTCACTGAGTTTGTAGATAGCTTCGAGTCGAGTTTGACTATGATCACCACTAAAATGAAATTACGCGTCCAAAAATAACTTGGTTCCCTCGATAACTTGCAAATCAGAAGATTGTAATTAGTCCAGATAAAGTATATTTATTGGCGATCTCGTGGTATCGAAAGAATACCGAGACGCGCCAAAGATTACACACAAGAAGAGCAGAGCGTAATAAAGTTCGAACCAAATAAGGCGGACGACCGAACGAAAAGTGACTTTGATACATATAAACAACAACGAGTACGATTAAACAATCACTGGCACAATTGGCTATAGTAATAATTGTTTCCATTATACCAATCGCGTTTTCATCGAGAAAAACATGTCACTACAAGTTATGAAACAGTTCACGAAGATGAGCACAAGTTTGGTAAATGCTTGTTCTATGGCAACATTCACCCATGTAATTCATGTGTATTTCGTAATTCTGAATGTTTTAAATGTGGTAAAACTGGACACATTTTGTCAGTTTGTAATACCATGGTTCATTTTGCTGAAACTGACGCTAAAATTTGCTACTGTGATCTTATTAAGTTGGATGTTCCCAATGATTCTTTATCTTTATTCAAGACTTCTAGAAGCGGTATAACGTCCCATAGCAGTCCAGAGTTGAATGAAACCCAGAATCATTGTCAAACAAAAAATTATGATCAACCAACTTCTTATCGGATTTCTCATGCTGTTGTACCAAATATATGTGCCAGAGTGTCGTAATAATTCACATATTTTCGATGAAATTTCTTACAACTCTGAGAATAAAATTTTGAATGAGTCAAATGGTTCAAATGGTTCAAATGGTTGAGGACGGAATAGAAGAAGCTTTCGCTTAACGGGCTTCCGTGTCTGGTAGCAGTGGATCACCAATACCTCCAGGCAAAAACCTAGGTATATGAACGACAATAGAGGGAAAAAAAGAATTTGGTAAATCATAATAATATGTTATCCTTAGTCCTTAAGAATAAGTCAAGTTTTCTCTTAAAGGACTCCTGGGAGGTCGCTTGGACTAGCTCAGTCGGCAGCGAATTCCAGCACTTGACAACTCTAACGGAGTAGAAGTTGTGTCTGCAGTCTGTTCTGCTATGTAGGGTCTCCAATTTCTGGGTGTTACCCCTTAGGTTAGTGTTGTGACTAAGTTTGAGTGGATATTTAAGGGGATGACCAGAACTGTTAAGGATACTGTAAGTCATAAGAAGGTCATCCCTCAAACGCCTGTACTCTAACGGGTAAAGGTTAAGTGATTTGAGGCGCTCTTCATAAGGTTTGAATTTGAGACCCCGAACTGATTTCGTGGCTCGACGTTGTATACGTTCCAGAGTGACCTTATCCTTTTGGAGGGAGGGAGGAAATACTATGTTTCCGTACTCTAAGTGGGGACGAATAAAACTGTTGAAGATTATATGGAAGGTTCTACCGTCAAACTGGCCAAAAATGCGCTTCAATGTTACCAGTGCAAGGTTTGCTTGAGAGGCGTTTTTGTCACAGTTCGCATACGATTTCAGGTCGTAGGGTACCAACACTCCTAAATCTTTTTCAACTTGGGAATCTTCTAGAGGTGAGTTACCTAAGTTATAACTATAGTCTGCAACATGTCTCAGATGGACTACCTTGCACTTTGAAGTGTTGAAGGTAAGTCCGTTGTCGTCTGCCCAACTTTGAAGTCGAGTCAGATCCTCCTGCAGAACTAGTATATCATTTTGATTACGTATCTCCCTCCAAAGTTTCACATCATCAGCAAAAAGCAATAAATCAGATGAAACTTGTTGAGGAAGATCGTTAATATAAATCAAGAAGAGAAGAGGTCCTAGTATTGAACCCTGGGGGACCCCACTAGGACATTCCATAGCCTGAGAGAGAGAGTGAAGTTAACCCTGACCTTAAAATGTCGGTTTTCTAGGTATGAAGTGATCCAGTCAATTAAAGGGGGTTTTATACCCAATCGTCCAAGCTTCTTGATAAGACATGCATGGTTGACCCTATCAAAAGCTTTTGAGAAGTCCAGGTAAATGAGTCAAATCTTGACCAGAAAACGGATGCTAATTTTCCCAATGATCCATTATTCTCTAATGAAATTCCAAATAAATTTGATGTAAATATTTCATAAAAATCAAATTCATATGTAATAGTAAATGTCATTTGTCTTCGCAATGGATTTATCTCCAGTGATACCCCCAATGACATATGTGTTCCGTATTAGACAAATATCAGTCACATTCCTGATGTTATTGTATCAGATGATGGATATTCTCCAAACCGATGTATGCCGAGTAGAATCCCTAGTCAGTGGTATGGTGAATCAGAGAAAATAGTAAGTTTTCCCGAAGCAATCAAAGAACCAGTTTGCCCAGAAGGGAAGTTTGCACAGACAGAGAATCCAAATCAAGTCCAAGATTATCCTAATGAGTATGAGGCAGATGCATGTTTTTCATTCGATGGTTTTGCAGGTGAATTAAGCCTACATGAATCACATGTGTTAGTTACACATACCAATGCATATTCATCCGTGTATTGCAATATGAATAACGAAAAGAATGTGTACCATAATTTTTATGCAAGTCGCATTTACATGATGGAATGCCCCGATTTCGTGTCAGTGTGTAACTCCAGATACTCACATATAATAATCGAAGCGTGAGATATAAGAAAATAATGCAAGTTGGGAACGTCAAATTGGTAATAAGATTGTGACGTAAGGACTAATCATTATTTCGTGGGGGAGAATAGTGTTGGAAAGTCTATGATGCAAATTCTAAATATCAGTGGTTTCACTACATAACCGACATGATGATTGTATACAGTTCCAGGAATCATGTGAGTCTGTTCCAATTTCGGTTGTTAATTCTAATACTAACGAATGCATTCTACATTATATAGAGTCTACATCCAATACACTGTAGGACAGATGTATGATGAACTTGAGAAGAAGACGCCCAATCGATCACAGACACTTACACTCCAATTTAAGCTGTGGCGGATGTGGTGTTTATATGAATCAATAATTTCATTGTATTGATGACTGCTTTGATTTTGAATTCCAAATACAGTACATTTGTTCGTACTCATCCAATACTTCTTGATTAAATTGCGTTATTGCTGGGATTACTAGTTTATACCATAATTCAAAACTCTTGATTATCACAAACCCCCTATTTGTAGAAGTATGATTACAAACATTTTCAGTCGGCGGATAGTGTGCTCTTTGCGAAGAAAAGGGATTTATGTAGTTTCAAGAACTCCGAGGTTTCTGTGATTGTGAAATCCTTAAACTGCACAATATATATAAAACCGTACAGAAGTTCACTGACAGGGTTACATTGAAACACGGACGATGAGGTAGTATTTCCTTAGCGACTAATCTAAAAACCTCATTACACATGCCATGAAAGAGGATCTCGATTTAAAGTATTTACTGAAGAACATATAACTTTTTTCACTATTTTTGACAAGACCTGTTGTTGCTTTACATCTTAATGATAAGACTAGACTGATATGTTTTCCATCGTCATAGACTTTCGAAGTGAACATATTATTATTATTAGCTTTATTCAATATTATATTTTTGGTACAATATAGAATTCTCAACACAAAGTACTTCAACAAATTTCCGTTTCTTACTTCTTCGTCCTTCCTGATGATAAATATTGAGTGATCACCAGTTCGAAGTTAGCAACCTAGTCAATCGAAATCTGGATAATGTGCATTTTTCTCATTGCATATTGCCAGCAACCTCGATATCTCTGATTAGGCCTTCTGTAACCTTTACGGCGAAAGTTCTTACACTTTTCAGAAACGCAACTGAATAGGTTGAGCGATTAATAGGCATAATGATGTATTAAAACAAACAAAATTAGATAACTTGTTGAAATATTTAGATGACAGGAACAGGTAGCCCAGATGCTTAAACAAGCCGCCTATTGCATGTTGACTTATTATGTGATTAGTCATCCTAATTATTGGAGGTATCCAGTTTGCTTAAGCCTACGTGCTTAAACCAGATGAATTTGTAGGCTTTATGTACATCTTGGGGAAAGAGAGAGAGGTTTTAGTTGATCAGCGAAATCCGATCTATCGCTAGAAAGAGGGTTACACACCAGCACGAAGAGTGGACTGAATGCGACTGTCAGTTGAGACAGTTTGACCAGCTTGTTTCGCAAATTATTTGTGTGGATTAAATTATCGATTAACTAATATTAACAGCTGCCGGCTCAATATATTCAAGCCTATTTATTGGCCAAAAGGATAAAGTGATGTATACTTACTGTGAATTTTCGTAGTGTTATGAGAACCTGGGAGTTGATGTGATACATAAACAATTCTTTATCTATAGTCTTTCATTTTCCTTCAAATCGAGCTATATCAATTTTCTTTATTAAATAAGCAACAATAAGCATTTTTTCGAGGTTTCAATGGAATGTCATACCAGTGGCAGGATATGCAGGTTTTGAGATAATTTAGGAAGAAATTGAGAACCTGAAAGCCACTATGGTGTTATTCCGAAGAAGTGAAGTATTTAGCAAACTCGAGGTTCCAGGCAGCTTGTAAAATGCATCTAACAGAAAGGATCCCTGATCACTCTCCAGACCACATCATAATGTCCCGAGGGCTTACCCTTAGAGACAGAATTACATGAGTACTTGTAACCATGGATACATAAAACACGACCCCATCGCCTGAAGCACCAAATTTGTCGTTGAGAAACAGCTAAGATCCGTCAAAAGATAATTTGAAGTCAGTGATTTGTGGCGATAAATGTGAATCTCAGAGTGATTATTTAGTATCTCGGTTGATTTTTTCGAACCATGAAACGACATAATTTTGATGAATCTGAAGACTCGACAGGTAGTAGGGTGTGTTTAGTTGCACAGACAAGGAATTTTGGTGGCTTGTAATAATGAAGAATCTATTTTCAGAATAAGCACCTTGGCCTTTTGATACAAAATGTACTACTTCGGTACTCTCTTCTCCGAACGAGATTTCTGATATCAAAAAGTACTGCGCATAATAAGCCATAACGGCGATAAGCGAAATCTAATACTTTTAAAGCCTTATAAAAAGTTTTCTGACTCTAATCACATGGCATGAACGACTATGTTTTTTGTCTCATCTACGACCCATTAAAAGGCGTTTTGTGTTACTAAATATAAAAACATATATTTTGCGAATTAGTCTGTAAATCACAATGGAAGTATTGTGTTATGAAAAAGGATATGTTATGTTAAATGATGGTTCGGGACCTTGATGACATCCTTTTAAGACTAGAGAATGCATTTAATAGGTCTTACTGATTAGGATAAGGCAATAAGAATTGAATGACATCAGGAATAACAAGTTAGCTTTACAAGACGTTGAACGCAGTATAATACATATCAAACAGTTTGATGACTGTTTTGGTCATACAAGTTGTGCTTAAACAAACAGGCTTCATTGTCCAGTAAATTTTGGGAAGACATTCTATGTACACATGAGCTAACATAGACAAACAACTTAGCTAGAATAAAATATCCTTATTCTGACATGGTGAACGTGCCATTAGCTTGGATAGATGATCATCAAAATCTGTGAGACATGTACACACAATAAAACTTACGAACATAACATGAATATTATCTTTCTCCATTACATTAGGTCCAAGTGTTTGTTAAGCAGAGGACAGCGGAGTTACTTCTTACCTTTTTTCATTGAAAACAAACTATTACTATCAGATCTCATGAGATGTGGATTTTAGGTAAGATGGTTCTGTAGCGACCTGCTTTTTTGACAAGAACGCGATTGATATAGTGGAAACAACTATTATTATAGCCGATTGTGCCAGTGATTGTTTAATCGTACTCGTTGTTGTTTATATGTATCAAAGTCACTTTTCGTTCGGTCGTCCGCCTTATTTGGTTCGAACTTTATTACGCTCTGCTCTTCTTGTGTGTAATCTTTGGCGCGTCTCGGTATTCTTTCGATACCACGAGATCGCCAATAAATATACTTTATCTGGACTAATTACAATCTTCTGGTTTGCAAGTTATCGAGGGAACCAAGTTATTTTTGGACGCGTAATTTCATTTTAGTGGTGATCATAGTCAAACTCGACACCATATAAAGTTCTTACTCAACAAATTGTGAACTGTCAACTGTACAGATAGCTGTTTGACTCACGACTGCGTGAACTATGAGACCCCCGGCACTTAAATTTCACCTTATATCTTTCGTGACTGGTCAATACAAAACATTATACACTATGATGAACAAAATCGTGACGATAAATTTTGCCAGTATCTTCTTATACCCATTAAACAGAAGAAATTCTTTATACAAAACACCATATTAGGTATCAACGTGCTCCATGGATGTGATATCACCTCAGACCTTAATTTATTGACTAATAAATTGTCGGGATGACACTAAATAGTACTAACTGTATAAGCACGCAGCAGGCACATTAGGAGCCTGTCAATGCTGCAGTTGTTTATGAGAAAAAAGTGCGAAAACAATTACATGAATTATCTGTGAATTCGATTTTGAGTAGTCATCACTCAACCACAGTAATGGGATCAGCTCAAACGCTTTACTGAGCCTGAGCATTCTGTACGCATTCCCATGCTTGATAGAAATGGATTTTTGTGACATTTAAGAGTATTTGAATTATAGTATAAACTAGTAATCCCAGAAGCTACACAATTTAACCAAGAAGTATTAGATGAACACGGACGAATGTATTTATTTGGAATTCAAAATCAAAACAGTCAACAATACAAAGAAATCATTGACTCACATAAACACCACAATTTCGAGCAAAGTAATTTATTTAACACAGGATATTTCAATTCAACCGAAGCATGTTTTTATATTATAAATCGGAACATGTGATAGTGACTGATAAATAACCATGCTGGAAAATTTCGAATAGAGTAGGGGTAATAGCATTCACAACAAAAAATGCGGAGGAAATCTCACAAACTATCTGAAGAAACTTTTGATAATCTATTATCATAGTTTTTATACATTTTAATGAGTGTTACCCCTAAGGTAATAATTGCAGTATTTTTCAGCAATTTTAAGCATTCTTCAGTTTTTTTCACCGAATAAAACCAAGATATATACATAACTATAGATCGTGTAAATGTGCATCGGCAATAAAACTTAATGTAATACAGAAATAGAGGGGATATGAGAATTGTACACTTTCCTGTCTCAGTTTTTAATTCTGGACAAGGAACAGCAATCGTACTAATAATAAATAAGGATTAAAACAAGGTCATGATTGACTGTAATTGAAAATATACAGGAGAGATGATGGATATTATTCTATAATTTCTTCGTAAATGATATAGTCTTTAACACTTAAATAATGTATCTGATGATTACAATTGCCTCTAAACTCGTCAGAATTAAATTATAACCGACAGAGAATCAACGCGGAGGATGTAAGAAGTCAGCGAGATAGTTTACTATATGAAAAGTATGAAAAAATTGGCAGTTGAAAGTTCTATTTTGTCACCCCAGTACAGCCGTTCACTTGAAAGATGAAAAGATTAATTAGTTAGGGTGAAGTAAATCTTAATTACTAATCACCGTGTCTACAAGACACATGAGAGTTTCTAAAGAGCGTTTAAGTGCTTTTTGAAGAGTCAAAATGCCTGAACGAGAAGAGCATAAAAGAGAACTAGCAAAGATATATGAAGCATACCGTTTTGTTTTTAACCAGGTCTCACAAGATGTTTCAAAACAGCTGCCTAAATGGATGTACATTGCTCTCCATGAAATTGTTTTGATAGGTGACAGGGACATATTTAATTGTAATATGTAAAGGTTTTAGCGAAAACTATTACCTTTGGAACCTGCCAGAGCGGTATTGCCTAACACCACTCTTTACCTCGAATGAGTCGGTGAGTTGTCCTCCATGAACGACTTGGCAGTTTGATCTATCATAGGAGTTCCGTATGATATTAACTATCTTCTCAGGCACGCCGTAGTGTCTAGGAAGCCTTCATAGTGTTGTCCTGTTCACGCTATCAAATGCTTTCTCGTAGTCAATGAAGAGTGATGAATTCCATTCAACTGATTGTTCCACAATGATCCGTAGAGTTGCGATTTGGTCGGCACACGATCTATCCTTACGAAATCCAGCCTGATGATCTTGAAGTTGGGCGTGTATGGAGTTCCTCATTCTGTTTAACAATACTCTGTTGAAGACTTTTCCTGGTATTGAGAGAAGAGTGATGCCCTTGTAGTTATCGCACTTGCTGAGATGGCCTTTCTTTGGTATCTTGATCAGAAGTCCTTTTTTCCAGTCTATTGGTACTTATTCTTCGTCCCAAATCTTACTGAAGAGGATGTGGAGTACTTGGCAGTTGCTGCTACATCTGCTTTCAGTGCCTCTGCTGGAATGTTGTCTGGTCCTGCTGCTTTGCTGCAAGAGAGGCAAAGCAGCTGGATAATAAGCTAATATTATCAGGGTAGGTTTAGGGTGAGAACAAACTGTTTTTGTATACACAAAAGGGAGTTTCGAATTTTCGTATGGCTAAGGCTTCAATAAACCTTAGTATACGCCCTTTTACACCTTTATACAACACCACAAAAGCCGAGTTAAGATCAATCTTATGACCTGTTCCAAATTGTTTTCACATCATTTTATTATTATTGTTAATATTATTATTGATCAGAGGGGGTTTTGTGGAGAATTTAGTATTTTCACAGTTGAAATCATGAGTCAATTGAAGCTAGACCACCATCGAAAACCTGGAAGCACTGGACGGCCGTTTCGTTTGCTGATGAGTCCCATAATAGGACGAAACGGCCGTCCAGTGCTTCCAGGTTTTCGATGGTGGTCTAGCTTCAATTGACTCATGATTTCAACTGTGAAAATATTATTATTATTATCCTTGTCTACTTTTACCTCCCCTCTTTCCAGTCTAGTTGACCTTTTATTTTTATATATAAATGTTCTTAACAAGTATATGTGTAATCAGATTGTTCGAAATGTATTGCGCTAACATATCATATAGTTCTGATAATCTTCGTGTTCTCACTACACTATCGAAATAGGTTTTAAGACTGATCACCGTGATGGGCTCACTAGATTGCTGCATAATGCTGCCTGAAGTTAGATGTAACAATTCGTACCCATTTGCTATTTGAAAAAGAATATTGCTTGTCGTTGTGATAAAAGCAGTCTAATTAATGTTTTAAAATTATCTTCACAGTTTCGTTAAATTTTTGAATGTTTATTTCACAGACCGGACTAAAAGTACCCCTACCTTGTGCACACGTATGTCAAAAGTGAGTCTGTGAAAACAACAACTGCGATATAAATGGATACAGCAAGTAGTTTTATGACATTTGACACACCTGGATATGTTGACTTGGGAGGCAGGGTTGTCGTTCACAAGTATCAACGAGTATTATTCACTTAACCTATTTCAACTCATTTTGTTTACGAACTATAGCTTATATCTTCCAAGTTAAGCTTTACAATTAGTATCGTTTCTAAGTATTATTTTGAACGCTCATCTTGATATTTTTCATTCAGTCCTTTAACTAAGCAGCAAAATAACCATTTACTCACACATAAAATGGGTGGGCGAGTAAAACAGTGATTGGTTGTTCACCTAAACAGACTAGCAGATAAGCAAAGATGGATAGTGGCTAGCAGTGGAATTCAGGACGCGCGTTTCGTCCTATTCGGAACTCGTCAGCTGGACGTGCCTGCATTACAGAGTTGATTTTCACTCTGGGACTTGAACATAGTACCGTTCGCTTCGAACGCCATCGCGTTATCCACTTAGTTACTAAGTCATGATAACCACCTGATTGTGCAACGGGGTGAAGTTTAAACTCATTTGGTGTTGTTTACTTGTATCTTCCCATTGTTATTTAGCACTCCAATTGACCAGTCTTTTGTTGGTATATGTGCATCGAGACAGTCCGCACAGGATAAACATATGCCAACAAGAGACCGATCAATTGGAGTCCTAAATAACAATGGGAAGATACAAGTTAACATCACCAAGTGAATTAAGATTAGTAGATAGTCTGACAGGTATTAAATGTGTTGAATACTTTCTCATCCTCATTATTGTTATTGTTGTTGGCGTAGAAAAATAATCACGTTATAGTCAGGCCAGTCACGTGTTTCTGATTGCATTTACATCCTGAAGAATAAATACTGGGAAGGTATCTGGTGTGGGTATTCGTTTAAGATAAATGAGGGTTACATTTATGTACGGGAGATAACCGAGAGTTATTCCAGCCTACAATGTTAATTTACACTAATTTATATTCATAAAGTATGCATCAAATAGATATTAGAAATTGCCATTTGAAAATTCTGAAATATAGTCATGAAAGATATCAAGTGTGTTTTAATAAATGTAGCAGATTTATTTGCAACTTTACTCCTTTCCAAATAAGACTTCTATCTACTGATATATTGTCACAATTCATTTATCCATATAGAACTTCAGATTGATTACGAATTGTATAACTAGTAAGAATAACCTATTGTTATTTCATTACAGACTGATAATTTAGATCATTTCACCTTTAACGTATGACTGCTGTTGATTTCACTCTTGACTATACAAGGTTTTCATGTGACGCGAAGGGATTTGTTTGGCGTGAACCTGTTCATCTTGCTGAAGAGAACAATAAGATTGTCTCTATCAAAGTTTAAAAATACTTATTTTTAAATCTTGAACAAATCGATAGATATGATAGAAAAATATTTTACTGCTTTCCATTATCTTAATGTTTAGACAGCATCAAAAGTATCAATAAATTTGTGAAATATGTCCTAGTAATTGTAAGCAAAGATGGATAGTGACTAGCAGTGGATTCCAGGACGCGCGTTTCGTCCTATTTGGGACTCGTCAGCTGGATGTACCTGCATCTCAGAGTTGATGTTTACTCTATCTTAGTAATTTTTACTTATGGAAAAACCATTCAATCTAGTTTATTATGTTTACATAAACACTTAAATGTAAATAAAATTTATGGTTGTGATTGTTTATATAGATTAAATTCATACACTTCAATTTGATCGATTGAATGATTGTTTTTATTACATGACCTTATAGCCAACATATAGGCATACATAGTATCAACAGATTCATTCAAGAAGATCACATTTATCGACAGACACTAGTTAGTTAAGTCATGCAATTTAATCACAGATACACTCAGTTATAACAAATAATAGGTTTCATTCATATGCTAAGAACAATATCAGTACGTATGCAGTAATCAGTATCTCACTAGATAATATCTGTGAAACTTCAAATAACGTTACCAGATAGACAGTACAGAAAACGTAATCATTTGTGGTGCAAGTTCCTTATTGTTATAATTTTAACCTACTGTTTTCGGTAAAAGTGTAATATAGAGATGAGTCAACTAGAGTTAGAAATTTCATACATTCAGTTCCCTTTGTGGATTTAGTAAAGTCAGCACAAACATGGATGCAGAATAATGTGAATTCATTATATTTTGTTGTTTCTCATTAGTTGCTTACAATCAAATATGAATCAAAAGTTTATATTAAGGTAAGATATAGTGTGAAACAATTGACATAGGTGAATAAAAGGAATTGGAATGACAAAGGTTATCAATCATAACTATATATGTATACGCAAGAACAGGTCTGAGGCCATTCGGTGTTAGAATAAAAAAAACAGTCGAAAACTCAACGTTCAGGTTTTTGAGCGAAATCTGAGTATCACGTCTAACAACAGGAAGAAATACCATTGTATACTGCTCAAAACATTTAAATTGATAGCAACAAGTTATTTAATGTCACCACAGAGTAAAAATGATGTTAAATATATCGAATGCTCAATTACATTTCTGTAGATTATAAATCTCAGGAAAATCAACATATTCATTAGACATAACCTTAAACAATTGATCTTGAGAAAAGCCTTACCCTACATTATGTGGACGAACTAACCATACAGCATTTTTTGAATTTTCTCTCGAAATTCACTTATCCATTAAGCTACAGAGAATTTTTATATTACAGCTAATGTCAACTTTTGATGAAACCCTAACCATAAACCCTTACTTCTAACCCTGAATACCTAACTCTAACCAAGAATTATGTAGAGACTTAAAAATCTATGTGGGTTATTTTAAAGGTTCGAGGAATATGAATAATCTTCGTGTGTAAGAACAGCTTATATGTGGCTGTTATTTCAATTTACAGGCATGGCGATCTATGGAATACATTGATAAATTCATTAACTGCGTAAAATTCGTCTGCATTTCGAAATATTTTTGTTTTCTTTCCCATAAACTATCTGTTTAAGGAAGCTGTTTTGTTTTGAACCCGTTCTTATAATACACTCCTACCTTATTTTCCTTAACGTTTTTGATTAGGTCATGAAGAGAACATTATTTAATAGCAAAATTTAAGCAGCTTTATTTTGTGGACATACGAGATCCAGGAAACTGATACAATAAGAGAAGCAAAGAATTGTATATGCTTTAAGAAACCTGTTATGAACAAGAGAAATTGTTATTCAGTATCACGTTGCAGCATCCCTCGTACAAATGCATGTCACTACGTATTCTGTCTTATTGACCATCAAATATTACGTGAAAAAATCACCGATGATACCATAATTTATGGACAACATTCGAGGGACGTCAAAATGACTTTGACGATATCCATCTACCTACTAGGGCTAAATGAGGATAATAAATCTGTGTGAAGAGTAAGGAATATGATTTACAATTGATATATAGAGTTAGGAATTAGATATACGGTTTTCATCGCCAAATAGTGTCAACTAAAATGCAGAAACGCTATTTTGCCAAATGGATGTAGGAATTTCGCACCAAAATTCAAGACTTGTTGTCCTAAAACTGATTGGTTCACCCATAAATTATAGTCTCTCAGTCTAAAGACATTTCTGGATCATTATTGGTCCTTTGTATAACGGCTTCTCATATAGCCCACTCAGTTTGGTTCACAACACATACATCAGTCTCCGCTATACGAATCGTATATTACAGGCATATGTGGTTTATATACACGCAGATCGAACCGCATCACAACATAAATCAAAAATAATTATTATACGAGGTCAATCCCAAAAAGGATGTAAGTATAGGTGTGCGTAACTAATAGGTCTGGGAGAAATCAAGAACTGTAAATCGCATAACAGTAGCTAATGGATCGAATGAAAACTTGAGATAAAAGGAACATTAGTATATTCAGGATCCAGTTACTTATAATTATTAACATAGTATAAGAATATACACATAACAATACACTTTGATTAATTCCTGGAAGATACCACTCATTTATTCATTATCCCAACATAACGTTATTATGAGGATTTAATTAGGAAAATTCTAAGTAATGAATAGGGAGATTTACTCACTTACCTACTTACCTACTCACTGTAGTATTTTTACGAACTAATGATTCCTTAGTACTTGATTTCACTATCATTACCAATTTCAAATATAATACGTTCGTTTGTGTTCATCTAGTCCCACTTGCCCCAACTTGCACTGTTTCGGATGTTCTAAGTTGGGACATTCGAATATTTCCAATTATCACGCCTATTTATCTATTTACTTACTTAACTACAACTATTACCCTTAGTGGAGCATTTGTCGATGACTAGGTTCTGCCAATCTATCCTGAGCTGGACTCTGCCTTCCAGTAGTTTTATGTTGCTTTTCATTCTTTTGACATCTTCCTCCAGTTCCCGGTTCACTGTGTTCTTGAGTTTGCCTCCTTTCCTTCTCTCTTCAGGATCCAAAGTTAGCGCTTGTCTTGTGATGCAGTTTGATGGCTTTCACTATGTATTTCCTATCAACCACAAGCGTCTTTTCCCGGTTTCATCTTCATCTGGACGTCGGTTTTGTTATATCTAGAGCCTTGATTCTTAATATGCCGCGAACTACTTGACTACTTGAACGATAGAACCCGCAAAGAGAGAAGACAAAGACTGGTAAGCAGGAAGTTTATTGCCCCGAACAATGTCAAAATATAGCACAGAAATCTCGTGTATTTATAGTTTTTGGCTGAAAGTAAATTATCATTTAGGTCAACCAATAAGCACATAGGTATCAAACTAATCCATCCAATGGGGAAGCTCCACGTTTGCATTTCTAGAACATTCCCCTAGCCCTGATTGGATGGAATGTCTGCGGCTCTTCCTGGGCTTCCTAGAGCCTCCTCGACTTCACCTGTGGACCATCCTCACACCTCCCCCCTTTAAAGTCTGTTGTATAAGTCCTTTTTCTCGGATCCACCTGGAATTGAGTTTCCGCGATTCTCTTGCGACTCATTACTCTCGAAGGTTGTGTCGCCTTGCTCTTGCGTCTTTTATCTTTTCTACCTTTGTGCGCCTGAGTGCTTTTTGGAGACGAATCTATGAGCAAATGAAATGGGAGCCGGCTTTGTGGCATCCATGTTCTGCCATCCCTTCGAATTTGATTGATGTGTTTTATACAAGTACCGACATTTCTTCGGATTAAATACAACACACTTCCAATTCGACGTTCTATAATACCTGGTTCCCACCTTTTTCCACCTTCATACGATTTAACGAGTACCCTTTCACCCACCTTGAAGCTACGAGTGACCATATGGTTCCCATTCGTGAGTTTTCTTGTCTTTCTAGGTGGCAACATACTGCTAAAGATTGTTCGAATTTTCCTTCCGAACATACACTCGGCTGGTGACTTACCTTCGGGTACTGCCAGATTAAGGGTAACTCTGTAAGACAAAAGGAACTTGCTGATTACTTGTTCTGGGATGGCCTCTCCTCCCCCTTTAACTAGAGCTCGTTTTATAGTATCCACGAATCTTCCTGCTTGGCCATTCGACTGAGGATGGTACGGGGGAGACTGTAGATGTGATATGCCATTTTCAGTGCATATGCTTCAGTGCAAAGACAGATGACATGAACTGGGTGCCGTTGTCAGTCACTAAGATCTCAGGAACTCCAAAACAAGCGAACAAACCTGTCAATTTTCTTATAGTACTCTCTGACGTCATTTTCGGCATGTCGTATACTTCTGGCCATTTCGTGAAGGCTTCGACAACAACCAAGTAATTTTTGCCTTGTATTGGGCCGGCAAAATCAGCGTATATTCTTTGCCAGGGACCGTCTGGTTTTGGCCATGGTTGCGGTTCAGCTTTATTTAGGTTCTTTGCGGCCTCTAAACAGGACGAACAACTGCGACATTTTTGCTTTATATCATGGTCCATTGATGGCCAGTATGCGTAGCTTCGAGCTAACGACTTCATTTTACTTATCCCCGGGTGTCCGCTGTGGAACTGCTTAAGGACTTGGTTTCGAAGATTTCTGGGGATAACGATACGGTGGCCAAACATGATGCAGGAATCTACAATTGTCAATGTGTCTCGTCGACGGAAAAATTGCAAGAGTTCTCCATTTAGTCTCGACGAAGGCCACTTGTTGAGTATGCAGCGGCGAACAAACTTCAACACGTTATCTTTCTCACTAGCTCCTTTAATAGCTTCGAATGTGACTGGAAGTCCGGAAACTGCGTCTGTTAATACTGTGTGAACCTCGGCCTCAACATCTACGGCAGCCACGAGCACCTCCTCTTCTTGTTTTGTACGGGAACTAATTAGTCTTGAAAGGGCATCTGCCTGTCCAAAATCCGTTGTTGGTTGGTACTTTATCTTGGAATCATAGCTCTATAGTGTAGTTGCCCATCTCTGTAGACGGTTTGCTGTATATACAGAGATAGCTTTTTCGGATCCAAACATTATCAGTAGCGGTTTATGGTCTGTTAGTAGGGTAAATTGTCTGCCAAATAGCATCTTGTGGAACTTCTTTACTGCGAATATAATAGAGAGGGCCTCTTTTTCTATCTGACTATAGTTTCTTTCTGTCATAGTCAGCGACCGTGCAGCGTGGGCGATTGCCTTCTCAGACCCGTCTGGGTAGGTATGTGCGATCACTGCGCCGATTCCGTAGTTGGACGCATCTGCTGCGACTATGATGGGAAGCTCTGGATCATAGTGTGTGAGTAGAAGGTTTGATGACAGGAGCTGTTTTAGTTTTACGAAAGCTTCTTGGCACTCAGATGACCAGAACCATTTGGTATCTTTTTTCAGCAACCCATTGAGAGGAGCACGAAGACGATGCAGTTCTGGAAGAAAAACTCCATAGTGACTAACCATTCCCAGGAAAGAGCGTAAAGTTGACACATCAGTTGGTGGAGGCATGGACTTGATAGCTTCGATGTTTTCAGGATCAGGTTTTCTTCCGTTTTTATCAATTATGAATCCCAAATAGCGGACTTGTTCCATGTAGAAATCACATTTTTCAGCACGTAATGTAAACCCAAAATCTGCTATGCGTCTGAGAACCATATCTACCTTCTTCTCCAGGTCAGCATAGTCTGTACCCATGATTAGTATGTCGTCAATATAGGCCGCAGTACCAGGAATATCTTGTAGCATAGTATCCATAACTTGTTGAAAGATTGAAGGGGCAGTCTTTACTTCAAACGGAAGTCTATTATATCGAAACAACCCTTTATGAGTGTTTATTGTCAAGTAATGTTTGCATTCTTCCGATACTGGAATCTGTAAATATGCTTCTGATAGGTCTAGTTTTGCAAAATACTTACCCCCGTTAAGTTTCGCAAATAAGTCTTCTGGTAATGGTAAGGGGTACTGCTGAGCTTCAAGTGCGTCATTTAATCCAGTGGAATAGTCTGCACATAATCGAATACTTCCATTAGGCTTTTCAACAATTACTATTGGAGCTGCCCAATCAGAAAAGTTCACTGGTTCTATAATTCCACTTTTTTGCAGTCGTTCTAACTCTTGTTCAACAATCGGTAGAGCTGCGTAGGGCACAGGTCTTTTGAGTCGAAAAACGGGAGTAGCACCAGGTTTGAGGATTAACAAGGCTTTGGCCTTCGTACATTCTCCCAATTCTTCTTTAAAAACGTTGTGATGTCTTTGCGGCACGGTACTTTTCTGGTTACACCTTGAGGAGTTGTCAATAGTCACTCGTCTGCAGATGCTATTAATAGAATGATCTGCTAGCTTAAGAGTTTCTATTAGATCAAGTCCCAATAAGTCAAATCATGGGCTTTCCGTGAGATATACTTTCACATTCTTCTGTACATTCCCTTTTTTAACTGGACAGTATATCTCTCCAACAATATTTAACTTCCCTCCAGATGCACTGTGTGCTAACTGGGTTGTAGGGAGTACCGAGGGTTTTCCAATATGACTCCATGTTTTGCGGCTGATCAGTGAAATATCTGAAGCAGTGTCAAGCTGTAGACGAGCACGGCGCCCATTTATCTCTAAGGTCACATATTTTCTTTGATTATGTTCTGTTCTAGTATGTGCTACCATTATTCTATTGATTGATGAACAATTTTTACGTCTTCGGAAATGAACACTTGATGATCGACGGTGCATCTTCTTTTTACAACATGTTTCTTTATGTCCTTTGAGCTGACATCTAGTGCACCGGTAGTTTTTGTATGGGCAGAACCTTTTGTAATGCAGCTCACCGCAAAAACAACATGCGGATGGAGGCTTCTTAATGGTTGTGTTCTGCTTTTGCTTCCCACTTACTGACTGTACATAAGGTAGTCGACCATTATTTTCTACCATTGAAGTGTCATGCTTCAAGTTTACCAGATGCTGACATTCAGTAGTCACCTCTTGAAGGGTGATATTTGGACACTGTTCAATTTTGCTTAGAATTCTGGTTCTAATGTCGGCGTCTTCTGAAGATTGTAAGCTGCATACGAAAACAAGACATTTGAATTGGTCTTCTGTCATTGCTGATAGTTTAAAGCGCTCACATTCGCGATTTATTATGCTAGCATGTTGCACCCAGTCATCATTGCCGGCTTATACTATTTTCAAGCACTGATATCGAATATTGAACAAGGAAGACTGTTCACCGAAAATTTGCGACAAAATTTTAACTGTTTCTTCGAATGAAATGTCTCTTGGGTTCTTGGGCAGAATGTAATTAGTATATCGTTCATGTTCAATGGTACCCAGCTTTCGTAGTAGCACCCTGACCTTGGCGGCATCATCAAAAGTTTCTAGGTCGACATTAAATACATTTTCATATTTCTTGTACCAAGATTCGAATGTTACACCAGCAACACCATCAAAATGAAATTCGTGAATGGAATCAATGATATAATCGGCATGCGATTTAGCAGAAACATCTGTAAGTCCATTCTTATTGAGGTTCATCTGCTGGGTTAGTTTTTCGAGTATGCGCATCTGGAAT
Organism: Schistosoma rodhaini; assembly: GCA_944470415.2. Classification (NCBI taxonomy): domain Eukaryota; kingdom Metazoa; phylum Platyhelminthes; class Trematoda; order Strigeidida; family Schistosomatidae; genus Schistosoma; species Schistosoma rodhaini. Next base: position 15,601,146 of record OX104039.1, on the reverse strand, counting down.
TGTTCAAGCCGTTTTTCATGGCGCTCTAGAAAAGCTTCAAATTGGTCAAAGGTAATAGACATCTTGATAAATTAACCCGTCGCCAGTTGTTATATCTAGAGCCTTGATTCTTAATATGCAACGAAATACTTGACTACTTGAACGATAGAACCCGCAAAGAGAGAAGACAAAGACTGGTAAGCAGGAAGTTTATTGCCCCGAACAATGTCAAAATATAGCACAGAAATCTCGTGTATTTATAGTTTTTGGCTGAAAGTAAATTATCATTTAGGTCAACCAATAAGCACATAGGTATCAAACTAATCCATCCAATGAGGAAGCTCCACGTTTGCATTTCTAGAACATTCCCCTAGCCCTGATTGGATGGAATGTCTGCGGCTCTTCCTGGGCTTCCTAGAGCCTCCTCGACTTCACCTGTGGACCATCCTCACAGGTTTGTGCTATATCACACCACGTTGTTGCTGATGGGATCTGGCCAAAGGACATTGAGTATCTTCCGTAGACAACTGTTTATAAATGCCCGTGGGTTCTTGATGGTGGTTGCAGTGGTTTTACAAGTTTCTGTTAGTTATGTTCATAACTAAACAATCGAATCGCTGCTTACACACCCAACACGTCAACTCCATCTGCTGTCTCTGTTGCATGTGACCTGCCGATTGAAAGACATTATTATTCTATCATATTAGTGTGACTGCAACTCCTGATTGTTGTATTCAATAACACACACAATATTGGTCGGTATGTTCATGTGTTTTAAATAATGACTACAATCGCCTTAACTATTGTACTAATCGAACTGTTCTGTTTTACGTTTGGAAACGAATAAAGTTTGAAACCAAATTGTTCTTGTTCTGACGACAGTATTTAAATAGACTCTAAGTCGTCAGTGTTATGTTCACAGTTTCGGTAGAATATCTGTAGGTTAAATTAGATCATTCAGTTTTAGCTCCATACAATAGAATTGAGGCTGCTGCCACACTGGCTGTCTTTACCTGCATTTCTTGGTGTGTATGAGCTGGAAGAGCTAGATCATCTGTCAAGGCCCGATTGTTTAGCTGCATCCGAGATATAGAATGGTGGTTTAGTTTCCTATTGGTACTTTTATAATACTAGACCTAATCCTAGAACTGTAGACTCGTCATGATGTGACCACCTAATCCATGTGATCTTATGTGGAAGTCACGTCATTCTCTACACTGACTTGTCGTATCGTAAGAGTCTGAAATATAACGTCAAATATTTATGAACAACACGATTGGACTGCGAGGCTGAGTTCTGCTATCAGACTGAATGAATGTTCCAACGCTCATCATTCTTGATCTTCTCCTAAAGTTACATGTTCAGAGTGAATCTTCTTAGTATATATATTTTCAGCTTTGAAAATCGTGTGGTTAGTAATTAATACCACTACAATGTCCACCATATTTCGTGCTTCCATCCAGATCTGAAATTCTTCATAATCCGATCAACCACCAGAATAAAGGGGAAGGGCAAGATTAAGCAGTCTTGTCCGACACTGGCACTCACTTAGAATGCATCTGTCAACTATCCTCTATACACGACTTTGAAGTGTTGCTCATTGTATTAATTACGTATGATGATGACTGTCTTCACAACTACTACTCCATAGTGTCGAGTAGTTTTCCATAACATTCTTCTAGCCACGGTGTCAAATGCAATAACAATCAAGAAAGTTGATGTTTAGTCGTGTTTCCATAGTTCCGTTCCATTGATTGTTTAACACTGAACCACAGTGTTGAGATTTGGTCTGTACACAACGGATCCTTACAGACTTTTGATCTTGTAGATGTGTGTCTACCGAATCCTTCATCCATTTCAGAAACACTCTGTTGGAAAGGTTTCCTGGTACTGATAGTAGTGTAAAGCCCCCGTAGTTCTCACACTTGCCAAGCTCTTCTTTGGTATTTTGATGAGATATTCCTCTTTTCAGTCTTTTGGCACCCATCCTTCCTCCTAAATCTTCCTGACAAGTAGTATCTCCATGTCTGACCTCAGTGCTCCAGCTCGGCTTGCAGCACTTCTAGGGTTACTGCTGGTTCCAATTCCGGATAAAGATGGAGGGCCGGGCATGGAGTCAGTAGGCCCATACCGTAAGAAACAACCTCATTGAAAGACACTAACCATCAAAAATGATAGGGAGATTTACAAGCTTGAAAACTGAGTTGATTAGAAATTAGTAGCTAAAGTAGCATATTTTCAATCTTTCATATAATAAGGTTAGTCAAAGATAATTACAACGTTCAGCATTATGTTACTCTTATTAGTTAATATGGAGAATATTCAATTTTCCCAGAAATGGATGGGTTTCTTTATATAAATATTCAAAATCGGGAAGATTGGAACCGTTGTTTCATTCTACCACGAGACTTTCAACAGCGAGCATTTAAAAATCCATTAGGGATTGAATCAGGGACAGTTAGAACTGGTGATAAACGATTAAAACTTCAGGTGAATGGGTTGGTATTTGATGGTTTGCGTTTCTTACTTAGATCAATTAGCGATACTGCTTGATTGTAGACGGTCATCATTCGGTGATATTTGTCCTATGTACAACATGGCTGAAGTCCATTTATATTGCTATCTCACTGCACTAATGATTATCAGGTTTGTAATGTGAGACAGCCATTGTTGATGTACCATTCACAATTTCAAAAATAAAATAGTCACCTGTTACTATTTGATTGGTAACAATTTTCCAGAAATACTTTCTAAATTCACTGGAAATTTTAATTTAGTCAACCTCTACTGAAATCTTTTGTACCTTTAAATGTACTAAAGTAGTAAGGATTTTAATGCGTGATGAAAATATTCCTAAATTCCGAGTTTACCATGAAAATACTCGTCGCCGTTTTCACCATTGTATTTCTAATTTATGAGGCAACTGTATACCACACACATACACACACTGGAACGGAAGTTGTTTAGATTGGTATAATGAGTATATTAGGAACTAGATAAGCTGTTAATTAGATGATTACACTCAGAATGGTTATGGAAAATCGTTAACACTTTATCGACGAAAGCGCTAGCCACTGTTTCAGCAGTAATGTCCTTAATCGGTACTGCTTCTGGCCATCGAGTGAAACGGTCTACGCATGTTGGGCGATATGAGTATCCATTCGAGTCGGGTAAGGGTCCTACCAAATGTAGATGGACGTGGTCGAAACGAGCGTCAGGGGTTTTGAAAGAGCCTAAGGGACATTTGTTGTGTCTGATTGCCTTAGATTTCCGGCAGCTTACACAGGAGCGTGCCCACTCCCTCACGTCTTTATTCATGCCAGGCCAACAAAAGCGTTCGGCTATAATTTCGATTGTTGCACGAGCACCTGGATGAGAAAGATTGTGCAACGTATTGAAGACGTTGCGTCGATAATGTTTTGGTACAATTGGACGATCCCTACTTGTAGATGTGTCACAGAGTAAGGTTTCCTTACCTGTTCCCATCTTCCTAATACTTAATTTAATTAAGAGTTGTCGAGTATAACTCATGCTGAAGATCAATGTCTTCTTTTTGAAGCTGAGCGAGTTTAAGAAGGTCGATTCCTTGGAAACTTCAAGGAATTTATTCGAGACAAGGCGTCTGCGACTACATTGTTAGCTCCAGAAATGTGTTGTATGTCTGAAGTAAACTGCGAAATGTAGTTGTCGAGACTCTCGCGGTGAGTACTTGTCTGAAGATGAACTTAAAGAGAAGGTAAGAGGTTTGTGATCGGTAAAAAGCGTGAATTCTCTTCCTTCGATGGAATGTTGGAAATGTCGTACAGCACAATACATAGCTAGGAGTTCCCTACAGAACATGCTGTACCTAGATTCCGCGTCTAGCAACCGTCTCGAGAAAAATCCTAAAGCTTGCCATTAGTTGTTAACCCATTGTTGTAAGACTCCTCCGATTGCTGAATCGGATGCGTCTACGGCGATACTAATGGACGCTTGAGTGTTCTGATGCGCAGGGTTGCTTGAGCGATATGTTCCTTAACTGTGGAGTAGTAACGAAGTTTCGTGGTCACATCCGTGACGTATAACAGACGGCTATGTTCGCCGGCTACGGTTGCCGTCAACGCGTGCCGGCTTGGAAGTTTCCCGAGTATTTTTTTTCGTGTCAGTGGATTTGGAGTTCGGATAATTGCAGGGCTTCCTGCAATTTCTAGAAGATTTACCGTAATGATTATGATACCGGCACCAGTCAGGATTATCTGTCTCTCGTGGTCAAGAGACAGATCGCCTACGTGAAACGCTTCTTCGCGCGGTCCTTGACCGACTACGATCATTGCAAAATCGAAGGTAGCGTGTGAGAGTATGACATAATCCAGAGATGTCATTCGGGGTCGTTTGAGGCTTTTCTTTGACTGAAAAGACCTCAGCCCTAGTAGACTTCGTTATTTCTAAGATTCGATCGGCAGATGCAGCGAGTTCGTCTACGGCGTTGTTTTGAAACGAGACGAGCACTGCCTGCATCTGTTTCGGGAGTTTAAACAAGAAAAGTTGTTTGAATTGGCCATCGTCGAACGTTCGATGACCTATGACTTCTCTCATCCTTAACAACATGTCCGTCGCGGAACCATGTTGCAGGTCGATATGGTTAAGGAGTTGGTCTAACCGTTGCCGATCAGTTAGATCTCCGCGTTTTAGAATCGACCGTTTGAGAGTTTCGTACGGTTCCGGAACATCGCTAGTAAACATAATAGGTGTTACGTACCTGTTAAATTCGCGCGGTAACGCCTCAACTACCGCGAGGAATCGTGAGCGTGAGTCCGTGATTCTATGCCCGCAAAAGTCAGCTTCCGTGTAACAGAACCAGGACTCGATATTATCAGGCCAGAAGGGAGTTAACTGAATCGATGGCGGGGGAATAGCCCTTAACTTAAATACTTGGGGTGTCTGTTCGGTCATTATAAAAAAGTAAGTAATATGATGAACGAAAAATAAATAATGAAAGTATATATGCAAACTCGAGAAAAAAAATCACAATATATAAAAGTCAAATTAAGCAACAAAAAGATTAATGAAATTCCAAAAAGGAACAGACTCACAGTTTATTGGCTTGGTGTACCAGATCACGTCGGGATCACCACTGAAGATACGACTAGTATTTTGATTTTACAACCTGCTACCAGTAGCACCTTCTATATGCGAAGCTTTCCCCCGACCAATGGAAATCAGAAGTCAGACAAGAAGAGGTAGGAAAGATATATTTGATACGTTATCAATATATCGCGAAGAGTTTATTCTAAGCTGGCTAGTGAACGTAGGAGCAGTGTCCCACGCTGTGTCGAAACGTGATCTGGTACGGATGAATGGCCGAAAGCCTTCAGTTAAACAAAGTCCACTTAAACAACGTGGTCAGCATCCAATGTCGAACACTTAATGAGCTATTGATTTTGGGGAATCATTTACAGCTACATCCTATTTCAAATTCGCTAACTGTTTACACCCGAATGCAACAAGCGATAGATATTATCAGTTAACTTTACAAACTAAACGTCAGTTTTATAAGATGAGTATTTCTTTCGCTATATTATACTCATTTCTAGTAAAGAAAATATATTTTCTGTAACTCAAGTTGAAGTTTGATCAACAAACCATAAAGCTAATGAGAAACAAAAGTTTAGAATCCTCCACTTTTTATACTTTACTAACGAAAACAGTGGGAGATTAAAACACTGTTCAGCGTTAGTGTTTTATTCAATGATCTAAAGTACAAAAATTATTTGCTTTCCAAAGCATGTGAATTATTGGTTTAACCGCATAACTTTCAGCAGAGTCATAAATCGAAATCCTACACCGTTTACTATGGTCCAAGCAACCAAATAGTATCTGTTGTTTTCAAATAACATATCTATAGCTCAAAGCTCAACACAGAAACAAATATTTAACTATTAAATTAATCAATAAGTCATTTGTAAACCATATGTTTGAAGATTTAGTCAGTTTACAGATAAACAAAATTCTAACGTGGAATGTTTTGAAGAGATAAAGATAACTTAGATAGTGTAACACACTAGGGAGTAATAGATAACTTGACCAAAGATTGTTCATATCTATAGAAGTCACATAATCATGAAATTGTCCAAAACAATCTATTAAACTATCAAGAATTGTCTTTCTGAAATGTTTATCAGTAAATCCACAGAAGTTATATTTCTCATTTACACCATACTGAACAGCATACACACTCACATGGAATGCATTTTTAATTGGTATATATACTGTGACCACCATCAACTACTCTCAAAAACCCCGAGCAAACTTTGGTTCGATGTAATTTTAATATTTGTTGAGATCTCATAAATATTCCACATAATAACATTCTGTATACTGAAGTTTTTGGAAATTATGTGTATTTACACAATGTTTTGGAAAATCCCTAACAAAATATAAAGGTCTATTTTTTCTGAAACCTTTAGTTACGTTGCTTTGGCGAACGTGAGATAAATATACCAAAAAATAGTTGGTACTTAAATGACCAGTGGTATATCAATGATTAATTACGATTGATCATGAAAGAATTAGGGTTCCTATGGGTCAAAATTCTTTTTGTTATTTCAAAGGTGTTAGTTGTATCTGTGCATACAAGTGTTTAAATGGTGGTTGTTTAAAATATGCTGCTTTTGATGTCAGTATGATTTTATGGGAAATTAAACTTGATATTCAAGTAGACTTCATCTAAACAGTTTCTCATACCACATTTACACTGCACTGTTATATGAAGTGTTTGTGGCATAGAAATTTACTTCGTCGAAATTAATCTGAAATATTGTTGTTAGAATCCACTTTCAAAATTTTGATCACTAATTAACTACCAAGCTGGGTGACTAGAAAACAGAGTTTCAGAATAAAATTGAATACTTCGATATGGCTAAAGTTTGTCGAAGTGAATAAATTTTGTGTTGAGATGTTGCTGATTTGTCCATTCCCTTTCTAATTACTTGGTAGATGATTTTCTCCTACGCTCCTATATTTAAAGCCCAGAACAGTAAGAAACTTCCCAATAATGTTTGAATTCCCATGATGTAGAATATCTAATTTGTCACTAATGGACACATAATTATCTATAAGGAATGAGAGTAACGAAAATTTACCATGCTTAGCTGCCTATTGATTTACGTAACCTTTTTGAGTTACCCAATAACTACACTAAAAGAAGTTTTCTAGTCTTCTTTAAATTTCTTTTGGTTTACAGTGTATTCCGAAGTGGAATTTTCGGTTTATATGTAATGATGATTTCAAACTGGTGTACCAGTGACTTGCAATCTTCCAAGACGTCATTTATGTTTACCAGATTCATTTGTTTGAATGTCACAAGGAAATTATCAATAACACATCATTTATTTACTTTTGTGGCTGACTGAAAATTGTATCACATTCCTGAAACCTAAAACGTGACACTTTATAAAGTGAGCCCTGATTAGACAACCTAACTTAGTGATGAAATTTTGAGAATTGGTATACAAATCGCCGAGGATATTAAGATTACTATTTTGAATAAAACAGTACCAATAGTATTGTAGAACATAGAGGTAGTACAACTGGCTAAATGAAAATTGAGCACCAGCCAGAAACAAATAAAAGTTAAACCGATCATTCTTTTGGGCAAACTGAGGTCATAATGGTATACTGGATAGTTACCACTTTACGAAAAGTTCATTGTAAATCTGAATGATTATAGTAAGTTGAAAACATAACGTTATTTTTCGGTCAAATAATACATAATCTTAAACTAGTAATAATTTTTCACGGCAAAAGAAATATACCCTGCCTAATATTGCTTATAACAGAAAGCTAGAACAACAAACCACTATAACAGAGCTTAGATAGAATGATCTAAATGAAGATAAGTCACAAGGCTATTTGGCGTCTTGACATAATATATATTCATCTTTCTTTAGGTGTCTTTTTTTTTAAAAATATGACTCCACAGGTTCACTGTTAAATTCTCACTCGGTAGCAATGATCATTGGTAGATAAAATATTTGTTAGTCTTCAAATTGTCATAAATTTCGTTTCCGACGTAGCTGACTGTTTTTGTCATATAAAGGTTATAATATCAATAGGGTTATTAATGTGGTATGTGACATTCACACCGTTAAATTTCCAAATAATCAAATCAATACAAATGAATTTTAAACTAACATGCAACAAAAGGAATGTTTATAATATTCAGAAATTCATGAGTGACTTGTTTAGTGATGAATTATTTCGTATCTTCTATTCTGAGTATCATCAGATATTCACGGAGCAAATGTTTGAAATAAGGTATCATTTTTTATGCCAAAGACGAGCAAACTATGATTGCATAAAAGTGGTCGGAAGAATGTTTGAAACCGTTTTACAGAATATTGAAATCTTATAAAACATTTCACTAGTTACGTTGAATATTAGTTTAAGTTGAAATTCTCTTGTCTGGATTTTGTTTTAGTGGAATTATAGTATAACTAATCTCATAAACTGGAACTTACCTAGCATTGTAGTTTAACCTTCTATCTCCCATACAAGTCAGTTTTTAAATGATTAGAAATAAACTTAGGTCGTTCAAACAGTGTTTCCTGTTATTCATATATACGTGATTGTTTCACTTGTAACAAATTGCCGCGAAATAAATAAATGAACAGGAAGACCTTAAAACGTTTATGAAAGATTGGATGACTAATATATGATTCACGTTAGCGCATTAATTAAAAATACTTTTGTATTTCACATATGGAACTGTCATGCATAAAAATGTTTCTGAGACCATTTAATGAAAATTTTTATTCACCTGCGGTTTATGCTAATATTAGGCTGAAAATAAGTGTCGATATGAGCTCGTTTACGCACATTAATAATGTTCTAAATGTAAATTATTTTAGAACTAATATAACAGTGCTTATTTATCAATGATATGGGTTAGATCTCCAGTTTTAACATTTTAAAATAAGATTTATAGTTACCAACTTTACAATTCTTGAAAATTTTGGAGTCATCTCATATATCATGTTACAATTAATAATCAGCAAATAATTACTGGTTAGTTTCGACCCTTTTTACTGTTATTTACTTTAGATTATTTTTAATGAAACAATTTGTTATCTACATTTCAAGGCTACGGAAATAGTATATTATCAATAGTGATTTTTCGTCTGATTATCTTTTTTCAAAGTAATAAAAGCTTTCTTTGAAATACCCTTATAGTTTGTAATTCTATACCTATTGTCTATTATTATTATTGATATATCAAATTGCTATCAGAAGGGGTTTGGTGGATATTATAGCAACTTTGATAGTTGAGATCATGAATCAATTGAAGCTAGACCACCATAGAAAACCTGGAAGCACTGGACAGCCGTTTCGTCCTATTATAGGACTCCTCAGTGGTAGTGCGCATACACGACCTCGCCTCACGAGATTCGAACCCACTTTTTGTTCAGCATCTAATAATTGTATTAAATACACATCTGTACAAATATCAAAAATTACTTCTTATTATCAACAGAACAGATCATGACAAAAAATCAATTAAAAAACTTATAAACTATAGGATACTTGTTATAACTCTAGGGTTTCTTGTTATAACAGTCCTTTCACTTTTTACACGTATGCGGGACGTTAATTTACGTTAAACGAATAACTACACTAGATTTCCCACCCAGTGTCTATTCTACAGGACTTCAACACAACTCAGATCAAGAACACGAGATTAGCCTGACTATAACGTCAATATATTTCTACATCAAAATCCGACACAACCCAACAACAAGGAACAGTCAATGCATAATAAGGATAGGGGAATATATATATATATATATATATATATATATATATATATATATATATATATATATATATATATATAACACCTGTCATCCTATCTAATATCCGACTCAGCAAAACAACCAATCATTATCATTCTTGCCCACACACCAAAAAACTTACTTGACCCTTTAAATAAAACAATTTTCTTTTGGCTACTCTAATCAGTATGAATATCAATTAAAGTTAAAACATTATTCATTGTCTCTATGATAAAAAAATCTTTTTTATTTTCATTTAAATTACTCTTTTAAAATCCATAAAAATACACCATGTATGTATATTAACACACAATTTCATTTACAAAAAACAAAAAAAATTCTATTTATTAAGTAACAATACAAAAAAAACAGACAACAACAACAAACTGTTAAACAATAAAATGAAAGTGATTCAAATATCAATTTTTTATTTATCAAATTCTATTTAATTTAATTAACACTTTCTTTAAATATATTTTACATTTAAAAAAAATATAATTTGTAATGAAAATGATTGATTATTTTATATAAACAATGTTAATGTATAAGAAACACCGAAGAGATATGGTGAAAGGAAGAGAAGAAAAAATAATAAAGAATTGACAAAAACTTACACAGAAAAGTATATTGAATATTAGATGTTAAAGGAATGTGCAGAAAGCTAGAATAGTTTATCATCTATTTCTTGAAGAGTTGTACAAATGACACAAATATACCGTAGCTCATATCAATTTCTAAGTGCTTTATAAAATAAATATATTATTATCCAATACAAAGTTAAAATAAATTCTTTTTCTTTTCTTCAAAATAACTGATGATCATAAATGTCAAAGTTAAGAATTTGTATCTGGATTCCCCAAAAATACACTGAAGGCAAATATTATAAATGTTACACCTCCAATAAATGTAACTAGATAAGAGAAAAAGTTACAAAAGAAAAGTTATGGAATTAATAATACATATGAAATAGAGAGAAAATGAAACATGGATGGTAACAATTCCCACATAGTGAAAAAATGAGAGAAATATCAAAACGGTAAGACAACTCCGTGTTCAGGTTACGAATGCTTCTGAGTCATATCATTTTAAAACCGATGAAAAGAAGTGTTTCTTATGACAACTCAACAATTTTAAATTACAAGAGCAACAAGAACTAAAATAAACAAGTGGTCAGATCAGTTATTTTTACTAAATGGATGTCACCTAGAAATGGTTTATGAGAATGAGTGTTGAATAAGTTTGTGATAATATTATAAAACTTTTGCTCCAACACCCGTATCAGAATTTATGATCAGTCATCAGGGATTACTATTTGTCAAAAACCTTAACTTTCCTCGTTTTAATTAAGTTTTGTTCTAGATAATTTTACAGGGGTAACGCTTTTTTTCTACAACTTTTCATAGAGCAATCTTACAGTCAAAGATCATTTGACCCTACTTCAAGTAAGTGAAGACAAATTCCTCTTAGGTGTATATATTTTTAATACATAGTGTCCTCATTAAACACTGAATGAGAGTGCTGAGATGTTTAGAATCCATTTCTTACCTTCTTAATAATAAACGCTACTTCAGGACCCATGTGAACATATGCTCAGTTTAGTGCAACTGAAACAGTCGTCTGTTGGTATAATTGTTTTCACTCCTTTAACTTCACAACCGTTTATTTTTTTTAATTTTGTTGATGTGACGTGGCACAACTTGAACTGATACACAAATATGCTAGTTATCTGGACCATTACTTTATTTGCCCTTAATCTTTCCATGGTTCAGACTGTGATAACTCAATGTGGTTCGTTTTTACGCAAAGTATCAACCAGATCTAGTCAATTTTAAAAAATAAAACCTTAATTGAGATAGACGACCACTCACTCATACGATATCACGTCTTTCTACTATCTCTCTTAATATTCATATATTACTATCATCTTCCATCGAGATACAAACACTACAAAAGAAATACATTTTAGAGACTTTACGTTACGAACTTCATCTAATTTGAAAGACATGCGAATCAATTTCGTATACTCTATGGGAAGTGACATCATTTCAAGACGTTTTTTAATAAATGTGAGATCGTAGAAAATTTATTCTACAAACTTTTGTAATATCTTAACTTCACTCCACTGAGAAACAGTAATTGCAGAGGACTCACTAAAGTTTTAGAAAAAAAAATGCTTTACACTAATATGTCATTATCTAGGACATTATTAGTAATTATTAACTCAGTCAATAAATATAGATCCATACATTTGACCTCGAGGTAAAACGTAAGTGTGAGAACTAGTAGTACTTCCTCTTTGCTTTTGATATATGTGGAGAAGACAGTCGTTTGATTCTGGGTTACATGCTTTAATTACTGAAAGGGAAATTAATCAATCATGAGACGGAATTCATATTAATTTTAAGTTTACACTCTGCTGTACTGTTCTAAAAACGTCTTTCCTAAGGAGATTTAGCGATCTGGTGGATTCAATGGGTCAAACTGATTGCTTTTGAATTTTCAACCAGCAAGTAATACATACTAGATCGTGGAAATTACAAAGAGATAATCGACATATTTATTTGATACTGAATTTCTGAGAATCAAGTATTTACTTACTCCACTGTACAGGAATACGTTGAGCAACAAAACGACCCATAAGGACAGCCAAACCTGTGCACAAAGCATGACCGACAACTCCACCTACGATTACACCCAAAGCACTCTACATATGGAGACAGAAATCAGGTAAGAAAATGCTGAAAACAATGTGCCAGTGAAAGTACTACTACTAAAATCGTAAAACGCCTACTGCAGTAAAATTCTGAATTATTAAAAGACAGTTTTTCAAAGCCTGATTATAAAGTTCTTAAGCAAATGTATGAATTAAAGGTATGAAAATAATTTTTGTTGCAATTTATTCCTTATTTAATGCAAATGCATTGTGGTACAACTAGGAACGAAGAAAAGTATGCATCACACAATTATAGAGATAACATGGTGAAGAAATAGAGGAGTACAGTTTAGTTAAGGAAAACCGAGAGACTTATTTTATTTGAAGGATTTCCATTCATCTTTATGTAAAAACACCAGGACCGCCATTAGTTTCTATTCTGAGCCACAGCTGATACAGTTTAAAGCTACATTCTCAGCCCAAGAAACTATTCTTAAGATCCTTATCATTCCTCTGGCCAGAAGTTTGACACCGATTTTAAAAAGAGCTACGGATAGGTAGTCTAAGCCCGGCGACTGGTTGCAATTAGTAAGTTGGGGTTCTTTCAGAACCTTCGCTTCGTTAGGTGGATTGGTCGTCATCGACCACGAGAGATAGAACAGTTTGGTTGAATTTGTTAGCGGCAGAAAACTCTGTTTATTGTCTAAGATGTCTTTGGACGTTACTAACCGGTATACCATTAACTTTACACATAAATTTGCTGACATCACGCCTCTTTATGCAGTGATTCGGATGAGTCCAAATGTGTCTTGAGAATCACAAGATTCGGCTGTTGTTTCTAACTCGTAAGCAAGTTCCAAACAACAGGTTAATCAGCCCTTACACAAAATTTCCTGGAGTTATCTGCGTGAAACATCAAAGTCGCTGTTAGCCGTAGGTCGAGGTGTCAAAAAGTGTATGAAGTAGTCTGTAGAAAACAAGTGCTTACAAACAGGACGTTTTGAGAAGCTGTAAGTGAGTTTACCTGCCATTCACGGAGTAATGAAGTTGCATTCAGTGTTTATCTATACATTTTAGTAAGTTAATAGCGAGCTATGAGCCTAACTCGGCTTGATAATTGGTTTCAACAGTAGCTACAACCAACTTTTTTATGTCAACCCGTCTGGGACAATATGTTTACTGGTCATCGAAACGCTAGACAAGCTTAGTGAAAACTAGACCATGATCAGAGTCCAGTTAGGTACTTACAAATGAGTGGGAGTCTTGTAACACATCCACACGAGTGGGGTCAGTGTGTAGGTAGAGGTTAAAGAAAGACGTTTCCCACATGCACTTCTTACTTGAATCGATTTTCCTAATCTAACAACATACAAATGACTTTTAATAGAGATCCAAGTAATTAGTGTTGACTCAGATCTGGTACGCAGTTTGGCGTCAATAACAGCCAGAGAGAATGCCGATGACACAGTTTTCGAATAAGCCTGAGTGAAAAAAACCTTTTGAAATGATATATGACAAGGGAGTTTGTGCTGCTTTACTCATGCTCTGAAAATAAGTCTCACAGACGGTAGATAACGTTTGAACTAGTAGTGAAGCAGAACAAAGTCACTTTCTTCGTAAATATTAATTATTATGTTGATGAGTGGGAAGGAATACTGATCAGGTACCCAGACTGAAACATGTAGTTTACCGCGAGGGTCACTTTTCGGTGCCTTTGAACTAGAGGACTAGTCTACAAGGCAGTAAGGCGACGTTAGAAGACATGACTCAGAAATATGTAACCGCATAAGAATGGATAATAGTAAAGGTTCACAAATGACATAGATCAGTTGTATAACAAGTATCACAAATAATTTATATTCGAAAAGTATATGACGAGTTTCGAAAACAAAGTTCAGATGCTTTCACCCTCAGAAGATAATAAATCTATACTAACAGATGAAAAACCATTATGAAGAAGTAAAACAATTTACTGCGTCAGTCACGTAGCACAAAAGTACTACGACTCGGGGCAGCCAATTACAGAACTAAAGGAGATATAACGTAGAACCCAAAAAATTCACGTAAATTCCAAGAAAAGACAAGTAATGCAGAGTTAATGACACAAATACATAGTAGATATACCAACAAAAAACACACGGAAACTGTCTGGAGAAGGAATGCATTAAAAGCGATCTATGGAGTAAACTCAGTAAATTGATCTGTACCCTATAGAATTCTCTGATCTTTAGTCTTGCTTACAATGTTTGGCCCTGTCGTGAATAGGCCGAACAAGACATTTAAATAAAAAAATAATCGCCATATTGGGTTTCCAATGTGCTTTGAATGTATAAGCCAAAAATGAAGTTCTCATTATATCTCAGATTTCTCTAAAAGAAAACATATAAACATTACAACGTATGTTGTATGACAATGAACGTTGTTTACTAATATATAAGACAGGCAATCAGTCAGCAACAATGTAGAACTTCGTACGTACGTACATCAGTCCAAGTTGTCATACCACATTAGCACAGAGATACAAAAGTCAATTCAAATCCCATTGTGGTAGAGGTAGCAAAAGTATAAGCCATATCATTCGAGGCCTCTGACCATCGGTTACTATCATCTCGCAGATCCCAACCAGGTAGTCTACACCTACCAACATGGCTCAGTTCACTTCTCAGTGACTTCACAGTTTTTTGATATGTTTTGGTCCGGCAGTGTTTATATAGGATTATGTTATATAGTTGATTTGAAGAGGGACAATCTCGGCGAATCTCGACCTACTTTGTGTAGAAGTTATTAATATGAAACAATGCCGATGAAAACATCCAATGATTACTTGAAAGAATTCAAAGTGGTGCCACTGGGTTGGAATTCTGCATGACCTACATTTACAATGGTTTAGGACAGGCCTGCGTCAGTGCTTGAATTAGTGATAGGAAATGAAGTAGTTGAGCGTATCACCATGTGTTACGCATACCCAATAACTACCTACTTCAATGCGAGATGTTGTCTGATGTAGGGATAAATTGGAACAAAACTGGAGGCGGTCAGACCAAAGCATAGCATCAGTTTATGAGTTCATTGACAGTTGGACTGAGCCAGGTTACCAGGTGTAGACTACCTGGTTGATGTTGGCGTGATTATTGTAACCAATGGTTAAAGACTTCGAATGGCATAGCTGGAAGTCATTTGCAAAAACGCAGGCCCATACATTGTTTGTATTCTCCCAGGTCATAAGCTTCTGGATTTTTCAGCTTTTTTCACTAATTTGTGTTGTTGCATCGCATCTTCGATATCTAATCCTTTTTGTTATCGCTAGTACTGCTAACTGCCTCTGCTACAATGAAATTTTCCTTAACAATTTCATCTTACTGTGCTAAGTTTGTGGCAACTTGAATCGATGTACACACTCAACAGGTTCTGTGTTGTGTCTGACTGATTGACCGAATATATGTACTCTAAGCTTATATGTCCAGCTACCAGCCTATGATTTAACAAAATGTCCACAAATTACTACGCCATCATAAGCGTAAAAATAAAACTTAAATGGTCATCAGTAACTCCAATCGCTTGATTACTAAAAAAGAGATGAGAAATAAAAAGTCCTCAACCATATACGTAGTTCTTTGTGAAGTGAAATACTCAACAACATACAGTTGTCAGATATAGCATTTAAATTTACTTAGTTCCAAATAAAGTTGAAGCACATTAACTTTAAGCACCATAGAGTATCAGAAAATCGTAAAAATAAGAACGATTTCAATGATAAACTTGCTGATTCTCTTATGTATACCTTAACTGATTGATTGGAATCGGGGAACACAGCCACGGAAAATAAAATGTATCGGTTCTGATAATCAGACTTAACAAGACCAGAGCAAAAAAATTAATAAAATATTTTACAATAAACAGGCACAACATATGCAGCAAAACCGACAATTTGGGAAATGTGTAGGAAAAGATGTATTTGCGGCATTATTTATTTATTTATTTAAACACATAAATATTGGTACAAGGAAGCACCAGATAAACATGCGCCTCACAAATCTCATTCGATTTGTGTGAGGGCTGTGATACTGCTCAGGTGCACAAACTGAAGCAGGTGGTTTTCATAGGGGACCACACCCAGAGCCTTCGACCTAAAGGTCTGATCCACAAGGCAGTGGAGCATCGTAAGGAGATGCAGTCCCATAGTAGCCGGTGACCAATAATTGGTTCATACGCTATTTGTTCCCTCAGGATATTGGAGCCCATGTGCACTATTGGTTTGGAATCAGGGTTTTCCAACTCCCCTAGGTGGACTTTCCGTGTCCACCAACCCGGTTAAAGCGCCGGACATTCACTTTTCGTCCTCTCGCTTTTGTGAACAACACTAGTGCTACGAGAAGGCAGTGAGTAGGACTTCCCTGACAGAGGCTATATATTCGCTGACCATGTGAGAGCATTTAGAGGGAGAGCGAACTCTCCCCACTCTCAGCCGTACCAGGGCATTTGAAATGTTATACTAATAAAACTAACTTATGATGTCAAGATGATCACTTACCTTTGTAGCTGCAAGAACAATTGTAGTTATCTGAGACCGATCACCCCATTCTGCCAAAAATGTGAGCACAAAAGCTTCCACAAAGATTGGAGTAAATATGTTTCTTGTGATCGTAAGTGATTTAGAGAGCAATCCCTGGGGAGAATCTGAGGTTTTAGTACCAGTTTCTACATCATCTGCTCTAGACTGTGTGAGCTGCATATGAACTTCATCGAACTCTTCTTTGGCTGTACTGGAAGACATAGTATATGCTAAGCACTTATGAAGCTTGCCAAACTTTACCTTCATAAAGCATCTTCAGGCCGAATATAAAAAACAAAGCACCGGATAAGTATAAGGTTACAGAGCGCGGGATGATTGTTGTTGCGTAACCAAGTAACGCTAAAAGGAGATAGTTAAAAATAGTTATAACTACCCGACAACATTGTCATAGTGATAAGAGCGAACATCGCTCCACAATAAACTAATGCTCGTGGATGCTGCATAGACATAATAGCGGCGATAAAAAATGTTTTATCACCAATTTCAGAGATTATAATAACATAAAATGAAGATGAAAATCCAGATAAGAACAAATTCCATGCTGAATTCAATTCTTTGGTCGGTTTGGACTGATCATCTTTCGCGACTGGAAGTTTTAATGTTCCGGATGGAGGTATTTCGAAGCAATTGATCCCATTCCACAGAGTAATGAGAAGGATACATTCTATTGTGAGCACCATCAGAACAGCTGTAACGCAACAGCAGAACTTCGCGCAATATTTGGCACTCAGTTATAAGGATAGTCATCAGTCCTCAGTAATATGGATAGTATGTTGGTGAACCTGTGTTAATCCTGCCCCTTTTTTCAGTCAAAATTCAGCTTCACCTATGTGGCTGATAACGGAAACGTAGTATTTCCTCCCTCCCTCCAAAAGGATAAGGACACTCTGGAACGTATACAACGCCGAGCCACGAAATCAGTTCGTGGACTAAAATTCAAACCTTATGAAGAGCGCCTCAAATCACTTAACCTTTACCCATTAGAGTACAGGCGTCTTAGAGGTGATCTTCTTATGACTTACAGTATCCTTATTACTTCTGGTCATCCCCTTAAACATCTTAAGCTTAGTCATAACACTAACCTGAGAGGTAACACGCAGAAATTGGAGACCCAAGATAGCAGAACAGATTGTAGACACAACTTCTCCGTTAGAGTTGTCAAGTGCTGGAATTCGCTGCCGACTGAGCTAGTCCAAGCGACCTCCCAGGAGTCCTTTAAGAGAAAACTTGACTTATTCTTAAGGACTAAGGATAACATATTATTATGATTTACCAAATTCTTTTTTCCCTCTATTATCGTTCGGAAAGCGTTCCACTGACCCTTGATATCTGTCTGCGGTCACATAAGAAGTTTCCTATCCACTCTTGTGCAGCACCTGTTATTCCAAAACTCGAGAGCTTCTGCATAAAACCAAAGTGTGAAACCTTATCAAACACTTTGCTAAACTCTATGAATATCACATTGGCAGACAGACAGGCCGTCATCTAGGACTGCTGTCCAATCCTCTCTCGCAATAAGTTGGTCAGGCATGAATGCTTGTTGCGAAATCCATGTTGCTCGACAGTTAACAGATTGTTCGAATCGATGTAACTTAGTAACTTAACCCGAATTATCTTTTCGAGTTATTTAGCGACTATGCTGGTTAGACTGGCAGTTTAGTAGTTAGATACGATCCGTCTCTGACCATCCTTAAATATAGGACTGACTATATCATCTTTCCAATCTCTAGGGAGTTGAGCGAGAGGAAGGGATATATTGAAGAGCGTTGCGAGTGGTCTTAAAATGATGTTCGCAAGAGAAACGGCAGTCATGAATGTAACCCATCAATGCCTACTATTTCACATGGTCTGAAGTAAGTGATCAATGGAAGAACAGGTTCCTCAGTCACATGTATAGGTCCTATGGCTGTTATCCAGGTGTGATTACGGCAAGTATTTTTAACAAAACATGTAGCGTTCGCCAAAATATTTTGATAAAGCCTCAGCTTTTGTCAGATCTGATTCAGCTAGTAAATCTTAATTCCGTGTAGCGTTTAAAGGGGAATACCATCACCGCGTTTTGTTCTCCGTTTAACGTACGAAAACAATTGTTTCGAAAGAGTACGGATATATATATATATATATTACGCTACTATCAGTACCAGGAAACCTTTCCAACAGAGTGTTTCTGAAATGGATGAAGGATTCGGTAGACACACATCTACAAGATCAAAAGTCTGTAAGGATCCGTTGTGTACAGACCAAATCTCAACACTGTGGTTCAGTGTTAAACAATCAATGGAACGGAACTATGGAAACACGACTAAACATCAACTTTCTTGATTGTTATTGCATTTGACACCGTGGCTAGAAGAATGTTATGGAAAACTACTCGACACTATGGAGTAGTAGTTGTGAAGACAGTCATCATCATACGTAATTAATACAATGAGCAACACTTCAAAGTCGTGTATAGAGGATAGTTGACAGATGCATTCTAATTGAGTGCCAGTGTCGGACAAGACTGCTTAATCTTGCCCTTCCCCTTTATTCTGGTGGTTGATCGGATTATGAAGAATTTCAGATCTGGATGGAAGCACGAAATATGGTGGACATTGTAGTGGTATTAATTACTAACCACACGATTTTCAAAGCTGAAAATATATATACTAAGAAGATTCACTCTGAACATGTAACTTTAGGAGAAGATCAAGAATGATGAGCGTTGGAACATTCATTCAGTCTGATAGCAGAACTCAGCCTCGCAGTCCAATCGTGTTGTTCATAAATATTTGACGTTATATTTCAGACTCTTACGATACGACAAGTCAGTGTAGAGAATGACGTGACTTCCACATAAGATCACATGGATTCGGTGGTCACATCATGACGAGTCTACAGTTCTAGGATTAGGTCTAGTATTATAAAAGTACCAATAGGAAACTAAACCACCATTCTATATCTCGGATGCAGCTAAACAATCGGGCTTTGACAGATGATCTAGCTCTTCCAGCTCATACACACCAAGAAATGCAGGTAAAGACAGCCAGTGTGGCATCAGCCTCTGCTCGGTGGGTCTCAACATAAACAAGGGAAAAAGCAAGCTTCTCAAATACAACATTGTGAGCAACGACCAAATCACTCTTGATGGGGAAGCTGAGGAACAAGTCAAAACTTCCACATATCTGGGTAGCATCATCGATGGGCAGGGAGGATCAGATGCAGATATAATGGCAAGGGTTGTCAAAGCGAGAGTGGCATCCCTACAGTTGAAGAATACATGGGACTCGGAACAACTATCAAACAACATCAAAGTCAGAATCTTCAGAATGAGCTTTAAGATAACTCTGTTGTATGTAGCGAAATTTGAAGGATCTAATTTAACCTACAGATATTCTACCGAAACCGTGAACATAACACTGACGACTTAGAGTCTATTTAAATACTGTCGTCAGAACAAGAACAATTTGGTTTCAAACTTTATTCGTTTCCAAACGTAAAACAGAACAGTTCGATTAGTACAATAGTTAAGGCGATTGTAGTCATTATTTAAAACACATGAACATACCGACCAATATTGTGTGTGTTATTGAATACAACAATCAGGAGTTGCAGTCACACTAATATGATAGAATAATAATGTCTTTCAATCGGCAGGTCACATGCAACAGAGACAGCAGATGGAGTTGACGTGTTGGGTGTGTAAGCAGCGATTCGATTGTTTAGTTATGAACATAACTGACAGAAACTTGTAAAACCACTGCAACCACCATCAAGAACCCACGGTCATTTATAAACAGTTGTCTACGGAAGATACTCAATGTCCTTTGGCCAGATCCCATCAGCAACAACGTGGTGTGATAGAGAACAAACCGACGTCCAGATGAAGATGAAACCGGGAAAAGACGCTTGTGGTTGATAGGAAATACATAGTGAAAGCCATCAAACTGCATCACAAGACAAGCGCTAACTTTGGATCCTGAAGAGAGAAGGAAAGGAGGCAAACTCAAGAAGACAGTGAACCGGGAACTGGAGGAAGATGTCAAAAGAATGAAAAGCAACATAAAACTACTGGAAGGCAGAGTCCAGCTCAGGATAGATTGGCAGAACCTAGTCATCGAAAAATGCTCCACTAAGGGTAATAGTTGTAGTTAAGTAAGTAAATAGATAAATAGGCGTGATAATTGGAAATATTCGAATGTCCCAACTTAGAACATCCGAAACAGTGCAAGTTGGGGCAAGTGGGACTAGATGAACACAAACGAACGTATTATATTTGAAATTGGTAATGATAGTGAAATCAAGTACTAAGGAATCATTAGTTCGTAAAAATACTACAGTGAGTAGGTAAGTAGGTAAGTGAGTAAATCTCCCTATTCATTACTTAGAATTTTCCTAATTAAATCCTCATAATAACGTTATGTTGGGATAATGAATAAATGAGTGGTATCTTCCAGGAATTAATCAAAGTGTATTGTTATGTGTATATCCTTATACTATGTTAATAATTATAAGTAACTGGATCCTGAATATACTAATGTTCCTTTTATCTCAAGTTTTCATTCGATCCATTAGCTACTGTTATGCGATTTACAGTTCTTGATTTCTCCCAGACCTATTAGTTACGCACACCTATACTTACATCCTTTTTGGGATTGACCTCGTATAATAATTATTTTTGATTTATGTTGTGATGCGGTTCGATCTGCGTGTATATAAACCACATATGCCTGTAATATACGATTCGTATAGCGGAGACTGATGTATGTGTTGTGAACCAAACTGAGTGGGCTATATGAGGAGCCGTTCTACAAAGGACCATTGATGTTTCGGAATTGAGTTTGAGAGGTAAAGCTGACTACTTTCGGTGGTTTAGTACAAAGGCTATGTCACATGCACCAGGGATATTCTACAAACACATTAGATGGGTTAGACTTTGTAGGCGTTTAGGCAGCGATTTGATTGTTTATTAATTAACATGACTAAAAAATTGTTCTCCTCATTTTCGTGATATACATTTAGGTGTATTTGCGGTTGGTTTAACTTCATATATGCCCACTTGTTTTAAAGGCTGTAGCTCCTCACGAATAATTAGTATTATCGATTATTTGTCAAGACATAGAAATATACCTTTCTACCTTTTTTATTGTACATCACTTTTACTGTGTTTTTTGTATGTGTTTGTTTTACTTAACCTTTGGTTTTTTATATCATTCTTTTCGGACATTTTGGTTTCTTTTGTCATTGGTTTGGTATTTGGGAGTTTTTGCTCCGGGAACCTAAAAAATTGAAGGTTTGTTTTGTAATTGTTATAACTATTGTTGTTAGAACGACTTTACTTGTGAATTGCGAATAAACTTGGCATCAAATTTTGAGTTTTGGTTCTCTTGTCTACTTGGGTTCGTGATTTGCGAACATCGACGACCAGTACTTTAATAGTTGGAACGGGCAAAAACTCATAATTGGACGTAACACCATATAACTCTAAAGTGTTACACGGTTTGTAAACATGTCGCTTTATGGGATTGCTAGCCGCTTTTTAGAATCAAAATTACTGTGGAAAACATTTTCTGATGCTTTGTTGGTCACCAATCTGTCAGGTGCACTGACATCGATTATCTGAACTTGTTGTGGTTGGTTTGTTATCCTATGTGGTCGCAGGTAGTATAATTTCATGTTATCAAGTTCACAAAGCATACCTATTATTTTTGAACTTGTATAAGGATAAATATCTTTCTCATGTAGTCCTTCTACATGAACTTCATAGCCTTTCATTTCACAACTTTTGATATTTGGGTCTTAATGGTCGCATACCGTTGATAATTTTTAGGACGGATTAACATTGTGACACCATGCTGCTTTTAATTGACAACCACCAACGTTCAAATCGTCCAACCAACGCGATTCAATCGTTTTGCTGCACCGTTTTAACACTGTCACCAAATACTACCTCCAGACATTTGTAATATTTCTACAGAAGAGTCGTGACGGTCCGAGCAGTTTCGGCATGTGAAGAGACCGAAAATCCCATCCCAAAGTAAATTATCTGTTTTATGCAGGTTCCTAATCGAAGATCATCCAACTCGTTATTACCTTCTATCTTATGCTGGGACATTTTGTAGTTCAAGCTTGTTCTTAATTATGGTTCAGAAGTAAGGATAACGTAAAGAAAGCTTTGTTGAGATATATGCGTGTCACGTCAATATGTTGCTCGTTCACATCTCCATACTGCCTGGAGGTTAAAATAAAGCCTGCCATACTATGTATCTGTCGTGAGGTGTGACCCAAAAATGATTTAGAAAGTCATATACTTTGGGTTTAACCTGAGTAGGCTTACGAACCATATCAATCATCTTCGTTATTACCAACAGTTTGGCAGACCATACTTTATATCGATTCATGAAAGGTGGTGCAATAGCCTACGTGGATTTCGACAATGGAATGAAGTTGTTTGTTCCTCAAACTTGGTCTCCAATCTGCGTTCCTGTTCAATTAATTTGCCACACGATGAATTTATTCACTCCTTTATTATTTGTTTGTTCAGTGAACGCATACGTATGAGTTATGTTCGATTTACAAGTTAATTTGTATTTTACCTTTTACATGTCACTATCACAGTACCCATTGCAAAAATACACGGAGCTAATTGTGATCAGAAATAATATCTGTGCATCATAACAATTAAGTTTACTGGAACTAGAAAGATACATAAGAAAACGAAGTTTGTCGTCCGTTACTTGAACAGTACGAATCCCATATTTCCTATTTCAAAAATTGATAGAGTCAAGGACTACGCCACTTACTCATTTAATCCTCACATATCTCTTACAGTTGTTCTCATATTTTAACAAATTTTCTTTACTACTATCTGCACTTGACATAAAGGCAAGTTTTTTATCACAGAGAAATCTGAACACATCACTACCACTTAATTCCTCTTATAATACCCTCTGGTTGAGTCTGTTTGTATCTACGTTGTTACGAAAAACATATTAGTTGGTTGCCGAATGAGCGGTCTAAAGGTCAAATCTTTGCTAATTTGTGTCCTATCCACAGGGTCATGGATGTGAATCGCTGAAGAGTCCAAATATAGGACGAGATGTCCAACCAGTGTTTCCGAATTCCTACTGGTGGCTTAACCGTGACCTGCCGGTGATTTCTATGAAAATCGAACCGAGTTTAAAAGCTCCATTTGTAACCTCTCTAACTTCAACAATCCCTTATGTAAAGAAAAAATCACTTCGTTCTTTATCACACAACATCAAAATATCTTACAGAGCAAGGCATCCCTTGGCTAATCTTGATATCAGATTTATGAACAAGGATAACTGTAATGTCAACCATTTTGCGAAACACTCTATAGTCCATAAATGCTTATACAAGTTAACGTGAACATAGACATACAGTTCCAAATCGAACACTGATTTATCACTGTTTTAATTCATAGAAAATTCCAATTTCTTTCGCATTACCATTTTGTTAAAATAGACTCTCAGGTTATCCTCAAGAAGACAATATACTCTCTGTATATCTAGTGTTGAGGTTATTAACGACATTATAAAGATTACGAAGCATTTTGCGGAACAGTTTACAACCCACAGCCACTCACATAAGTTATGGTAGAATTTAAGATATATTCTAACTTCATAGTCAATGACGAACACTCGTATTAATTAGACATCACCCGACCGTTGCTGCCACCTTGACGTGGTGGTCGGGCTTGCCTATCGTGAAGCAATCGAGCTATGCTGGCTGGAACAGTCGTTCCTCGAGGTCCTACCATGCCAGACAGGTCGGTTGAAGAGCGGTGAGACTAAAAGCAGCAATCCCAAGGTCCGAAGTCGTACTGCTGACTGTACAGAGGTGTGACGGCAGCAAGGTGTTTCTTTCAGACAACCAGCATGACAGCGATGCTGCCTTCCCACAAGGAGGGGTGGGGTTAGAAAAGGTCGGCACTAAAAATGCACACCTCGCCTTATCCCACGGATATCCGCCTCCGGCGGTAAGGTTATTTTGAAGAACGGAGCTAACACAAAAACTACCCACAAAAAGGTCGTGTGTGACCGACCTCAAGCAGTTGTCCCTTGGGCACTGCGGTCACGCTCTCAGGTCATTAAGACCACTTCTAACCCAATTTCCTTTTCAGGTACCCCCAGGAGAACCCTTCCACGGTGTGGGCGACCGGGAAGTGATAACTGCCCTCGTACCTCTAACAGCACTCAAGACCACCGTATTCATAATCAATCTCCTTCAATTCCTACTATTCCTTCTACCTTGACTTTCAACACTAAACTTCCTGTTCCGGTTTCCTCCTCAAGTGTCACCATGGCCAACGATTCTAGTGCGCGAAACGCTGTCCCAGGTCTACTAAAACCTCGCTCCAAACTACACATTGGAGCCTTCAACGTACGTACCCTATGCCAAATCGGTCAACAGGCCTCCTTAGCTAAAACCCTAGAATCTCGTACCATTGATGTATGCTGTGTCTCCGAAACACGCATACAGGATCCCAGTGTGGTCATTCACTTGACCTCACCTCGCCAAAATGGACAGCCAACGAAATACACCCTCCGTGTATCTGGCGACCCGTTGGCTAGTTCTCGTGGACTTGCAAGTGTAGGCATAGCACTAAGTACAAGGGCAGAACAGGCACTATTAGAATGGATCCCCGTTAACAGTCGCCTGTGTGCTGTCCGGCTAAATGGCTCCGTAAGAACTCGGAAGGATAGGGACACACGTCGTTGCCTTTTCGTCGTTTCTGCCTACGCTCCCACCAACTGCAGTCATGATGAAGTGAAAGATGACTTTTACAGAAAGCTCTCTGAGCTTCTTCAGAAAGCTAAGCGCTCAGACATAGTACTCATAGCGGGTGACTTTAATGCCCAGGTAGGCAGCTTGAATCAAACAGAAAGACATTTAGGTAGGTGTTTTAGTATTCCGGCTCAACGAACCTATAATGGTGATCGTCTGTTGCAACTATGCTCAGACAATCGTTTATTTTTAGCAAGCACTAATTTTAAACATAAGGAGAGACATCGTCTAACATGGCGACCACCTGCACCAAACCAACGATGGACTCAAATAGACCATATTGTCATCAGTCATCGTTGGAGAGGCTCAATAGAAGATTGTCGCTCGTATTGGAATACTTGTTTAGACTCTGATCACGCTTTAATACGAGCGCGCATTTGTCTGCGCCTCAATGGATGCAGTTAAAGTACACTAAGAAGACCCATTAGGATTGAACTGGAGGACGAGAAAGCCAAATGTGAATTCCAGAAACAACTGAGTTCACATCTAAGCAGTTCTGTAAACGAGACAGATCCAGATTCTGCTTGGAAAGACATACGAACAGCTGTGGAAACAGCAGTTACATCTATTAGTCATTTAAACCATAGAGCTCCAAAAAACCAATGGATTTCTTCTAAGTCTATTTCACTGATGGATTCGCGTAAACTCATACCATCAGGCTCTGAACACGACGAAGAGCGTAAAGAAATTAGATATAGGTTAACTAAAAGTCTAAGGAACGATCGTGAGCAGTAGTGGGCAACGAAAGCAAAAGAGGTGGAAAAGGCAGCGGCTGTAGGGAACACCAGGCAACTATTCAGACCAATAAAAGAAACCGGAATTAAGAAGTCAAGTGTAGGTGAGACAATCTCCGAAAAAGACGGAACCCTTATCTGCTCTCAACCCAAACGTTTGGAACGATGGGCGGGACACTTTAAGGAGCAGTATAGCTGACCCTCAGCTACTGCACAACTACCCACTAATCCTAGAAAACCTGAATGGAATATTGAAGTAGGCCCCCTGACCCTACTCGAAGTTCAAAAGGCTATAGGTAATCTGAAACGAGGAAGAGCAGCTGGTCCAGATGGATTGGCTCCAGAGGTCTTTAAATATGGTGGTCCGATTTTAGAGATTAGGTTGACTAATATTCTGGCTAAAATCTGGGAGACGAATGTAATCCCATCCGACTAGTCACAATCACTGATTGTCCCAATATATAAAAAGGGGTCAAAATCATCCTGCGATAACCATAGAGGGATTAGTCTGACCAACATAGCATCTAAAATACTAGCCTCAATAATTATCGGGCACCTAACTAAGACTCGTGAACTGCAAACACGAGAAAATCAGGCTGGCTTCAGATCTGGTCGTGGCTGTATCGATCGAATATTCACTATTCGTCAGGTTTTAGAACACAGGCATGCTTATCGACGTCCGACAATGATAGTTTTTCTTGACTGGAGAGTAGCATTTGACTCTGTAGACCGAGAGGTTCTGTGGCAGTGTCTGTCATTGAAAGGTGTACCTGAGAAGTACATAAACCTTGTGAAGGCTCTTTACTCCAACACTACCAGTCGAGTGAGAGCTTATGGCGAACTGTCATCTGATTTTACAACCTCAAGTGGTGTCCGTCAAGGCTGTCCACTATCCCCATTTTTGTTTAACTTCATTATAGACCTGTTGCTGGAAATAACACTCTCTTCGACTGAATTTACAGGAATTGATCTCCTACCAGGGGGACCACTAAGCGACTTAGAATACGCAGATGACATAGTCCTGTTTGGTGAAGACGCTGGCAAAATGCAGAGTCTTCTGTTGGAACTCAGTAATAATGCCAGGTTGTTTGGGATGCGATTCTCCCCATCCAAATGTAAATTGTTACTCCAGGACTGGCCTGCATCAACACCCGAACTAAGGATAGGGAGTGAAGTAGTCGAAAGCGTTGACAACTTCACTTATCTTGGAAGTCTGATCAGCCCTAATGGGTTGGTGTCTGACGAAATCTCAGCACGGATTCGAAAAGCTCGTTTGGCTTTTGCCAACTTACGTCACCTATGGCGAAGACGAGATATCCGTCTATCAATTAAAGGACGAGTATACTGCGCATCAGTTCGCTCTGTTCTACTTTACGGTTGTGAAACATGGCCATTAAGAGTAGAAGATACTCGTAGGTTACTAGTATTTGACCATAGATGTCTTAGAAATATTGCTCGCATCTGCTGGGAACACCGGGTAAGTAATAGTGAGGTTAGACGCAGGGTATTAGGGAACGATGGTAAATCAGTTGATGAATCTTCATCGACTGAGATGGTTGAGCCACGTGTTACGTATGCCTGAACACCAATTACCACGACGCGCAATGTTGAGTAGTGTAGGGGATGGTTGGAAGAGGTTTAGGGGCGGCCAAACCAAAACATGGCATCAGTGTTTGAAGTCACTAACTTCTAGTCTGAGCCATGTTGGCAGATGCAGACTACCCGGTTGGGGTCCGCGTGACTATCGTAACCAATGGTTGGAGACTCTGTGTGACATGGCTTAGAATCGATCACAATGGCGTAGGTGTATACACTCTTTATCTTCCTTTAAACCTTGAGACTAAAATTGTTTCATATCTGTCTTCCTTCCTGTACTATATCCTTATATACAACCTATAATTTATATACTACTATATACTACTTCATTTCATATCACTAATTTAAGCGCTGACGCAGGCCTGTCCTAAACCATTGTATATGTAGTTCATGTAGAACTCCAACCCAGTGGCACCACTTTAAATTATTTCGAGTAATCATTGGATGTTTTCATCGGCATTGTTTTATATTAATAACTTCTACACAAAGTAGGTCGAGATTCGCAGAGATTGCCCCTCTTTAAATTAACCATAGAACATAAGCTTATTTATACCCTTTGATTTGTCTTTCGCCTCATTTTTGTTGATGAGACTTTTCAGCCTATTTAGTCTATCATTACTTCAGGCGTTGACGTAAACCATTCCTGAAGCGAGAGAACCTCACCCCAAACATGGTACCGTCAGTCCATAGCGTAGTCAACCGGTCACTATGAGAAAGGTTTTTTTCAGGCCAGTATGTGGATTTAATGGCTAAGGATTTGTTTGCAAAGTAAGATAACCGAAACCTTTGGATCTAAAAGGACATGTACAATGTGGCTAGATAAAATTGGAGAACGTAATTAGTCCTGATGCACACCACTTGAGGTTGACAGTCTTGATCACTGTCCACCACTTGCTATCATAATCAATGGTATTTTTATAGAGAGCCTGCACAAGGTTGATAACCTCCCTGTTGTATTTTTGAAGTCACTTTTTCAATACTCACAGGTGTGTAAGATGTGAACGTCCGTGACGTAACAATGATGCAGCCACGCATGATGAAAATCCTAACCACAAAATAGATATCAGTCTAACTCCATATTATATTGAAAAGAATCATTCGTGAACCAACATGATCTACTGCCATAATGGTCCATATACCAGCACTTGGTTAGCGGGTGTCTCATAACCATCAATATCATGTTTCCGCTAAGTATTCGACTGCAAAGGAGGACGATTATCAGAGTATAATTTTGCTTGTCTTGACAACTAAGATTTCGTCAGTTTGAGTGATCTACTTTGGTATTTGGAGCAGGATTTACGTGTTATCAGCTACATCGCTGAGACGATTATACTGGGTCCAAATTTTCTATCATGGATTTTGGCTCGGACGTTCGATTACCACCAGAGTATTCTCGCAAGCGTAATTGTGTTTACGGGGTTATATATTATACCTTTAAGTCATCAAAAGATTAGCTACACAAGTCGCAAGCTTTAGACAAAGAATTATTCTAGTAGTAGACTGAGTGATACAAACTCAAGCAATCAGTAACCTCACTGAAGACAAACCATATCTAGAATGAGTATAATGGAGTCTGTCATAAAAACTCGTGTGGAAGACTATGATCATAAACAATGAACAAAAACTGAAAATAGTGAAGAGCTACAAAATGGACGAAATTTACGTTTGAAAACATATTTATTTAAAATACAAAACTGTACAGTGCAACAAAATGTCTGAAGAAATTAATGGCTTATCAAGAAGCTTTGCCACTGGAGTTTGTAGCTCCCAAGGCGGCGGCAATGTTGGCTGCTGCAGCGGCGGCAGCTGAAAGAGGATCAGGTTTGGTAGTTGCTTGTTTATCTGAAGTAACAGGAGGTCTTGGTGGGGAAGGTTGTTCTTTACGACGCGACGAACGATGATCACTTTGTCTAGAAGGGCGAACTGACCGTTCATGATCTCGACGTTCACTTCGATGCCTACTACGATCTCTCTCACGGCTTCGGTCTCGACCAGGTCGATCACGGTCACTTCGTCGCCCACTGCTTCGATGTGATCCAGATGGATTTGGTGAGGGGGCTTCGGTAGAACCGTGTTCCTCTGCACCAATAACCCCTCCAGAGTAACGATCTTCGCGCGAACGGCGAGAATGATGTGATGTTCCTCTACGGTGTTCATATTCTCTCCCAGATCTTGATGAATCACGATGGCTGTAAGTAAACCATGCAAACAGGAAAAACATAAATATATCAAACAGTGAACAAGGAATTGCTAAATAAAACATCGGTAATCAACAAAGGGATAAAAATTTATTGCAAATAAACGCAACTATAGGCTCGTAGATTTCATCAAAAATAAGCCGCTAACAAAGACAATGCATGATGAATTCATTTGTGCCAAACACTGTTAACATGTGCATAAATTAGACAGGTATGAAGCCTAAGTGAAGAACTAGATTAGACGGCTATGAAAAATATCATTTTTGTTAAAAAAAGAAATATCTTACGCTTGCAAAGTACAAGTGGATTGACGGTTAGAAGTGCGAAAGCACATGATACCCATGATTAAAATTGACAACTTTTCAGAGGAGAATTGTAGGAAAACATTGTGATATTAATTAAATGATTCGTAAATTGCGCAGTTTGTTGTGAATTAGTGTCTTATAACTAGTTAAGTGTTATATGAAAACGGAGAGATATACTTACCGACGATGCCGAGAATGATAACGTTCCCTGCTACTTGAACGACTACGACGACGTGATCGATAGCCTTCTCTACAAGCGAAACAAATTAGATTATTAAAAACTCCTAATTTCGCATCACAATTCTTAGGATGAAAACTTTAGATCAAACTACATACCCTGGTGTTATGCAACACAAACTACGCTAGGTTGTCACACTGAACTAATTTTGAATAAATGTTTATTTATTTCAAATGTACACAGTGCCTTTGCAAAGCAGAGTGAAAACATTTTTCACACTGAACGGTAAATGAATAATCACTGATTATTCACAGATCTATTTTTTACCAGGTGCATAATAAACTTTGTTTACGTTAACATTTTTAATGGCCATTTGAAAGTGAGAAGAAAGAAAATAAGTTTAAAGTGTAATTACTCCGACATTAAACAAATTCTTCTGATCTAGCAAAGTATGTAGACCTAAACTAGTAAACTGAACGACAATAAAATAGAGGAAATCAAATGAAATACAAAGAAATCGAGCAAACAAAACCCCAACAAACAGTAGTGAAGTACATATGAAATAAGATAGTGAGGATTCAACAGGTATTGATATGGCTTAATTCGAATCATTCACGTAACCTTACCAACAATTAATTCTCTCTACCTTGAGTTTTATTAATTTTTTACTTGAACACATAAACATTGTTACAAGGGGAGTTCAGTGGCCCGGAGATCTGACTCCAGGTAGATTGTTTGTTGACTGCTACCGAAACATAAATGCCGCCAAACCTCATATACAATTATCAACTTAGTGTTAGTGAATAACGGAATTAAATAATTCAAAAAGGAGAATGGATTTCAAACACGTATATTTCGTACAATTATTGATCCACATAGACGATCAAAGAAACGAAATAATGTGCGGTGGAAAAAGCAAGTGAGCCAACTCCATTTACCCAAGCGTTACTTAATATTGATAGTCAGACAAAAATAAGTTGCGGATATGTGTTGAGTAAAATAAGGAATGAACATACATACACTTATACAAAAACAGTCACGGTTGATAAGCGAATAATTATCAAGGTCAAAATGTGACTCAAGAAGAATGAATAAATTAGCCTGTTCGGAAGCTAGAATAAGCTGTATGAGCTTGACATAGCAACCGACACTACAAGGGAACTAAATGCATATGTACCGTGCAATAACAATGATGTTGTGAAGATTTATAGAGTGGAGGGTGAGTGTAATAAAAAGAGGAGCAACAATGAACACCGAAGTTAGTGTTTAAAGATGGTGGCACTAACTGAATTATCGTCACTATGGTTGAACACACATTCTCGAACCTCCATATTACTAACGTGTTGTCACTAAATGACAGCAATTCTTCGGAGACAAAGGTGATCAAACGCATACGGCCGGTTAACAGCCACAACATGGAGAAGCCATGTTTATAAGCATAGAACAAAACCACTCACAATGACGCATTGTGGATCCGACCTTTTGTACCCAGATTAGCATCATGAAAGCAATAAAGATGACCAAGCTGCTCTAGCTTTCATTACACGTGAACTAATTTCATTACTCAAGCCACCACCAAGACTTATACAGAAACCTAGATACACGAACCCCTTGGCTAATCTTAGCTGCTCACTACTGCGTGAATACAGGTGCAGGGTTCTGTCAGCCTTGTAAAAGTACGTTACACTTGGAAGGTGAAAAGCGCGTCTCATACTTACAGAAACTGATTGCCTGCTAATTAAGTGAGGATTGCATGGCTTGGGTATTTTCGCACGATAAGATAATATCATCTGCATACTCAAGGTCGAGAAGTCTTTCTCCAAGTAACAGATCCACACCATCATTACCTACATCCATCACTTATACCGATGCACATACATGCCTGGTTCTAAGTTGTAGCTGACTGACTGGCATCCATCACAGCTATTTCCAGGACGTCATCGATGGCAAAGTTGAAGAGGAAGGTGAGATTGGGCAACCCTGTCTAACCCCACTGCTTGAGTGCTAAAGTGTAGAGAGGTGGTTGTATGTCCTCAGTCTGCCTGAGGTGTTAGTATATAGGGCTTTCAAGATGTCAATAAATTTCCCAGACACGCTCTTCTTCAACATACATTCGCTAAGAACAGTCCTGTCCAACGAATCGAAGGTGACCCTAACGTCAAGACACTACGATTGTTGACCTGTAATAAGTATGACGGTGTTCTAACATTCGGCGGAGGATGAAGATATGATCGATACATCCCCGGCTAGAACGAAAATCAGCCTGTTCCTCGCAAGTCAATCTTTCTCAGGTTTCGAACAATCTACAAATTATGACGGAAGCCAATAGTTTGGACGCGATCAGGTGTAGACTCATCCCTCGATGATTGTCGCTGAAACGACATGAACCATTTTTAAAAAGAGAGAAAACTATTGACTCATTCCATGATGTTGGAACACACGGGCACTGGAACGTTT
This sequence comes from Schistosoma rodhaini, assembly GCA_944470415.2. NCBI lineage: Eukaryota > Metazoa > Platyhelminthes > Trematoda > Strigeidida > Schistosomatidae > Schistosoma > Schistosoma rodhaini. The sequence goes on along the minus strand of OX104039.1, from coordinate 15,567,874 downwards.
GCAAATAACTCAATCGGTTCTCTAACATGAAGGTCACGACTGTCCTTAAAAAGAGCTGAAGTAAGTCTTCTGGGTCTGGTAGTTTGTGGCGCTTTAGGAGTTGGAGTGCCTTAGTTTAATGTCAACTTGAACTCACTTTGGGCAGCGCTAGAAGTCGGAAAATGTAGTGTGTTATATACGACACAACCAAGCTAAAACATGGTAGATTTGTCTTTGAAATGCATTTTTATGACTTGATATTACCCAGATGCTTGAGTGATCCATAACTACGATGGACCGAACAAATAGCCTAGATGCAACAAGACAGTAACTTGTGCTGTGTTAGATGGTTTAATAAGAGGATACCAGACACGGAAAGTCCACCTAGGGGAGTTGGAAAACCCTGATTCCAAACCAATGGTGTACATGAGCTCCAATATCCTGAGGGAACAAATGGCGTATGAACCAATCGTCGGTCACCGGATACCATGGGACTGCATCTCCTCACGATGCTCCACTGCCTTGTGGATCAGACCTTTATGTCAAAGGCTCTGGGTGTGGCCCCTTAAGAAAACCACCTGCTTCGGTTTGGGCACCTGAGCAGTATCACAGCCCTCACATAAATCAAATGAGATTTGTGTGGCACATATATATCTGGTGCCCCCTTGTACCAATATTTATGTTTAAATAAATAATAAATACCAGACAACGGACGTTACTGAATCCCAGAGAAACCAAAGATGCGTTGTTGGCATTTGCTACAACTATTTATAATCCTCAGTTAATGAAGTTAATTCACCTCCTTGGACATAAGCCTATACTGGTTATACGCCACAAATATATTATTTGTATTCGGTGCTCATATATCAAAAACTATACGTCACAACATTCGAACTGTAAACTATCTGACCACAAGATGTTAGTGATAACTAGTAATATTCATAAAATCAAGATATATCATGCATTGAAACTAAGATACTATATATATAAGGTTCACTGTAGTAGATAGGTAAGGGAATATATTTTACCTATAGATTTCTTTTTTTGATAAGTAATGAATAGGGATTAAAGACACTAAGGAAATTCTAATTCATCATAAGTAAATATTGATTGCACATAACTGGTTGGCTGACTACAACATCACCATAAATATCTAAGTTAATTCGTGAGCACATTTGTTGACAGTGATGCATAAGGAAAAGAAGCACATGTACGATTTGTAAATTAATTAAATCACAATAAACAATCTATTATACTTAAAAGATGAACAGCGAACAGTTTCATCAACGTTTATGTCGGAGTTTTAAGAGAGACAACTCGAACGTCGAAAAAGCTTCAATCAAATGATATATGCTTTATGTTATTGCTATTAACTATATATATATATATATATATATATATATATATATATATATATATATATATATATATATATCAGCAATAAAAAAGTTAAAAAACGAGGAAAATTACCTTTCATAATAACCAATTTCGTCTGCATGGTAATGACGCCGTCCGCGTCGCGACATAGGATCTTCATTAGAGCTACAAATAAAAAATAAAACCGATCTGTAATGAAATCGTCCAGAGAAAAAGAAGAGATAAAAGGAAATTAGAACAAAGATAACATTAATTTGTGAAATTTTATAGCTCAATTTGTACTAGCTGTCACCTTCATTTCATTACCAATGACAGTAAATAACAGGGTCTAGTCATGTAGATGTTCACATACTTGTAATAATGAAATAGTAGGATTAAATGTTTGTATGATTAAATTAACACATTTTGCAAAGTAAAACGCGTCCTGAACTCTAACAAAATTGATACCAGAATACAGAAATAACAGTCAACAGAATATATCTTGGATAAAATGTCATGTACATGAAGAATGTTGAGCTAAAATAGTATATTCATCAACTACTCATAAGATAATGTACAACTAATCAAAGAAAACTTGAGCCATGGAAAAGCCATTGAAACCACCCATTCTGATTTCAGAAGTTACCTTACGCTGAGGAACATCGTACAGTTGTAAAACGCACTGATGAATACATTTAACACATGCCTAATTAACGAGTAACAACTTTTGTCTACACCTTTCATAAATCGACAGTTAGATTCCACACTATTGAAACACACTGAGTAGACCAAACGACATTTCAGTCAGTCAGCTACAACGTAGGACCAGGCACAGATATGCATCGATCCAAGTTACCATGCCTCATTAGCACAACAAGATCAACACCAGATTCATAGAAGCAGTTAATTCAATGGTGGTAATATATAAAAGAAAAATTGAATATAACGATATAGTACATGAATCATGGATCAGACTAGAAGTTAGTGACTTCAAGCACTGATGCCACGTTTTGTTTTGGCAGCCCCTAAATTTCTTTCAACCATCCCCAAGAGCAGTGATAGCACAAGAACTGAGAGTAAACTTTTGTTGTTGAAGATAAACAGATGGTGATTAGTGAGAAAAACATTCATTGGATATAATTTTTGAATAAATACAGTTTGAATGTACGTTAAAGAGAAATTTATTGCAATATTCAACAATTTAAGCTGTGAATTCCTTACCATAATAAAATTTATAACAATGAATAAAGCTATCATTATTATCGTTGTCATTATTATCACTATTATTAAAAACAGTAAGTGGGTTAATCGAATTGTATTAAGCATCACTAATCTGTTACTTACTACATTGAACCTGGGCTGCGATCTCCATGATCGATGATACCACTAATTTGACCAGTAGTTGGATCAATAATAGCATCACCAGATGCAATCAGACTAGATAGTGCCATATTTCCCGTAGGCCAGCCGGCTAGGTTGTTCACAACAGGAGGAGGAACTGCAAGGTTAGGAAATAAGGCAGCGGCTGCTGCTGCAGCAGCAGCGGGATTTGCAGCATTTAACACTTGTGAATTGTTTCCAGGTGTTAATGTTCCAAAACCTGGAGGAGGTATGTTAAAAACACCAGTACCAGTTGTACTTCCATTTGTTTGTTGAGTCCCACCTAAATAACCTGGTGGTGGTTGATTGAACTGACTGAGTAAGTTTGAAGAATTATTCGCGGTTCCATTTAGTAGACGATTTGAGACATCAGATGGGGAATTTCCGGATTTAGAGCTGGAAATAGAATTTAAATATCGCGTGTTTAATCCAGGACCACTTAGATTTATTACATTGATACTAGCTTGTTTAGAACCATCAAATGAACGGGTATTGGAAGAAACTGTACCAGAACGAATCCGCTGTAATAAATTGGCACCCCCACTACTTAAAACAGGCTTTAGTGTTGTGTTTGCATATTCCTGTCTCAAGATTTTCTGTTTCTCACAATATTGGATCCACGTTTCTTCAGTAAATCCATAGTTAAAGTAGTCTGTTATATCGGCTCCGGGTCGCTTCCATGGTTTTTCTTCATCTCCTAATGTGGAAAGATTGTACTCAACTGTTGGGATTCCATTAATATTTCCTGGATCATTTAATTCCACACCTTGACGGGCGACTTTCTGATCTAAAATAGTGAACAAAAAAGCCTAATAAGTAATTTACTATGGATACAAAATGAGGCTAGAAATTAAATTCAATCTCTAAAGAACGAATTACATGCGTGGATTATTAATACGATGTAAGAACAATTCCAGTTATTTGAGAAAATTTTGTACGTTGTTTTAACTACAAGAGACTAAAAATGAGTGAATTTCATTTATTACTTTAGCTATTCAGAGTTGAATAATACAAGTGTGTTTATCAAAATTTCACAAGTTTAATGTTTGTTTTTCTACTTTTTTTTAATGGAAAAGAACAAGTAAATTCACAGCATACACTGACAGACAGAGAATAACACGGTAGAACTTCGTACGTACATACATCAGTTCAAGTTGTCATACGACATTAGCACAGAGATACAAGTGTCAATTCAAATCCCATTGTGGTAGAGGTAGAAAAAGTATAAGCAGTCATCGAAAAGATTAGGGTTTGAAGATTTTATTTAAGGACTATAACCCAGTGAAATAAATTTGGGAAGAGAAAAAAAGGGAGAATTCAGAAAATTATAGTTTGGGAGAACACAAAGAATGGATGCACCTTCGCCATTGCAAACGATTTTGAGCCATGTCATTTAAGGCCTCTGACCATCGATTGCTATCATCTCGCAGATCCCAATCGAATAGTCTTTTAGTCGAGAAATGGTCTGGCTACAATTTAGATTGTATGAATGGTTGATTATCAAAATATACATCCTGTCTATCCTCGTATGTAATAGATGACCTAATCCGCGTTGATAAATAACGGAGTTAAATAAGTCAAATATGAGAATGGATTTTGAATACATATATTTTGTACACTCATTGCTCTGGACGGGAAATCAGAGGGATGAAGCGAATAGAAGAGAGCGAAGCAAAAATGACACGCATTGGAGATGGTGGGTAAGCCAAATCGAGAGAGTGAAGCAAAAATGACGCACATTGGAGATGGCAGGTAAGCCCTGGTACGGCCGAGAGTGGGGAGAGTCACCTCTCCCTCTCGAAATGCGCTCATATGGCCAGCGAATATATAGCCTCTGTCAGGGAAGTCCTACTCACTGTCTTCTCGTGGCGGGGGTGTTGTTTACGAAGTTGAGAGGACGAAAAGCGAATGTCCGGCCCATCAAAGTGAGAAGAAATCGGCGTGAGAAACGGTGTCTTTTCGTCATCTCCGCCTATGCCCCGACAGATTGCAGCCCGGATGCAATCAAGGATGAGTTTTACCAACAGTTAACAGTTCTTCTCCAGAAAGCGCGTTCGACAGATATTGTAGTACTAGCCGGAGACTTGAATGCACAGGTCGGGCGTCTAGGCATAGAAGAGAGTCGTCTAGGTGGCCGATGGGGACTTGTTGGTCGCCGGACAGATAACGGTGACCGTTTGCTGCAACTGTGCACAGACCACAACCTGTTTCTGGCCAGCACTAACTTCCGGCACAGTCATCGCCGGTGTGCCACCTGGCGTCCTCCCTCTGCATCCCAAGCCTGGACTCAGATTGATCACATCGCTATCAGCTACCGCTGGCGTGGTTGTGTACAAGACTGCCGCTCCTTTTGGAGTACCTATCTGGAGTCTGATCATGCCCTGGTCTGCGCCAATCTCACCTTACTTTTCAGTGGCCGAAGGGTTGACTATGATCGATGTTAGTAAACTGGCTGCAACATCTGTTGCAAGTAAGTATCGAGCGGAGCTAGCCTCTAGGCTAGCTACCATCCCACCGAAAAGTATAGATGAGCATTGGTTGCATCTTCACGATGCCATGAAAATGGCGAGTAAAGCCGCTTGCGGCTTCGCGAAACGTCCCGCTTACAAGCACTGGGTTTCTTCTGGCTCCTTACAACTGATGGAAGCCCGTCGGTCTACTCCGGGTGACCGTGAGTTTGACCACAAACGAAGGCTGTAACGTAATGAAATCGGGCAAAGCTTGCGTAAGGACCGGGAAGCCTGGTGGTCGGAACGTGCTAATGAGATGGAAGCAGCAGCTGCATCTGGTAACTGCCGGAAGCTCTTCCAACTCATCCGAGCCACTGGCAGCAAGAAGTCTGGTGTGAGTGAAATAATCTACGAGGATGACGGGATGCCAATCACTAATATCTCTCGACGTCTTGGACGATGGGCGGAATTTTTCGAAGGGCAGTTCAACTGGCCTGCTGCTCCGGCAACATCAACCAGCTTGTCCTGCCCCCCATGGCCGGTGACGACTGATCCACCAAACGAGGCGGAAGTCCGCAAGGAACTCCAACTCTTAAAACGTTACAAATCACCTGGCCCAGATGACTTACCTCCGGCTCTTTTTAAAGATGGTGGTGACTTTCTGGCTAAGGAACTGACTGCGTTGTTTGCAAAGGTTTTGGGAGCAAGAAAGTGTTCCAACATCTTGGAATGAATCGATAGTCGTCCCTATCTTTAAAAAGGGTTCACGTTTTTCCTGTGATAACTATCGGGGGATAAGTCTACTTTCGATTGCGTCCAAACTATTGGCTTCTATCATTCTTCGTAGGTTGTTAAAAACCCGAGAACGATTGACTCGCGAGGAGCAGGCTGGTTTTCGTTCTAGTAGAGGATGCATTGATCATATCTTCACCCTCTGCCAAATGTTAGAACACCGTCATACTTATCGCAGGCCAACAATCGTAGTGTTTCTTGATATCAAGGCTGCCTTCGATTTGTTGGACGGGACTGTTCTCTGGGATTGTCTATTGAAGAAGGGTGTGCCTGAGAAGTTCATTAACATCTTAAAGGCCCTGTATACGAACACCTCAGGCAGAGTGAGGGCATACAACCACCTTTCTCCCTTGTTCCATTCGAGCAGTGGGGTTAGGCAGGGTTGCCCAATCTCACCATTCCTCTTCAACTTTACCATCGACGACATCCTGGAAACAGCTCTGGTGGATGTAAGTAATGGCGGTGTGGATATGTTGCCTGGAGAACGACTTCTTGACCTCGAGTATGCGGATGATATTGTCTTACTGTGCGATAATGCCCAAGGCATGCAATCCGCACTTAATCAGTTGGCAATCAGTGTCCGCAGGTACGGCATGTGCTTTGCACCCTCCAAGTGCAAGGTGCTTCCACAAGACTGGCAGGATTCTCATCCTGTACTCACCCTGGATGGTGAGCAGATTGAAGTAGTTGAGAAGTTCGTGTATCTAGGTAGCTATATAAGTGCTGGTGGTGGCGTGAGTGATGAGATTGATGCACGTATAATGAAAGCCAGAGCGGCTTATGCCAATCTGGGCCATCTTTGGCGCCTTCGTGATGTTAGTCTGGCTGTAAATGGTCGGATCTACAACGCGTCCGTGAGAGCAGTTTTGCTCTATGCTTGTGAAACCTGGCCTCTCCGAGTTGAGGATGTTAGACGTCTCTCTGTGTTCGATCATCGTTGCCTCCGAAGGATTGCTGACATCCAGTGGCAACACCATGTTAGTAATGCAGAGGTTCGGCATCGTGTGTTGGGGCGCAGAGACGATAATTCAATTGGTGTCACCATCTTGAAACACCGACTTCGGTGGCTTGGACATGTTTTACGAATGTCGTCTCAGAGACTTCCACGACGTGCATTATTTGCCGACCCTGGGACTGGTTGGAGAAAGCGGAGAGGAGGTCAGTGTATGACATGGTGTCGTGGCATGAAAGAGAGCTGCAAAGGGCTAGCTTTTGTTAGTCCTTCACGACTCCCTGGTTGGGGTCCGAGAGATAGTGCAACACAGTGGCTAGAGACGTTATCAGATATGGCTCAGAATAGAAGCCAGTGGCGATCCTGCTGCAACCTTCTTTTACTTTGTACATAAAGAATGGTTCTAACTTTCCTAACTGAAAGAGTCTTCTGGTTGTACATTTCAGCCCGCCTTATCTTTTCATCCCTTCTCTTCCTACTTTCATTATTTTGTGTGGCGCATATGTATCTGGTGCTATTTTGTACCAATATATATGTGTTTAAATAAAATAAAATAAAATAAATATAGGACAATATATCAACTGAGAGTGAAAACAAGTGTTGTCCAAAATCTTATGTTTACAAGCTTTAACTAGAGTACGGAAAAAAAATATGGATGAAGATATTTCGTAGTTCTAAAATGAAGCACAAAACATAGATACATCAGAGTACGAGTACGATACAAAACCCATAAAGTTCTCTTTGTCGTCTTATTATTAGCAAGGAGTAATCATAAAACTCAGTAAATTCTTTACATTTGAAGGTCATAATAGTTTAAACCTAGAATATCGCAAACTACATTTATACTTTATGTTATTAACTAACTAATGTCTTGTACTACCCGGTTCATACTCGCTTCGGCTGTACACTTACTAACATCAGAACGATTCAGAGAAGACTACTGCATCCCCTGCCTAAGAATGATAGACAATATAGTGCAACGCCCTACACTGCTAACTCTGCCTGGAGTCACTCTGTGGCTCATACCCGTTCAAAGCCCGGGTAAAGGAAGCAGTTAACGTAAAGAGTTGGCAAACCCATCCTATGGGAATACTTCCCACAGAATCGCTTACCAAGGAAGATTGAATAATCCCTGCTCTTAGAGAATATTCCTCGAATAGATTTATGATGGTGTATGATGAAAATCAGGAATATATAGAAGCTACACGCCCAACAATGTCTGACAACCAGAGCAACAATAAACATAGGGGTATGGCATGTCCGCACCACGTGGTAAACACAGAGATTTGTCCAAACAGCCACATACGTTAAGATATACAACTTGATCCTGAATGGAATATGTGAGGCTGGTTTGACGCAAACTGGAAAGTAAATACTAGCAACAGGAGAAATATTGTTTGTATTTCAGTTATGGAGAAAATAGTCCCTCCCAAAGTCCTGTAAGATTTACTAAAAGAGGAAAACACCATGGAAATCAACTGGAAAAGGACCTAAGAAAAAATAACTTCAACATTCCAGATAGTGCTGAACACCAAATAGTATCGAAATACAGAATGGATTACTATAGAAAACCTGGGCAAGATTCAAGAAAGGAATGACATAACACCAATCAACAACAAAAAGTGGTCGAAACCAAGGGATAAGCTAAATAAGGAGGGGTAAATAAATAAGTGGCGAAGAGCCTTTGTCCTGACAAGGGAGAGTATGTGGAAGGCTAGGGAGCTACAAAAAACTACATGAAACAACCAAAAAGCTGACAGGGAAACATGGTAGACCAAAAAGACCAGTCACGAACAAAGAATAATCAAGATCTAGAGAAGCGTAACGGATGGGTAGATCACTTTAAAGAGCTTTTGAATAGACCAGTGGCACTGAACACGCCAGACATCAAAGCATTACACACAAACCTCGCTATAAATCATACCCCATCAACAATAGAAATCTGAAAGGACGTCGGAATAATCAGAATGACAAAGTAACAGGACCATACAGTATATCAGCCTAATTACTAAAGCCATATAAAGAAAGGGATACAAGGTTCTCCATATTTTTCTAAAAGCAAGAAATACTAACACAGAAAGGTGGATACAGCATCAAGTTGCTAAAGAAGGGTGATCTAATCAAGTACAAGAACTTCAGAAGGATCGTGCTGTTGTTACTATTGGGCAAAGTTTTCAACGTAGTGTTACTGGATCGGAGGAAGGATCCAGTATACGCACAACTTTGAGATCGGTAAGATGGAGTTCGTAAAAAATGATCATATATCGAAACTGAAGATCTTTGTTGAACAATAAACTGAATGAGACTCATCGCTATACATTAGTGTTCTTGATCATGAGAAAGCATTTGTGAGAACAGGGAGGCCTTGTGGGATTATCAATATCATAACGTATCTAAGAAGATCGCCACTAGTATGTGAAACTCCGACGAGGGACTGAGTTGCTATGTCATTCATGGTGGGAACCTCCAAGATGCATTCAAAGCGAATATTAGTGTTGAACAAGATTATCTACTCACGTCTTTTCTATTTCTGCCAGATGCTGACTACAGTATGAAGACCTTCATCTTTCAGCTAAAGAACAGAATACAATGGACACTTTGGACACAACTGGATGAATTTTAAGATGGCTTGATCTTCCCGTTTTTTACACAACAAATGAAATCACAGTGTAATGGCGGCTTCCACAGAAGTAGGCTCTAACATTTACGAGCAAGATGGCAAAATCACAAAATGAAATAAAGCGATCGCCACCCGAATCGTACTTGGTAGATCTTTGGAATAGGTGAAAGCCTTTACATACCTGTGTGGCATCATTGATAAACAAAAAGGCAAGAAGGGGCAGCATCAGATAATTGAAGCTCAATACAAATTTCACTCAAAGCCAAAGTCAGAATTTTCAACACTAACGTGAAAACTTTTCTATTGCAATGAGTTGAAACTTCAAGAACTAAAGAATCACTATCGTGAAGTGCAAGTATTCACAAACAGTCACCTACAAAAGATACTCCAGACCTACTGGATAGGGACAATCGACAATAACTTATTCTGGAAGGGTAAAAGCCAGCTGCCAGTTGAGGAAATTAGGAAGAGGAGCTGGAGGTAGATGGGAAACAACTAGAGGGGGCAGCCGAGAACAAAACTGTTTGGAGATCCCTTGTCAAAGGCTTATGCGCCCAGACAGGTAGTAGGCTTAAGCAGCTACCAAATTTACCACAGATCAGCATAAGTAAAACAATAAGCGAAGTGCATTTCTTGTCCATTTTCGAAGCATAATGTATTCTCGTCTACTGGTTTTGCCCTCTTCTTTGCATTAGGTAATATCAGTTTTTGTTCACTTAAACAACTCATTTACAATGGGTACGGTGATATGATAAAAAAGGAGTCCGTGGGAAACGATTGCAATACTTCTCAACTATGGTGTTTTTACTTGCAACTCCCCTTTATGATACTCAGACAAAAACACCTAGAATTCCTGGAAAACTGACTAAATAGCTTAGTGAGCTTTTATCAACGTCAATAAAACAAACGTGTTTCATGTCCGCACTTGGGGATAAAAACGCAGCATAAGGGTTTTGTAATCTTTATTGATTCGCTTATACATCTGTGGATGATAAGATCAACCAACTTTTTTATAGAATGGTATGCAAGATTTTTCACAAAATAACTAATGCTGAAAGCCGAACAAGCCATGATAGATAATTCACACAACTGAATAAACCATCTGATGTGGACTGCCACCAGGACCTACAATTTAAAGGTGAAAAGTAAGGCTAAGATGTGTCGCTGCAAAGGTTTGTAGCAATATTATTGTTGTGTAAACATGAAAAGCGTTTAAAAGGAAATATTTTTTCACAACTTTGTTAAAGCTGAACTACTTTACGCTAAAATTAGATAATCTACTTTCTACACATTTATTACATCGGTTTTATGTCCGTATTTTTTGCAGAAAAACTATATGGTTAACAGAGTTCAACGGTTATTGTTCAGTCAATTTTATACGTCGCTTCAAAGAGTAATGATGATCATTTGCATGGTTAGCTGTGGACCACATTAAGCAAAACGTTAACCTGGCCTATGAAAACCCATAGGAGAGACTATGTAAAGACATAGTTTTCACTCTGTTACAAGTATTAAGATAATTCTTGTGTCTAACATTAATATGTCTCAAGACTTTCGACTAGGTAACTGCTGTCAGAAAGCCAATGCACGAATTAAAAAACTTCATGGCAAGCACTGAGCACTAATTATTCAAAACTTACGCTGGGTTGTGTGAGCGACTGATCGAGCTTGGTAAGCTGCCCCGGTTTTGTAAATCCCTGTTTTACTGGAAGGCTTTATAATGACATTGACTGTGTCGTCATCACCATCATTCTCTTCACACTGGTCATCTGCGTCAAAGTCGGCAACAGCAGCAGCAATTACGGCATTTCTCTCCTCTTCTATAAACGAGCAACTATCATTTTCATGGACTTTTGAAGCATCAACGCTTTCCGACTGCATACCCTCACCATTCACCAAGTTAGAATCCACAGTTGGTGAGGTTACATTATCAACGTTACATTCATCTGCTTTTCAGAAGCTACGTAAGTTGAAAAGTAGTGACATACCACTGGGAATCACTTCACTGTCCATCCTTGAGGAAAGGGTGAACTACGCGGCTCCCATTCAGTATTCCAATACGCAGACCGTCTCACAATGTCATCAAATAGTTGTATAGGGTCCTTTTAATTAAGTATGTCAATAAATAAATAGGTCGTCTTATAATTTTTACATATAGGATATATGTTTGTTATGTTTGTATGTACTAACAATTCTGTTGTACTCGAGGACCCGCTTATTACGAATTCCAAGTGTACTACGTTCATTGGTGCTCATCTAGTTCTACGTTCTGTAGATTGAACCATTCAGGAATTCCTGGTCATTACAATATTTCGGATGCTCTTGATAATCATAATATCACTTCTTTTTGAAGATGTTCCAACTTTCAACTACCAGTTACGATAAACTTAACTTCAACTACATTTCTTTCATCTTATTGTTATCTCACAAGCGATACTAATTCCTGATGGATCAGAGCCATTTGGCATGACAACCTTCAAGTCATTACTGAAAATAAAGAGTGCTAGCATGAGATTGCAACACATTCTACGATTTGTTGGTGTAGTGGCAAACAGTTCAAAATAGACAACTTGCATAAGTCCGATATTGATATCAGTTTTGCTGAACATATCATTACATGGAGGCAGTTGGTTAAATAACCGTACCAGCTGGTGTCTTAGACAGACACCTAACGTTTTCCTTCCAATAACTAGCCAACCTGGAAATTGCGTATTATATTTTTACTATGCACAATAAAACACAATCCTTCTACAAACTATTGTCGCTTCTTTTGATTAAATTTGGGGTTATTTTGTCAGTAAATGATTAGACGGTAGAGCTACCAATTTTGTCATGTTTGAGCCTTCTTCACAGACACCGTATATTTCTTTTTGTCAACCCACATACGGCAAGTTAGAAAGTTGTATCTTCTAAAGTGTGCCCCTTCAATGGCTTATAAATACTTCCAAATCATATAAAAGCATTCACCAGCTACATGAATGAAATATTCTTGGCTGGTCCTTATTTAAGGTGTGGAATCACCATCCAATCGGCGCATTTTTGGTTTCTGGAGCTGGGCGACCATAAAGTCCAAACGCCTTTGGGGTCAGTAAGATTGTAGTGCATATTGCATTTCCACTTACACAAGTATTATTTTACTTCAAACACTTGAAATTAATAATCAATCAAACTGTACGTTTTGTACACATAAAATTATTGATGGACTGAATGATACTCTTTGGATCTTAAGGCTGAGTAACCCGTGAGCTGAATGTAATCCTGATTTCGAAATTCTTACTCGAGTTCTAGTTCGTCAGGCAAGTGGAAAAGTTGCTTGGATGTTCGTCCGAGAATCTTGTTGTTGTAAAATTGGTAGAGGGGTGAAAAAGTTGAGGAACTCTATACGACACCAATTGCAACTTTTGTATTCTGAAAGAAAAAGTCTTACGGAGAGATAAAATGGTCAATTTTTCAAGTATTCTGTTAATCGATCAATCTGAGATGATCATACACTTGATTTCTAAGATGGTTGTTAAGATCAACGATGAATGCTTGACATGGGATTCAGAAATGTAGAATCACACCATGACATCAACTGTATCACCAGTTTTGCCATTACATCTGCTTGCTATAGCTAGTTAGTGTGCTATGCAAAAGTACATCTTCGCAAGAGCATGGAGATAAGGTGCCAGAAAATTTGTTGACTAGAAGTAATCCAGAAGTTTATCAAAATCCAAACATGTGATTGCCTCAAAAAAACCAGGGACTTATCCCTCGGCTTTATTAAGAAAGTTGGATTCTGTGAGCCATTTCCTACAAACTGGAGTCATGCTGAAAGAGCAGGGGCCATGTTACAGAGTTTCGCTTGCAAAATTATATGTGGAGATTTTAACCCTCATGCATCAACTAGCAGGCAAACTTTAGCCCATTGTGCATTGAAAGCATGCTTACTTCCCAGAATATCTATGGTTGGGAACAACATATGTTGTTTACACAAAATTACTTTTTCAACTCGATATTCAGTCACGACGTCACCCTAACATACGTAGTGGGGGCGATTAGTTTTCCAACAGTTATCATATAATAGCCATCTGTGCTCTACCATCTCTTCCAAAATGCAAAATATCCAAAATCATAACATGCAATGGCATTAGGCTCTAACAACATAGTTCTCAAAATTGAACACAAGACGACTGGGAGAACAGATATTCAATATATAACGCGGAGAAAAACCTGACAATGGCGAAGGCGGGGTTATAAATTCAACTCAACGAGCGTCATGGATCAGACTTGCAAGCGTGGTCATTCTGTACGACAACTCTCTTGTTCATGATGAACATATTGTTCTATCTCCATCTTAGATATGTTTTCCAGAAGTAGGTAACATTATATTGGTGATTCTCAATATAGGACGAGTAAGTGTTGACAACAATAATCTAGTAATATCCATTCTCCCGACCACTGCCTGCCTTATTTCCAGTTTTCGAGTTACATCACCAAACAAAGAAGACAATACTTCAGAAATCTATGGTGAGTTCGTATAATTAATGTCTGCTTCGTTATTTGTTACTTACTTACTTACTTTCGCCTGTTACTCCCAATGGAACATAGGCCGCCAACCAGCATTCTCCAACCCACTCTGTCCTGAGCCTTCTTTTCTAGTTCTATCCAGTTCTTGTTCATTCTTCTCATGTCTGTCTCTATTTCTCGGCGTAATGTGTTCTTTGGTCTACCTCTTCTCCGTTGGCAACTACTTTTGTGGTGGAAGGCGCTTCTTTTGAAGGTTGTAACTTTTTTTCTCACGTGGTTGTACTTTTTATTATTATTAGTGTTTCCTTCTAATTTAACAACATTTATTAGTGAAAAAATACTTCATTTCTGATAGGGCTCTATTAATTTGACACCCCATCCTGTGATTCAACGTAGTACATTAAGCTCACTATTTCACACGCTGTCCACCTTTCCTCTTTCACTATCGTTAATATATTAGCTATTAGCAAATATTGATCTGACTCTACCATAAAACTTTACACATCTAGTAAGTAAAGATACAGCAGTCGCTGCTCACCCAATACAAAATTTATATTTGCATTACTTCTAATAATGTCCAGGTCATCTAAAAAGCACATAATCTCTCCTGATGCTCATAGCACGTGCAAAAGATCTAAATCCACCACTCACGCGAATAATGTGAAGCTTTCTAAACACACTGATCAGTCTGCATCATACTCTGATCTTCCTACAGCTACACTAGACGTGCACCATGTACTTGGACATGACCTGTCACTACCTTGCATCTCGCTTGTAGATATAAATAAGAGTAATCACCTACCGCCTACCCCGACATCATTTGACAGCCCACACATTACACGTTGTGAGCGGTATTTAGACAGTGCGGTTGACCCCATACACACAATAAATCCACAATCGGTCATCCTGTGTAATGGCCAACAGAGTGCACATAAGCCCACTTACAGTAGCCAGCCTAATAATGTAGATCTCGACTACTCACCCAAACATATACCTTATCCCCCAACTAAGTACGCACAAGATGACCACCCGGTAGACAGTTGCAACAAATGTTTATGCAACCAAATGAACCATAATAATGTTGATATAGACTCTAATAATCTCACCAGTGATAGTTCTAAAAGCAGTCAAATAAAATCTAGCCTCACCCAAACTATTCAAGACCTATTACCGTATAAATACCTAATCAGTGTTCCGGAAAATCCTGATCTCGAAATTATAAAAAACACTGAAAAAATAATTGACCACATATCAGCTGAAGTGCTGAAAAGACTTCAGTGTATGCACAATGTCATTGCGTATAATGTACCTGATAGTACGAATCTAAAGCTTGCTAAAAATACTCTACTACAAGAATGTGGACTGTCGCAATCTTGGTGTGTAGCGAGAAGATTACGTAAAACACAGACTAAAGCCTCTTGTCCCATTCTATTTCAGTTTGGTAGTATCACAGAAGCCAACCACCTCCTTAAAAGCCAGTCTTTACTGAGGCGCATTCCAACCTTTAAGAAAGTTAGAATCACCCATGACAAGACTGCCATCCAACGTCGAAACTCCAATGAAGTGCAAAACAATCAACCCAGCCTTAGTGGTAGCGGCAGTTACAACGTTGGCCATAGCGCTATCCCTAAAACACCATACCCCACCCCTCCCAAAAACGGAGGCACGCCGCATACTGCTACTAGTCCTAAGAACAAGACTAGACACCAGGCAGCTGTAACCATTCACCCTAAACCCAAACACTCAACTACAACAAAATGCCCACCCACCTATGCATCTACAGTTTCAAAGCACTCGTCTTGTGGCTCTGATGAAAAGCCAAAACCCAAGCCTCACATCAATCGCTCTGATAGCTATAACCACCCAAACACTGTAATGCGAAATAATACCAAATTCTCTCTAAACACCCAAAAGTACTCCAGATCTCTCAATACACAACACGCACCTACTCATAGTAGTCGAATGCATTACAACAAGCATAATGAACTGGCAGTACCCCCATATCCTAACGTGAGGTTACGCCCGACAAAAACCACACTTACACATGATGCCAATAAGCCATATAGCTTGAAACATGCAGGTTACAGGAATCAGCACAGCCCACACAACAGGAACACCATCCCCGGCAACAATGTCAGACAATCATGCAATAGTTATTTGAAACATACAACTCCGCTAACTACCCGTAATAGGAGTAGAACACCCCACTGCACACGAGACAACCATAATGTTGGCCTGCTTGAGGACCCACCTATCGATTCTAAATACCAGAACCAAACCACCCTTTATAACTCTCTGATCTCCCCTAATTTGGCACACACACCACCTCATCCTTTTTTATCTCTCTCCCCCTCAACAGTATTGCTATGGGGTCTCCAAATGTTGAGGGCGACAATTCCACTATTCTGAGACCACCTTCTATATACTCCGACCTGATGGGGAGTGACACATCTTTATCACCGTCGATAACTGTCTCTCGTCTTAAAAGCTCCTTGACGGAACATGATCACCCCCCGAATACACCGCCTATCCATTTAACTCACTCGATTCTACCCAACACTCGTGAACATACTTCTTTCGCCAAAATAACCTACGACCACCTTTCTCCCGTTAACTATGCTGGTATTAAACTAAACAAACAAGAACGTAGAGCCAATACTCCCACTTTTTCCTCTTCTCATAGTAAAAGCGACAAACCACAGGGTTTACAGCACACCATTTTATTAGACAAACACTCATCCTTCC
Source organism: Schistosoma rodhaini (assembly GCA_944470415.2). NCBI lineage: Eukaryota > Metazoa > Platyhelminthes > Trematoda > Strigeidida > Schistosomatidae > Schistosoma > Schistosoma rodhaini. The sequence continues at coordinate 15,551,091 of OX104039.1, read as the reverse complement.
TGACACTAATGTTAATTAATGCCCGATCTATTCAGAATAAGATGACTCAACTACGCGCCCTATTACTTTTACACAACCCCTCACTTGTTTTGATAACGGAAAGTTGGTTGTCCTCCGATATCACAGACACGTACCTCCAAATAGACACGTATGAGCTCTTCCGCTGTGACCGAGTCACCAAGAAGGGTGGCGGTTGTCTCATATATGCATCAAAAAACATGAGGACGGAAATCTTTAGTGATCATATCCTCAGTAAAGTACCAGATTCGATGTGGCTTACTGTACACACCCTTGAATGTAAAATACTAATCGGATGTATATATCGAGCTCCGAATACCCCCAGTCTGACTGACACCATTACAAGTGAGTCATTTGCTAAGGCTGCCTCGCTTGACTTCGCCTACAAAATTGTCTGTGGTGATTTCAACCTTCCAACCATCAACTGGAAGACACATTCTGGCCCACCGTGCTACGAAGGAATACTAAGGTCCTTAGACATACACGGTTGGCAGCAACATGTTAACCTGCCTACCCGAAACCACAACATTCTTGATTTAATATTCTGTCACAATGTCACACCAGCATCAATGGTGGTTGGCGAGAAGTTCCATAATAGCGATCATAAAATAGTCTTCTGCACCCTTCCGATTCTTGCCAAGCGCAAAAAATTAAAGACATTAAATACGTGTTTCCAATATAGAGACTATGCAAACGCCGACTGGAGTAACTTTCGGTTTCTTATGAAGCATTCTGACTGGAACACTTTCTTCACCAGTGATAACCTTTTAGAAACACTGGAAATATTCAATACTACCACCAAATCTTCACTAGACACTACCATCCCTTCTAAAATTGCTTTCAAAACAATTGCTCCCTACATCAACCAAAAGGCTAAGTCTAAGCTACGAAAACTAAGAAAGACGTACTTTACATCAAAAGACTTTAGTGCCCTGCACCAGGTATACTCAGTACTTGAAGGAGTGCAAAGTCATCACAACAAAAACAAACAGACAGAAGAACGTACTGCGCTCACAGCTGCATCTAAAGTCCAAAACTTATGTCGGCTCCTTGAAAAACGGATGAGAAAGAACAAAGATCACAACATTCACTCTTTACTGCACGATGGCGTGACGTACTATGACCAAACCGTAATATGCGAACTGCTAAGTGAATGGTTTTCACAAAACGGGAATACATCTAATGCCCCAGATTTTAACATAAAATGCATAAGCAAAAGCTATATTAGCACCATAAACTTTGACATTAGGAGTATACATACCGCCATCAAAACCCTTAAGCCGAATGCGAGCTCTGGTGTTGATGATATACCATCAATTCTCTATAAAATGTCGGGGCCGGATATACATACGTTATTGCTCAAAATATACACACTATCTTTAGAGGCGGGTACATATCCTGAAGCCTGGAAGGTAACGTATGTTCTTCCCAAACACAAATCAGGACCGAGAAACCTGGTCGGAAACTACAGACCTATAAATATCACCCACGTTATTTCGCGCATAATGGAAAAAGTGATACAAAGTCAACTATCAGATCACCTACTTAAGGAAGAACTAATAGACCCAACACAACATGGTTTCATTAGAACAAGATCATGTAGTACATGTCTGATAGACTTCTTTAACGAGGTTACTCGCATACGTGACCAGAAAAAGCTAGTGATTATACTTTATTTCGATATAAAGAAAGCCTTTGACAAAGTACCCCATAATCTTCTAATCAACAGACTCCAGTCAGTTGGAATTATAAACCCCCTATTGCAATGGATTAAGTCTTTCCTCACAAACAGATACCAAATAACCAAGCTTAACTCTACAACATCTACACCTCGACCAATAACCAGTGGTGTTGTGCAGGGTAGTGTCTTGGGCCCATTGCTCTTTATAATTTATATCAACAATATATGCAAGTGCTTTACTACAGGTAAGACCTACCTTTACGCTGATGACTTAAAAGTCATCTATAAAACTGACGTTGGTGATGTACGAAGTACTATGCAAACGATCCAACATAAACTCAACAAAGTAGACGACTGGTGCAAACGCTGGGGGCTAGAGCTCAACACAGAGAAATGCGGTTGGCTATGTATTGGTAACACGTCACTTAAATTAAAACTAGCACTTAACAAAAACCCACTGCTCAGACTGACATCAGTAACTGACCTTGGGGTACATTACTCCGACAGTCTTAACTTCTCTGAACATATTTCAACTAAAGCATCTCAAACACGGAGATTGCTTGGCTTCATCCTTCGTAATTTCTTTCAAAAGGAAACTAAAATCATCCTGTATAAAACCTGCGTAAGACCCATCGTCGAATACTGCTCGTTCTTATTTTCCAACCTACGCCTATCTGATATACTTAAGGTGGAAGGAATACAGCGAGACTTCACTCGCAAAATACTTAAGAATGACCAACTCACTGACTACAAATCCAGATGCCATATCTTAGGACTAGAACCCCTCTGGAAAAGAAGGCTTAGGTCTAACTTAATTCTTTATTTTAAACTCCTTAAAAACCTTACTTATTCCACATGTAATATAGCTCTCTACCAAGACTCACATGGATACAACCTTCGAGACAAAGTATCCACTGTCAAAATTGAAAAACACAGATCAAAAACACGTGAAAACTTCTTCCTTATCAAGTACGCATTGATATGGAACAGTCTGCCTTCTGAAGTACGCATGGCAGACAAATTACATACGTTTACAAGACTCATTAATCAACCCCTCACCAGCATAGATCTGGTGCAAACGAACACATCCACGCCCCACACAGACATCATAGGCTCTCTACATATATAGACTGAGTCGCCTTATTTCCCTACCTTGTAGTTGTATTAGATACTTTCCCCTCATTAATTCTTTTCAATTGAAGTAGACAGGCAACTCACTGGATCTATCAATACTCGGTCGCTAAACGACGCCTATGAATACCCTAAAACACCAGAAGAAACGCACAATCGACTGACTACTGCCACCCATCAACCGGTTAGCATAGAACAAAACAACCTCAGCGCGAATTTAGTGTGAGTTACTTCTTGTCTATTTATCAGTTTTTTACTCATCTGGGGGTGAAGCTATGTAACTTCTGACATCTGGAAAAAGCTTGACGAACGCGCTTTCCCAAGGTCATAGCTCAAACCAGGCGCTCCACAAGCCTACTTTATAACAACTATAAACTTAAAAAGCTGCATTACATAAATACTTAGAACTACCGAAACCCTATTACACTTTTTGTCGAGATTGGATCTGGTATATAACGTGGACGCTATGCCCCTTTGGAAACTATTCTTATGAAAACACATTATATCTGAACGAATGAACTGCTATCAACTTTTATAGATTATAATTACTAAACAAGCTTGCTTGAGATGCATACTGTGAACCGGTATATGTTGTAAATTGTAGATCATGCCTGTAAAAATGACGTGTACCTGCTAATGCAGAAATATATTATTATTATTATTATTATTCCATGTGAGGGCTTGTCTTGTGACGCAATTAGCTGATTTCCTCAATGTGTGCCCAATCCACTTCCAGCGCTTCTTCATGATTTCTTCCTCTGCTGGAATCTGGTTTGTTCTCTCCCACAGTAACTTATTGCTGATAGTGTCTGGCCATCGAATCCGAAGTATCTTGTGTAGACAACTGTTAATAAACACTTGTATCTTTTGGATAATGGCTTTCGTAGTTCTCCACGTCTCCGCCCCATTCAATAGAACTATCTTGACATTTGTATTGAAAATTCTAACCTTGGTATTGTTTGACTATCGTTTTGAGTTCCAGATGTTCTTCAGTTGTAAGTATGCTGCTCTTGCTTTGCCAATCCTCGCCCTCACATCTGCATCTGATCCACCGTGTTCATCAATGATGGTGCCCAGATATGTAAAGGTTTCCACATCCTCCAAAGCTTCTCCGTCAAGTGTAATTTGATTGGTGCATATTGTATTGTATCGGAGAGTCTTCCTTTTCCCTTGTTTATATTGAGACCTACTGCTGCTGAGGCTGCTGCTACACTGGTCGTTTTCTCCTGCATTTGTTGTTGCGTTTGTGACAGAAGAGCCAGATCATCCGCGAAGTCTAAATCGTCAAGCTGCATCCTGCCTGTCCACTGTATCCCGTGCTTTCCTCCAGATGTTGACGTCTTCATGATCCAGTCGATCACCAGGAGAAAGAGAAACGGTGAGAGTAAGCAACCTTGCCTAACACCAGTCTTTACTTCAAACGAGTCGGTGAGTTGTCCTCCGTGGACGATGTGGCAGTTTAGTCCATCATAGGAGTTCCGTATGATATTGACTATTTTCTCAGGCACGCCGTAGTGTCGAAGATGCCTCCATAGTGTCGTCCTGTCCACGCTATCAAATGCCTTCTCGTAGTCAATGAAGTTGATGAAGAGTGATGAATTCCATTCAATGATACGTAGAGTTGCGATTTGATCTGTGCACGATCTATCCTTACGAAATCCAGCTTGTTGGTCTCGAAGTTGGGCGTCCACGGAATCCTTCATCCTGTTTAACAATACCCTGTTGAAGACTTTTCCTGGTATTGAGAAGAGAGTGATGCCCCTGTAGTTGTCGCACTTGCTCAGATCGCCTTTCTTTGGTATCTTGATCAGAAGTCCTTTTTTCCAATCTATTGGTACTTGTTCTTCGTCCCAAATCTTACTGAAGAGGATGTGTAGTATCTTGGCAGTTGCTGCTACATTTGCTTTCAGTGCCTCTGCCGGGATGTTGTCTGGTCCCGCTGCTTTGCCACTCTTGACTTGTCTAATGGCCATGCTGATCTCTTCAATTGTTGGTGGGCCAACATCGATTGGGAGGTCCGTGGGTGCTGCTTTGATGTTGGGTGGGTTCAGTGGAGCTGGTCGATTCAAGAGTTCTTTGAAGTGTTTTACCCACCTGTTTCGTTGTTCTCCAATGTTGGTGATTACTTTGCCTTCCTTGCTTTTCACTGGTCTTTCTGGCTTACGATAATTTCCAGCAAGTTTCTTTGTTGTATCATACAATTGTCACATGTTTCCTTCTCTTGCAGCCTTTTCCGCTGTCATCGCTAAATCTTCCACATATTTACGTTTGTCGGTTCTGATGCTCCTCTTCACTTGCTTGTTTGCCTCTGTGTATTCGGCTTGTGCCATGGCTTTTCCCGCTCTTGTTCGGCTGATATTAATTGCTGCCTTCTTGTTCCTCCTTGCTTCAATTTTATCCAGTGTACCAACAGTGATCCATTCCTTGTGATGGTGCTTCTTTTGGCCCAGAACCTCCTGACACGTTGAAACGATTGTCTCCTTGATACCTTTCCAGTTGCTCTCCATGGTAGTTCCCTCTCCATTGAGTAGGTCATGAAACGCCTCGAACCTGTTGCTGAGGGCTATGTTGAATTTGTTGAGTTTGTCAGCATCTCGAAGAAAGGCCATATTAAACTTTTGTGATGTTGTCCGCGCCGTTGTCCAGTGCTTCTTGAGTTTTAGTTTCATCTTGGCGACCAGCAAATGATGATCGGATGCTATATCAGCTCCTCTTCTGGTTCTCACATCCTCCATCGTCCTCCTGAACTTTTTGTTGATGCAGATATGGTCGATTTGATTCTGTGTAGTGTGATCCGGTGAAATCCAAGTGACTTTGTGTATGTTTTTGTGTGGGAATATGGTGCCACCTATGACCAGTTTATTGAAGGCACACAGGTTTGCAAATCTCTCACCATTTTCGTTCCTTTCTCCCAGTCCATGTCGTCCCATGACGTCTTCGTATCCAGTGTTGTCCTTTCCAACCTTGGCATTGAGATCTCCCATCAGAATTGTCAGGTCCTTGGTTGGGCACTTCTCGAAGATCGACTGCAGCCTATCGTAGAATTGGTCTTTAGCGTCTTCATCGTAGTCGTTGGTCGGCGCATAGCATTGGATGACGTTCATTGTAATGCCGTCTCTCTTTGTTTTGAAGGAGGCTTTGTTGATCCTTGGTCCATGAGATTCCCATCCAATAAGTGCATTTTGTGCTTTTCTGGACAGCATCAATGCAACTCCTTGTGTATGTGGGGCATTTTCTTCCTCATGACCAGAGTATAACAGAAGATCTCCTGAAGACAGCCGTTGTTGTCCAACCTGAGTCCAATGTGTTTCGCTGATTCCAAGCACCTCCAGGTTGTATTTTCCCATTTCTGCAGCAATTTGGAAGACTCTTCCGGTTTCCCACATTGTCAGGACATTCCATGTACCTATAAAAATTGTTGCTCTGGTTGTAAGAAGGTGCATCGGCCTCATGACTTCCGAATGAACTCGGCTTTCATCATGAGACGTCATAATTATTCCTTCTACTCCCAGGGCAGAGTTTGAAAGGTTTGAATGATTTTTTCTGGTTAGCGTTTTTTTAGCGAGTTGGTTTTCTACGGGATGGGGTCGCTAACCCCATGCCCAACCCTCCTCTTTTACCCGGGCTTGGGACCGGCAGCAACCCCCAGAGGAGCTACAGGCGGAGTTTTCGTTATTTGTACTGCACTAATAATAGATCTAATCCTAGAATTTTAGATTTGTCATGATGCGACTATCTAATGTATAAGATCTTACGTGGAAGTCACATTATTGTCTTCACTTACTCGTCCTATAGTGAGAATCACCAATATAATGTTACCTACTTCTGGAGAACATATCTAGGCTGGAGATAAAACAATATCTTTAATAGGAATAAAAGAGTTGTTAGACACTTTTCCCTCCTTAATTCTATTGTGTTTTACTATCCACATCAACAATATATGTATGTGTTTTAACACAGGTAAGACCTACCATTACGCTGATGTCTTGAAAGTCGTCTATAAAACTGATATTTGAGGTGTACGTAGTACTATGTGGACAATCCAACATGAACTCTACAAGGTAGACAACTGGTGTGAGTGCTGGAGCTTAGTGCTCAACACAGAGAAACGCAGCTCGCTATGTATTGGAGACTCGAATCTTAAAATAAAGCTAACACTTAACCAGAACACACTGTCAACATTTACAGCAGTAACTGACCTAGGGGTACACTACTTACACAGTCTTAACGTTTTTAAACATATCTGAACAGAAGCATCTAAAATGCGGATATTGCTTGGCTCCATTCTTCGTAATTTCTTTCAAAATGAATCCACAATCATTCTTTGTAAGGCACGTGTAAGACCTATTGTTGGATACTGTTTGTTCTTATTTTCCTGTCCTATATACTTAAGGTAGAAAGATAGCAACCGGATTTCACCCGAAAAATACTTAAGACCGACTCACTCATTGACTACAGTTCCTAATGCCATATATTAGGACTAGAACCCATTTGGAAAAGAAGGCTTAGGTTCAATTTGATTATCTACCCCAAACTCCTCAAAAAACCTTACTTGCTCCACATGTAATATAGTTCCTTCCCAAAACTCAAATGACTACGACCTTCGAGACAATGTATTCACGGTCAAAGTTGAGATATACAGATCAGAAACTCAGGTAAACTTCTTCCTCATCATGTATGCAATAATATGGAACAGTCTTCCCTCTGAAATAAGCATGAAAATGAAATACATATATTTTTAAGTCTTCTTGATCAATCTCTCGCTTGCACCGACCTAGCACAATTGAACATATCTGCATCCCACTCAGACATCATAGGCTCTTCACATTGATAGACCAAATTAGACTCTAAGTTCAGCTTGCCTTATTTTCTTACTTTGAAGTTGTATGAGATACTTTTCTCTTCTTAATTTGTTGCCCAAAGTAGACAGGTAACTCACTGGACCTGTCGATGCTGTTCAACTAAACTCGGTCGCTAAAAGACGCCCAATACTAACCTAGATATTTCTCGACCACCTACTACCAATGGTCTTGCATCTATGAGGCCTGTAAGGTATCAACCGGTCAGAATAGCACAAAATAACATCAGCACCAAGTTAATGTGAGTCCCTTCCTGTCTATTCGTCATCAGCTTTCTACTCTCCTGTTGACTTGGTATCAATTTTTTATCACCACCCGTTACCTTATTAATGAACCATATATTCCCATACTTTTCCGTTTACTTTGGTGAACAACTATCCTACATTATACTCTTCTTAATGCCTACAGTTTGATTGGCAGCCTATACTTCATACTTTAGTCAATTAAAGCATCGCATCGATACCTTACCCACAGTTCGTAATTTGTAACTGCCTGATAAACTGGTAAAATGGTACTTATAGAAATAGTGTTTTCCAACAATATGTGAAACACAAGACATCGTGTGAGGTATGATATTTGTCTAAGAATAAGGTTAAATGAGCTTAACATCACAAGAGGAGGGAGAGTGGGGTTACTGATCAGCAAGTATTGATGGTGAGAGCGATGACTTCAATCCACCCATGTACGTGGGGCAGAACATTTTGTTTGTATCAGGTTCTTTACGTTTGAGAACAAGCCAATCGATCCGTGATATTGAGGTTGTTCTCCTACGCTCACCATTGATACTCATGTTTCTAATTTTATGCTGGATTAGCTATTCTATGGCAACATATAGCATGCTAACTCGGACTCTTACACTAGGACTGTGTGGCAGGCATCAGACGAAAGAAACTAAGAAAATCAGACAATAAGAGATATAGTTATTAGTTTTCTTACCACTTTACTTTCGACACATCTTCTGTCCTAATAAAACAGCCTTCCTTATTCTGACTCCGAATTCCCTTCCATCGTTTGAACCTACTCAACCTTTTTAAGTATCACGTCTCATTGTTCTTTATTACTGCATACTCTCATCTGGAGGCTCTAATCACATTTCACCCTAGCAAAAAAAGCTAGCATGAGTTTAATCTACTAATCTATCATATCTCTGTCTTTTCCACTACAAAATACTAAGCATTGTTTAGAGTTCACATCCAAGTGCCTTACTGCTCCTCCGTTTTTCTTTTTCAGAATCTTGCTTTGAGGGCACAGCCATAAAGCTTCTGACACCCGAGAAAAGCTTGGCGTACACGTTTCCGCAGGGTCATAGTCACACCAAGCGCTCTAAAAATCTATTTTATAACAACTATAAACTTAAAAAGCTTTGTTGAATAAATACTTAGCACGACATGGATTCTAACATAACTGCCGAGATTCGGTCTGGAGCATAACGTGGACGCAGTGATACTTTGGAAAATGTTTTAAAGGCTTTACTCAGTATAATACTAAGAAGTAAACCTAATCGTTAATGCTTTAAGACATCTGCACGAATGTGCTGTTATTCACTTTGATTTATTTCATCTATTTAACGACCCTACTTGGGAAGCGTACTGTATAACAACAAATGTAATTTGTAGATTGTGCCTGTAAAAATGGTGTGTGCCTGCCCTGGCAGAAATATCTTATTATCCTCATGAATAGCGCTATCGTATTATTACGATGACGAAGTCATTGCATTAGGATTATATCGTGCTACATTGATATAATGACTAATTCTCAGTCAAACAAGCATTCAAAATAAACCCCAGAGCCTACTATTAAAAGTAACACTATGTAGAATAGTATTTTTGGATTTCAATTCATAATATCACCGGGGAGCTCGGATTCGTTAACGCTAAAAACGTCTCCTATTTCAGAAGCACTTAAAACAACAACACCTATTTTCCACTAGCTAATTCTGAATCAACACTATAAATAGTTGTTCCTAATGGTTCCAGGGTATCATCATAAAGCGTTTTCATGACTTGACACGTAGTATGATTGTTTAAAAATACACTAGTCAGGAAACTATCCATTTATAAGTTCTTCACTTGTGATCATGAGGTGGAGCAGAATCCAGCTGTCGCTCCGCTAAGCTGTCGAACTCATGAATAACGTAGATGATCTTTAAGGTTGAATACCTCTGAGTTATTGTCCTTACTACGTTCTCAAAGACGTTTTTGTGTAGCATCGTTGATACAATGTTGATAGGTAGCTAGATTATTCTGCGCTGGTGGGCGTATTTAAATCTCGAAGCACTGGTCAGTATGCGCTTAATTACCCAAGAGTGTTCTTCGGAGTCATGTGCAGTTAACGGCTGTTGCTCTATCAGTGGTGCGGGGCCGTAGCTTGAGTTAGCCTGGATGGCTCTGATTCATGTCACTAGTCTGTTCTCTTTATAATGAACATAAACTTTATAGAAAGGTTTTACCTGTTCTGTTGCTGCAACAAAGAAGCAGGACAGCCTGATCTGTTCGTTGGCAAGATTGTTCAAAGTATGAACTTATTGAGTGGTTTAAAGTCTGGATAAGAAAAGTGGTTACTCCAGTCTAGTTAACTCTGGTGGATTGAGCCAACAAATAATAATAATAGACGGAAGTAAATTCATTCTATAAATTGTAATATTACGTCCACAGATATTCCTGTTTCTGATGTGTGCAGTAAATGAAGTTCCGATTCGTTGGCTTGGTACTAAATCCTGGCACCTGCTGAGATGCATAAGAAAGGTAGTGACCAACTCGCCGCTACGTTCCCGCCATATTAAATCATGAGGAGCTTACTTCGACTTATCAATGTATGCGATCGTTACCGTTATTTTCTAAACGCGGCGCACTTTTGAAGAGCACCCCATTGGGCTTCGCCACCCACTTTGTGACATTCTATTTTCACTCACCGTAAAGTAAGGTTCTACAATTTTTGCTCCCTGAAATTCATTATTCAAGAGCACGTTTGCATTAGAAAATATTTAATTAAAGTGGTTCCAGTAGTGTTTAACCAAAATAAGTACTCGTCCGCTTTATGTTTAAATGCGTTGAACTTAGCTGAACTCCATAGAATTTCATCTTGACAACATTCAACAATGACATCAGACTGATATGAAGAGCGAAATCGGATGCTGGACTTAACATGTCGCAGAGTTATGAATGTGGGTTAGCGAAATTCAATCTATTTATATGAAGGTCAAGTAACTGTTCAAAGTTATGGTCTTGAATCAGATCCATTTATAGGTGGTGAATGAACACTTATGAACGCAGCAGTCTTTTATGATTTTAATGACTTTAGAACCAAAATCTGTCCGTGATACAAACTAATAACTTGGCAAAGAAACCATACATTACTGTGAAGAAGAAAAGAACATAGTTTGACTTTCTGAGTATGTGATGACGAAGCTAATGTTAGTGCGTTGCGTGCTGCCGACAGCTGTTCACTCAGATCCTGGTTGAAACAGAAGATTGTGGGAGCGTACCAGTCGTCTTTTCCGTAGACATGTGCTGTTAAAGACAACCGTTATTCTTTGCAAGTGGTTGCTGTTTATTGGTGCTAATAATAAAATAGTATCCTGTACAACCATTCAGTAATTTATGGAAAAGTCTGAAAAATGTGTTTTGGGTACCATCAGGATCCACCTTGAATCACTGAAATTATTGGAAGCGGATAGATTAGTTGTGCTTCAGAAATCCATGAAAACTGTGTTTACGCAGAATTTATTCCATAAAAGCACAATTTGCAGGCGGAATTTTTGATTAGCGAGTGATCATGGATTCCGAACTGTAGCACATAGTAGGGATGTTATTAAGTGGGAAACCAATTTCTTTCTACTGAACCAGTGCTTCCGGGTTTTCGCTTGTGGTCTAACACTAATCCGTTCACTATATCAATTTAAACTTAATATCCACGACCGTATCCTGATAATTATCATGTGCCCAAAAGCTACTGTCGTCAAGATGAATTTCGAGGAGTTCTAATGAGAAGCCGTGGCCAGTGGAGTTGGCAGGTGGTCACTCGCTAAATATAGTGGTGGACGGTCACGCAATATTGTTGGTTGGTTGAAGTTAGACATTAACACCGTTAGACGCCGCCATAGTGGTCTAGAGGTTAAGCGTTCGCGCGCGACACCGAAGGTCCTGGGTTTGAGTCTTGCGTGCGGGATCGTGGGTGCGCACTTTCGAGGAGTTACACGCTAGGTCATCCAGTGCTTCCAAGTTTTTAAGGTGGTCTAACACTCATCCATTCATGATCTCAATTTAAATTCAATGGTCTCCACAACCATATAATTAACCAAAATAACAAGTTTTGATCTTAGTTATTTCCAGGAAATTGATTCGTGGGGTTACTCATCGAAATTTTGATGGTATGTAGTTATCAATCTTGACATAGTTCTGTCGATTTAATACTCGTTTTCATTATGCCTATTGCGATCGCATTTCAGGTGGTACACTGCTTTTCATCTTCAGAGACACTGTGTCGGTTGTAAAGTGCTGATGTGGGATGTTTTAAGGTCATCATGAAACGAACTTAAGATCGTCTCAGTGAACACAAAAAGTGACGAAGTTTCAGGATACCGTTTGCTTCGTCCATGTTCTTATCTAATGTGAGGGGGATTGATAATTATCGTTATAGTCACAACAAAAATTTTATAGTTAAGTGCGCTTTGTCACACGTTTCTGTTTGTGATAAGTCCTAATATTATTCTGTTCTGCACAATTAAAATTTGACTTCATAATTGCGTCGTTCCGATGTCTCACCGCAACTAGGATTCGAAATAATCCATAGTAACATTTAGTTAGTTCAACTTGCGCCTCCATACAGATGGATTCTAATAATTTGGGAGTTACCCATCAACACATCGCTGTGCAAAATAGAAAAAATGACAACAATTATTTCAACCGGTAAACCAATAAACCTAAAAGAGGGTAAAATGATCTATCACCAAAATGAAGGACGAATTTACCACCATTTCATGCTGAATAACAATTGATGTAACTGCCTACGTTCACTTCTGCTTGGATCACAGCGGAAGTAAATATTACTTTTGCATGGTGCAACAGACACTTGTAATTAGGACCTCACTGTCATTGAAACCTCTGTAGAGGGTGGTGAAAATTACCTGTGAGTAAATGGTTATTCATATGTGAATCATTTTTCTAACCCACCCGATTTATTCCTGATTCATATTAATCCGAAAAGACATGTGAATAAAAACATGGCCAGGAAGATCACAGGACAGTTATTTTCTAACAAGGGCATAAGAGTCGAAAAATGAGGTACACGTTTACGTTTAAATTATAATGAACTATAAAATAAACAGAAGCTAACGATTCATTGAATAAAATAGAGAAAAAAACTAAATGTTAGATTTTTGCAGACTTTGAATTAAGTATATAATTGTATCCCGAAAATAATTTCCCTTTTACTGCCTACCAATCTTTCTCTGTACACCAGAAAGCAGCTTTGATATACGAATATATGTTTCACGAAACGTACTCAGTACAATTTTTGTCGTGCCTGTAAATAAACATTTAATTCTAAACTATTGTTATACTTTCTCTACTGTATGAATTTCTGTACATTTATATCTTGAGTTAAAGAATAAGCTTATTGTTCATTGAAGCTCCAATAACCTGCTTATAAGCTCATATAATAATAATATATTTCTGCAATAGCAGGTACATGCCATTTTTACAGGCATGATCTACAATTTACGACATATACTGGTTCACAGTATATGTATCCCAAGCAGGGATGTTTAGTAATTAAAATCTATGAGTTGATAGCAGTTCATTCGTTCAGATATAATGTGTTTTCATAAGAATAGTTTCCAAAGGTGCATGGCGTCCACGTTACATACCAGATCCAATCTCGACAAAAAGTGTATTAGGGTTTCGGTCGTGCTAAGTATTTATGTAATGCAGCTTTTTAAGTTTATAGTTGTTATAAAGTAGGCTTGTGGAGCGCCTTGTTCGAACTATGACCTTGGGAAAGCGCGTTCTTCGAGCTTGTTCCAGATGTCAGAAGTTACATAGCTTCACCCTCAGAGCAAGATTCTGAAGAGAAAAGAAAAGATAAAGAAACCGGGGAGCAGCAAGGCCTTGGATATGAACGATAACCAATGCTCAACATTTATTAGTGGAACAGACGGAGGTACGATAAATTATTAGATTAAATTGATAGTAGCTCATGTTGCAAGAGTGAACTGTGATTAGGGGCTCCAGAGGAGAGAATGCAGTAATAACGAACAATGAGTTGTGATATTTATCAAGGTGGAGTAGGTTCCAATGAAGGAGGGAAGTCAAGGTTGGAATGAGGAAGAACAGAGAGTGCATATAGAGAGTACAGTGTTGAGTAAAATAGCGACCATATCCTTTACAGTCTGTTTTTTCCTTTTTTTTCATCATTCGATGCCTGCCACACAGTTTACATGTAAAAGTCCGAGTTAGCATGTTAAAGGTTGTTTTAGTAGAATAGTTAATCCAGCACAAAAATTAGAAACATGAGTTTGAATGGTGAGTTTTGTTGGATAGACCAGTCTTACTAAACACACCAAACACCGGAGCAACACATACAGACATTCCTGTAGATTTCACGTCGCCAGCAATCGAAGAAATCAGGATGGCCATCAGACAAATCAAGAGTGCGAAAGCAACAGGACCTGACAATATGTCAGCTGAAGGAATGAAGTCAGACATAGAGGCAACTGCAAATATGTTTCACATTCTTTTCAGAAAGATGTGGGAGGAAGAACATGTGCTGACGGACTGTAAAGAAGGATGCCTCATCAAGATGCCGACGAAAGATCTCAGCAAATGTGAGACATACTTAGGCGTCAGACTAATATTGGCATCAGGAAAAGTTTTCAACAGAGTGTTGCTAAACCATGTGTATGGTTTCAACAGGCATTTCTGATGTCAAAACCAAAGTTTGCATGTGTATAACAACTGCTCTGCTTATTTCCAGAGTTTTGAACCGATAGCGCAATAAATTACATGGTAAGGGGACTTAAAAGGTGGATCAATTTCCTCCTGTTCGATACGTCGTTTAGTGATGAGACTAAAAGTGGGTTGATATCCAATCGAACGGGAAGTTTAGTCTTAACGTGATTTACATTCCTCAAACTTATGCTGTGTTCTTACGCAGCAAAAGTACCATTCCTGATCTAGACAGTCTATTCTGAGCTATACGTTCGATAGATTACTTTTTTTGAGTTTCACCCGACTTAATAGTTAACTGTGGTTCTGCCCCAGCTTACTACCCGGGATGTCTTTTTTTCGCAGCGATAGAAAAACAGGAATTGGGAGTGAAGTAATCTTATACATACGATCATGCCTGAAGGTACACCAAGTTCACAACCAAGAATTTATTAATCTTGACGAATCCGTATGGTGCTCAGTCAGATTGTCTACCACCTCGGTGTGTCTAGTTGGGGTCATCTACAGGAAGCCCACTGCTGACATCGAGTACGATGAACACTTCTCGGATTCGCTCATATCCTGATTCTAGGGGATTCCAATCTTCCTAGAGTTAGTTTCGCGGAACATACGTATATTGGAGGTAACAACACAACTGAAGCTCGGTTCTTCAACCTCTTTGAGGATCTGGGATTATTCGAAATTGTGAAGTCGGCAACTCGTTGGAGAAACAGTCAGACGCTGTCACGCTTAGACTGGGTATTCACGAATAAAGAATTACTAGCCGACGACCTCTAAATTCTGACTCCCTAGAGGAAAAGTGATCACGCCGTTTTATCCTTCAGTTTTGTGAGCAAAACTGAGCTAAGATATCCCACCAACAACAGGCGCTGGAATTTAAAACGGTTAAATGTGTTAGCTTTACATGACAATCTACAACAGGTGGATTGGGATGTTCACCCTCAACTGAAAGTGGATGCTCATTGGTATTTCTTACTGCACACACTCTTATGTACTACGAAGCATTCAGCTCCTCAAACGGTCCCCAAAAGCTACAAGCAACCTACAATCATTAAGAACCGCACTCGTCGTTTGCTAAGCAGCAAAAGGCACCGTTGGGCAGAATACCAACGAACTGATAACAATGGCGCGTACAGGCAATACAAACATTCAAGGAACATATGCACAAAGGCAATAAGAGAAGACAGGCTTCAGTACCAAACCAAGCTTATCGATAAATTTGTCTCCAATCCGAAAAGCTTATTTCGTTATGCAGCTTCTCTTCGACAAAACAAAACTGGAGTTTCCCAACTGCTACGTCCAAATGGTCCGAACAATAACGACGGTGATGGTGTTAATCTTTTGACTGAACAATACTCTCGGACATTTCAACCGACCCACATCAACTACACTGATGAAAGCTTCACCTGCACCTTCACAGGACTTTCTGAAGTGGACCTGACCGCTGACCTGGTAGTTCGTTGTTAGGGTCAATCATATATGTCTTGCCAATAAGCTTAGACGATTGGGTATCAAACCCTCTCTGATTAACTGGCTCACTTCATATCTAGAAAACCGACATTTTAAGGCCAGGGTTAACTTCACTCTCTTTCAGGCTATTGGATGTCCTAGTGGGGTCCCCCAGGGCTCAATACCAGGACCTCTTCTCTTCTTGATTTACATCAACGATCTTCCACAAAAAGTTTTATCGGACCTATTGCTTTTTGCTGATGATGTGAAACTTTGGAAAGATATACGTATCCAAAAGGATAAACTAGCACTTCAGGAGGATCTGACTCGACTTCAAAGTTGGGCAGACGACAACGGACTTACCTTCAACACTTCAAAATGTAAAGTAGTTCATCTGAGACATGTTGCAGACTATAGTTATAACTTAGGTAACTCCCGTCGAAAAAGATTTCGGAGTGTTGGTACCTTACGACTTGAAATCGTACGCTAACTGTGACAAAAACGCATTTCAAGCAAACCTTGCACTGGTAACATTGAAGTGCATTTTTGACCAGTTTCCACATATTCTTCAACAGTTTTATTCGTCCCAATTTAGAGTACGGAAACATAGTATTTCCTCCCTCCCTCCAATAGGATAAGGACACTTTGCAATGTATCCAACATCGAGCCACGAAATCAGTTTGGGGACTCAAATTCAAACCTTACGGGGAGCGCCTCCAATCACTTAACCTTTACCCGTTAGAGTACAGGCGTTTGAGGGATGACCTTCTTATGACTTACAGTATCCTTAACAGTTCTGGTCATCCCCTTAAATATCCACTCAAACTTAGTCACAACACTAACCTAAGGGGTAACACCCAGAAATTGGAGACCCTACATAGCAGAACAGACTGCAGACACAACTTCTACTCCGTTAGAGTTGTCAAGTACTGGAATTCGCTGCCGAGTGAGCTAGTCCAAGCGACCTCCCAGGAGTCATTTAAGAGGAAACTTGACTTATTCTTAAGGACTAAGGATAACATATTATTATGATTTACCAAATTCCTTTTTTCCCTCTATTATCGTTCATTTACCTAGGTTTTTGCCTGGAGGTTTTGGTGATCCACTGCTACTAGACACGGAAGACCGTTAAGCGAAAGCTTCTTTTATTCCGTCCACAACCATTTGAACCATTTGACCTTGGGAAAATCAAGTCCAAGATTTGATTCAAATGGAATCTACTTTTTCAGAGGAGTTACTGAGGGTCTACTATCGGCGACTTTTCCCGTGCAATCTACTTACACAGTGGCTTACATATAATTCTCGGAGTAGTGGAGTAAATTGTGTTATATAATCTTGGTAGCTTTCTAAAAGAGAATTTAGCTTCACACTAAACGGTGATATCTATCTTCGATATCAGAGTTTTGACTCATCGGCGGACCTTAGGAAGGAGCTAGTCAAGTTATGTCCTATTAAGATTGATATTGGGGCAGTTTACTCAAATGCTCCGAGGCTTCACCGTTCAATTCTATCTTCTTCACTCAAGGTGAGCTTTCTCAGTGCTTTGTTGATTATATCATTTAGCTGTCTTGTAGAACCATATTGTTCCAAGATAGCTAGTGTCTGTAGTCCGTCAGGTTAAGTTGTTTACGACTTATTTGTAACAGTTTCCTGTGTCGACTTAGAGTTCTCGGTATACTGAGGTTCGTAAAACAGTCACTTAGTCATATCATTCCGAAAAAAACATTGCCGGTCAATTCGATTTGTCACTATCATTTAGTCGGAAATTCTTGCTTTTAGTAGGCTGTTACGTCGTGGTGGTTGTAGTGGACTTTTTTCACATATGTAGCTTGCATTAGATAGATACATGAATAACTTTTTTTTAAACCATAGTAATCTCATGCTTCATGTCGCAAGTTTATTTTTACTGAAAGCAAATCAAATAATAATTTTTTTCTGAGGAAAAAACAAGGGTTGACATTTACTTTGACGAAGGACAACCACCAGGACACTCCAACTGTTGGCTTATTAAGCCAGCGGTTTGAGTCTGCCAATTAAGGGACGAGTATACTGCTCGACAGTTCTGGGCGAGACTAAAGGACATGGACGACCTTTGAGCGAATCTTAAATGACCTTGAGAAATATTAGCCAATCAGAAGACAGTTAGCATACAGTAAAAATATATAAGACTCAAAAATTAAAGGGGATACTGTTCTTTTACATGAATCAAAAACTTATCAAGGTCAGATATAGGTTCAGAAGTTCTAAAATCATAGTGCATCTGATACAGGAACTCATCCCTGTGGCTCCATAGTAGTCGACCTCTGGAACCATGATAAAGTCCCGAAAATTCTTTCAGCCTCGACCACATAGTTTCAGTGTTGTCGGTATGTTGGTATGGTTTAGGGTTTAAAATTAGGGTTACGGTTTAGGGTTAAAGATGAGACTATGAATTATGGACGACATTTGAGCGACGCTAGAGTGAATCTGAGAGTGTCAACGTAATAACTAAGACTGAATGAGGGTTATAAACCCGTGTGAAGAATTCAACTTATGATTTACAGTTCATGGTTAAGGTTAGGAATTATACTTAGGGTTTTCATCACGAACTGACATCAGCTCTAATGCCACAACTCTATCCAAATGTATAATTGAATTTTGCGCCAAAATCTTATGATAACTTATTTTGTAGACGCTTAATTATCATGTTTTCTCTAAAATCCGTTGTAAACCGACCGCACGTAAGCGTCAGGTACCGAACTTAGCGCCGCGAAAGCTTCTGATTGGCTCGTCCATGTTCTTTAGTCTCGCCCAGTTCTGTTCTGATTTATGGCTGCGAAACGTGGCCATTAAGAGTAAAGGATACTCGTAAGTTACTAGTATTTGACCACAGATGCCTTAAAGATATTGCTCGCATCTGCTGGGATCACCGGGTAAGTAATAGTGAAGTTAGACACAGGGTATTAGGGAATGACGGTAAATCACTTGATTAGGTTGGGAATCGTCATCATTTGAGATGGTTGGGCCACGTATTACGTATGCCTGAACACTGGTTACCACGACGCGCAATTCTGGCTAGTGTTGGGGATGGCTGGAAGAGATTTAGGGGCGGCCAAACCGAAACGTGGCATCAGTGCTTGAAGTCACTAACTTCTTGTCTGAGCAGACTACTTGGTTGGGGTCCGCGTGCTTATCGTAACCAATGGTTGGAGACTCTGTGTGACATGGCTCAGAATCGATCACAATGGCGTAGGTGTACACACTCTTTGTCTTCCCTTAAACTATGAGATTAGAATTGCTTCATATCTTTCTTCCTATACTATATCGTTATATTCAATTTTTCTTTTATATATTACCACCATTGAATTAACTACTTCTATGAATTTGGTGTTGATCTTGTTGTGCTAATGAGGCATGGTAACTTGGATCGATGCATATCTGTGCCTGGTCCTACGTTGTAACTGACTGACTGGCTTAATAAGCTGACAGGTTATTTCGTAATTCTACCTGTGTAGTCTACAGTATGTATTTGTAAGTTATGAATGAAAACTAGACAGAGACACTTGCGTTTAATGACTGTAATTCTCTTCGGCGTGTGATAAACGTAGTTCATCTTGTGTTGGCTGTTAGTAATAACACAGTTGTGTGCCCGTTTACCACAGTTTATCCTTTCTGAGTAAGCGAGCAAAGTAAAGTTTCTGCTAGCCGTGTTATTCTTTGTTTTACTTTACGTGACGATATGCTTTGATGACTAATGGCTCTCAGTTCATGTCATCATGATACTTCTGACCTTTCAAATAAATTTCCATCTCGATATTGGCTCATAATCCTGCACTTAGCATAAATGTGTTAATAATTCTTGGTCTGATTCGATATTTATGGTTATCAAGTATATATTGGTATCAAGAATTAGATATGAAGTTTTTTATACATGAATCACGACAACAGATAGCAGTCTAGAATGTTTAAGTCAATCAAATTAATACTGAGTTTTTATTCTGCAGGCAAAACTAAAAATTTTGACCGTTTCATAACTTGTGTACAGATTTTTCCTGCCTGCACACAAAGTTCATATTTTTCATGATACCCAGTATTCGCCTTTGTAGATAATATTTCAGGTACAGGTTCAGTTCCTAAATTTGAAACTTTGTTTCTGAACTAAAACACTAATCTTGTACATGTATCGGGATACTTATTGAAGGTATTGGGCTGTATTTCAGTGATCAAAATCAAGTTCCTTATACTATATAATAAACTGTCGGCTAAAAATGAGAATTATCACAGCTTTTAATAGTAATACATAGTTTTATTTAGCAGTTATATATCTGTCTTTACCGAAACACGAAACTTTAAACGCTTATATTACTTGAAAGTACAGGTCATATGGAGTTGAGTTGAGCACAAGTATTGCTGCAAACTGTATACATATGCGTATGATTTTCTTTTATAATTAGCCTGAATGGAAAGAATTAGTTTTCGATATTGATTTGACTGATTATGATGAAGTTCGTTATTGTTGTGGTGAACAAAGTACTTCTGGATCTCCTGTTTGTCTTCGATGCTGGCCACTTGCTCGTTCTGCAGTCCTCTGTATCGACCGCGCTTTAAGAGAAGACTTTGGCTTTCAGCATTTATTGTGGGTGTATTCAGGTCGTCGTGGGGTTCATTGCTGGGTATGTGATCGTTCCTCTCGGCATTTAGATCAAACTTCGCGTACAGCTATCGCGGAGTATTTAACTTTGGTTAGAGGGGGCAACGGTAAGAAGGTAATTCTAACATTTTTAATTCTTATTGTGTGGACTTCGACTTTAGAGAAAATGCTTATGAACACCACACTTGTATTTTCAATAGTGGCGTTTATTATGATTATAAAGAAAAATATTAAGGTTGAGGACACACTTAACTAGTATAGAAACCAGTCAGTTATTATTGAACTTGGTATTACAGATTTCAAAGTTGAAACACGAACACTACTGACCTTGGTTAAATTTTTATGTGTTTGCTTTTTGTTACATGTGAACAGTTGCCAATGCAGAATGTCAAAAATTGCTTTATTAGGAGTTATGTTGAGGAGACAAATTGATACTCTTGTTTCGTGCACAAAAGTACTCGAGCTTTCCTCTCTACGTTTGCCTTTTTACACCAGATTGTTTCACATGAATTTTCTCGTAAGGTTTATAGCCAGAAAATAGATGATTTTGAGTAATTGTTAAAACATGTATTTTACCAAAAATGCATCAAAGATCGTTGTTTGCATTTTTTCTCATCTATAACTATCCTTGTTTCTGTTCGCAGTAATTTTTTTTTACGTATTTGAAAAGTAATTGCTACAGTTCGTAGGATCAGCAATTAAAACAGAGAATAATGGCTTCTCAGTATTCATGGCTTGGTGGACCAACCAAAATATTTTAACCCTAAACGTATTTGATTCTATTTAGAACAAACAAGCTTGGTTTATTAAAGCAACAGTAGATGTTTCACAGAAGTGGCAACAATTTTAC
The DNA here is from genome assembly GCA_944470415.2 of Schistosoma rodhaini. Taxonomy (NCBI): domain Eukaryota; kingdom Metazoa; phylum Platyhelminthes; class Trematoda; order Strigeidida; family Schistosomatidae; genus Schistosoma; species Schistosoma rodhaini. The sequence goes on along the minus strand of OX104039.1, from coordinate 15,529,529 downwards.
AAAAAGTGTGGAGCTGGTAATGCAGCAACAGAAATAAGAGCACTAGGGGTGGTAATAAAAATCAAGTTATATCCCATTTTTAAATGTTATCTTACTACTAATGAAGAACGTAAAGGAAAATTCGTTTCTATCTTTAGCTATGTTTAGTTATTTTTCATATAACTGAATTATGTGGCCATGATCTACCGACCTAGGCAGAGATAGTGCAATTAAGCCATCATTTTTGCACCATCATGTTGAACATTTTGTCTTTTACTGTCAGATCAACATTGTGATATCCTTAGATAGACGTATTACACATCGGGTCTCTGTTCGGAGTGATGTTGTCCTCTACACAATTAGTAGCTATTCACATGCTTAAAGTTATCCCAGCATCCACATTGATCGAGACTGGCTAAAGGATCTCCATCTTCATGTCACACTACTGACCTTTCTTGACTTCCTCAACCTAAATGTAGCTACAACTATACCTGGATGTTATGATAATACCTCTAGTTTCTAAAATTTCACTCTTTATTACTTTCCGCACTGTTGGTATTTTTGTTTACTTATTTTGTGGTGTTTTTTAATTTTATATCATTTAATATATATTGTGCGATTTGTTCTTAATGAAGTGAATAATATGAATTTAAAAAATTGTTGAAATAGCTTCGAGATAGTTGTATAGATTTATATTCATTAAACTTTTCAACTAGCCAACACTTACTGCTGGTAACTTCTCAAAATCTTATGATTCACATGCACACGGGAATATTGAGCCAATTTTTCATCCTTGTGTGGATGCAGCTTGTGATATCTTAATGCATCGATTCACAACCTATTGCAGTACAGCAAATGGTCAAAATTTATTCGGAAATAAAAAACGTCTAGATAAGTTACTGTCATTTTTACCGGTTGAGTTAAAAGATCTTCGTGAACGACTTTCAGATGAGTGGTCTGCCGATGTTCAAGACAATAAAGAAGAAGTGTCAACAAAAAGATGGAACACATTAAGAAAGTTTTTGAAAGAAAATGGTCGCGCAAATGTTTTGAAAGAAATAGTCTTAAATTTCACATACCCTAGACTAGATGTTAATGTGTCAACAGGTAAGGTTATTTTACTGGTTTGTTTGTCACGTCAAATTGACATTAAGTTACTAAACATCATGTTTACACATATATGGTTATTTTTATCAATTACATGTTTTGTTAAATAACATGTCCATAATCACAACTTAAAAATCACCTTGAAAGTATCAGTTAAGATACTCTAAGCAAAATAGTTCAAGTAGGCAAACCACACAATTTTAACTAATGGTAATGCACTATCTTTTTGTCACACTTCTACTGATCATTAAATAGCATTCATTTGTACGATTTAATTATTCACTCAGGTTCTTGGCTTTTATTGTTTCAGTAAATTGTTTTATTCATGTTCACTAATACCATTGATCCTTTATTTTACTATTAACTGTAAAAGGAGCAATCGCTTGAACAGATGACCATTTACTCACTAAACATACAGATTCGTAGTCAAAGCGACCTTATTTTTTACCTAGCTTACTGAAGTACTTCAGTAGGGTATATTTTCACTTAAAATTAATATATATTGGAATGATATTCATATCATTCCAAAGCGTACCGGTTGTAATAAGTCTTAACGACTTACTAATTGAATCATTTTTCACATATATAAAAGTTAGTTTTCTGTATAGCTGCTTTGGTAGCCATAAAGTACCATACTACTGGGTTTTTTGACTTATGTTCGACCATGTAGTTTAACTACAATTAAGCAGTATGCAGTTATTTATTTCACTTCAAAAATAACTTTTCAATGTGAAGAATCTGGGACTATAGAAGCTTGGCTGTATAACTTGGTGGATCATTTATACTTAGGCTTTTTTAAGAATAGATTATCTAAACTAACAGTCATTCTTTTCCAGCCGTTACATTCTCATATTTTTGAATTCTAGGTCAATAACATTATATATATATATATATACTAAAACGGGCGTCTGGTCCACCCCATCGTTGCAGAAATTTACTCATGTTTGGTTCGAAATCGTAAAGCAACGTTTATTTGTTCTGATTTATATACTCTGCCTCAACAAAACTGGTTGTAAAATGATGGAGCGAAGTTGTAGCTTAGTAAATACCTTTGATAGTGTTGCATTTTTTTAAGTTGGGTGATTTAAGTGGAAAGCTTTCGTTGTCGTTCTAGGCAATATCATCGGGATGAAGTTTTTGATTATTCAACATATATTCAGTCAAACCTTTCGGATGACCTTGTTTTTGACTAGTTGTTTTCATGGGTTTTACGATATTCTCGTATGTCACATTTGGTTCAGTCAGTTACAACGTATAACTTGTACTTATGTACATTGGTTCAAGTTGCCATACCTCATTAGCACAGAGAGATGTCAGGCCCAATCCCAGAATAGCAGGGGTCGTAACAGTATCAGTGGTATTAAGAGAAATTTTCCATCGAACGTACGACTCTCCTACCTCTTTTCGTGCCTACCCCTACACCAGGGAACATCGGCCGTCGAGGTAGATGGTTGGTAGGCATATGTAACACTTCCCAACCAACTCAGTTGATGAAAATTTACTACCTCACCAGCCGATTCGCCTGTTGCTTTATTCCTAACCTAGCCACTGCTTACTCGGTGGTCCCAAAGTACACGAACAATGCTCCTAAGACACCTGATCGAATACTAGTAACCTCTACTCGTAACAACCATGTTTCACACTCACAAAGTAGAACGGGTTAAACTACCGTGCAGTAAACTCATTTTTTGGGTAGACAGATATCTCGCCTACACTACAAGTGCGCATGTTGGCAAAAGCCAATCGGGATTTTTGGATCGATGCCGAGGTTTCGTCAGACACCAGTTAACCAGGACTAAGATAGGTGAAGCTGTCGACACGCCTAACTACTTCATTCTCTATCACCCATTCCTGAAGTAACATTTTACATTTGGTCGAGAGAACCGCATACCAAATGTGGTTATATTGTTTGAAGTGGTCAGAAAACTGCATTTTGTCAATGTCTTCATCAAACAGAACTATATCATATACATACTCTGTTCAACAAGTGAATCTTGGTAGATGACCAACGCCTAAAGAATCAGACGATGGAAGTGTTGTTTCCAAAAGCATATCTATGACTAAGTTAAATAAATATGGAGAAAGCAGACGACCCTGACGAACACCGCTTGAAGTAACTAATTCCGATGATAGTTTGTAGGGGCTGGTACTATGTCAAGCTCACATAGGTTATTCTAGCCTCTGGGCAGACCAGTCTATTCATTTTTCTCAAACCATGTTTTTACCCTGTCACTTATTCCCTTATCAGCCTTGATTGTTTTTGTGTGGGCATGTGTGTGTACATTGCTTATCCTACTCGTCACATGTCTGTAGATTATTTTTGTGTGAATATAAATATCGATCCATGTTTGGTTAAATCGAGTTGGCTCATTTGCCTTCTCCATTGCACGTCATTTCGTTTTGTTCCGCTTTCTCTACTTCGTTTCCTTGATTGTATGTCCAGATCCACAGTCGTATGAAATATACGAATTCGTGATTCATCCTCATGCTTGACTTATTTAATTCTGTTATTCGCTAACGCGATTTAAGTCGACAATTATATACGAGGATTAGTGGCATGTATATTTCGATAACGATCAACAAACGATCTAACTGGAGTCAGATACTGGGTCACTAAAAGTTCACCATAAGCTATGACTCGACCAGAAGGGTTTGGGTAGACAGCCTGTACAAGGTTAATGTACCTCTTTAGTACGCCTTTCAATGACAGACAGTGACGTAAAATCTCACGACCAACAGAGTCGAACGCTGCCTTAAAGTCAAGGAATAAAACTATAGTAGGACGTCGTAAAGTATGTCTATATTCTAGAATCTGTCGAAAGGCGAATATTTAGTCTATGCATCCACGTTCTGGTCTGAATCCAGCCTGGTTTTCTCGGGTTTGCTTTTCTCAAGCTTCATTTAGACGTCGAAGTATTATTGGGGTTTATATTTAAGACACTATATTAGTTAAACTGATTCCTCCGTGATTGTCACAAGAGAATTTTTGTCCTTTCTTATAAATTGGGACGATTAAGACCAGTCAGATGGGATTATGTTCCCATATTTTAGCTAAGATTTCAGTTAATCCAACTGCTAAAACTAAACTACTATTATCGAAAGCGTCAGGGATTAGTCCATCAGGCTTTTCTGCTCCTCCTTGCTTTAGATTAATTTTTTCAACCTCACTAAGAGTTTGAGGGCTTACATCATTTTGGCATTCAGGTTGCTTGGAGACAGTCAGTAACTGAAGTGTGGCTAAAGGCCAGTTGAACTGTTCTTTAAAGTGTTCTGCTCTTCGATTCGAACTCCTGGGTTGGGAAAGAACAATAGTCCCATCTTCTTCCATCATTAAGTTGTACCCTAAGGGGTTTTCTTTCTGTGCCTTTCTACGTTCAGTAAGGCGCAGACAAATACAGGCTCGAATTAAAGCATGGTCTGAGTCTAAAAAATGTGCTCCAGAATGAGCGACAGTCTTCAATCGAGCCCCTCCAACCATGGTTAAAGGCAATATGATGTATTTGAGTCTGTTGATGAGTCTGTTGTGGAGGTCTCCCCATCAGACGACGGTTCTCATTTTGTTTAGAGTTGGTACTTGTCAGAAATAGACGGTTGTATAAGCATAGTTGCAACAGACGATCGCCATTATCTGTTCTCTGAGTCACAATACCGTCAGATCCACCTAAGTGCTTTCCAGTTTGGTTTAGTATACTTAATTGAACATTAAAATCGCCTGCTACTATTACTACATCAGATCGTTTAGCTTTTTAAAGGAGGTTGGATAGCTTATTACGAAGTTCATCTTTAACTTTATCTGAGCTGCAATCAGTGAAAGCGTAGGCAGAGACAACGAAAAGACAATAGCGCGTGTATCCATCTTTCCTAGTTCCTACCGTCCTGTTTAGTCAACAACACACAAGCAACTGTCTACTGAAATCCATTCTAGGAGAGTCTGTTCTACTTTGGAACTTAGTGCTATACCTACACCAGCGAAGCCATGGGAATTAGCAGTCGGGTCTCCAGATACACAAAGGGTAAATCACGCCGGTCCTTAATATTGACAAGGTGAGTTCAAATGAATGACCATAGTTGGATCCTGTATGTGCGTTTCGGACATTAAAAGCTCCATCGTTCATTTTAGAGCTTAGTTCTAGGAGACCAGGGATAATATTTCACGAATTCAAGTCGTAAGCATTGCTGACGCGTGATTAAGATAAATAAGAGGGATTAGTCGTAGGGATAAAAGATTTATTAAGAAACCAGGGAGGGATGTAATAGTCAACAATATGATTTCGGTTCTGATAGAGGTGTGAGGGCGGTTGTTACTTTCCGGTTGCCCACACTGTGAAAGGATTTTTCTTGAGGGGCCTGAAAAGGAAGGTTAATTAGTAGTTGTCTTAGAGACCTGGGTGCGTGACTAGAGCCCAAGGGGCAACTGTCTGAGGTCGATCTCGCACAACAATTTTATGAGAAAATTTTGATGTTTTAGCTCTCTACTTCAGAAAGCCTTACCACCGGAGACGGAAATCCATGGGGTAAGATGAGGCGTGATATCTTTGGGGTCGATCTTTTCTAGCCCCTTCCTTCCATTTTAAAAGAAGGCATCAACTCAGATGCTGGATGTCCGAGGGAATACCTTACTGTTGCCACACCCCTCTGTAGTCAGAAGTGGGATTTCACCATCGGGCTTTTCTTGGTTTTACCGTTCTCTGACCGACCTGCCTGGCATGGTAAGACCCAAAGGGATATGTGTTCCAGTCAATGTAGCTGGGTTGAGTCATCACGATAGGCAAGCCCGACCACCACTTCAAGGTAGCAGCTACGGTCGGGCTACATTTGATGAAGAAATGTCAAAATACTGAATCGAGGTAATTCCAATAATTTCAGTGACTATTCTGTCCGAATCGACACATCGACATAAATGGAATCGCACGATTAGAGATCAACACAGAAAAACAGTGGGTAGATAAAGATAATCACACCTGGGAATACGATGAGTCATCATCAACCATCAGAAAGAACTGACATAGTGCTTGTGAAATAATCGATAAGCCAATTAATACTAGAAGTATGGACTATTGATACTGTCCAGGATAACATCAAAGACTTCTCAATTAAACCAATCAACTCAGAGAACCTAAAGCCATCAAAAACTTTTTAATTCAAGGTAACATTAAATAAGTTTTAATATTTAGATTTTTTTCCACTTAATTGTTTTTTTCTTATTGGGTTTCCATTATCCATCATTCCTTATAGGTCTTAACCATTTACTGAAGAGTCCATTTTGTGTACATCCGAAAACTGGTCATATATGTATACCTTTTAATCCACAAGAAGTTGATAAACTTGATCCATTTAATGTACCAACATTAAATGAACTTGTGGAACAGCTTTCTTCTGTAACAAATGATGAACATGATTGTAGTAATAATGATGAAAATATTTCATCCAATGATAAACATTTATTATCATTTAAGAATACTTCTTTAAGGTCTTCAATTGAGTATTTTGAGACTTTCATAAAACATGTTTTAAAAGCAGAAAATTCATGTATGAATGTTGATCAAGTTGAAGGTAATCCAGATTCATTTAAACCTATCCCTGCATTTTAACACCTTTTTATACTTCTTTTTGTAAAAGAGATTTGAAAGATTTTGTATATGAATTATGTTATTAGATAAATATTATTTTTATTTGAATGCGCTTTTTATTTTCAATAGTTTACGTAGTATGATAACTTCAATGTAAGCAGATTCGTACCTGATCATATATTGTTTATGATTGATTACATGTTTCATACATAAAATAAGAACGACAATACGATATGTTTGTGCATTATGTTAATATTACGCAACTCCGACTTCATTACAGTCAACAACATTACTTATATCTACTTCTTTCTTATCCTGCTAACTAGAGTCAAGAGGATCAGCTAAGTAATTGAAGCTTTTTGATGATAATCTCAGTGTATCAAGTATAATGATCAAGATTTATGGACTGAGTTTTTGTCAGATGGTAGAAATCATAGTAAAAATGTATTAAAATTTTATGAGCATATTTCATACCGAACAATTTAATGCGGTGAAAATTCGTTCTAGTCGATATTGGTTTCCTTTCTCATAAGTTGTTATGTCTCATGGACGAACGCTATTGCTCACAAATTAAATCGTATTGAAAGATACTGTCTTGGTGAGAAATATTGAACAGACGAAGATGAAGCACAATTTATAAGACAACATTTTACAATAGTTATCTTAGTAATGCATTTTTGTACGTGTGATCATATTGGAAGTCATACTCTCCTCGTGGCGGGGGTGTTATTTACAAAATTGAGAGGACGAAAAGCGAATGTCCGGCGCTTTAACCGGGTTGGTGGACTTGGAAAGTCCACCTAAGCGAGTTGGAAAATGCTTATTCCAAACCATTGGTGTACATGGGCTCCAGTATCCTGAGGGAACAAACGGCGTATGAATCAGTCGTTGGTTACCGGCTACCATGGGACTGCATCTCCTTATGATGCTCCACTGCCTTGTGAACTAGTCCTTTATGTCAAAGGCTCCGGGTGTGGTCCCTTAAGAAAACCACCTGCTTCGGTTTGGGCACCTGAGCAGTATCACAGCCCTCACACGAATCAAATGAGATTTGCGTGGCGCATATATATCTGGTTCCCCTTTGTACCAATATTTATTTGTTTAAGTAAATAAATAAATCCCACATGTTTAACTAATCTTTTCACTAAACCACATTTTGAAGTTGGATTTCTTATTAAATAAAGTTCCGCCTTTTAGATATCGGGGCTACGAATAATAAGCTAAAAAGATGTATCACAAAGGTACTTAAAACTGTTTTGGTCTAATCTACAACACCTGTGTAAGATGCTCCATGCGAGCGATTTTACCAACCCATGTTCGTAGATTTTTGTTCAAAGGAGAGGCTTGAGGAATTGTTAACGGAAAAATGGATTTCCGCAGTAGTTTATTACTAAGCACGCAAAGACAGTGGAAATATTAAGCAAGATATAACTCATATGAAAATGTGGTTCCTACTCCGCTTCAAAGGTAATGAGATCACAATGTGTAGTGAATTTATATTATTCTGCTTTAGTTATCGTTCTGGATTTATTTAAATTCTATGGTTGGTCCATGTTTACATATGAATGGCGTAGATGATAATTGTACGTAATTATTCTGCCATTTTCTACTTGTTTCAACACTTACAAGCAAGGTATTTCTTCAATTTTTTAGTTCATTATCGAAGTGGTTCTCAAATTACTCACTTTTGCATACTAAAAGCTAACTGAATACGGTGATTTTTCAAGTCACAATTGTAGATTATTTTATTCGCCATTAAATATTTTCAGAAATTTCCTAGAGTTTTATAATAGTTTTTGTCTCAAATCTCCAGGAACTATGTAACCAAATAGTTTTAAAATATGTCCGTTGGGAGGAGTTACTGGGAATTTTTAGTTTTTTAGTAAATCCTACAGAGTACGACATGAAAATATTTAGATTTGGAATTAAGATTACTGTTAGGGTGACAGTCAACTTTCTGAAACGTTAAGGATCTTACAAAAGTTTATTGTTCTCACCATAACTTCATTCTGCTTGCACCATATTATTGTTCTCTTCTTGTCCTCCAAATCAGTAAATTCAAATGTATTCCTGTTTGTTTTCTACTCAAAATAAAATAACGTAAAAAATACCCGTCTCTTCTGCTCTGTAACTTGTTAAACGACAGTTATACTATTTGTTAGTAAAGAGTAGTATAATTAAATTAATAACAATTAATGTCCAGACCTTGTATTTAAGTTATTGAGATATCACTGTTGAACAATATTAATTACACTTTTAGATTTGTGTTTCAGATACACTGTATATGGCTCAGGTATAATGCTATCTAAATTAAATCTTGATAGCTTTAATTTCCAATTTATGGAGAAGAGGAATTTGATTACGTTAGGTTTTTCAGAAGCACTTAAATGTTCAGCAGTTTTAAAGAATTTATCCTTTGAAAATTTATCATGTAACGTTGGTAACTGTCAAAATGGAAAACTAGTTTTCAACAATCTCTTCATCTTTGTCCTCCGAATATTGGTGTTCATTTAATCTGTTTCGGGTTTGGATTATTTAGTTCAAAACGTTTTCTACAACGTCGGATACAACGCTTTCGAATTGAATGTCGGTGGTTGTATGTGTTTGATTGTAAGCATTGAGCGCGACATTCGCATTTGATAATGAATCGTGTGTGTTGAGCTAATTGAGAGGGAAGAGGATAGAATATTATAATTACTTTGCGTTATTATATGTTTGTTTAAATACAGTGTTGTACACAAAATGGTCGATGGAAATGAAATCCAGAGAAAATATCAGCAAAAATAAGATAATCATCAGTTGTATTAAAGAAGCGTTCTCTCAAATTAGTGTTTTTGTTCGTAAACAAATTTACCAATAGCTTGAACATGACAAATGGTTGTCTCGATACTCTTAACTAGCAGTTCACTTGCGTGGGTGCTTGTATTTTTTGTATTTACTTTCATTCATAGTCTAGTCAATATTTTGCAGATGTTTCTGAAGTGGTTCTCTATCACTAATTCCTAGGTCTTCATACTTTTAAAATAACATTACACATTGTATGAATCCATTTCTTTTGTTTCATAATATTCTGCATCTGAGGAGTAGTTGTTAGAGTTGCAAAATATGTCTACGTTAAGTATATATTGGAGACATTGTCAACATTTTGTTAAAGCTAAAAATGATTTTTTTGAAGTTAACCATATAGGTCTGAGTAAAAAGAATGAGTTTTTCTATGTTGTAACGAAATTATATTGATCGAGGTTGTTTGATTATGTTCTTGAGTGGTATATAACTAGCAGTTAGTTGCAATTATACAAGTGGCTTCGGGATTTTACCTTTCCTCTTTGTGATTAATGTATCTGCTTGTATAGCCTTTTTCCCCGTTTTTTTTCTAAAAAAACATTTTCTTTTTTGTCTCCAATTGTATTAACCTGAGTAGATGTTTAAAGTCTTACATTAATTTTGCTATCAGCATGATAAACTAACGTCTGATCATCACTACTAGAAATGCCATGCTTTTAAGATTTTTTTCTCACTAGTATTCTGGTGGTTTATTATTTGAAATGATTTTACCTACTAATTATTGCAAAAGAGATATTCTTTTAATTACTGACCTTATCGTTCATTAGCAAGGTTATATTAACTGTCGAGTTTGAGTACATAACTTTCTGATCAATCCACATGTTATAAGTTGCTCTTTTGCACGAACTATTTATATCAATGGTATTCACTATTTATGATCATTGTATACTATCTAACTAATGATAATTTAGCAGTAATTTATTGAATATTATTGAATAAAAGTAATGTTACGTTGTTTTGTAAATATATCTTCAGTCAGTCACAACGTAGAACTTCGTACGTACGTACATCAGTCCGAGTTGCCATACCACATTAGCGCAGAGATTCAGTTGTCGATTCAAATCACATAGTGGTAGAAGTAGTAAGAGTATAAGCATTAATCGGAAAGATTAGGGTTTGAAGATGTTATTTAAGGAGTATAATTCAGTGTAACAAATTTGAAAAGAGAAAAAGGATAGGAACATGAAGCATTCAGAAGATTAGAATTTGGTAGAACATTTGCGCCTTTGCAAACGATTTTGAGCCATGTCATTCAAGCTCTCTAACCATCGATTGCTATCATCTCGCGAATCCCAACCAGGTAGTCTGCACCTACCAACATGGCTCAGTCCAATTGTCAGTGACTTCATGGATTTGCGCCACGTTTTGGTCTGGCCGCCCCTAGCTTTCTTCCAACCTATGCCTACACCATGAAACATTGCACGTCGGGGCAGTCGGTGGTTGGGCATACGTAACACGTGTCCCAGCCATCTCAACTGATGATGTTTAATTCTCTTTGAATACTGAACAGTCATTCTAAGCTTTTTGTGGGTTATGATGGATATTTCAAATAACCATTCTAATGATGTTAAATCTATGCATTTAATAACAGCTGTAAACAGTGGTTACCTGCACAACACCTTAATATATGGCTTCCCACCTACTGCTTCATATCACTTAACAGGTAAACCATCAAACAACTAAGTTCATTATTTTACTAAATGTCTTAGTATAATAGGGTGTTTCCAGAATTGTTATCGATTAATCTGAAATAAAATCAAAAATATTATTTCTTAACTCACATGCACTAAGACAGTATTTGTATACGATAAATGAAATTGGTGGAATTTTCCTTAAACCTTCAAATTCTCTTTGAACATCTAGTCTCACTTGAAACGGAGCTATACCAGTAAATCTTCCAGTACATGGTAGGGAAATTTGTACATCTGGAAATCAGTAGAGATAAATTTACTGACAATGAAATTTAAAATTATTTTATAATGAACAATTAATTGTTATATTATATCGTTGTTTGTTATATTTCTGAAACGTAGCATAATTTTTTGTGTGTGAACATTGGCGGCCTGTTTAAACATCTGGGCTACCTGTTCCTGTCATCTAGATATTTCAACAAGTTATCTGATTTCGTTTGCTTTAATACATCATTATGCCTATTAATCGCACAAACTATTCAGGTGTGTTTCTGAAAAGTGTAAGACCTTTCTCTGTAAAGGTTACAGAAGGCTTAATCAGAGATATCGTGGTTTCTGGCAATATGCAGCGAGAAGAATGTACATTATCCAGATTTCGATTGACTGGGCTGCTAACTTCGAACTGGTGATCACTCAATATTTATCATCAGGAAGGACGAAGAAGTACGAAACGGAAACTTGTTGAAGTACTTTGGGCTGAGAATTCTATATTGTACCAAAAATATAATATTGAATAAAGCTAATAATAATAATCTTATGAAGATATACTTCTATAACTTGCTTAATTTTGTGTTTATAACTGAAAATGATCATTAACTAATTAGTAAGTACTTAAAGTAAGAATATTCGAGGTACCAGTTTAGAAATACATTTCAATACATTAATATTTTTGCTAATTAGTTTACATTGAGAACTTACAATCGAATAAAACTAATTTTCTGAACTATGTAGCCATAAAATATCTTTAAATGAGGTATTTCAGAGAAAGATTTATTTTAATGTACTTATTTTACCCTGAGGTCATGGGGAAAAGTTCCCACTTTGCAGTGCATAAACATCTCAGTTCGGGTTTCCCTAAACAATTTCATCGAATTACATGAAGCACTGTATAATTTGTCAATGTAATCAGAATTTCCTGAGTTCTTATGGTGTTTAATAGTCAATCTGAAAATAATTAATTAGAATGTATTGTCACCCATACAGGATTGTTTCCGGACACAAGTGGCAGGGAGATACAACCTATTAAACTTCACAGAATTAAGTAGATGTGTAAATGCACATTAAAGTGCTCCTGTTTATCTACCATTTATTGATGTCTGTTGGTAGGAGATCGAAGTTTGGAGACTTACAGCATAGAATGTTTTGCTTGGTTATCTCTGCAGACGTTTGCAAAGAATGTTTTCACTTGCAGATTTTCCACAGGCTTGGAATTGGGAGGCTCTATTGCATTCGTATCATTTGTTGCTTGATAAGTAAATTTAGCTAGGTGTCTGTTGGTTTGTAAGATTCATCTAAAGGTTTTAAGTTTCCATTTAATAGTGCAATCATTATATTTTTTTCGGATCCCATAATTTAAAGGATACGATTCTAGATTCTGCTTAACAGTAGTCAAGTTTTGAATATTCATAAATGATTTTTGGGAATAAATTTTTGGGTTGATTTGTTTTATTTCTTAATATTTGGTTATGAGGCCCATTGATCTACGTGCTATCACTCATTACTTTGATAGTGAATGAGTTAAATATCCATCTCATTTTCTTCGTTCTACATTCACTGGTATCATTTCTTTAACTCCTGAGTTCTGGGACCTAACTTCGAACTATGTATTCATGGATGTACAGCCATGAAAATTAGTCCATCAAAAAATTACCCTTCACACATACCAGCTTCCATTTGTATACATAAATGAAATGAAATAAGATCTCTTCATTTTTTATAAGGACCACTCGTCTAAATGTCGTCAGGATCCAGGTGTTTTCACCCAGTTTGTTATTTGAAGGAGATATACACAACAATCTTTGTTGGTTAGTTTTTCCCTTGTTTTAAAAATAGGATTTGATGATCAAGTCACAGACAATAATTCTTTCATAATAAGTAGTTTTGTGTGAAGCACATTAAAATTCATTTCCGAGAAAAAAACGTAGTATGCTTATATGGTTGCTAAATCTATTTCACTAGCCAAATATAAATGAACAAATATGTTATGAGTACAATAACAGAATCATCAAATATATTGGTCATCATTTAAAGTAAAGGTTCAGAATACATTAAACAATCAAACTTTTGTGATTAAGTTGTCTCTAAAAACATTGAAACGATTCATTTTGTGTTTAAAAACTTAAATTACCTGACTGAGTAGCTGGTATATAACCAGACTTGGCAATATTTAGAAGTGGGGTATGCAGAAGTGTATGGTTCATTGACTTCAAATCAATATTGTAAGTTAACTATGAATAAATAAATAAAAAGCATGTTAAACTTATGACCGACATTAAAATTCCAATGTAATAAATAGTAGATAGGATTACTCTTACAAAATTATTTTAAAAATGGTCATTATTTTTATTGAGCGTTTATATCAGTTTAAATTATTATTATTTAAACACATAAGCATAGGTACAAGGAAGCACCAAATAGATATGCGCCACATAAATCATTCGATTTGTGTGAGAGCTGGGATACTATCCTGGTGCCCAAACCGAAGCAGGTGGTTTTCTTAGGGGGCCACACCCCGAGCCTTTGACCTAGAGGTCTAATCCACAAGGCAGTGGTGCATAGTAAGGAGATGCAGTCCCGTAGTAGCCGTTGACCAACAACAGGTTCATTCGCCATTCGTTTCATCAGGATACTGGAGCTCATGTGCACCATTGGTTTGGAATCAGGGTTTTCCAACTCCCCTAGGTGGATCCTCAACATCCACCAACCCGGTTAAAGCGCCGGACATTCGCTTTTTGTCCTCTCAATTTCGTAAACAACACTAGTGCCACGAGAAGTCAGTGAGTAGGGCTTCCCTGCTGGTTGTTGTGTGTACGTGGCCATGTGAGAGCATTTTCAGAAGGAGAGCTAACTCTCCCCACTTTCGGTCGTACTAGGGCATTTGAAGGCCAACAGTTTAAATACACCACGTATTATTAAAACAACTTTCTTTTTAGTTTAACAATATAAATTCATAATTTTATGTGTTTTAGAAAATTTACTGTACTGAAATGCTGCACCTGTTAATATTGTAATAAAATATTGTTTGTTCGTTTTTTTTAAGTAATATTACCAAACAAATAATGAGAATAGCTGAATTTTTTCATTTTCATGTAATTTTATCACAAAAAGAAACAATATTTCTGTTGAATAGATTCGGCAATACTGAGATTATCTTAAAGGTAATGAGTAATTATATGAAGCTTAGTAAGCAGAGATGGATATTGGTTAGCATTAGAATCCAGGACGCGCGTTTCGTCCTACTTAGGACTCGTCGGCCGTATGTACCTGCACCTCAGAGTTGATGTTCACCCTGGGACTCGAACCCAGTACCTTTCGCTTCAAACGCCATCGCGTTATCCACTCAGCCATTGAGCCACTTGCTTGCTTACCATGCTTGTCAATTAAGGCTATATCGGGGCAATACACACAGTATGCACATATGCCAATTAGGGACTGACCAGTTGCAGTCCTAACACATCGATGGGAAGATTCAAACAAACAATACTAAATGAATTTATATGAAGCTTAGTTTGAATAAAATCTGTTGGCAACTAGTGATAAAATGAAGTGATGTGAAAATAATAATGCGCATAGTAGTGAGAGAATAAAAGAAAAAAATGTTAGCGATATAGTCGAGGTAGATGTAATAAAAAAAAATAGAATTTAAGCGGTAATACTGTAGTCAAAATTAGGAGGGAATAAAAAATCAATTTAGCTGATCCAGTATGACTGATTTTCATCTATATTAGTTATATGCTTCAACTATTAATCATAATTATCATATGAACTGCAAACGAGTTGTTTGGACATTCCTGCATAGTTCTTATCATCATTGAATCACTTAATAAACTGGTGTTTTTCTGGCGTAATCAATTTTGATTCTCTTTCAATTAACTTCCATTTTAGTCAGAATAGCATGTTGGGGTGGGGAGGTTAAGAAATTCGCTTAAGGCCCTTTTTTAACCATTGGAGCAGTTAAATTTTCACAATTATATCAACCGATATCTCGTTAATATTCTTCTGAATTATTTCATCCGGTAATTCCAGGATTCATGAAGAGTGCCTCGAATATACATACCAGTAGACACGTATGGAGTACCTTTAAAGTTTCTCTTCCGTGACCATGGAGTAATACAGAGAAGGCTTCTGAGCAGGATACTTACTTTCAGATGACCAAATCGAAATACAGTATGGGACACAGATGACTTAGACTGGTTTTTTCTATACAGGCTGAAATCTCGCCAGATGTTACGATAAGAGTATAGAAAATCGAGTGATCAAAACAGTCAACTACTTCACTCACGAAAATCAAAATAAGATTTTAACGTGAAATGGTCTTCGGGTAATATTTTACATTTGAAAAAAGTTCAATGCATTCCCAACATTTTAGCGTTCTTACTCAATTTATTTAGAAAACCCCACATCTTTTCAACATATTTAAGAAATTGAAGTATGTCATATACTTGCTACAAGTTTTTGAGGGTTTTCAGCTAGAAGATTATTTGAGAATTCAGGTGAGGACATATTTGTGGTCAGACTTAGGAAGTCTACTTGTTGGAATCGTTTTATATGACAGTGCATTATATCCCAAACGTAGAACATATAAGCTAGGAGAAGGCAGGAATAACTGACTGTAAAGCAATCTATAATACGGTATGGTAAACAAATCGCCAGTAAGATATCGACAAAACACGAAAATACGATGACATCCATTTGATAGTAGTGGGAAAAGAAAATAACGCAATTCCAACGCGTTAAGTTATGTACACATAGTGGGTGACTTTAACTAATGGGTGGGTAGGCCATATTTAGCGATCTCTGTTTTACACAAGTCTACATACGTAGTTTAAATATCGCCGTCAGATTTACAAAATGTAGGATTTAAATTACTTACACGTTCAAAACCAGCTCTCCACTTAACGCGCAACATATCAATGCGTGGAGGGATAGGTCTATGGGCAGATAATGAAATGCGATCCAGTGCTTCGTGTAAAAGTAGTCCATTGAAAACAAGGAACAAATGTTCGGGTACTTTGTAAATAAAAATCAATAAGTAGACGACGGTATCGTATTACCATAGTGTTCAAAGAGCGAACTTTCAAAAAGTAAACGAATACACTTGTTTACAAAAACTGACGAAATCTCGAAATGTGAGTCCTGTGTAATTTTAGCCCATAGTCTTCTAACACGTCCACCATAAGTGATCCAAGTTGCTTTTGTAACTATGGCGAGAATATTATTGAGATGGTTAAGAAGGTGGTTCACATTCGATTTGAGAATACTAACTTTCGAATGACTGATCAGTTTGTGTAACATCTGTTCCTTCAACCATAGCTTTGAAAAACTTCTTAGTGAAGCTGTACACTGATTCACTGAGTTTTGTTGTCAATAACTTATAGTCGCCAACTGGATTATATTTTATAGCTTGAAGTGGGTTAGTGAGTTAACTGTTTTTGTAAACCACACCAAATAAAATGGATCTGGTCGAATAATGAAGACATACACTCTACAATAATAGTGATGAACGTGGGAAAAATAATTTCCGGCTTTAGTCACATTAGTTTTAGATGTAAAAATGAACAATAAGCAGTAAGGATCTCACATTATAAATCAAATGTAAAGAATTAATTCTTGAAACTTCAATTCTATAAATGAATTATCTTGTCAGTTTCTTGTTGTTCAGTTTTCGTAAATAAAATTTGAATGATTTATTTTAAATTTACACAACTCAACCTCATAATATCCTCGAGTATGTTATTTAAATTGAAAAAATGAACCATTGATCAGTTAGATCTCATGTGGTTAACAATCTTAATGAGCATACTTTATTTAGGATAGTTGCTAACAGTGGGATCCATAATGCGCATATGTAGCTAGTCAAGTGGTAACCCTGAGACTCGAACTCATCAATTCTTTGTTGGTGAACAAAACTCAGATTCTGTTTATGTATTGTTAATAGCTCTTTGACAGCAAAATCAAATCATAGTTTTGCTGGAATTTACTATTAATTATAAATATGTAGTGTCTATATGAAACTCCGCCTGCAGCTCTTTTAGAGCTACTGCCGGTCCCAAGGCCCGGTAAGGGAGGAGGGTTGGGTATGGGATTAGCGACCCCATCCTGTAGAAAAACTAAATCGCTAAAAGAACGCTAACCAGAAAAAATAATTCAGATCATTTAAACTCTGCCCTGGGAGTTGAAGGAATAAGCATATATGAAAAAGATGAATAACAACTGGAAATGATTGCCCAGGACAGAGTTGGGTGGAGAATGCTGGTGGGCGGCCTATGTCCCTCCACGAGGGGTAACAGGTGTAAGTAAGTAAGTGTCGATATGAGACTATCAAAGATTTTCACAGTCAGCTTATTTTTAAATATTTTACACTTTTATAGGTTTGATGAAAAAAAAAACATTTAAGCAGATCAAAAATATATGAATATAACTTACTATGTCTATGAATTTCAGGTAGTCTTCTTGGACAACGTAATTTACTTGGGATATTTTGATTATTTGGCATTGATTCAATAATCTGTATAACTAATTGACGATCTACCCAAAGATTTAATTGACCATTAACTCCATTTAGAAAATTGATATACAATAAATCTGGATAATAATATTTGCATAAATATATATAAATTTCTGTAAGTAATACAATAAATATAAGGGAATTATATTTTCTCCATATCCAACCGTTGTACATTATTGTCATTTTATTCTATAGAAAAGAAGAAATAGTACAAAACCATGATATTAAGTTATCAATGTATTGAAAGTGTTTAACATTTTTAAGAGATAACTGTTCTTGAAGGTTCTTAATACTCATTAGCTTTTGACTTGACCAACAAAATAGTGTTTAATTAGTAATAAATTTGAACTTGTACAATCAACTGAGGATGTAGTTTAAATACTCATGGAGAATAAACTCAGATAAATAAGGTCACATGGTGAAAAAGTTAAAGTACACAATTTTTTTAAGATGGGAATTTTCAGTTCAACATTAAGAAAACTTCCAATAGTATAGAAGTTGAATATTACTGAAATTCAGCTAAATATACTGGTAATGTCTTTTAATTGACAATAATCAACTATTCAGTACTCAAACGAAAAAAACGACTTGTCAAGTATATTACTATCAGTTATATGGGTAAATACTTAATTTAGTGTTTAAATTAAATATTTTGATAAAATCCTACTAGCAGATTTTGTTAGTTTTTAAAAAAAAAGTTTTATGCTATAACTTTTACTAAACAATAACAACTTTAACATTAACACCGTCGGATGCCGGCTCAGTGGTCTAGTGGTTAAGCGCTCTGACGCGAGACTGGTAGGTCCTGGGTTTGAATCTCGCCAGGCGGGATCGTGGATGCGCACTGCTGAGGAGTCCCACAATAAGATGAAACAGCCGTCCAGTGCTTCTAAGTTTTCGATGGTGGTCTAGCTTCAATTGACTCATGATCTCATCCATAAACAACACTCGATTGACTTTTAACGACTGTTCAAGTTAAGAAAATGTTAAAGAAAACAATTTTGAATCATAAGAGTTTGTCTGAATGTTTAAGTATTAAAGGAATTTGCTGAAGTAATGTGCTATTTTGATTTGGCCAAATGTACTTTGAAGGCAAAACACGAATGTACTCTCATTTTCTGTTCGCATATTTCAGTATATTTTACTACGTACTTACGCCTGTTACTCCCAATGGAGCAAAGGCCGCCGACCAGCATTTGGGAACCCACTTTGTCCTGGGCCTTCATTCCTAGTTCTATCCAATTTTAGTTCATTCATCTCATGTCTATCTTCATTTCTCAGCGTAATGTGTTCTATGGTCTTCTTCTTCTACTTTGACCTTCAGGATTTCAAGTGAGGGCTTGCATTGTGAAGCAGTTGGGTGATTTCCTCAATATTTGTCCTATCCACTTCTAGAGCCTCTTCCTGATTACTTCCTCCGCAGAAATCTGGTTTTTTGTCTCTCACAGTAGAATGTTGCTGATAGTGTCTGGCCAACGGATCCGAAGTATCTCGCGTAGACAACTGTTAATAAACACTTGTATCTTTTGGATGATGGTTTTCGTAGTTCTCCAGGTTTCTGCCTCATACAATAGAACTGTCTTGACGTTTGTTTTGAAAATTCTGACCTTGGTGTTGGTTTTTGAGTTGTTGTTTT
Source organism: Schistosoma rodhaini (assembly GCA_944470415.2). Classification (NCBI taxonomy): domain Eukaryota; kingdom Metazoa; phylum Platyhelminthes; class Trematoda; order Strigeidida; family Schistosomatidae; genus Schistosoma; species Schistosoma rodhaini. The sequence goes on along the minus strand of OX104039.1, from coordinate 15,509,975 downwards.
GAGTTCCAAATGTTTTTCAGTCGTTAATATGTTGTTCTTGCTTTGTTGATCCACGTCTTTACATCTGTATCAGATCCACTGTGTTCATCAATCATACTGCCCAGATATGTAAAGGTTTTCACATCCTCCAAAACTTCTCCGTCAAGTGTGATTCGATTGGTGCAAGTATATTTTATTATATGACACTAATTATGATAAAAAATTTCGAAAAAGTACCTCTTCCACTTAAGGATTGTTTTTTAAGAGTAGGTTTTCGAAAGCTGTAATTTAGTATACAAGCATTAATTTAGACACTTTAGGTATGAAAATATCAATGTTATGCGTTATGGTCAAGACTCTTCTACAATATTTAGTTATTTAAGCAGGTTATTAAAGATTATTTTATTTTATTTATTTAAACACATAAATATTGGTACAAGGAAACACCAGATAAATATGCGCCTCACAAATCTCATTCGATTTGTGTGAGGGCTGTGATACTGCCCAGGTGCCCAGACTGATGCAGGTGGTTTTCTTAGGGGGCCACACCCGGAGCTTTTGACCTAAAGATCTGATCCACAAGGCAGTGGAGCATCGTAAGGAGATGCTGTCCCATGGTAGCCGGTGACCAACAGTTGGTTCATACGCCATTCGTTCCATCAGGATACTGGAGCCCATGTGCACAATTGGTTTGGAACCAGGGCTTTCCAACTCCCCTAGGTGGATCCTCAACATCTACCAACCCGGTTAAAGCGCCGGACATTCGCTTTTCGTCCTCTCACTTTCGTAAACAACACCCCCGCCACGAGAAGACAGTGAGTAGGACTTCCCTGACAGAGGCTATATATTCGCGTGGCCATATGAGAGCATTTCGAGAGGGAGAGCAGACTCTCCCCACTCTCGGCCGTACCAGGGCATTTGGGGGCTAAGAGGGGGATACTAACTATCAGATTAATGACTTTAATGGGCTAATATAAAGGTTGTGTAATATAAATGATAATCACTAACGGTGATTGAAGAAAATAAATGAGAAATGAGAGGATTTATTTGTGTGTTTATAAAAAGGGTGATGACTTCATGCTTATTGTGGCTAAGTGGATAAAATTAGCCACGTTTTTATGCATAACTATATTAGAAGAATGTAATTCACTAAGGCTTTGAACTTATAAAATAGACGATATCAAAGAACTTAGAAATGTATATTCCGATCATAATACTGATAAAAAAAAGATATAACAGATCTTCATTGTTATGTAATGCTTACCTTCTCTTCAAATACTCTTAAATTATACAGAGTAATGGTATAAATTGATTATTTACAAGCCTAGTGTTTCAGATACAGGTAAGCCGATAAATATACAGTTAGTTAGATGTGATGACTCATTGAGCATAAATCAGTTTACCCGTCATTATGTAAAAAATTCAAATCAAAGTAGAAAATAGTATCATTTTAAGTACGTTCCCTGGGTTCATCATTCGTATTTGATACGCAAACGAATAACTATATCTGTTTAGTTTGACTGCTATCGAATACTCACCAGTAACGTAAATCTTTACTGTGGAGTTTTCGGTTTATTTAATTCGATGTTCAACTTTAAGACTAGAACATTCTTAACTCAGTGGCGCTAAAGAATGCTAGCTATGAGAATAAACTGGCTAACATGGGTAATATTTATCCTCAGCTTACGGGATTTAAATAGAAGACTATCATCGTCCGCGTACTGGGTCCATCGAACGAATTTCAGAAAAAAAAGTGACACAGACGATTGTAAACTTCTTGGAAAAGCGTAACTTTAATTCACTGCATATTAAAAGCTAATGTATTTTTATCCAAATCTAATTATAAATTCAATGATATTTGTTAAAACTGCATGTTTATTGCCTTAGTACCCATTGTTTTACATAAGCTACTTTTATTATTTCATTGGCAAGATTTAAAAACATAATAAACTATAAGTAACGGTTAAACAGTCCTCAAATCAATGAGTCTTAATTTGTGATCTCCATCATTGCTTGATTTATTTTTTATTTTTTCGGATATTTTCATTTTGTTAATAAATTACGTCGCTGTTATTTGAGTCTTCAGTAATAAGGAAAAAACAACCATGTATCTATCCACAGCATTTCTGATATATACCTTTATATCGTCTAATATGTTTCTTGTTGTTGATTTTTGGACATTTTGAGTTATCAGAAGGGATTTTGTGGATATTATAGTAATTTTAATAGTTGAGGAGTCCCATGATGGGACGAAACGGCCGTCCAGTGCTTCCAGGTTTTCGATGATGGTATAGATTCAATTTATTCATGATCTCAACTATTAAAATTACATTTTCAGTTATTATATTTGTAATGTAATGTTAGAATGATTTAAGAACCAGTTCTCCACTCATGGCATTTCCTGAACTCTGATAATCAAATATATGTGCGTTATGTAGAATAGACAAGTGGGCATGGCTACCAAGAATACAACAAAATCACCATGGATATATAAAAACCTAAAAGTAATTAATACAGAAACATGATATTTTTCCAAACGGTAAACATCTTTCATAAAGTCAGTGTTTTCGAACCAACTACCCTACAATAACCTGCTACAAATGCAACTCGATAGTTTGAATTCAATATATTTTCTTTTCTTTTAACAATAAATCTTGTATTTAAATTAAGTAAATCACTGCTTTTGAAAAAAAGCTTGCTTATTTAAATTTCCTCTCTGTATAGTTGCCTTTTAGGAATTGTTTGTTTTTCTTCAAAAGATAACGATAAAAATGCTAGAAACCATCTTGTAAGGTACTGAAAAGCTATATATCCCTTTTTTTTATAAAAAAAATTGACATACTCATGTATACACTCACATTTTCATGCACACATACATTTTGCATTCCATACATTCCAAATTTTCATGTTCTACTTTATTGCCTTTTTATTTAGGGAAAACAGATTTGATGAATAAAATTCACTTTTTTTGCAGACAAGGGACGAATGGTTGAAAAAAACACAAACTATCGTTATATTATATGAAAATGAGTAACTATGGCGTAAGGAAATCCACTTGTAACCATGTCTTTAAAAGATAAACAGCTGGAAGGTTTTAATTCGAATTACTTTTTTGATGTACAATTAATGTTTTTACTGGAAATTTATAAAAAATATTTTTTTAATACCTGATGTATTTGCTTGCATTTTGTTACACAAAATTCTTATAAAGTCTTATAACAATCTATCAAAAACTAGCAACAGCTGAATACAGTTGCTGAGTTTATTTCAATATGACATTTCATATAAAGATTTTATGAAACATAGAATATTTCTCCCCTCCCCCGATGTACACAATCTCTTGTAGTGATTGGTTGGCCAGGGTCAGGTTTGTTTGACGCCCTGGTGATACGAACTATAGGACTGATCCCTAGAAGTACGATCTCCAAGTTCAAGATAACTCTTGGACTGTTTCTATAAATAGAAATATTCATATATTAATCCAAGTTTTTCACTGACACAATAGAAATAACAATTATAGAATAAGTGAAGAATTCCAAGATGATTTGAATGGTTGGTTCATTAGCTTATAAAAATTATTTAAATTTCGTGTCATGTTATTTGTTACATGATTTTATTTTTCATGCTTTTTTTATTTAGACATTTTTCAGACTATCTGATGCCAATAAACTTTATATTTGAATTAGAACTATTTAAATTAATGAAGGAATCTATTGTTTGATTTGTAGGAGTATTTACCAATAGTATCTTATACAGTAGGGTACTATATTAATCAAAGCATATTCACAAATAAGAATTCAACTTAGGGGTTAAATCGTATAATGCATACATACTTACTTATGCCTATTACTCCCAATGCAGTATAGGCCGCCGAAAATTGTATAATACTATAGTTATTTTATAGTCTGATAGTGTGAAAAGTATATAATGAAAACAAAATGTTTTCATTGTGTAATAAATTTAGAAACTTCCTGAAATTGTTTATTATTCTTATATTTTTCTTTGGACTATCTAATATTCGATTCACAGACAATTTATTTTAAATATATGGTATATTGCGTTGAGTTTAATTTTACATAGTTAAAAGCGTGAGTCCATTGAAGCTAGACCACCAGGGAAAACCTGGAAGCACCTTTTCTGATAATTTAAATTTACAGATGATAGCTCTAGTTTCTCAGAATACAATTCCGTTACCGTTTTTTTACTAAAGTTGTGGGAGTGATTAGTTTTCGCATCATAACAATCAATAAAAATGCTGTAAGAATGAATTTCAGGATACAAATAATGGAACACAGAATAAAACTTTCGTAATAACGATAATGGTTTATTTGGAATCGCTACGAACCTTATTAACGTAAATGTAATATTTCGTTCTCTATGAATGTTGTGATATTTAGATTGTTTCTTGTCAGAACTTGTGATATTCATCAGATTCAAATACTTATATAATCATGTTTATGTTGGTAATGTACCGATCGTCTGTTACAAAACCAAAATTACATTTCTTGAAGAGCTGATTAGAATTACCAATATTAATCGAAGCCTAAGTTTCACTGTCATTAAGTCATAAAAACCAAATAAACTGGTACAAACGTGGATCAACTCAAGTTACCACGCTGCATTAGGACAACAAGACGAACTTAAGATAATTGCCGAAGTTTAAGTAGCATCCGTGGTAGTAAAAAGATTATGCACAGAGAATAATATTTGAGGGAAATCAATCTATCGAATAAAATATCCGAAACAATTTTTAAGCTTGATATCAAGTGGCACTCAAAGATTGAATGTATCTTCACAACTGTGACCGATACTGGGATATCTCATTCACTGCCTCCAATTTTTATTGTCAGCTATCTTAAGTAAATCGAGTTGAACTTGTCGACAATTACTTGACATAAATCCATCCATTGTTTATAAATTTGCTTCACCTCTTAAACTTATTAAATAGGAAGTTACAAACAAAAAGATAACTAAAACGTAACCAGACTTTAACTCACCAGTCATGAATTATTCTCAGTGTTTAGCATTTTTATCATCCCTGTTTTGTGTTTACCGGGTAAAACTTCATCAGGATTATGTACAAATTGATAATTAAATAGAAATAGCTCAGCTGTCTGTTAATCATAACATAATTATTAATCTGTACAATGTTTCATAGTTTATTTTATGATCAGTGAGGAATTTTCACGCTTATATATAACTATGATACTTGTCATTCTGTGCGTATATCTACATGTATATATTTAGGTGTTAAGATGTTCATTAAGAATAAATATGCTATAGAAAGAACCAAGAGTGTAAGAATGTAGAGAAAAGAAAAGAAAGAAATAGGGATATGAGGAAATAGAATATGGTATGAAGAACAATAGAATCAAGACAAGATTTAATAACCAATGAACAGTTCAGTTTATCTTCTGTTACAACCCATAAAACAACAATAACAAAGCACAACTGTGAATTCTTTACAGCACAACAGAAATAAATAGAGTAAAAAAACAATAACTGATTTTTTATATGATTTATGTATTATTGTATATATGTGCATGTGTGCATAGATATACTATATAGATAAATTGAATAGTAGTATTCATTTGCCTGTAATTCACTATTGGCCATAAGTGAACAAATGTTTAGGGACTAAAAAGAAAGCACTTGTAAAATTATAGAAATGGCAGACATAATGATAAAGATGAACAGAAGTTTTTTTTCTTTCTCTATGTATTCATTTGTTTGTTAAGCAAATTTACATGTTTATTTACAGGTGTGTTGATAGATGGCAACTAACTGTTAATTTTCTTTTTTGAAATTAGTTGTTTCAATTCTTCAGGGAGGAGAAAAAAAAAATTGAAAATCATTTCTGTTTAGTAAAACATCTGTATTTTAAGATATACAGAGTTATAGTCATTTATGTGATGAATGAATTTATTTTCTTAAATGAAAATGAGGATAGAGAATATATAAAACGATTTTTAACAAAACCATTGATTTATTCAAACCTGTTTTTGATTGATCACCTAATATTCTTGGATTGTTTCGTTGTATTATTTAAACTTGGATTATTGTTAATTTGGTTATTTATTCTTTGAAGAAGTGGCTTACACTGAGTCACGAAACGTCAGAAAATCTAATTTTTCTACTCATTGGGATATTACAAATATATTAATTTATTTATAACAATCCACCCAATGCTCAATTTATTCAAAATTATCAAATCAAACTTGGTAATGATACCTAAAAACCCTCTAGATTTTTGATAACTAATAATAATTAATCAGTCGCATTGATAGTTAACTATCATATTTCTATAGCATGGAATATTTGATTAACGTTAAATTGAAGTGTCAGAATTAAGAACATTACATTACAATAGTCAATCCTTATTGGCGGTACGACCTGTAGTGGAAAACAAATTCAGCATAAAGATATTTTTCTGTAGGTAAATTATTCAATAGGTATTAGTCAGTCAGTCAAAACGTAGAACTTCGTACGTACGTACATCAGCTCGAATTGCCATACCACAATAGCACAGAGATTCAGTTGTCGATTCAAATCCCATATTGGTAGAAGTAGTAAGAGTATAAGCATTATGTGAAAGATTAGGGTTTGAAGATGTTATTGAAGGAGTATAATCCAGTGAAATAAATTTGAAAAAAGAAAAAAAGTAGGGACATGAAGCATTCAGAAGATTAGAGTTTGGTAGTACACAAAGAGTGGATGTACCTACACCATTGCGAACGATTTTGAGCCATGTCATTCAACGTCTCTAACCATCGATTGCTATCATTTCACGAATCCCAACCAGATAGTCTGCACCTACCAACATGGTTCAATCCACCCCTAGCTTTCTTCCAATCTACTCTTACGCCATAAAACATTGCACGTCGGTCTATAGGTATTAGACTGCTTACTTACTTACTTACGCCTGTTACCCCTCGTCGAGGAGCATAGGCCGCTCACCAGCATTCTCCATCCAACTCTGTCCTGAGCCTTCCTTTCCAGTTCTTTCCAGTTGCTATTCATCCTTTTCATATCTGCTTCTATTTCCCGGCGTAATGTGTTTTTTGGCCTTCTTCTTTTCCGCTTTCCTTCCGGATTCCAAGTTAGGGATTGCCTTGTAATGTACATTGGTGATTTCCTTAATGTATGTCCGTTCCCCTTTGGACATACATTAAGACTGCAGTCATTTTTAAATATCAAACATTTCCATAATTTCAATTAGAACAACACGTATCTGTGTTATTTTAATAATCTTTTATCCTGCAGTACTAGACACTCTTATCGCTGGGACGTTTAATTACATCATGAACCTTTTCTGTCGCTTGAAAATTATTTTTAAGTGTAGATATAAGTTGTAATCAACCATTTTACTTCTAGTATAAAGATTATATTGAAAGATTTTAATATGAATTATTTTTTAAAATCTTGCATAATACTTAGAATTTATTTTACAAACAATTCTATTTGTTTTCTACAGTGGTCTAGCTTCAATTGACTCATGATTTCAACTATGAAAATACTGAAATCACCACAAAAACCCTTCTGATCTATTTGTTAAGTTGTTGTTTTACTTCAGGTAATCGAATTAATTTTAATTTTTCTAACAGAATTTTCATGTCTATACGAAATACACATCAAATCATAAAAAAAGATTCGTTATTAGTACTTGACAGACATATAAGCAGCCCTTCTACATGTGTGTATGCATTTTATACGGATTGTATGCTGTTAGTATAAACACAAACTTTTCAGATAATGCAACATGGTTAAGTAATTAAAAGAATCATTCGAATATGGTATTTCCCATCAAAGATTCTTGATTATTGCATATATTTTGGGAAAACAGTAACAGAATGATTTTTTTCAGTTTTAATTCTAATGGATAATCATGATCTCTAAATTAGGATGTCTGCACATGTTCATAAATGATCGCAAAAGCAGATAAAATCAAATGACCCAATAAGAGTAGATGATAAACACCCATCATCCTCTATTGCCAGACACAATTGAAACAGGTCATAAGATTGATCTTAACACGGCTTTTGTGGTGTTGTACAAATAGTAAAAGGGCGTATACTTAGGTTCATTAAAGCCTTAACCACACGAAAATTTAATTTTCCTTTATGTATTTAAAAACAGTTTGTCATCACCTTAAATTTACCCCGGTAATATTTGCTTATTATCCAGCGTGATGAGGTTTCAAATTGTTTTTCATATTATTTTGTTTATTATCTTTATCTCTTGTCACCCTTCATTTGTCTAGCTAACCTTTTATTTTTATATATAAATGTTCTTAACAAGTATATGTGTGATCAGACTGTTCGAAATGTGTTGCGTTAATGTATCACATAATTCTGATAAAGATTATCTTCGTCTTCTTACTTATCCAATTGCAAAAATATGCATTGTACGCTGAAATTCCTAGTGTTTGATTTTTGTTTTCACATAGGTTGATGTTTTATAGTTCTAAGAAATCTTGAGAAATTAATCATTTTTTAACATATTAAAATAGTTACCATTCACAATAAAAAATATACTTGCAAAAGCCGGTGGCTATCTGGACTCAGTGTCCAAGTGGACAACACAATGAAGTTTGAAGCGAATGGTACTGGATTCAAGTCCCGTAGTTTTAATAAATTCTGTGATGCGGGTACTTTTAGCTAAAAAGTCCTGAATGGAACGAAATACGCGACTTGGATTTTATTTTTAACCACCACCCGAATGTGCTTATAATGCTGATGATTTAATAACAATATCAAGACAATCTGCAGAAAAGGCATATATTCAAAAAGAGGCTGATAGGTTGCATTCTTAAATATCAATGGGAAGATTCAAAAAACCAATAAAATTACACTTGGACTCAAGAATATGTGGAATTTTTGTGTAATTATCTAGTGTCAATTAACTCCGCCTGTAGCTCCTCTGGGGGTTACTGCCGGTCCCAAGCCCGGGTAAAGGAGGAGGGTTGGGCATGGGGTTAGCGACCCCATCCCGTAGAAAATCAACTCGCTAAAAAAACGCTAACCAGAAAAAATCATTCAAACCTTTCAAACTCTGCCCTGGTAGTAGAAGGAATAATTATGACGTCTCATGATGAAAGCCGAGTTCATTCGGAAGTCATGAGGCTGATGCACCTTCTTACAACCAGAGCGACAATTTTTATAGGTACATGGAATGTCCGAACAATGTGGGAGACCGGAAGAGTTTTCCAAATTGCTGCAGAAATGAGAAAATACAACCTGGAGGTTCTTGGAATCAGCAAAACACATTGGACGCAGGTTGGACAACAACGACTGTCTTCAGGAAAACTTCTGTTATACTCCGGTCATGAAGAAGAAAATGCCCCACATACACAAGGAGTTGCATTGATGCTGTCCAGAAAAGCACAAAATGCACTTATTGGATGGGAATCTCATGGACCAAGGATCAACAAAGCCTCCTTCAAAACAAAGAGAGACGGCATTACAATGAACGTCATCCAATGCTATGCGCCTACCAATGACTACGATGAAGACGCTAAAGACCAATTCTACGATGGGCTGCAGTCGATCGTCGAGAAGTGCCCAACCAAGGACCTGACAATTCTGATGGGAGATCTCAATGCCAAGGTTGGAAAGGACAACACTGGATACGAAGACGTCATGGGACGACATGGACTGGGAGAAAGGAACGAAAATGGTGAGAGATTTGCAAACCTGTGTGCCTTCAATAAACTGGTCATAGGTGGCACCATATTCCCACACAAAAACATACACAAAGTCACTTGGATTTCACCGGATCACACTACACAGAATCAAATCGACCATATCTGCATCAACAAAAAGTTCAGGAGGACGATGGAGGATGTGAGAACCAGAAGAGGAGCTGATATAGCATCCGATCATCATTTGCTGGTCGCCAAGATCAAACTAAAACTTAAGAAGCAGTGGACAACGGCGCGGACAACATCACAAAAGTTTAATACGGCCTTTCTTCGAGATGCTGACAAACTCAACAAATTCAACATAGCCCTCAGCAACAGGTTCGAGGCGTTTCATGACCTACTCAATGGAGAGGGGACTACCATGGAGAGCAACTGGAAAGGTATCAAGGAGGCAATCGTTTCAACGTGTCAGGAGGTTCTAGGCCAAAAGAAGCACCATCACAATGAATGGATCACTGTTGGTACACTGGATAAGATTGAAGAAAGGAGGAACAAGAAGGCAGCAATCAATATCAGCCGAACCAGAGCGGAAAAAGCCAAGGCACAAGCCGAATACACAGAGGCAAACAAGCAAGTGAAGAGGAGCATCAGAACCGACAAACGTAAATATGTGGAAGATTTAGCGATGACAGCGGAAAAGGCTGCAAGAGAGGGAAACATGAGACAACTGTATGATACAACAAAGAAACTTGCTGGAAATTATCGTAAGCCAGAAAGACCAGTGAAAAACAAGGAAGGCAAAGTAATCACCAACATTGGAGAACAACGAAACAGGTGGGTAAAACACTTCAAAGAACTCTTGAATCGACCAGCTCCACTGAACCCACCCAACATCGAAGCAGCACCCACGGACCTCCCAATCGATATTGGCCCACCAACAATTGAAGAGATCAGCATGGCCATTAGACAAATCAAGAGCGGCAAAGCAGCGGGACCAGACAACATCCCGGCAGAGGCACTGAAAGCAAATGTGACAGCAACTGCCAAGATACTCCACATCCTCTTCAGTAAGATTTGGGACGAAGAACAAGTACCAACAGACTGGAAAAAAGGACTTCTCATCAAGATACCAAAGAAAGGCGATCTGAGCAAGTGCGACAACTACAGGGGCATCACTCTCCTCTCAATACCAGGAAAAGTCTTCAACCGAGTATTGTTAAACAGGATGAAGGATTCCGTGGACGCCCAACTTCGAGATCAACAAGCTGGATTTCGTAAGGATAGATCGTGCACAGATCAAATCGCAACTCTGCGGATCATTGTGGAACAATCAATCGAATGGAATTCATCACTCTACATCAACTTCATCGACTACGAGAAGGCATTTGATAGCGTGGACAGGACGACACTATGGAAGCTTCTTCGACACTACGGTGTGCCTGAGAAGATAGTAAATATCATACGGAGCTCCTATGATGGACTTAACTGCCACATCGTCCACGGAGGAAAACTCACCGACTCGTTTGAAGTAAAGACTGGTGTTAGGCAAGGTTGCTTACTCTCACCGTTTCTCTTTCTCCTGGTGATCGACTGGATCATGAAGACGTCAACGACTGGAGGAAAGCATGGGATACAGTGGACAGGCAGGATGCAGCTTGACGATTTAGACTTCGCGGATGATCTGACTCTTTTGTCACAAACGCAACAACAAATGCAGGAGAAAACGACCAGTGTAGCAGCAGCCTCAGCAGCAGTAGGTCTCAATATAAACAAGGGAAAAGGAAGACTCTCCGATACAATACAATATGCACCAATCAAATTACACTTGACGGAGAAGCTTTGGAGGATGTGGAAACCTTTACATATCTGGGCAGCATCATTGATGAACACGGTGGATCAGATGCAGATGTGAGGGCGCGGATCGGTAAAGCAAGAGCAGCGTATTTACAACTGAAAAGCATCTGGAGCTCAAAACAATTGTCAACCAACACCAAGGTTAGAATTTTCAATACAAATGTCAAAACAGTTCTACTGTATGGGGCGGAGACGTGGAGAACTACGAAAACCATTATCCAGAAGATACAAGTGTTCATCAACAGCTGGCTACGCAAACTACTTCGTTCCGATGGCCAGACACTATTAGCCATAAGTTATTGTGGGAGAGAACAAACCAGATTCCAGCAGAGGAAGAAATCATGAAGAAGCGCTGGAAGTGGATTGGGCACACATTGAGGAAATCAGCTAATTGCGTCACAAGACAAGCCCTCACATGGAATCCTGAAGGTCAACGGAGAAGAGGAAGACCAAAGAACACATTACGCCGAGAAATAGAGACAGACATGAGAAAAATGAACAAGAACTGGATAGAACTAGAAAAAGAAGCCCAGGACAGAGTGGGTTGGAGAAAGCTGGTCGGCGGCCTATGCTCCATTGGGAGTAACAGGCGTAAGTAAGTATCTAGTGTCAATTATTACTTTGATTTGAGTTTATTCTGAGACATTGTTTTTCCATAAATAATCAGATGGTAACCATGATACTATTATGTTTAATTAGACTTGATTAAATGTTCTTTTTTATAGCTGATAGTTATACTCTCATATTCCTCTTACGTCCAACATTATTTATTTTTGTTTGTCTATTTGAGTGCCTTTCGGGCTCACTGATGGCTACCTTGCGACAGATTTCTGAACTCGTAATTGGTGGGAATCAAATATATCTGAGAAAGCATCGAATGCTAAATTTTTCTGCCATTCACATCCACACAAAAAACACATCAACAGACTAAATCAATAATTTTCTATTTAAGGAGAGAAAATTCAAAACTGTTATTAAACCTTAAAATAGACATATTTGCAACACTTTATGAATTCTTTGTGTCTAGTACATTTATAGTCAACTTTGACCTTGGTCAAGTTTACCAGACATGTTTTCCCACTATCATTTTTTCAAACTTATCTGTTTTGATTGATTTAAAATGATCGGGGAGTTGATTTTAAATTTACTTGTTACGATAAAAATTAATTGTTAGAATAGTGAACTGAATAAAGTTGGTTTGTGAGTAGTTTGTTAACAGAGTCAATCCTCAAATACACATCATATGAATTTCGATTGACAGAGCAACTAACAAATTGATTAATCATACATTTGGGAAGCCATTGTTATACAAAATATTCAATGAGAACAATTTGAATTACTGGAAAATAAATGAATAGTCAAAGTTGGAAATAGAGGTCACCAAACAATATAATTTAGAATGGATATATTCAATTGACGTAATAGCATCAGTTCTAGTCGCATTGCCAAAATGAAGAGCAAAGAAGAGAGAAGTACAATAAAGCTTTAAAGGAAGAAACAATATCAGGGTAGTAATAGTATTGAACAATACACTAGCTTACTTATTTCAATTATCATGCGGAATGCAGCCGGGCAGTTCGTATCATTCAGCATCGTTGAGATCAGCAACCAATGGATTTTGTGAGTTTAGGATGTGTCTTTTGCTTGGAACACATTTATTCGATCCTGCCCGAATACAAGCCAACGTTTAACTTTTGGGAAAGTAGTGGAAAACACTTTAATCAGTGAATACATACAGTCTCATCAATCCATTATTGTTGACTGATACACCATGTCCAACCTTTTGATTACTCTCATGTTAGCTGCACCATAATTAAGGGATGGTTTGATGATTTTTGTGGTAAAATTACAACCTCTTCCTGTTATCTACATTCATATACCACTTTTCACAGCTGGAATTAATGTTGTTCAACATAACCGACTTTAATAGACAGATGAATATCTCACAGGTATCATAGATCGTCCAAGTTTTTAAGATCTGGGAGAGATTCATTACCAGTACCGAGAGTTATTCAGCCACCGATTCTGTGAAACTGGTGAGACCCATGAGGTATGGGTAGTTGCCAGTGCACCAGACGACTTCACTACTTATGTTCATCAGACTCATTGGCACAAAGATGTTTCGAAGTATCACTTTACATTTCAATCATCCTTGCGCTGTCGCTCATGAAGTTTGGAATATCACACATGTTTAGCATCTTCATCAAATATAACTAACCTACTAAGTACACTAGGTTGGTTGGTTAGGAGGTTACAATCAGAAGACTGTTCCGTAAAAAGAGAAAAATAGGAGCAAAATCTGCAGGGACATGTCTCAGACAAAACAGCTGAAATCGGGAGAAGTAAAAATCTGATATTAAGGTCACTTGATTTGGTCGTTCTGATTCAACTAATGTAGTTCTAGTAATGATCATTAGGTAGGCTGATATATTTCAGTAATAAGCCTAAATTAACAGACGCCAACAAAAAGCTTGTCCATCAAAACATCGGCTTCAGATAACAAAGTAGAAGCGAAAGCGATTACTTGCGTGTCGATTTTTTATAAAACCTATGAAACGATGGATATTTGACCCACACATCTACTCCGAGAATCAAAATTTACCTCATTTATCCAGGTTTAGTTTTTATCAATGCCGAGATGATCAGCAATCAGAAGCAGTCTGGTGGAATTACTTTCAGCTTCTAATTTTTGATTTCTTGGTCAGTACTGAACCACTGCCCCTAACGACCACTTGGGTCAAATCGTTATGGTGTACTTTAAGTTATTTTTACTGTTGAATAATTTTTAAATATTTGAAGGAATTTTGTTAACATTATATTCAGGCTGTAAATTCATTAGGGAAATCTGGAGAATGATTAGATGTAAATATAGCCACTTCTGAAAGTGTTCAGTCCATCGTTTCAGCTACGCAGTGTGCCAGCGGATTGCCGGCTGATCTATACTAATATCTAGCTCTTTTATTCCTGTCCTTTTATTGAACATAACTAGTTAATTGGTGTTACCTATCATCACGGCCTATTTCATCTATCTCTGTACATTACTGTTGATGATAACTGCGCAAACATTTTGTGACTCTATTCGGTTACCTTCCCTCATTATTACGTTTCAGATAAGTTTTAAGCATCTATTAGATTGATCGCGACCTTCGAATTTCATTGACTTTTTAGATTTTGTTCAAGGTTTCTAAGAGATGTCACTGTTGTTTCAACAACGGAATATTAATTAGTACAAGCCAATACGATATAAAAGTCTCTCTCAATTTGTTCTCAAAACTCGATTGGGTTTTCCTTAAACACATATGAAGCTTTCATAGCCAAAATGGACTTGATATGATGTCTAACAATTTGGTCTAACTGGTAGATTTTAATTGACTGAAGAATGAACGACCTACAAACTAGTTTGTTCTAATCGCCTCTGAGATTTCATCACGTTTACTTTGTGTTCTGATTCTGTACATAAGCATATTAGATTGCGATACCAAAAAACCTATTTGTTTGGTGATGGTCTTGCCCTTGATTTCTAATCATTTAGGAGCTTGATGCAATAATGCAGTTTAATTGGTACCTATCAATCGGTCACATTATATCACTGAGTTCATTTATTAATTATAAATCAAGTCACTGATTTCGACAATCAAAGTTTTGTCTTACTAAATAAATGAAACATCTCCATAACAGAACTACAAGAAATGCTACAGTCAAGATTTCTTGGTACCTAATTAGGCGCACACAAACGCACTGTAGGAGTCATAACATGTTCTCCCGAATGAGAAGACGAAGTTAAAAATATAAGTTTGATGAGATGAGCAGGAGAAAATTTATGAATTAAAAACGAGGACTTTAAGGGTTGTGAAAGATTATGACACTTTTCCCTCTTAAGGAACCTGAAATAGTCACACTAACCTGACGGCATAACCAAAGAACTTAGCGGATAACCATGTGGGGCCGATGTATACTAACTTACTGTAAATGGTTATTCTTGTTGTGTAAGCCCCATAATTCTTAACTGCCCATAAGCATCGAAAATCTGGGCAGAGTGCATTATTTTCGTGTTATCCATTCTCAATCTATCACACCATGTATAGAAAGACCTGAGATTTGGGTTGACCATCAAAAATTGTTAACTGTTGATACGCACTAAGATAGTTGGTGACTTTATTCTCGGACCTAAAAGTTGCTATTTTCTTTATTATCATTCTTCTTCTTGATGACCTTGAACCTCAGGAAACAAGTTGACAATGTATATACATTGATTGTCTAGTCATCACATAATTATGTGTTATTTAATGCATTTGAGGAAAAATAAATAATTTTTCAAACTGAAGTAAAAATAATTAGATAAACCCGATTATTTGAACTTCTTATCAGCGGTTTTTTAATCAGAAGCTAGTTATTTTTTTATCTGTATTAAGAAGGGTTTGAGTTATCTTGTTGGAATTGAAAAGTACTGAGTGTGAATATATAGTATCCAGAGCTATCCAATCGACCGGTCTTAAATGGGATGAAACGTACTTCTTGAATTCCACTGTTATTCTATATAATAACCATTTTATATAACCGATTGTAATTTTATGACATAATAATATCTGTATACATTGTATGGTTACTAGAAGCATATGAAAAATGAATATTGACAATGAATAAAAGACTAGCGAAAATAGAATAGTGGGAGAACAATGACAGGAGTAAAAATACAAAGAAACTATTATGTAACTTCGTTCAACTCAGGATTATTATCATCATCATCGTCATTACATACTTAAAAACAAAGTCACAGAAATAGATAAACAAATTATAGAACAATCAAAGGAAATATATAGTGATCAGAACTTTCACTGTTTACTATCTTCATACTACTAATATAAATCTTGTGAAATCGATTTCAATTACTATGCAGACATTGACTATATTCTTAGTAACGTAGTAATAACTCATTTTTATGATTGTTTTGTTTAAAATTGGCACCAGAAAAAAAAAACTGTAGTGATTAATATACACAACTGTCATCATTTTTTTTGCAGTAAATATAACAAGATAATGAAAAATAGAAGATGACAGTAACATTGTCAACTATTGAATAGATGATTGTAATACTATTAATTAACACGATGAATCACATATTGACGAGAATATACAACTGACTAAACTAGGTTCAGTGTAGTTTAATAATAATAATTAACTGAATAATTGTACAAAATGATACTATACTGTGTATGACATTAAATAGCCTTAAAAGAATGAATGTTGAGAATAAATTGTTTAACATTTGAATCAATAATATATCTATTGATTATTAATGACATAATTTTATTCTAAGCAAATATGGATTGTGGCTAGCAGTGGAATTTAGGACACGCGTTTCGTCCTATTTGGGACTCCTCAGCTGGATGTACCTGCTTCTCAGAGTTGATGTTCTCTCTGAAACTGGAACTGGAGCCACTTGCTTGCTTACCATGCTTGTCAATTAAGGCTATATCGAGGTAATACGCACAGTATGCACATATGCCAATTAAAGACTGACCAGTTGCAGTCCCAAACATTAATGGGAAGATTCAAACAAACAATACTAAGTGAGTATAATTCTATTCTGTTTTACATAGATTCATGTTGAAATGTAACAACAACAAAATTTTTTTAATTCAGAAGTATTTTTTTAGGTTAGAACTGACAATGTTATATGGAATATAGATAATAAATGTTCGGACTTTTAGCGTGATTAATCTATCAATAGGCAACTAATGATTTCAGTTGTTATCAATTTTATCCGATCAGATGGTATTTACTGAGTACAATGATTTGTTCATTGTCATGTGAACAGATAATATCCCATTTAATACTTGATGGTATTTATAGTAGTGTTTATTTAAATGAATACAACAAGTATTGTATGCTTCTAGGAAGAGAGTAAGGGGGGTGGGGATGGATGTGAAAGTTATGCAAAAATTACTCATTAATAAACTCTCTTTTTTGGTAAATCGACTTCATTTTGAAAATATTTTCTCTCCTATGAGCTACTATGACGTACTGTTAGAAAACTATGGATCTATTGTTATGCCTTCTTACTAATCTGTTTTTCCATTTCGATTCCCTGTATATATGACAAATATTTTCACGTTCTTATGAACTAAATGACGCAATGTCATTTTAAACAATAATTAAATATAATTTCATTTAGTATTGTTTGTTTGAATCTTCCCATAGATGTGTTAGGACTGCAACTGGTCAATTTCTAATTGGCATATGTGCATACTGTGTGTATTGTCTCGATATAGCCTTAACTAAATATTCCCCTTCAAATATTTTAATTTAAAAGAATAATTTAATTCAATTAATCTTATACAGTAAATGAGATTAGACACATCTCATGGACTCGTAGATTAAAGGTACGATGATTCATTAACTTGTCTAAATTTATAATATTACAATTAAGTTTAGAATCAATGTAGTGTCAACTAGTCCATCAATACAAACACTCATAAATTCATAAGCTTGTTGAAACCGCAAAACTTAATGCACAGAAACTAATTGTTGCTAAAAAGTAATCCTAATAGTCTTTATCCTCGTTCAAAAAAAACTCCTCTATGATCATAAAAAAATTCTGTAGTAGTAAAGTATATATCATCCTCAACTTTGTAATTACTATGGGTAACATAAAAGATAGAAATAAATAATGTTCAGAATAAAGTGTAAACAAGTGTTAATTGCTATCATCTTTTCATGGAATGGAACTACGTAAGTTTTCGATGGGTAGATCTAGATTTATTGAACGTTTATGAAAGAAAAACAGAGAGGAGTAAAAATCTCGTTGAAAATTTATAAAATATGGAGTATAAAACCTTGGATATATGGTCTATGTTAAATAGTACATTTAAAAGACTTATATAAGATCATGATAAAGTCATCTGGTATAAAACCAGTGAATTATTTTGCCCATTACTGATATTTTGTAAGTCGAAATTTACAATATAATGATCAGTCACCAAAGGGTAAGTAATGCCTGTTAGTCTTATTACAGCTTGACTTATAGAAAGTTAACCAACAATTAGGAATAGTTATCACAACATTGGTTATTTAGAAACAAACTAATAATGTGTTGATATTGATATGTTAAACACAGGTAACATGCAACTAGTTTATTTGGGAGCGGCATTTCAATATTGTGGTGCCTAGAAGGCATACACATGTTCAATTTTTAGATTAAACATTTTATCAGAAAGAAAGTCAATTTTTATTTATCATCAATGTACACCTAGTCTATAGAATGAACTGATAAGGATTGTTATCGTCTCTATGTCTGGTCAGATACACATGGTTAAAAACGAATCTTTTATTTCTCATGTGTTATAGACTAATGAAAATGTGTATCAAAAGTCTGTATTCGTATTAACAGTGCGCTTTAAACTCTCATTAACTGACGTTATCCTCTATAAATTACACAAAAGTTAATGAGATGAATTACCAAAAACGTAACAGCAATCAAAATCTTTTTTATTTTTGTCTGTGAAACATAATTCTTGCAGATTCAACATTTTCCTCCAAAGTTAATGTCTTATGGTATAAGCAACTATCAAAAGAACATAGACATGATAAATTTCGCTGTTTGCCATTATGTTTGCAGGCTTACACTAAATTTATTGTTCTGTAGACAAGCTACTAATAAGTAGTATAACCGATTAAGGAAATATTATTGTGAAATTTTCTACTGAGGTATGATTAGTTAGCAAAATTCGAAAATATCCACGTTCTAGACTAACAAAAGCTTAAAGTAAAGGGGGCATTGTTTGATTAAACTAGAATTACAGTGAAATCATTCACAGTTACAATAAGTTCTAATATACTTGAGCTTAGTGACAACTTTGCCACTGAATGAAAGGAAATGGAAATATAATGAAAACAGATGGATCATAAATAAGGGCAAAACCGTAACTTATGATCCTGTATATAATTAGTATAGATATTATGTAGGACTGAATTCATGACAATTATCAAAATACTGTAATATAAACCGTCCAAAGAGGCTAGATTTATTATTATTCTCAGTCGGTGGTGAAGATCATCTCATAAATCTTTTTTTCAATTAAGTTGTGAACAATTGACATCAAATTCATCTCAGTGGACTAGTTTTCTTAAAGTTGAGTCTTAACGAATGTGCCGTACAATAATAATATTTTATCAACTGTCACAAGCATCATAAAAACCAATATATTTTAATTGCGCAAATGTGTAGGTTTACAAAGTATTACTGAGCTTTTTCTAGGGAGTCACGTTTTATCGTAGTACTGTGGATCAACACAATTAATGATATATAACCGTTTTGCCAAAAATCTCTTAAATGATCAGTTGACAATAGAATTCTAGAGAATTTCGATTTACAGATTTTCGTTTAGTAAGATAACTTTAGACCGCTATGCACTTTTTTAAAGATGTACTCCTAAATCTTTCGCTTATGTGACAATATGTATCTGTTCTTCCTCTGAGTTAAATGTATTGTGTTTTCTTGTTGCTCATTGTACAATACTCAAAGTTTTGTTGTATAAATAATTGTCTTAACTACTTGCAATAATCATTTATTTTCTTTTCAATTATTAAAATTGTTATACCATAAATGCAAAAAATATTTATGTTCATAACAATATTAATGTGATAAAGTTATTTAAGTGACATGGGGCAGGTTGGAAAATAAATTGAACTAATTTCATCCAATAGATGGTATCCTCCGTGAATAATTCCTGTCACTTCCTTTGAATGTGTTGGGGAGATCCAAAAAACTAAAAAAAACAGCTAGAAAAGGCTTTGAAAACACTGAGAAGCATCCTATCCAATCAGCATTCACTAGAAAGTTGAAAGTCACATGTTGAGTTTCTAATTGGATGACTACTACTACTACTACTACTACTACCACTACTACTACTACTACTACTACTACTACTACTACTACTACTATGTTCAGTAGCATTCCAGGATTTCCCAGAAACCCAAGGCCATCTAAAGAACTGTGAAAATCCTAGATTTTCTGTACTGGCATGAACCTTTGGAGTAAAGCGTTTTCTTCCATATTTTGCGACTTTTCTCTCGTGTTCAAGTTGATGCGTAGATTTATCCTGGAGGTTACTGGAAGAACTTAGGAACCAAATCTAGTGTTCAGTTAGAAGACTTATCAGAATGTCACTCGTTTAACAAGTACACGTAATTAAACTTCGGTATAAGCCATCTTATTTAACTGAGAGTTAGTGATACTATCCGGTTGCTCATAAGGAAGTAGATGGATCGGGATTAGAATCTATAACTTTCAGCTTGAATCCCGAATGTTCTAATAATTGAGCTATTGTCTAAATATATGGTCAGGTAACCAAGTTGAGTCACTAATGATCGATATAGTTTCAGTAGATTAGGACTAGATCATTCAACAAACCAACAATATTTTTCACAATATAATAAGTGTGAATTATCTTGAGAATGGTGTGTAGTAATAAAGTTTTAAATGCTTTTTGTGACTAGCTGAACCGTAAATTAAAGTAGAATTTCAGGTCTAGTGTAAACCACGAAAAACAATTTGATTTAAACTTCGAAAATATACCTATTTTAAAGCAGAATTAAGAAATACTAAAAGAGATAGAATATTACAAAGTTTCTATCCAAAACATTAGATTGGTTATAAACATTCCAGGAAGTATGTAGATAGCCAGTAACCTATGTCATTTAAAATATGTGACGCTATGTGTTATTTATTCATATTTGCTATCTGTTCAGCTTCAACTGTTAGTTCTAGTACTTTACTATTTACTCTCTTTTCGCTAACCGTTGATCATAGGAGAAATCAAAGGCTACCATTTAATGAATTTTGATTATCTATCCATTTAAACTTAAAAATTAATATCAGTGTTTGTAGATATTTTAGTAATTTTAATAGTTACTCACTAGTGACTGGCTTCAACAGGTATTTCATAGAGTTCTAGTGAGAAGCATTGACCAGTGGAGTTCAACCGGATCTGTTGTGAGATATTAACTCGCTGAAGACATTGGTGATGTGTCACTCACTTTCATGGATTAATCGAAGTTAGACATTAACACCGTTGGATGCCGGTTCAGCGGTTAGGATGTTAAGCGTTCGCGCACGAGACCGATAGGTCCTGGGTTCGAATTTCAAAAGGCGGGATCATGGATAAGAACTGCTGAGGAGTCCCACACTGGGACGAAACGGTCTTCCAGGTTTTCCATAATGGTCTAGCTTTAATTGACTCATAATCTCAACTATTAAAATCAAAAGAATTTAATTGAGTTCTATTCTTGTCAAGTTAATTAACATCGAATGAATTATATATAACTGAAAAATTATCGATTGTTTAGTATTAATCTATTAGATTTATCTATAATTCATTCACTTTTTATCACATAAGTAGATTCCAGTTTTTTTTGGTGTATTCTGATAATTTGTGAAGAATCCCTTAACTCAAATTTAGTTTGTAAAACGCATCAGATGAACAGACCTGTGATAATTTTCAGCCTTTATAGCTTCAAATTTTTTTAAAAAGAGCAGATCAATAAACAATATTTCGACACCTATTATCAGTATTAAGTGTAGACTAGAAATATCACATGCTTTCAAGTTTTATGTGTTGCACATATACAGCACTACTTACTATATTAAATAGTCTGCAAGTAAAGTATTGGTTTTTGGAGAATCATGATGCATACACTCATGTTAGTAGAAAAATGTCATTTTTAGATGACTAGGTAAAAGTATTATTTAACTTACAAATTATACGCATATTAAAAGACGATTTACAATTCAGATGAAATTTCCATAATTTACTGTTATACCTTTCAAAATCATTAAAAAAATGCAGTACAATAAGGAAATGTCTGTTAAAATTTAGTTTTTCAAGTGTTCTGCCTAATGCTGTTTCTATTGATTCTTTTGAATCCAATATTGACCTTGAAAACACAAACGTACTATTCCACTACAAATACCACTGATGAACATAGAATTGTGGGTTCATTCATTTCTGAAGCTCTAGCGATTCAAACCAGTGTTCTTCAGCTTTTTATTCGGAAGAATTTTGTAACATCTCCGTTCATTTCTTGGCTAGAGAAGGCTTGATAATGGGTTTTCAAATTCTTCTTAGCGATTTGTCCGTTTTCATTTCTCCAGTTTCTTGTGTACCATTGGTATTTGTTCTTTAAACCGATTATACTAAAACCTGCAAACACAATTTGTAATGGTTTCTTAATAATTTTATCGTCTCGATTTCGACTTGTTTCTTGTCTTCATATTCATTATTACTATTATTAGAAAAAGGTACTATTATAATACCGTCGTACCACTGATTCCTACATTTTATTTATTACGATCATTTACATAATCCATCTCACTGTTATCATCAACTCGATTTTATATTTTTCAAATATACATTTTAATATTTTTGTATCTTCAAGCAACGCCTAGTAATCATTTCATTCAAAACGGGACAGTTTATTTATAAACCATGTTCTTATTTACATTATCAAAATGGTTTCGAAGTAATTTCGTAAAGTTTAGTGGAAGAATATGTGACTTATATTAAACTGGCAATTTATATTTGATCACAGTGATAAGTGATATTCATTTGTGGAGCTATTTAGAAGTACATAGGTAAATGGAATTGTAAAGTAATGTATGGTTCACTTAAGTACTGTCAACTATTCTTGAGACTGGCTCAAAAATAACATTAGTAAGGATTTCATTGATGTAAAAACCATAAAAGTCAGAATGAAGATTTAGTCAGTTGACTACACCCAGTTCGAAATAAAAATGTTAAATAAAGTTCTGGCCCAAACTAATTAATCCTATACCTTCTTAAACTCGAATAAAATCTTCTTGATCAACATCATTAGAACTAAAATTAAGCTGATATTTGGGCGTGAATAAGACAATGTAAGAAACAGATTACTTGATTGAAACCACGATTACCATGACAAACAAAGATTTTCCACGCTTTCATTCCATTCCCACAGATAAGACTGAAATTATCTGATATCAGCTACCTCTGAAACATGGAATATAATTGGTGATGGCCGTTTGTCGATGGCTTTGAACGCTTTGAAAATCATATTGTTGTTATTATTAATGAATTTATTCAATATTATATTTTTGGTATAATATAGAATTACCGTACAAAGTCTTTCAACAAGTTTCCTTTTCTCATATTTTGATCGATCGGAACAGGTAGCCCAGATATTCAAGCAGGCCTCTTTAAAGGTATATTATATTCACAGTCCATCAGGTGCCTATTGACTACAATTGTAAAGCTTTCGCTACCTTTCAAGTATAGGTTCCTAGGAATGTGTCCAGAAAATTTAGCAGAAATTCTTCTATCGATCTTCCCTAAATGTAAATTGATAAATGTAACGGAAGGTGAAGTCGGAAGATTATTGGTCTAACACTGAATGATTTGACAAGCGTTTGTTATTGTTCATTGAACCAATAGAGCTTCAGATAGGCTTAGTTTCGGTGCCACTCTAAATCTTTCATCAATTCTTCTGGACATTTCATTTCACTCGGATGGAAAACATATGAAGATAAGTATTTTGAAAATAGTCAGTTGCTCATGGTTTATAGGATACCATTTTACATAATTCGCAATAAATTTCTTTGGAACTCCATTTTTCATAGGGCTTTTTCTGACAATTATCAACTATTCATTCATTCTATCTACTGAGCATAACAATCTATATCAAAAATTTTCACAAACCACACGTATATGTTTTTATTACTTAATTCATGATAATGATTATGGTTCACAGAATCTGGAATACAAGATAGTTATGTGTTTTATGCTGTTTTGACGACAACACATTTGAACAATCTAAAATTGAAGTCATCTACAATAATTATGTATACTGTATATGGAGTAACACTGGGGTTAACAGCTATTTAGTACTCTATTGTTCTCAATGATCTTTTATCTGATGTTAGCTCATGATTTTTCATATTATAATTACTTTTTACATCAGGTCACAGCAGTCATCATTCTTTTTTGTATTCAACTATTTCGTGAAAATATTTTGAATCAAGTCCATTTTTTCAGCAAACGTTTTCGTGAGATAAGTTTCTTTAACTGTTTTTATTACCATCCGATTTTATTTGCTGATAAGCTGAACAGTTAATTAGCTGTAAAGCGTTTAAAGACGTGGTTCGACTTTGGATTAAATAATTTTTTCAACAATATTCCATGGATTATGTAAGAGCTAATTTTTATTCATGGAAAATAACGTAACGACCCCGTATCACATACACTTCTGAAGTTTTTTACAAGTTGTCTAACGAAATATTGTTATTCGTTTTGACTCAGTGAAGGTAAATTATTCGGAGACTGAATTTCTGATAGACAGTTTGGAGAGATAACTAGTCAACTAGTAAAGGTTTATGTGGTTTTGGAAACAACTTAATATAATGAAGTCTATTCATTCTCAAAGAAGAAATCGTTAGTTGAAGACGTCTTCTTCGCAAAGCATCAACACACAAGAAATTTAGGTTAATAAGACCGTTGTTCGATATTTACCATATTTTCTGTTAACAAACAAAACAGTTGAAATTTATTGATTTTAGTTCTACCATGATAGATGTTTACTAAGTGAATTACATTGTAATTGATCACTAAAATAGTAAACTGGTGAGTTGATCATTCATGTAAATACCAGTACACGTTTTTTTTATTATAACATAATTAAGTCGTCTCCATAAAAACAAACACAAATCTGTTTACATATTTTCTGACGAAAATAAAAAAAATCGATTGCGTAGACATTATCTGATTTAAAGGTCTATTAAATGAGTAAGTTTTTTGAACATTTTTAAGTAAAGTAAATAAATAAATAACGTATTATGGTAATGAAATTTACTTCAAAATAAAAATTGATTAATGAAATACTTCTTTTTAATTCGTACTCCATTAGGCCTCTACACTAATATATAAGATTTAAAACTTAATAGAAAATCGATCGTAGAATGATGTTAGTGATTGAATTTAACAATATAATAATCAGTTAGTAACAAAAAAAATTCGGAAATTAAAACTTAATTGAATTTGCATAAACAGTTAAAATCTTTCCCATTATTTGTTCGCTTCATTGATGCATAATGCTCCTCTAAAAATGAATTAAATGCTCTAGCGCCTGTAAGTGTATCTTACTTCACAAGTGAGATTATAGGAACTTTAAATGTTTAACCAATTACTTGCTGTCACTTTACATTAACACTGTCACTAGTAACTCTAACAAGTTTGAATAATTTCTAACATGAACAGTGGTAAACTTAACCGGTATATTTTGGCAATCATTGTTTTGTTGTTCCGTGTTCTCTGCTTTAATCTTACTTTCTCTAGTTGTAGATATTTATCAATAACTCGTACTGGCACTGGAAATAACCTTAAAGAAAAACGTTCATAAATCATTAGGCTATCCACTTAAGAAAAAATTAAAAGCTCTCTGCTGATGCATTGGATTGCCGTGATACATGTCATAAATAAACTACTTAACAATTACTGAACTAGCAAACATAAAACAATCTTAAATCTCATGTTTGTTCTCTACATTAAATGTTGCTATTTATATCAAACTGATCATGCCTGTAAACTGGTGTGAATTCTGTTATTATTATTTTCAGAATATATTATTATTATTATTATAAATGTTTTGCGTTATCTGTTAATGCGTAAAATGGGTGTAATGAAAATAATGTAGTAAGATTATCAGACTAGTTACATCAGATTAAGATCAGAAATTAAAACGTTAACACAACCAAAGTTTGAAAAATTTGAAAGATCGAAAATAAAAAAAATTAAGAAAAACGCAATAGTTGAAATTTATTTCCACCTGACCACCTACATGTAGGTGCACTTTGAGCTGATATTATGAACTAACTCCTCGAGATAGTAGGGCAGATTTGTAGGTCAGGTTAAAGGTTGTAGAAGAGTTTCGTTCTCAGAGTTCGATTGTTAAGTAACAAAGATTTCATTGTTCCCCTGAATAAATTCGTCAGGACCTACCTAGAGTTTGTGCTGATGTTATTTAGAGGAACTATGAAAACTTTGTGACTAAGCTATCCAGGTCAGAGAACAAAAACTTCTACTCTTCCTGATTCATTATCTGGGAAATATTAAACTTCAAATTTATCCGAAGACTGACTTTATTTGTCAGTCCAATATTTATTTACATACTATGCTTCTTTGCTAATTTCGATCAAATCGAAAGTTCTTAGTAAACTTCTGCAAATCAGTCCTTACTTTTCAAATTTATTTATTTCACGAGATCGTCTTTCTGAAATTTAGATCTTTTAACTTATTTAATTTTCAGTGTGTCAAAACGAATGACAGTCATTTATTTGACTGATGAATGTTATTTTGTTAAACAACCTATACGGATTTTGAAACGTACGTGATTTGATATAGTTATGTTATTTTTCGTAAATAAACATTAACACTTACACTATCCATTAAATTCGAGTTCCAGCTGAATTACATGTAATCCAGATAAATTTAAATATATTAAGATAGTTATTCAGCATATACGACTCTGTATCTACCTTCTTTGTTAACTGAGATTCGTAATTGTTATATCAAGTGAGTGCGTGCCTGCCCTGTTTAATATATGACGTGATAAGACCGCCAATTAGAAAGGAGTGAATTATCGATCGGTTAAGTGATACACGAAAACTGTATGAGCAGTCCTGAGTACTTATCAGTCCTGCTTTCTGCTTAGTTCAGCCAGTTAAGTCCAGAACACCAATAACAGCCTCTGCAATATGAATCATTATTCTCAAACATACTGGGTTTATATACCAAACAACCTGATCACATCGTACCATAAAATAGAAAATAACATTTGTACAAGATTTGGCCAAATGTGGCTGTGAATAGGGGGAACAGTAATTAATAGACTGCGATAACTCAGGAATGGTAAATCGTACAGTAATGGTCCATGGGTCAAAATAAAGCTCATAATAAATGGTACATTAATATGAATACTTAAATTACTTAACAACTATACAATAGGAAATACACATATCATATTGGCCCACAAATAATTCTCAAAGTTACCACTCATAAATCGCATCGAGATATAACAGTAATCTATGTATGTCTATGTCTTGATGTGGTATATTGTATTGATTTACAAATGCTCCAGGTTCCATATTGATTTTTATTGACTGCCCTGAAAATTTAAGGAAGTCATACTTTTTCAAACACTTATGTTTAACTAATTATCAGCTGGAATTGTTCTTATTATTTACATTTTAGATAAATATCTGAGTATCTAAGTAAAGACTACAATCTACTGGTAAATAAAAAGACTAATCGTCATTGGGAACGACTATTGTTCATTGGTTTTAAGTAACTTTCCTCTTTAGACTCGTTACAGTCTAATTGTGAATATTTGTGCCACGGTTATAGTAACATAAATTAATAATGAAGGTCCCGTATATAGATGATATGTTAGTTTGTTAAAAGCAGATTTAGTCGTCTAGTATTATTATTTCCATATTTTTACACTTATTCGTTAAATGGTTTGTTGATGAAAACCCTTCTGATTTGTCGAAAAACTTTAATAAGAGGGATCTATAGCTAGTTGCCTTAACTGAATTACTTGCTGATCATATTGTTGGGAGTAATATTCAGTCCGAAGTTGTGAACCCAAATTACGAAATTAAAGTCATGTATAAAGGTAACATTAATTATGTAGTCAGTGAAATTATTCGTAGTACGATATAAAGAAACATTTAAAACATTCGGAGTGGTCCCATCAAATTATAAAAAAGATTAAACACTACAGTCCATAGCGATCACTGTAAACAACATTTGAAAACTTTTTTTCAGAGCATATTGCTATTAAAGGGTCAATATATTCAAAGTTATATCAATAATAATTCCTGATGAACATAACCAGTGCCTCATAATTTCATTTACTGCCTATTTTTCATATTTCGTATTTAAGAAAGTACGTGTTTTAAGAAAAATAATTCAAGTTATCATGAATTTGAAATGTAACTACGTTTAAATGAATATTTTCATTCACTGTGTTAAGTCTGATTGGGTTAAGAATCGAATGCTACCCAGAGGTTGTCAAGAGTTATATTACTGAAAATGATCTGTAACAACTGGATGTAATTTAAACATATCTGGTTGGAATTTCGGTTGAGTTGTGGCAAATTACTTGGATATAGTAAATGTCAATAAAAGTCTTTCGTCTTATCAAACATAGCCTGATTGGTTCTCATCATTGGTAACGAGATATTATCCTGAACCCAATCAGTAACGCAAACAACTTTACAGGTGTTAAGTAAATAGTAAAATTAAGATCCCTTTTTATAATTTTCCAGCGACTTTCTGATCACATGAAACACGTTTATACTCTAAAAATTATGTGATACTTAAAATTCTTACTTTTAGTTTGTGCAAAACTTACCTCAGGATGGAAATCGATTATTCAAAGTATGATTGAAGGTGTAGACATTTAAAAGGCATAAAATGGTCGGTCAAATGTGATTGGGTTTTAGAGGTAAAACACTATATACCAGAAGCTTCAAACTAAATTCTCATGGTCATATATAATAAAAGTTAAAAATTTACACTGACATTTCGTTTATTATGTTTGAATCATAAAGTTAAAAATTTAAGCATAAAAAAGGCAAGAGTTATCTGAAGTTCGTTTCAAAAACGTACACAGTTATGAATGTATCTTAGGAATGTTTTTGCTTGGAGGGACTAAAATGTGTACATACTTGCATAGAAGTTATTAAACTATATTATCACGAAATTGTTTAGAAGTAGAACTGGACTTTGTTAAAGGTGTATCAGGAAGAGAGGGCCATATATCAGGTAGGTAACTTGGCGGCTCATTTAAAATGTTTGTTATACACTCATCAACGTTCTCCTCGTCAGATTCGCATAGTGAAGATAGCATGGTGTCTAAGGTATCTTCAGACATATCCATTTGTAATGCTTCCTTATCGAACTGTTGAAGTTGACCAGAGACCTTCGTTTTGTCCATGACCTAAAATTAAGGAAAATTAAATGTCTTTTAGTTACACGTCTTAAATAACCGTCTGTATTTACTGAATTGACTTTAATGATGATATTCCTGGAAAGAAGTTTTGACTACACTAAGGTGTTTTGTCAGTTACAGTTATTCATCAGTAAAAGATTTAATTGTTGAGATAAAGCGGCCTTTTTTCATGTAAATTCTTATATTTATTAATGCTATTTGCAAAGTAACATTAGGAACTTAAAAGTTAGTACACCTAAAGCCAATAAAAATTCACAGGCGTTTAATCAGAAACAAGAGTGAACCTGATTGCGAATATTTGTAGCTCAGGTGA
The DNA here is from genome assembly GCA_944470415.2 of Schistosoma rodhaini. NCBI lineage: Eukaryota > Metazoa > Platyhelminthes > Trematoda > Strigeidida > Schistosomatidae > Schistosoma > Schistosoma rodhaini. Next base: position 15,480,147 of record OX104039.1, on the reverse strand, counting down.
ATGATTTTGATGGAGTTTTGTTCTCTGACCTGGATGGTTTGGTAGTAAAGCTTTCGTATTTATTCTGAATGACATCATCAGCACAAACTTCAGGTAAAAGTGAAGTGCTCGAATTTCTCTACATATGGCTCACAGCTTGTCCTGTAGACTTTAGTGTTAATTGGTTATTGCTGACCTTTAACCCGTTATTGTTTACTTCTTCATTTTGATTGTATCTCCCATTGATTTGACTTTCGGTTCTATATTTGTTCATAATTTTTCTATTGGTTGATAAACTTGATCGATTTTAATGTTTGTTGACCTAAGTGACAAGCTTCTAAAAGTTCTCCGGTGTTTTTAGAATTGCTTCTATCCAAGATTTCAACATTTTCCCAGTCAAATGTGTGTCAACAGTTGTTCACATGCATTGATATAAGCTACAACATGTCACGAAGTTTGTCCGCTAATTGATGTTTGTGTAGGTGAAGATGAAGAGGGAGTCCGCTTTGCCCGATGTAGTCTTTTTCACAGTTGGAGTAATTTACTTTGTGGACGGCGTTCGATTTTTCTTCTATTGTCATTTTGTTCTTCATTTTGCGTAACAACGGTTGGAGCGATTTTGTTGGTTTGTGCGCTACACCTATTCTAGAGGGCCTCAACAATCTCGTTGTAACTTCAGATATACCTCTTGTACATGGTAGGATGATCCGTTTGTTTATTTTTGTGCTTGATTTTGTTTCCGATGATGAGTTTGCTTGGTGTGTGACACACTGAAACACATTAACAGCGCGGGAAAATAATGAAAAATATCTTAATATTGTCTTTCAAGAGATCAGATACCCAATCTACTTCATCAAAGTACCAGCCTAAAATCAAATCAATGGAAGATACAATCAAAATGAAGAAGTAAACAATAACGGGTTAAAGGTCAGCAATAACCAATTAACACTAAAGTCTACAGGACAAGCTGTGAGCCATATGTAGAGAAATTCGAACACTTCACTTTTACCTGAAGTTTGTGCTGATGATGTCATTCAGAATAAATACGAAAGCTTCACTACCAAACCATTCAGGTCAGAGGATAAAACTCCATCAGAAAAGGTTGAAACTCCCTGATGGAACTAAATTATCAGCTATTTATAGTAAAAGTTAATCTTTTTTAATAACAGTCAGAATCCTTAGACTTAAAATAGTCTAATAATGCCTAAAGAAGCTCTTATTTAGATAATATATACATTTTTCCGCTCCAGGAATGCCACTTTAGTGGTTAAAATTTTTCTTGTGTTAGTAAAAAGATAATTTTAAGTTTGAATAGCGAATTATGTTTTAAAAATTGTATTTTTTTCTACGATATCATTTATTAGAGTTGTACAATCATGCTTACGGCTATTTCCCATATATAGCGGTCTGTAATTTGTAACTCCCTTGAATATGGCTGGCTCTGAATATTATGTTTGGGTTGTGGATTCAAAAACTTCACAGCTAATTTCCTAGTTGATTAGCAGAAAGTTGATTATGATTGATGTTGAAAAGCAACAAGCACTTTACTAAAAAAATAGAAATATGTAACAAATCCCGTTACTCAGCTAATTTAATGCCACGTATTCTCGTATAAACTGAAGAATCACAATACCTAGATTACTGTTTTTAAAACGTTGGAGATGGACAACAAAACAACTATTTTTATAGTTCCACCACGTGATTGGGTGATACTACATTCAGCCTTTAGCCAACAACTAACCACCAAATAAAGGCACAAAATGACTTGTATGTTATGACTGGAATATATGATCAAGATAAGGGATCGATTTTTCGGTCCAATTAACGTATCAAATTTAAAGGTTACTACAGTAATGTAACTGAATTAATTGATACCTTGTTGAAATTTTGCATGGTTTTCGCAGCCGCTTCAAGTGATTCACCATATTTGGCTGCGTACAGTGAAGATGTTTGTTTTCTCTGCACAATGTTCATGTGATCTGCAAAACGAGAATTTCTTGACTTTAGAGCACGAATCTTTGTTAACTCTTGTGCTAACATAGTACAAGCTGCTCTGTTGTTCTTCATAGCAGCTCTTCTTATCTCATCTTCTAAATCTTTTTCTTCCCTTTCCAATTCAGTAATATTTCGTCCTATCGACCTCTGTATAGCTTGATTATCTTCTTTTCCTTGTTTTTGAGCTTTTTTGAGTTTTTGTATTACCACAGATGCCATTAGTGTATCTAAAAAGTTTAAAGTACTCTTCCGACTGTAATAATGTGATAAAAATATTATTAATATTGCTATTAAAGCTGATATTAACAAAACGGTGGGCCGAAAGCCTGAAAAGTAAACCAACTTTGTTAGAATTCAACCATATAGGCGTCATTTTAGGGACAGTCACTAAAAAATGTTGTTCGTTTGAAAGGGAAAGGGCTCTCATAAAAGTTGTAATTAATTATCATACGTAAATCTACTTCCAAATGTAACTGAAAGCAAGAGCAAGGAGAGTTAGTGCCAAATTTTATTACCCCTTATGAATACTTGAAATTTGATGCAACATACATTCGCGATTTCATTCTACAACATCCGTTCTTAGAACGCTGTGGCCATAAGTTACCAAAAGCCGGTAATGATTAGTTCTGGAACCTGGTAAATAACACTAGCGGTCTAAACTGTATAGCATGAGGTCTGATCTTACGGAGTTAATAAAAGCTTTAGGATAATGGCTTGTTGGTGCACAAAGTTTAAATACCCCTTGGAATTTAACAGTGGTGCTTTATTTGGGCTTCGAGATATTTCCCCCTAAATGAGCAATCTACCTGTACGATTATAAATGTAAGTGAAACAAGACAAAGTTACTCAGTTTTAAAGTAATCACGGAACTCAAATGGAATGGAACGTTTGGATATCAGCTTTCTCTATAACTCCTGGATATGTTTTTATCGACGGCTTAATAAGTACGCCGAACAACTGTCATAAATAATTAGCCTAATACGTTTTGGAAACTATATGTTGAATATTTGACTTTTGAAGCCTGTCAGGTCACTAAAATAGAGCTACTATAATATCCAGAGTCATTTGTAAAGTCAAAATTTTACCTATCGAAATGAAACAGTCATATTAATCTAAAACTGCTTGGTTCCCTGTTTTCTGACACAACTGAGTTTGCTAAATAAGGCTTAATGGTGCTAGTTAAATTAACAAATATATCAGAGCCTATATCGGTATGTTTTGGATAAATTAATGTCATCAACTACAGCCAAAAAACCTTTGACAGTCAAAATAAACCACCCATTTCTAAGTTAGTTTTAGGAAATCCGCAATTGCTAATATACCAACGTTCCGCTCCAGTTACTGTCCAGCTTAAAATATATCAATAAAAAGTATTGAGGGTGGTTGTACACATGGAAGAGAAAAGTTAGAAAAAGTTAAGTATGTCCCCGTTTAACTGTGGGGTAAATGTGACAACGACAATGTTAATAAAGTGACTTTTATATGGTCATCTAATCTGAATATATATGGCGGTTTCTCGGGAGCCAGTAAAGATGCCTGAAAATTTTTCATTCGTAACCAAGTTACATAGAAGACTTTGGAAGGGATTCAGCTGAAAATAATGTCTCGTTAAATAATCATTAAAAACATCTTCAAGAGAGCTTAATATCTCATATGTGCTAGCACATGTATGTCACACCTGAAGAACTAACTTTAAGGTATCGAGAATAAGGTTCTCAAGTAATTTATCTGTGTAGGACAATGTCTAACTTTTTATCTTTCCATGTGCTTGGTAGCATTAAAAGGCCATTTTAAAGCCATTGCCGAGGTACGACTGAAAAAGAAACAATTTAAAGCAGCATAAATTTAGTAACAGAATACTGAACTTAGAGAAACTAATTAATTACTTCTTTTGTAGCGAGAATTGATCCTATTTATGAAATGGTTCAAATGGAATCCTTGAATCAAGGTCGAATATGGTTCAAGTGGTTCAGAATGTTGAAAATCTTTTTCTTGAAAACAAATACTTAGGATGCTTAATGATCTGAACTTTCCCGTAATAGTTCAGCTTTAAATCTTGAATGATCGAAAGTAAGGCTGCTGACATTTGCTCAGATTCAAATTGCAGTCAGATTCTCATCAAGTGTAAGCCTATCATTCCAGTTGTTAACCTCTTGCCAAAGTTTTGTTTACCAGAGTGAGATATTTTGTGTGCCACAAAGTGAAGAGATTCAATTAAATGAGAGAAGAATAACAGGAGTTCAAATATAGGGGACAGAGGGAATCCATCAGTATATCCTGAGGAACAAATAATCTTGAAGATATGACTAGTATTCTAATTTTAGAACTAGCTACCAGTAACACCTTCCGTGTATGGAGCGTTCCCCAACCAATCGAAATCAGAAGTCAGATGCGAAGAGGTAGGAAAGATATATTTGATGCGTTATCAATATTTCGAGAAACGTCTACTCTAATCTGGCTAGTGAACGTATGAGCTGTTTCCCACGCTGGGTCGAAACGTGATCTGGTACGGATGCATGACCGAAAGCCTTCAGTTAAACGAGTCGACTTAAAACAATGTGGTCAGCATCCAATGTCGAACACTTAAAAATCTACTCATGTTGGGGAATTATTTACATCTACAGTCTGCTATGATATCACGTAGTCAACCACTTTAAAGTAATTTAAGGAATTCGACAAACTGTGATTAAATTGCGATGCGGTTGTAACTATTGGTAATAACAACATAATTGGGTCAGTCAGTTGCTTTCAAGAAATTGAAATACATTTGATGGTTCTTACATTTACAATCAAGGATATCGTTCTAGTTTGCTATTAGCTAGTCAAGTACTTCATTACTAAAATATCTGTTGAGTATGCATTTGAACCAGCATCTCTGTTAGTCACAGACTTAAGTTTAAACGTTTGGATATAATGTTCAACCAGAAGCTCTGGTAAATATGTATTATAGTTATCCAGGTGATTAGGTTTTTGTAATCAAGAGACAAGCTGGTTTATTAGAAAAGAAGTCGGTCAACGAAATAAGCCCAAATGTATTTTGTCAATAGTTTTCCATTTAAGCGACCTGAAAATGTGATCGCTGATGTTTTCAGGACATCTAAAAGTCTTAGTAACTGATTGTGGGTCAGACTGATTGACAGTGTCTTCAATAAGAACTTCTATTTAGTATTTATTTTGAATCGAGGACAGACCTTCAAGCACACTAAGTCAAAATTGATTCAGTGCTTAGTGCTCCAGAGTCTTTTGTTCTCGCGGTATTCTAGTTCAGTCTTACGAACAAACTAGAAGCTTATATTGGCATGATCAGCAAAGAAGACTTAATTGTGATTACAAATTGATAAATTTTAGTGGATACCTTTTCTCACTGCGACGGCTCCTACTTGCTTCTTCAGCGTCTGTGTCCAGAGAAGTTGGCTCTTGCAAAAACTGAAGTCTCAGAATATTGAGATATGAGTAGGCTTCTGCACAAGAAAAAAGACGTGTCCATTCAACATCTGGTTGTCGTCCCAGACATCTATAATAGCCTGTCTATAAAGAACCCCAACTTGAAACTCTTCAGAGTTAGACAATCCGATCGAGAATCATATCGATTTGTTATGTCTAGTAAACGATCAAACCTAAACGTGATGTGCCATTGAACGAGAACCTACTAACTGCACAGCCCCATACCTTGCACTGGCTTCCTTGTTGTTGTAATGTAAAGGCTAGTACCTAGCCAATACGTTTTGAGGACTTCTGGAATACCCTTTTATGGTTAGAATATAATGGATTCTCGGGATCTATTATCTGAAATTCTGCAGTATAATACAAGATTGAGGTCCACGGATGTAACTAAGCAAATGCTGAGTATATGTGGCTTAATAACGAATCATATTATTGAGCTGTCTAGACAAAAAGATCTATGCATCACATGATGTATTGTGAATTTGTTCCTCCTGTATTCATCTTCACTAAAGAGGTTACGGCTCTAATTTCACTGAAGGAGCTGACGAGAGTTGTTTTCCTCGTACAAATATTTTTTGGCTTGTTCATGTTTGAACTAGTCGAAGTGCAATGGTATCACCTCTAGAGTGAGAAGATATGGTAACAACGTATTTTTCCGACAACGTCTCAAATAAACAATGAAAAAAATTTAAAGTTCTTTACGACTCAAGCTATCTAAGGTTTTAAAAGACTGTGATTTTCCACTACTTGGTTTCTGAAAGTCAATCTCAGTAGTAAGTGGTAGTACTTGATCAAACAAAAAGATTGCATTTATGGTTAACTTACGTAGCATAAATTCATTTGCTTTATTTGTCGATAGACATCACAAAGAGTCAATACTTTGAATTTGTAGAATTATGGTCTACCTCACTATAAGTACATTTATCTTTGTTATAATAATAGACTTTACTTCAAGATAGTAGACTTGTCATGATGTGACTACCTAGTCGATAGAATCTTACGCGGAAGTTATATCGTAGTCTACGCTCTCTCTCCCTATCGTGAAAATCAGCCACATAACGTCTAACATTTCTGAAGAACACATTTTGAGCTAGTTAGAAAGTGATACATTCAAAACAAAGACTGAAGGTTATACAGGGTGACCACGTCCGCGTGGCTGGACCATACCATACGGATCCATTGAAGTTTTCTCGTGTTCACAATTACCAACCTCCTTCAAGTGTTATATGTTGAATGTTAATCTTCCCAATAACTATATGTTCAGTTTCGAGAATCATGCTTAACCGAAACCATAACAAATCCACAATGAATCTGGTTTCATCATTAGCTACCTTGGGGACGCATCTCATGAAGTTATCTAACTATCTTTTCAATTAAACCTCTTCATGAGGTGCCCCCAACATAAGCAGTGTAGTCTGTGAGTGCAAGCGCCTTGTTAGGAGAGAGCCTTTCAATATACAACATATTTTGACATTAATCAGTTCATTAACAATCAGAATTAATACTCGTTTCAAAAGTCTAGTTATTCGAGATGGTAGATCTCCTTGCCAAAGACGGAAGAGTGAGGCTTATTGATAAAACCGCACATCAGAACGAGTGGAACAAAATACAAAAGCCGTGGATACTTTATTTGGTCCAATAAAATAGATACTGAATTCACCCACTTAATTAAAAAATGGTAGATAGTGACCACTTCTCTCTCATAAAGGCCACTCGAAGAAAGACTAAACCGCAAACATCCTTTGTAAAACCTGTAGGTTTCGTATGCTTTGGATTACATAGAAGTGAGGGACTCCTATGCAAGTACGTATGCACCAGCCCACATGAAATACTTACTTACGCCTGTTAACATTCGTGGAGGAGCATAGGCCGCACACCGGCATTCTCCATACAACCCTGTGCAAGGGAATCCTTTCCAGTTGCTATTCAACCTTTTCATATCCACTTCTATTTCACGGCGTAATGTGTTCTTAGGCCTTCCACTTTTTCTGCTTCCCTTCAGCATTCCAAGTTAGAGCTTACCTCGTGATGCAGTTTGGTGATTTACTCAATGAATGTCCTATCCACTCCCAACGTCTTTTCCTAATATCTTTTTAAGCTGGAGTCTGGTCTGTCCTCTTCCATAAAACGCTGCTGCTGATAGTATCAGGCCAATGAATTTTGAGTGTTTTGCGTAAAATCTATTTATAAATACTTGCATCTTCTCGACGATGGTTGTAATAATTCTCCACGTTTCAGCTCCGTACAGTAGGACTGTCTTGACGTTCATATGGAAGATTCTCACTTTGAAATTAGTTGAGAGGTGTTTCGAGTTCCATATGTTCTTCAATTGTAGAAATGCTGCCTTTCCTTTGCCCATCCTTACGAAATACTCCAACACGTATTTCAAATAATAACAAAATGGCACGAAACCCTTCTTATAACACCTAGCGCCAATAAAAATCTTTTGAACAGGAAACCGCCACTTACTCATCTATATGTTCTATAAACCTGGATGAATTGTCATTTGAACTGGCCAACCAAAACCCTTGTATTCAAATGGTTATGAGCAACATAATGAACTTTTTTAAGTAACCATGTTCTGTTATTTGTTACACACGTTAATGCACACTCTTTTTGCAGTAAAAGGACGGAAAGTATGACAACTGCCCGGTTTACTAATACAGAAATCATTCTACTAAAACAAAAGTTTTGGTCGTGTAAAATACTATATGCAGATTTATGTATAGATGACTACTTACTGCATCATTTTAACTGTGGTCACAATAAAGGTAGAGGATGTATTGTCTACGTACATGACACTATCAATGCGATAAGTTTGGACCATAGTATACTGAGAGTGATACCAGAGTCGTAATAACCGGTTGTATGCAACATTACTTATCAGATACTTGCACGATATGTGTGTAGGGCACTGAACTTAAACCTGAAACAAATACGGCAATTTCCAGAGTTTTTACATATGATTCCACACTGAAAGTTGGTTTTAAACTGGCTGCTATTAACTTCGCCTTCACTGAAATAAATTGTAAAACAGGTATATAATGCTAGAGATGTGAAATATTTAGCAATGCTTTCTCAAACTTGAATTAAGAACAACTTGCTGACCTTACTTACTTGTACTCTGATGACTTGCAGATATGCTATTCATGCCTCAGAGATGAAGCATGTAAAACAACTAATTTCCCACAGTAAAAATTAAATAAGGTGGCAGTATGGTGTAGAATGTACCGAATTCAGTTTAACCGATGTAGCTAGATTAATACCGGATGCAGCAACCTGTAACCCCATTGGCATGTCAGTATCCGAATGTGATATTACTTTGAACCTTGGCTCGTAACATTTTACGTGATTATATTTTGTTTTCCTGTTGGTTGTTCCCTTTAATTTTATGAAATTTACTAGCGGAAAATTCTTCATTCCTGTTAGGGTTCTATTAATTCGACACCCCAACTTGGGGATCGACGTCATACATTGAGTTAACTATTCCTCACGCTGTCCACCTCTTTTCATTAATTAACGTTAATATATTGTCTTTTAATAAATATTGAATCTCATCCTACGATAAAATTTTGTACATCTAATATGTTATAACAGTCTCTGTTCACTTAATACAAACCTTATATTTACATTACTTCCAAATATGTTCAGGTCACCTAAAAAACATGTAATCTCTCCTGATGCCTATAGCACTTAAAAAAGATCCAAATTTGTCACTAAAGCGAGTAATATGAAGTTTTATAAATACACCGATCAGTGTGCATCATACTCTGATTTTCCTACAGCTACACTAGACGTTCACCATGTATTTAGGCATGACATATCACTACCTTGCATCTCGCTTGTTGATATAAATAAGAGCAGTCACATACCGTTTGAGTCGACATCATTTTGGAGCCCACCCAAAAGCACCACCTGTTGTGGGCGGTATTTAGACAGTCCGGCTGACCACAAATACTCAGCAAATCCACAATCAGCCATCCTGCGTATCGGCTGACGGAATGCATATAAGCCTGTTTACAAAAGCCGGCCCAATGATGTAGATCTTGATCACTCACCAAGACATATACTCCCTTCCTCAATTAAGTATGCATAAGGTGATCAAAGTATCTATCTCCCGGTAGCTACTTGCAACATGTCTGTGTGCAGTCATATGGACCCTAAAAATGTTGATATAAATTCCAACAATCTCTCCAGTGGTAGTTTTGAAAGCAGTCAAATAGAACTTAGCCTCCTCAAAACTATTCAAGACCTATTCCTGGACAAACATTTAATCAGTGTTTCAGAAAATTCTGAACTCGAAATTAATAAAAAAACTGAAAAAGTAATTGACATGTAATTTAAAGTGTTAAAAAAATACAGTGTATGCAGAATATCAGTGTGTATAATATACTTCATAGTACGAACATAAAGTTTACTAAAAATACTCTGCTACAATAGTGTGTGTTGTCACAATCATGATGTGTAGCAAGAAGATTACGTAAAGCACAGACTAAAGCCTCTTGCTCCGTTTTATTTCAGTTTTTCAGTAACACAGAAGCCAATCGCTTCCCTAATAATCAGTCATTATTGAAGCGTATTCCAGCATTTAAAAGATTCGAATCATCCATACAGTGTCGGATCTTCATTGAATTGGAAACCAATCAACCCAGCCAACATAGTATCGGCAGTTACAACGTATATTGCACAAATCCCAGAACACCATACCCTGCCCCTCCCAAAAACGGAGGCACGTCGCAAGCCGCTATCGGTCCTAGGAACAAGTTCGCACATAAGCTACCCCAAAATGCTCACCCACTTATCCCTCAATATGGGACCGCTGGGGAGTCCTATAATAGGACGAAACGGCGGTCCAGTGTTTCCAGGTTTTCCGTGGTGGTCTAGCTTCAATTGACTCACGCTTTCAACAATGATAAATACTAAATTTCCACAAAACCCCTTCTATAAATACCTTTGTTATTCACATTAGAATACATAGGTAATTATGCATTGATACGTGTAATTAACACATGTGATTCATCTGGGCTCGATTCACCTGCAAAACAATCAAATGGAAGGTATGCTTCTGTCTCATACTCATTAAGACAATCTTCCATTCGATTAGAATTTCTTGTCTGTGTAAACTTAATATCTGAATAAAATGGTTCTCTGATTGCTTCTGGAAAACTTGCTGTTCTCTCTGATCTATCATACCACGAACCAGAGATTCTACTCAACATGCATTCTTCGTGAGAATATCCAACATCTGATACACTAACATCATGGGTGAAATTTTCCACAGAACAAGCATTTACCGAACTTGCGCTCATCTTCGTGAACTGTTTCACAACTCCCCAATGAATTGTTATCTGAATAACCTTGATTACGCATTGGACTGCGACGACGTAGTAACGTAGTGGAATTCCTGATGTCCTGACGAATCATCTCACTGAATTTTCGTTTTTTACAGCAATCGAAATTTGTACACTTTACATGGTCTAGTAGTAGTCCCTTGAGAGTTGTGTAAGCGAGTGAAATCAGCTTGTCTGGAAATGCCAAAGTCTTTATTAGGCTGTATGCTTCTTTTCTGATGAATGTAAGGAATCGGGCCACAATGTTAACATCCTCGACATCTTTCTTGGTCAAAGTTCAGATTACGAAAAATTTCCATTTAGTCCTTAAAAGCATCAAAATCTGAATGTATGTCCAACCGTTCAATCACAGGCTCCGCCACGACGCCAATGTGATAATTAGGAGTATTTGAATTGTGGTACAAATTAGGAATCCCAGAAATAACGCAATTTAATGAAGAATGTATTGTATTTCGTATTCGAAATCAAGCAGTCATCAAATACAAAGGAATCATTGGTTCATTCAAATAACACAGGAACCCAGCACACAATTCAGGCGGTCAAAAGTCGAAAATAAAGTGGGCTTTTTACTTTAGATGGATGAATGCTTGAAAATTACACATTAATAAACAGCTGAATTAGTCAATATTTTATTCTCTACATCATCTCTCTCTTGATGGCATAACTGTGAGGATAGCCCACAGGTGAAGTGAACTCTATCAGAGCCTCCAGAGGTTCATAAAGAGCCCCAACCAATCAGCGATTAATTAGAAGCTATGCTACTAAAATAACGAGATCCTGATTGGCTGTTTAACATACGGCTACTATGGAAACTGAAGGTCTCCTAATTACTATAAAACCCCTGTACTTTCTGTACATGAATGAACCTTGCAGTAAAGTGTTTCTCTCATACTCGTGTCTTCTTACTGGTGTTCAAGTCGCTGAGTAGTGCTAGCCGTGGGGTTATCGAAATAGCTTAGGATCTGAATAAAGCGTTCAACCTACAAGACATGACAATAACTGAACTGTTAGATTTTTTGTTTGAATAAACACGTATTTAACATATTTTAATGTAGGAGAACTAGGTTTTAAAACACTTCGAATTAAAATTATCTGATTATATAATAAGAGTTTTGTATCAATATTGTGTGCTACTTTCCATTAAGACGTCAACCGAAGTTCACTAGGACTAAGTGAAAATCACTAGTTAACAGATATTGATTATTGTTTTACTGGTTATTTTTCAACCGTTCATCGATATTAACGACCGTAACCTTCAGAAGAAATTAACTTATTAGCATTGAGACAGTAGAATAAATTCTACACTTATTTGCTCAGAGATAATTGGTTATATTTTTTAGTCTCTGTTGTGTAGGAATTTTTCATAACATTTTGAATTAATATTGTTTGCGGTGATTTTATGGTTATCAGTTTTGCATTCATGTTGTTATAACTTCAGTGATGTCCCTAGTAATAAGTCCAGATGTTATGGATTGGAATGTTCTTTCAACCTAGTTTGTCAACAACTCTTTTTTGAAACGTGATTGCATAATAATTCTCGCTTGTTCCGTGCAGCAGATCTATGAAATCATTCTTACAGACCATATATATACTTAATCAAAGTCACTTCGTATCGTAATTTGCATTATATTTTAAAGGAAAGCAATTAGTAAACTGATTTCAAAATTAATTTTATGTAGACAGCTACTCAGTTTTAGAATTAGACTACGATTTTTTATGATAACTCAAGTGATTAATAACAAGTTTATTTTTACTAGTTTCATTCATGAATTATCCATTGAGTTTCCTGATCAGGTACAACTTCCGATGATTCTATTTTTAGTATTTAAAGATTTTATCTTATATCAAGGTACACAAATATTTTTGACGTATGACTGCAAGTTTATCTGCAAAGAAAATTGGCAAAAATTAGATGTTTAGTAAGAAACTCTTATCTTAGGATAGGAACTCACTAAATATTTGTTGAAATTTGCATTCAGTACTATTCGGTACTTCTAATTTTCTAATGTTAGATAATATTTATTAACAAGCCGAATGTATCAAAGAATATAAACTAACTTCGTAGTTGGAAAACCTGTTCACTGTTAAACTAGTATTCAGAGAATAAATTGTATGTCTTTCAGGTTGCTCAAAATCTAACTGTCATAAAGATAAATTTAGAGTTTGACTCCTCAGATGAATAATTTTAACAATGGATTTTTTTTCAGGGCTATACGGTAGGTGTTTTAGAGTAATCGAGTGAAGCAATCCACTAAATGGTCAATTAAATCAGGATCATAAAACTTTATGAATCCAAAACCACTCTGTTTAATTTCATTTGTAACAAAAATATTAAATGCTTTTTGACCGCGCAAGCAAAATCTGCTCAAATGTGTGTCTGGAAGAAGAAATTGCTTTGATCACTAAGTGCCTACGTGAAAATGAATATCCGGCGAAATTCATCCATAAATATACAAACACCAACCCTCAAGTAAAGTATGATAGAGTGGAAAAGAAAGCCTGATTCTTATACTTAAGCTTCAAAGGAGATTAAACCGCTGGAATAATTAATCACAGACTTAATTCCGCGTTGAAAGCGACCTACCCAGCAGCTAAACTAACAACGGTGTGGGAAACTAATTGCTCACTCAAACAAACTGAAATCGACAAGTCCTCTTTTCTCAGTAACTCCAACTGCATTTACTAATTTACATGTACGTGCCAAAGCACATACATTGGAAAAACTGAGAGAAGAGTATACGTACGCATTTCTAAGCATGTTCCAAAGAAACTGAGGCTGTCGGGGACCAGGGCTCTCAACAATGCAATAGCTCGGCATTTACATGACACTGGGCACACCACTGATATTTTTCATGCTTTCATAATTATTAGCAGACAAAGAAGTACGACTGCTCTCCGGTTCTCCGAGTCGATCGCGATAAAAAAACTCGAACCGGATCTATGTATTCAAAAAGAGACAGTGACAAACTTATTACCAATCTGGTGATCGAATCTTTTTTTATCTTTTTGGTTATTAGTTTTATTTTGGTTAATATTTAGTTTGTATTATACTCTTCCATTACCCAATTCTTAAACCAACATTTCACTCAGACATTTCCGTTCACTTATTTCTCTTAAATTATATGAACTCTCCGAATTCTATTCAATTATTACTTAACCCATTCTATTTGTTTTTAATTCCATGATACCTTCATTGCCTCTATAATTATCACACCTTTGATCTTATCTGTCTTTGAACTCCACTCAACTATTAAGCTACCCATCCTTTATGCTTCCTTGATTCTAACACCTAATAATCTCTGACCTTATCATTGATAACCTTTTGTCATTCCAATCCTCTACATTCACTTACGTCAATTGCTCTACACTATTTATTACTCCAATGCTAAAATTCTAATACATATTTAGTTGTAAGCAGCTGATGAGGAACCACGAAATATAATGAATTCATATTATTCTGCATCAATATTCGTTCTCATAGTTGAAATCGTGAGTCAATTGAAGCTAGATCACTATGAAAAACCTGGAAGCACTGGACGGCCGTTTCGTCCTATTATGGGACTCCTCAACAGTGCGCATCCACAATCCCGCCTCGCGAGATTCGAACCCATGACCTGCCAGCAGAGCACTTAACCGATAGACCACTGAGATGGTCGGAATCCAACGGTGTTAATATCTAACTTCAACCAATCCACGAAGCTGAGCAACTGTTCACCAATTGTCTTCAGTTAGTTGATATCTCTAAAACAGACTTGGTTGAACTCCACTGGTTTTTGCTTCCTACTAGAACTCAAGGAAACATCCCTTACAGTTAGTTCTATCTTTATTTAAATTTATAAAGGGAACTAATTGCATGCTACTGATTAACCTATTAACAAACAATAAAATTCATTTATTTTTATCCTTAAAAATAAAGAATAAATCATTGAGAAATAGATTATTATTTCTAGTAAAACATAATTCACTTACATTCATACAGAGTTATGTAATTTTCTTAAAACACATAAAATTATGTAAAAATATATCATGAAAGTTTTATTACATGGCACTAAAAATCAACCTCATAAATGACACAATAAGTTGTTTTTTTCTCCCCCCCCAGTATTCATAATATTCCAAAATAGTGCACAAATAATCAATAATATGGAACTATATATTGAATAGTAAGTAATATAGAATCATTTGAAATATTACAGAATTAATTAACTAATGAAATGATTAGATAATTTTATTCAAATGATTGATCGATTGATTTATTCTTCTATTGATTTATTGATTTGTTTTTTTCAAAGTAGAACGAAATTATTGATCGAAATCGAAAATAAAAGAAAAAAAACAAACAAAATTACATAAAGGAATAAAATAATCAATCAAATAATTAATCATTCAAATTTAAATTATCACATATTATTGATTAATTTACAAGATATCATACAGTTTTAAATATTATTTATTTATTTATATTTAAATAAAATGAGAGAATATTAATACTGTTTTCTCTTTCTTCTTTTTGTTTGTTTGTTTGTTTTGTTTTATAAACATGAAAAATAAACAAAAAAACTCTTAGTTATATAATAGTGAGAAATTGAAAAAAAACAAACAAAATAAATGTTAGTTCATTGGATAAGACAATGAAAAATTTAAAAATGAAGAAAAAGAAAAAGAAGATTATTCAAATGAAGAGAAAAGAAAAGTATTAAATTACAGTAAATTTAAAACAATTCTTGTTTTTTTATAATTTTGTTTTAAATTATAAAAAAACATTTTATTGATTTTAAAAAGTAATTAAGAGACAATGTAGTTGACATTTATCATTTAGTATACGATAGATATCTATTTATTTGTTCGTTGCTGAAACAAAAGAAGATTGGCTCTATATAGAATTCAATGATCGATTGTTCTTTATACTACTTATAAGTTACTGAATTGAAATAAACGAAGATCAAATCATACTTTGGTATGTATACGTTGTATTTAAGGAAGTTTTTGTGAATTGTTTAAACAAAATCATTCACAAAATATTTAAATGATTGGTAGAGTTTTGGTTTTATTAAACTAAATGATCGAAGTTCTTGTATGTTTTGTGAAAGAAAATAACCACTGCTTTATACTTTACACTTTTTTGAACATATTGTTTATAAGTACGGTTACTGTTTTCCATGGAAATTAGAAAGTGTTTTCAACTACCATTTTTCATGCCATTTTTCTTTGTCAGTGAATCAATATGAGGAAAATGAAGAAGAAAAACTTTGTTAATAAAATAAAAACACACATACAAATTGGACTATTTATTTATTTGGCTGATTGATTTTCATCAGTTCTATTATCTGTTTTTTGATTTCCTACTAACACATCCACAAATTAATGATTTTCCTTTATTCTTTGATTTATTACTATTTGTTTTCGGTTGAACGATCAAAATCTGTTTTGGTTGATCTTTCTTCTTTTTACTTAATATTGACGTTATTGTTTTAGATTTTGGTTGATTTTCTGTGAAGAAAAAGAAAGGTTGGAAATGTAAATTGTATGTTAAACATAATTTATGTCTTAATTACTAAAAATTGAAACAAATAAACATGAGTCAATTCAATTTTAATACATAAACGTTCAAGTCATCTCTGTTTAAAATTGTGTGGTTAAATCAAATTTTGGTGACATGAAGCATAGTAGTTTCAACCTGATATGATGAGTAAGTGAATAAATCCATTGAGATGGAAATGACATACAAAATTGATTTATTTCAACCGTCTGTGACTTGTAATCATATCTTGAGAAGGAGTAACATTAAAACTTTGTTAGTCAGTCAGATATATTGATTTCAGAAGCTTAATTGTACGGAATTGTAAATGTTTGTTCACATTGTAGGTTAGTGATTAATTGACGTTAAATACTATTTCATTCATCTTATACTATTCTGACTATAAATAAATCATGTAAAAAGTAGTATATTTATGTATCATTTTGAATTATTAAGTTAGTTGAATGTATAAAGATATATGCAATCTAAAAGAAAGATATATAGTATCACTCGATTGGTATCACTTAAAATAGATATTTCAGTACGTGAAACTGTTATATCCCCTGGCGAATTGAGTTATCATCAGTCTATCGATTAATTTCCCCCTCTTCACAGCCACATTAACCAAATATTGTTGTAAATGTTATTTTCTATTTTTTGGTACTATGTGGTCTGTTTGGTTTGTATATAAACCCAGTATGTTTGTGAATAATGATTCACATTGTCGAGGCTGTTATTGGTGTTCTGGACTCAACCAGCTGGGCTAGGCAGATAAGAAGGGCCGATACGCACTAAAGACTGCTCATACGTATTTTATGTATCATTGGGCGTTCATATATAAAGAGGGTACATACTCATACCATATAACAGAAACATTTACTCACCATTATAGTGTACTTACTCTTATACATTGAACAAACACCCAGACTGCTCTAAAATTTCCCAAAGCATAGAATTTTTTCTGACCCACCTGATCGTTTATAATATTACTAGCCATTTTCATTTAGTTAGTGGATACAAATACCTAACATAAGTCTACGACTCATTTGAAGTCTACTGTTAAACTTGTATCAGCATTACTTGAAATGTAATGTTAAAAGTGCAGTTAGGATTAAGTTGAAAGTGTTAACTAGGTTTGGTAAACCATACACAGCATAAAATGGAAAATACAGACATTTAAGATATAGCCAAGTATATATTCAACCCACAGTTAACCAGTACTTTATTAGTATGAAAAATAAAATCAATGGTTATGTTTAATAATGATGTGATCTGATGTTCAATTGGAAAGAATTAAAAAGATAAACATCACCTTGTTTAAAAAACATGAACCCTAAAAAACTAAACTGTTTAGAATTTCATTTAGGCGGGTTTATTCAATGCTATTGTTTCACTAACTAGTAGACGTCATTCATTGTTGTGAACTTCAGCATAATAAAACGTTTTGGTTTTAGGAATTACATATGATCATAAAATGGCTTTGGGTTTTATTTTGAAATACGTTACACGAATTTTGACTCCTTCTAATTACTGGTTTACTTCACACTTATAATCCTTTATATAATGACCAGTTTTGAGTTAATTAAACGTTTGGAATGTTTAAAACTTCGAGTACAGTTGATAATACATTAGTAAGTTATCTTAACATCTAGAAAGCGATATACTTATCATAAGGTATTCAAAGTAAGCACGAAGTCAGTAAACGTTTTTTGAACAAGACGTTTGATTTTTAATGTTTTGTTCGGTTTTTAATGTAAATTACTTTCCAAGAAACCAATATATCTGTTTCGTTAGTTTATTATCTTTTTATTTTGAATTGTTGTAACAAGCTAATAAGTTATCAAATTTTAAAACTTGATCTGGTGTAAATGGAACTGTAAGTTGTTTACATTTATTGCAGTTACAAGAAATAGATTAAATTTGGTATATAAAACATGAAGTTCCTAGTACGGAAGTAAATAAACTAATTTTTCGAATTAATTTAGATGTAATTCCATTGGGTTACTGATTAGATTCGTTATATTTTTTTAATCAACTATATAGATCAGATCTTTGGAAGTATACTATATAATAATGTATGGATTGTGGTTTGATTGAATAACTTAAACTCTTAAAATTTGTTTAAATTCAGTATTAGCCATCAGTAAATAAAAAAAAACTGTTTCAAGAAAGATAGCCCAGTTCTTCTTCCATGTGTCCTAAGCAGATTATTGATTATGATGAAGTTAGATGTACACAATAATGGAGTAGAGATTTATTTAACTTAAAGAAAATATGAAAGGCGTTTTAAAACATCACAATAAAATCATGATTTAGCAATATAAATTAATTTCCTTATTTTTTAACGTTTACTTTATATTACTATTGATTATAAGTAGTTAAAAAATGTTTTTTCTGTACCAAAGCAATCGATAAAAATTGAAGTTACAAAGTTTTTCTATGAATTTTCTACAATAGTTTTTCATTGTGGACACTCGAAACTGATTTTGTTCAGTCTTTATTGTATGAATGAAATGTTGAGTAACAACAATAGGACGACTTAAACCTTCACAAATAAAAACGAACAACGTGACACGTGGAAAAAGTATGTGACTTTCAAGACTTAGCAAACAAGTGATAGTTAATCAACGTTTCAAGCAGTTACTCTGAGCCTTGGTGTAAATTACAGAATGAGATACAGATATATTGGGATGATGTGTTTCAAGGAGAATGAAATTTGGATTTTCCTACCAAACACCACCCCAAATATAATCACGAAAACTGGTCTGAAAAATATAAAGCTAAAGTCTATCAATGATCCTATCTTAGAAAATGAATATTTACACAATCGCTTAAGATTTACTTAAAAAGGTAGATAAAATGTGGAGCAATAGTGTTGTTAAAGGGTAATATAGAGCTATTTGGTCTATTATTTCCTGTTTCTAAGTTTCATCTTTCCATGAATTACTTTTAATATATATACAGTGGAAAGTTTATTTGCTAAGGAGTTGTTTACTATATGTTTAACTAGCTCATTTAGCTTTTCGGATAGTTATGTAACCTAATCAAATCTCACTTCCTTATGTTTGATTTTATAACTACCATAGTAACGTTAAAAGATAAGATTAAGTTTAAGGAAAAAGTGTTTTCAAGTGGTTTCATTCCCATGGTAACATTAAATTGAATAAATTTATTCTACATAGATCATATATTGTAGGTTAAATAATCTTTTTTGGCAAAGATAGTATAATATACAAAATTAAGTAGCAGTTAAAGTTTTTCATTTTTTGTTTCGATCAATAATGAAATAATATGTTCCACAGAATAACAATTTAGGACAGAAATTTTAGGAATCATTAGTAAATAACTTTCAATTGCAGTCTGTCCACTTGAATACCATGTTATACTCGTGTATAGGATGATTAACTATCAGTATGAACTCTCGAATTACTCAACTCATAACAAAGTCAGAAATTTAATAACTAGTAAACACTTCTTAGATAGATTAACTACTAAGTAGTTTATTATTTATTTATTTAGTTCTCAGTAATGATCTAATTTTATTAATTAGGTTACGATGTGGCCAACAGTCTAAACGATATCTGATCTAAGTTGAAATTCAGTGGTAATCACCACTTCTTTCAAGATTGTAAATATATTTTAAAAACAATTGTCAACTAGCATGAAATCGAAATTCAGGCTTTCTGCTTATTATCACTAAACAACTAAAGTGAACTTTACTGATTTGAGCAAACTGTTGGAAGTTTTTTATATTCGTCATTCAATGGAACTCATTATGTTATTTACTATCCTGGCTGATTTTTGTCAGTATGACCCGAATTCAGGAAATCGTAGTAAAAAAAAAAATTAAATGAGCATATCTGATATATGTCCGACTTAATAACAGTAATATAATATTTAAGCTGAATTCAGTCAATTCGTTTCAAATCATTGTCTTTCAGCTGAATTATGTAAACTAACAGCACGTCTTTCTATTCTAACATAGTAAAAGACACCTTGTAAAAGAAAACAGAGAATAATAGATTGATTGCCTCTCATAATTGTAATGATCTATTTTTGAGTATATAATTAATTCTGAACAAATGATGCATGAAATGATTAACAAATTAACTAATTCATAGTTCATTTGCTTATGTAAAGAGTGTTGCTTGTGTTTGTACATATATGAGATTGTACTTTTCCGAAGATACTAACCCATATCATTTAATTTGATAAATCAGAATAAAAGACAATTATGCGTACTAGATAAAATATAATTGACTGCATGTAGTTCTTTTAATAAAAATGCTTCACTTTCTATTACTTTTCTATCATAAAGGAAGAATCAATCTTCTTGGAAACTGTTGATTTCTCTTGAAGTCAAAGGCAGTTGGATTCATTTGTTTTGAAAATATGTGTAATTTCCGTCTCCTGCTTATTCTTAACGGACACCTATGTGATACTCTTAAATATAATTTCAATTTAAAAAATAATTCGCACATTACTAGATTATTTTAATTTAAAATAAAATCATCCTGACGACTGTAGTCACCTCAACGCATAGGTTGCCTAATATTACTTCACTGATTATCTTTTAGTCCTAATAAATCATTGTTATTATAAATTTTATATCTGTAAATAAGTTAGTGTCATTCGAAGTAATGGAAGCAGAAATATAAATGATTTTATATGATAAGACTCTAAAAATTATAAACTTTTTCAAAGTTTCACATGTGTTGTCAAAGGGTTTTGAAAAATTATCATCAGTTTTCTTAGTTTGGTTTTCTATCATACAACAAAGAAAGGTTAAGAGCGTTAGCTAAGATATATAAATAACTTTTACCAAAGGCACATCATATATATATATATGTCTGGTGGAAATCCCGTCCTTTTGACTGTGCACTCAATCATTATAGTAGTATTTCCAAATAATTACAGGTCAGTCAGTCAGCTACAACGTAGGACCAGGCACATTTATGCATCCGTCCAAGTTGCCGTACCTCGTTAGCACAACAAGATGAACACCGGATTCATAGAAATAGTTAATTTAGTGGTGGTAGTATATAAAAGATAGGTTGTAGATAAGGATATAGTATAGGAAGGAAGAACGTTATGAAACAATTTTAATCTTAATGTTTAAGGGAAGATAAAGGGTGTATACACCTACGCCATTGTGATCGATTCTGAGCCATGTCACCTAGAGTCTCCAACCATTGGTTATGATAGTCACGCGGACCCCAACCAGGTAGTCTGCATCCACCAACATGGCTCAGACTAGAAGTTCGTGACTTCAAGTACTGATGCCACGTATTGGTTTGGCCACCCCTTACTCTATTCCAACCATCCCCTACACTGGTCAGCATCGCGCGCCGTGATAATCTGTGTTCAGGTAATTGAAATTCATACAAGGAAAATAATTCTGGTATCTTAGAAAACATGTACCTATGCTGAGTTACAATTTAACTGTATCAGAAAAAATTGATAGTGAGACAATAGTTAATTAACATGTGCTAAAATGAAAAAAAAACAAAGGAGGATAATCTGCATCGAAAACATGTAGTTAGGTCATCGAACAAAATTTACATTTTCGAAAAGATTTTGGACGGAATTATCAAACTGTTATTAACTTGTATGATCTTTTAGTGTAGAGAATTTTATCTTGCATCAAATTTATAGATTGTTTATTTTTCTCATTCACCTCTTAGTAAAATAGAAATTGTATTATTATTATTCTGAAATAAGATAAATTTACTTTCATTGATTTACATAAATCAGACTACAGTTTGTATTCAAATAAGTATCTCTTTGTTTACTTGTAACTAATGAGCAAATATGCATGAAGTTTTATTTAAGGTCACTCAAACATTTATTTTCAATTGTTTGGAGTGATTTGACTAATAAAGAAGATAAGTTGATATATTTATATAAATATATCTAAATGCTATATGCCTACTGTGAAAGCCAAACAAATGTCTAGGCTAAGCTTCAAAACGGAGATGTTCATTTCTTTTTACCATGACGAAATGTAATTAGGACACTGATTAGCATATTACATACTGAATTGAACATGAAAATGAATGAACGTACACGACTAAGAAAACTTAATTTAGGTGAACTTGTCACTTAAAATGTGAACTACTATGGAAATATATAGATACAATCTATGAGAAAAACTTACTAAAACCAAATTAAGAATATTCTGTTTCGCATGATTCTAAATAATGCTTTACTAATATATATATCATTGAAGTCACTGAAGAAAATGGAAGATGGACACGAGATGTCGTGGATTGATTGGAGTTAGATATTATTATGGTTTGATAGTGGCCCAGTGATCTAAAGGTCAGTCCTTTGTGCGCGGGATCGAAAGTCCTGGGTTCGAGTCCATCATCAGGGATCGTGGAGGTACTCTGATGAGGAGTCCCATATTCGGACGAAAAGGCAATCTATTGTTTCCAGGTTTTCATTAGTGGTCTACCATCGGTCGCTTCATGATTTCAATGAAATTCTATAGTCTCCACAACCCCATACTGAAATATATCTCTATATATTTTCAAAGTATTTATAAATAGTTGCCTACACAAAATACTCAACCGGCTGGATACTATCAGCAACAGCATTTTATTGGAGAGAACAAACGAGCTTTCAGCTGGGGAGGAAATTAGGAAAAGATGTTGGAAGTGGATAGGACATACATTAAGGAAATCACCAAACTGCATCACGAGGTAAGCCCTAACGTGGAATGCTGAATTGAAGCGAAAAAGAGGAAGGCCAAAGAACACATTACGCCGAGAAATAGAAGCGGATACGAAAAGGTTGAATAGCAACTGGAAAAAACTGGAAAGGATTTCCCTGTACAGAGTTGTATGGAGAATGCTGGTGTGCGGCCTATGCTCTTCCATGAGGAGTAACAGGCGTAAGGAAGTAATATTATCGAAGAATAGTTCAGGATACTAGTTGTTTTAAAGTATTATTGAATGCTGCTAAAATTTTACCAGTTAATCCAATCGGATTGTTTGTAATTCCTATCTCAGTCATTGCGCGTAATTTGTATTCATCAGAAAGCGGTTTTTAATATTAGTAGTGGTGACTTTTCGATGTTTGATGTTTAAACTCTGGATCTTTCATTATTTCGCTTGATAATGTTAATAATAATGACTTTCGAAGGAAGTAAGCCGTAATATTTAATTGAAGAACGCTAATAGTCTGGTCTATTAATATAGAACGCTGACAACATTTTACTCTCGTTTTTTTCATATATACTTTTATCACCTTTTAAACTAAAAGATATGGATCATTATTAAATTGATTAACGGAATACGTTTAACTTAATAAGTTCGTTGTTTACAATAATCAAAATGCTGTGTTTTATGGATCTCCCTCTTTTTTAATGCTAACTAAACACAAAAAACATTCCTTCAAAGGTAAATTAATAACCAAAATAATCCAAATGAGATGACATAAAAGGATACGTACCAGTTTGTTTGACAGTGAATTAGCATTCATGTAAACGAATATAAAGAAGAAGGTTATCTCTAATGATGGAAGTTTATTTTGCAGATGATGTTAAGATTCTTTTGTGCATTATTTGCAATAATGCAGGCCAAAGGAATTCCGTAACTTATATCTATACGTTATAGCTTTTATCATTTTAAAATGTGAAGATATTTTTGATTCAAGGAAGATTATATCAATCTATAAAGCCATTGGAGATAAATGAACCGCGAAAGGGAGAAATGTTTTATTTAACAAAGGCATATACGATCATGATTTGTTTGGAAATACATTGTTTTTAATTCATAGAAGAGAAGGACAGTAATGGTCATGAAACGCGTATTAACGTTATCATTATTTATGATAGACACTTGAAAAACATGCATAGAAAATCTACATGATAATCGAGCACTTCCTGGTAATACATGCTATGTTGGAATCTCACGAGTACGGGATCGTGGATGCGCACTGCTGAGGAGTCCCATAATAGAACGGAACGGCCGTCCAGTGCTTTCAGGTTTTCCATGGTGGTCTAGCTTCAATTGACTCATGCTTTCAACTATGAAAATAATAAAATATTGTCATATTCAACTTGCAACCAATTTCAAAATACTCATCTCTATTATATACTACGTAGGAACAGTTAATATTGGATGACTGATAATAATAAATCATTCTCTAGTCTAATTGCATGTATATTATTCAGTTTAATATTTTGACGAATACACCGCTAATTTATGTAATTCAATTATTTTATCGAATCAATCAATTTATGTATGGAAAAAAATGATAATACTAGTATTCTCTAGACATAAAGTATTACGTAAATATTAGAATACTATTTAATAGTTACTAACAGGATAAAAAAATGTCGGGACATGTTTACAGAGTGAATATAAAGATACATAATTTATATACATATACGATAATATTGAAACATTTATGTGTCCATTACTCATTTACAAAAAAAGAGGATATACTACTGTATACAATGATAGAAATATACAAATTCTAGTCTAAAATGTTACTAATCCACTAGAAGTTTGGTTGTTTTTTTTTTGAAATTAGGAAATTTATATAGTGAGCAATTCGAAAGTTTGTAGTACCCTCTGATATTCATTTATTCTATTTATTTGAAGATGATGAAAGATAAGTGAAACGTAGTTTATCCATTTTATACTATTGAGACTGTTTTGATGAAATTTGAGTAATTATGTAAGATTAGTTCAGTTCTATTTGAAAAGATCCTGTAAATCTATTTGTTCAAATGAATTGTCAATGATACATAAACATACATTATGGCTTCTCTACTCAAACTATTTGTATCAACGTATAATTCAGGAATAAATAAACTTAATTTTGTCACTTATATGAATAAATATGCAGTTTGAATAGTTTGGTTTTAATAAAATATTATGATCACTGGTCATTTTAAAGAGGAGTGTTACCAAGTTATTTTATCTAATCTACATTTAGATAGTTAGATTAAGTAAATTACACATAGGAGACACATCTAAATGAATAATGATAATGAACAGTGAAAAGTTATTTTGAATTTTTTTTATTTCTTTTAAGTTTTATAATTAATTTTATATCACTAGTTGTGTGATGTATATTCTACTTATTTTGACAGACATAAGTAGTATGTAACACTAATCGGAAATAAAGAACCTACCAGCAGAAAGATAAGAAGATCGAGTTGAAGAGAATGGAATAAGAAATAGAAAGAAATTGTGAATTGGAGGAATCATATGGAATGTGAAGGACAAATAATGGAAATTTGCAAATTAAGTATTCAGTGTATAGTTCTCATATTTTACCAATATATTCTGTAATTTTGTCTGAAACATTGGTTATCCTCCACCTTTGTTTTCGTTCATTACATTTGTTTAATTAAGTAATAAGAGAAGATCCAAAAACTTTACTTTCATTTCTAAACAAGTTCATACTTGAAAAAAAGTTTTTCTAAAATAATTATTTACCTTTCCTAAATCTATTAATTATCAGAAAAGTAAAATTTGTTTTGAATCAATATTTAAACGTACGGCTTCATTGTAAAGTTTAATCGACTTAAACAAACTGAACTGAATTAAGTTGAAGTTGACTTCAAATCGTCAGTATGAATTAATTTTTGTTGTTGTTGTCAATTTGAGAGATTTGATAGTTATAATAAATTTTGGGTCAACTGGATTTATGATATGTTATCGGTCAAATGAAAAAGATTTTAATACTTCATAATCGGTCTCCTTCTTTTTTTGGCTTATTCGATAAAAAAAACTGTGGTTCGTCAATATTTAAAAGAAACGAAGTAGACTAGATGAATAACACCTTGTAATATTTAGTATAGTATTTTAAAAACAATTATATCCAACACTGAATGACTGAGATCTGGTAGACTGATAATATATATATATATATATATATATATATATATATATATAATCTTCAAAATATTATTCAGTTATTTTTATTCCACTTGACTTACTAGTGTCTTGAATTTTGTGAACATCATTTAGCTGATAGTTGCTAAACAGCAAACACTTATCAACTCGTGACTAGAATCAGTAGGAATGCGGATAAGGTGAAAAATATTCACTGAGTACACGAGTAGTCGACAAATTATTGGATTATGACCAAAGTAGTTAATTTGTATGGGTCGGAAAGTGGATAAATGAAAAAAAGAACTTTATTTGACTGATTATATGCTTCTGTCATTGGGTAATTAGTTAATTTAAGTCATTTGATGTAACTCATTTTAAGAGAGTTCAAATTATTGCCTGAGATTTAATGAACACTTGAGACAGTGGCTTATAGAAATAAAATATATGTAGCTTGATGTGACTGTTGTGTACTTTAATCATTGTTTGTGCTCTATAACATTGCAAAAGAGTTTATGCTCAAACTGTAGGTTTTTGAGGAAGATTATAATTCCTCAATAGTAATCTAGTTGCATGTGCTTAGGCTGGTTAATAATCTGCATGATGGTAAACCTGGGCTCTATGAAGCTACTGATTTGAAAGGTAAATAATAAATCAAACTGTTTGCCAACTGATCCGACATAAAACCTATTTTAAAATTTGAATAAAGCTTTTATATTTAAAGTGTATGATACAAAACGACAAGCAGAATGAAAGGTTTGATTCTTAGAATTCGTAACAGGTTATAGACAAAATAACCCCTATAAGTTTAAATAAATGGATTGATCAGTTTAAAGGACATTCTGGTCTTAAAGATAATTAGAACATTTATACACAGAAAAAATCCTTGTCAGTTTAGCCATCATTATCACAGCAGTACTGAGGGTTGATCAAGTAAATGCAGAACATAAAAAATGATCTTAGCCAGGATGTCTTTGAAGTTGTCAACGACTTGCATTTAGAACATAAGTCAAGTGCTTAATGATACAGGGTTTTAGTTTAAGCTAAATACTCATCAGTAAGTAAACCGTTTGAAGGTAAGACTGTGAATAAGAAGATCTGAATGTGAGTTTCAATTAGATTTAATTAGTTTGTTTTAGTTGAATCCCTTATCCCTTATCTAATTTAACTAATGAATGTGCTTTGCTTTACGTTTCAGTCTTTTAATGCAATACCAGGGTTTTATACGAATTATTCAAATAAATACTTATTAATGATCAATTCAATATTTCACTAAGTCATATAATGAAACGGCTAATATAGAAGGTCGATGTTTTGCTTAACTAAATCATTATTTTTGAATATCAACTTTGATCTTCCAATTACTAAATTTACTGTAGAAACTAGCTATCATAGTTTAAGTTTTGTAACCAATAGAACTAAATTAGTTTCTTTGAATTAATCACAACAGGTTTATCTGATGAAACTATTTAAAGGCGAAAACTACATGAAGACAATTAAGAAAAAAGAATTGTTACAGAGAAAAGTACTATTTTAGAGCTCATTTATGTAATATAACCATTTAATTGATGATTAGGTATACTGTTTTTTTTAATCATAAATTAACAGAATTTAATTATTATGATCAATATAAATTAATTTATGGTCACCATAACATTTAAACAACATATAGGCGGTAAATATAGGTCCAGTAGCTAAACTGGAAGTAAATTCATATAACCAGTGATATACGATAGATACTCATTTCTAAATACCTCTAAAAATATATTGGTTCAGCTCATGTTTTTGATGCTTCAACAGGAATTATGTTTTTTAAAAGGTTATAAGTTAAATATATATTAGGCAGAAATATGTTATTATATTGGATTATTGATGCTAGGGGTTCCTTACCGTAACAAAATGTTTGGTATTGAATAAAACTTTTATTTGATATAGTCATTCCGTTGATGTAAGTTATATTCGCTTAGTTTGGTTTTATTTGCCAAGTCACCAAACAGTTTAATCGCAATACGTATATAATCTTCAGTGAGATACAGACTAAATAAGCTTTCTGAGCGTACTTTTTGATATGTTTTAATAACTAAGCAACATGCCATTTATTCACGACTTTTAGATTATGAAATATATACCAATTAATATAGTACATTAATACTTGTATGCAAGTAACACTTGTGCCTTTCATTCTGGATAATTACTACGTACAAACAATCCTCTCCAGTTAATAAAGATCGATTTTCAGATCTCATTATGAAGCATCATTTGCCTGTTTTATTAAATTGGTATCTGTGGATGGTGACCATTATGTGCATAATACAAACATGCGTCTTGTGCCGCGCACTTTCGTTTTCTTTGATATGATTCTATTTTTTGAAAGATATAGTGACTTACAAATTTATTATATAGTATACCCGACATCAGAATATCTATTACGACATTACATCCTCAAAGTATCTCCCATCTACATCGAGTTTGGTAGAAATATTCAAGTATAATTCTCAATGCAGAATATAATAATTCATCAATATTTTCTTGATACAAGTATCCAGTTGCACGTCAGTTACATACTAATAGGCTAACTCAAACTAAAAGTACGCATATCAACTGAAATGAAGGAAGTAAATATTTGATTATATATTAATTATTGCTAAGTCCAAAACAACGTTTCTCTCCATCCTATTGATTTGTAAATTAATTTATTTTCTCCCCTACAATTTGTCCTCTTTACTCGATTTAATTCATCAATCAATCAATTATTCGATCAGTGCGGAGACAAAATTGCGTTGTTTTTTAATTAATCAGTTGATTGTGACAGTAACAGGTAGAATTCAAGGAAGGACGCAATAAATCAGGCTAAGTGGTTAATATTTGAGTGATAACCATCTATTGCCTAAAGTGGAGAGAGAACTGCAGTAAATAAAATTAAATTCGCTAGTTTTATGGTCTAATACTTAACTGGAAAAGGCTATGATTAAATAAATATACGCTCAATATTAAGAAACTAATGCAGAAAAAGTGAGTATAAATTTCTACTATCAGTTACAATTTCGGCCTTACCAAGTTGAGAAGAGTACTCAATATTTATTGAATGTCAGATGACATTACCGATGTATGTGACCTCGGAATGTAATGTTTCAATGGGGGGGGCGACTTATACCGCCTGAGGTTTAATGTTCATTTGTTTCAAGAAGTCGAACTTATCCATTATAATCATAATAAATCAATATTTGTCCATACTATATCTGATCTGTGCTTAGGTCTGATATCAGTCAAATTTTTTAAATCCTCAAAATACAAGTGGTTTTGATTAAGGATAGTTTTCATGAAATGTATGGTGTACGGAAATTTTCTTTACTTCATAATTTATAACGGATTGAATCCTGAAGAATTTTTATAAGCGTCCAAAAATAGAAGTTTAAATATAGGAATTTCTTTTACTCAAATATTATATATTTTAAAACCTAGGTTTTCTCAGCATTGTTTAGCTAATTCTTTGTTTTCAGTAAAAAATATGACAATTATTATGGGTCAAGGTTTTTCAATGATTAAAATCATCAGAAGTCACGCAACCCAAGAAAATAATTGTCTTCATTTTAATAAATTTTTCCAAATCGATCACATTTCAAATGGATATGTTTTTATTAGCTGAACTGCATGATCCTTTTGGATAAAATTGAACTACAGATATTTTCTGGGACACTGACTAAAGAAAAAAGGCAGGCAATTTATATCTCATTCGTTCCTACAACACCAACTGTAATCCCATTCACATATGATACTTTACTTGTTTCCAATGTAAGCGCTTGATAATGTGAAACTAAATAAACATACATTTTAATTTATACTGACTAAATGGCATGAATATTCAAAATATCTTATCACTTTATCGGAGATTACATCCAACGGTGCTAATGTCTAACTTCAGCCAATCCATGAAATTGAGCACCCATTCAACATTGTCTTCAGTGAGTTGATATCTTCCAACAGACCTGATTGAACTCCACTGGTTACTGCTTCTCACTAGAACACCAGGAAATACCTCATGGAGCAAGCCACTAGTGAGCGTATGATTATTATCAGAAGGAGGTTTTGTAGAGATTTTAGTAATTTTATATTTTTACTTATTTTTTATAAATATAGGGCAGTACTAAATAGTAATATGTATTTTTGTTTTAATTTCAAAAAGGTAGCTTTATCAGCATTTTTTAAAAACCTATAAAAAAGTTATAACTTTATTACTTGATGATGTTATATTATATTTCCGCCTAAATAATTTGGAAAAATATTATAGACTATGTTCAACATGATTCAGCCCTTTAGATGTATTTTAATGTTAGACACTAAAAGGAAAAGGATGTACTCATATGACACAATCATGTAATAAAATAAATATAAATTTCAAACTAAGATACTTAGCAACAAGATAAATTCTTAAAATGTCCCAGTCACTTTTTAAAAACAATATTTTCATAAGAATGGAATTAGTTTAAAGTAAACTTTATGGTCATACTAAACTTATATCAGAATTTATTAGTGAATTAAGAGCTTCAAATGTTTTTTAAATTTATCAACATATGTTATTCTATAAAACGTTGACCTACCATAGTCACTTAACTGAGGGGTTAAATTGTACTTATTGGTAATTAAAACCGAATCTAACAATATGGTAACTTAATATCAGAAGGGGTTTTTGTGGATATTAAAGTAATTTTAATAGTTGAGATCATTAGTCAATTGAAGCTAGACTACCATCGAAAATCTGGAAGTACTGGACGTCCGTTTAGTCTTATTATAGTACTCCTCAGCAGTGCGCATCCACGATCCCGCCTCGAGAGATTCGAACACAGGACCTATCGGTTTCGCGCTCGTACACTTAGCCTCTAGACCGCTGAGCCGGCATCCGATTGTGGTAATGTCTTACTTTAACTGATCCACGAAGTTGAGCAACCGTCCATCATTGTCTTTAGTGAGTTCCTATCTCACAACAGACGTGGTTGAACTTCACTGGTTACTGCTTCTCACTAGAACTTCCGGAAATATCTCTTGAATCCAGTCACTAGTAAACATATGATTATAATCAGAAGGGGATTTTTTGTAGATATAATAGTAATTTTAATTAACTATACACTGTAATTATCATCATTTATGGCTAAACTTCTTTACACCTAAATCTTCACAATAAACAATATACATAGAAAAGACGTATATGATTATTTATTCAGGAAATATACACATTTTCTTCAATTTTTTAAAGAAATATTTTCTTTCTTTGTCTGTTTTATAGGAAATCATGAATTGAGTATACTATTACGGAGCATGATATAAATATCAGATATTTGTTAAACTATTAAGAATAGATATTGAGGGTAAGAAGATTAAGTGGGCATATTGTATACTGATGATCCCGTATTGTATCCTACTGAATAAAACAGTGATTATGATGATGATGAGTTTTAGAAAAATTCTTCCTAATGTATACCTTATAGTGTTATTTATAATATTCATATAGAGTTAATATTACAATTTACCAGTTACCAATCATTCACATTTTTAAGTTTAATCATAAATAGTTAGAATATTAAAAAAATTTCTCTATGCTTTATTTAGTTGTTTAAATTACTCACAACTAATGTCAATCTTTTATGAAAGACACTTGAATTAAAGTTACGCCCATGTATAGAAGAGATTATTCATTGTATATTGCTACTAAAGTAGAGAATAAAACAAAACACATTAAAACTTCGTGTGTGTTTGAATTTGTGCATTGTTTCGAAAAGAGAAAAATGTAGATGATTTAGTAAGCACAAAAAATAAGTTCTATATATATGGACGAACAAAAATAATGTAACATAGGAAATATGAAAAATAAAAAAACCATAGTAACTAATGCAGTAAAAGATGAAATCTATTAATAACTAATCATTTAGCATATATTCATGTTAATCTTCCATTTATAATCAGAAGGGGTTTTTTGGAGATTTCAGTACTTTTCATAGCTGAAATCATGAGTCAATTGAAGCTGGTCACTATGGGAAACCTAGGAATCACTGGACGCCCGTTTCGTCCAATTATGGAATTCCTCATCAGTGTACATCAACGATCTCACCTCTTGAGATTCGAAATCAGGACCTGACAGACTCGCGCCAGAGCGCTTAACCAATATACCACTATGAAAATACTGAAATCTCCACAAAACCCTTTCTGATTATAATCATATGCTCACTAGTAACTGACTTCAAGAGATATTTCTTGGAGTCCTAGTGGGAAACAGTGACCAGTGGAGTTCAACCACGTCTGTTGTGGGACAGTAACTCACTGAATACAATGGTAGACGGTTGCTCAATTTCGTGGATCAGTTGAACTTAGAAATTAACATCATTGGATGCCGTCCAAGTGGTCTAGATGTTAAGCGTTCGAGCGCGAGACTGGTAGGTCCTTGTTTCGAATCTGTCAATGCGTGATTGTGGATGCACACTGCTGAGAAGTTCCATAATAGGACAAAACGGGTGTCCAGTGCTTCCTGGTATTCGATGGTGGTCTAGCTTCAATTGACTCATGATTCCAACTATGAAAAATAATTTCATTTATAATTACTATACTTAATACAGAAAGGTAATTAATTAACATATGTTGTCTAATTTTAATGTACTAAACATTACCTCTTTTAATTAGAGCTTTTCATTTAGAAGGAAAACATTTAAGTAAACTGCATACAACACATGTACGATCATTATGCTAATTTAAATCATTGTATATAAATGTAAGTTTAAAAAAAAATTAACGATGACTAATTTTGATGGTGATAACTAATATTAGTCAGGATAACTTCCAAAAAACGCCCTAAATTTCAAAGCTGACTAAAATACAGAAGTTGTTTATTAATCTCAGGTCACTTAATATAAGGTCATAATGAATTTTCATAGAGTGAAAGATTGTTTCTTTAAAACAGAAGTGATTAATATTTTTAAATATGAGAAATGAGAATTCTACAGAAGTCACAATAACATAGAAAAGATATAAATAAAAGAGTAACAATTAGGGTATAACAAGTAACTAAACACTGTTTTTCACTTTAATAAAGTGCAATGGATTTTATTGTTTAGTTTACTTTTTCTCTCTCATTTATATAGCCAAGTAAATAGTGACATATTAATAACATAAACTGAATCAGTCTCAACATAGTTATTCTGTAAATTAGAAATAGATATTTAAAATAAATCTCTGGTTGTAGTTAAGCAGCTTAAGTTGTACATTTAGTGCAACTTTGATCAACATTCTTCATAAGGGCAGGTATATAAATGAAAATGAATGTGATATTTTTCATCTGTTCTCCAAGCTTATAGAGAAAAGCCATTGTATCAACCATACTCTCGTTTGTGTTAATGAATGTTTATAAAAGATAAAGTTCAAAAGAAGGGAGATAAAATGATGAAAAGTCAGGAATGAATCAATTGTGGTACTGTAACTGTATTCGCTCTATGTCATCCCGTGTTTTTAACCATCGATTACGAGTATTATGTTTAATCTGAAAAGGAAACTTAGTTCTATCTGCAGATCTTGAACCAATAGTCAAAGAATTCAACAATTTATTTCACTAGTTTATTTTCGATCTACCCTCTACTTATTTGAGTTAACTTTATCCAAACCATCCCACTTGATGAGAGTTAATAGCGTTATCAGTTTTTTATTCCACCTAATATTCAGAGAATAACTTTAAATTAGACTCCTGGCAGGATCATAACAACGGATTTCAAGCAATAACTGTTTGCTGAATGTTAAACAGGTTAACTTTATTTTAATAATATTTGTGGAGCAACCTCTAAACATCCTAGCTCTGGCACCATAAGTCAAGGTAAATTGTTATTTTACGGATAACCTTCTTTAACTTCTATCGCCAAGCGAATAAGGAATCTTTAGAGACAATAGTTTAACATGATCAACCCCTACTACGTTGGTATGGTCGAAAGTATAATTTTGATCTCGAACGTTTTTGGCAATTTACCCTAGCGGTTCGACACGGCATACTCTCATAGAAAAATTAACTCAGTCAAATTATTAAGACAAGCAAGCATGATTATCACTTAAACGTACTCGCTACGGACAAGAAATGAAAGATATACACAATAAGGATTCGAAATTTTAAACGAGGTTGAATTCAAAAACAAAACCTCAAGTTCGAGTTGTTGCATACTTATTACCCATAAGAAGAAAATTGACGTTCTTGATATTTTCTTGAGTTTTAAATAAAAAATAGTTGACTAATTTGGGAATTGGAGATTAAAATTTCTAAAACCTTCAAAGAGAAAACGCGGATTTTCATGTTGAAGTAGAATGAACTAAATTATTGGCATTACATCTGAAGTCTGCTCCACTGTTGAAGACTGTTCCACATTAGAAGAAATTGGTCACACATCACAAAATATAGAAACAACTCAAGTATCGAACTGGCATCCACGTTTGTTTTCCCAAGTAAGCCATTTACTACACTTGAACGCCCATATGCTTCATTTGATATCTGATTTCAACGTGATTACTATGACAGAAAGGGAGACACAACAGGTCAATAGTACCATCTCTATTTCTCAGAGTAGTAACTCGGAACCTAAAACATCAACAAGTGATGAATATTATACACTTACATTTTGAACTATTAACGTAATTGTATACTTAATTGTTATAAGTAGGACAGTTTTCTGTCTTGTTATGTAATAAATAGAGTTATAAACTTTAAAAATTGCCTCTTTTTCTTAATATACTAAAGAGACATTCATCATAGGGCAATAAAATGCTTAAATAATGTATTCTAATAAACTATACTTGATCATTTAAATACAGTGGGTAACATATTAATCGCTTTGTTATGAGACGAAGGAAGTAGGGGTTAAATATGTAAACAAATTATTATTTTTTTTCAATCAAATCGAAACGTTTTTCTAAAAAAAATTATACGTATACAATAAGGAAAAAAGATTTAGAAAAAAATAGTAAACTGTCAATTAAAATGTACAGTAGTATTACGGTTTATTGTGTATAAAATTAAGATTATGTTCAGGGCAAGTTAAAGTGTCTAAATCCTAGAATAACATTTCATTCTGTTTAAGGAAAAAGCAATTACTTCATATAAGAAAAAAGGACTAATCAATCATTTTAATCTGGAAACTGAATTCATTTTCAGAAATTCATATTTTATGGATTATCAGATGGATTATTTTTGTATAAAACATTAATTGACTTATTAAACTAATTGAATAGTTGAATATTTTGATGATTATGGATTATCTTAATGGTTGAATTCATGAATCTCTCTAAGCTAGACAACCATTGAAAACCTGGAAGCACTGTGCGGCCTTTTCTCTCTTGTGTGGGACTCCCCAGAAGTGCGCGTATACGATCGAGTACCCAGGTCCTATCGGTCTCGCACGCAAACGCTTCACCTCTAGACCCATAAGCTGACTTCCAACAGTGTGAATGTCTGACTTCGATCGATCCATGATCTTACACAACTATTCACCCATTGTCTGGTGAAGATAACTGTCTCCAACCGACACAGACTGGACTCCACTTGAGTTCTAGTAAAAAGCCGTGACCAAAATCTCCACAAAGTCCCGTCCTTATTATGAATTATCTACGTAGATATTCGTGAATTAGTTGTGAATGGAGAATTTCCATCTAATCATTTATTATGACTACACATGTGAATATTGGTTTGTGTTACACCATTTATATGAACAAAATTTAGTTACAAATTTTCATCATTGTGTTTGAGTATCGTTATTTAACAATTAAATCATGTGTCTACGCTAAACACTTTTTAGAAGGACTGAATAATTAAATTTTTGAAAAGAATCACTGCACTCATTAGTATTCTAGGATTATGAAGTGAATTTAGTGAACGAAACAGCCCTGTGTATTGATACTGATCTATACACTAGACAGTAGGAGGTTAGTGATTGTCCATGACCAGTGTTTTGTGATTACTAGATTTCCTCAGTGGGCTATAATCAAAGAAATTAGAACATCTATACGTAAATATGTATCTTGACGACATTTGTTTCTTTTACAATTGACTCTGTAACCATGTGGTCTAACCTAAGCAGATCTAAACTGTCATTTTAATAATTTATAAAATTTTCAAGAAAAAACGGCTGACCAAGGTAATAAAACTATGATTATTATTTTAATTGTAGGGCTATCAAAATAAGTGAACAAGAACGGCATGTTACAAAGTAAAATCAATCATTTTACTTCCATTTCTCTATTGTAAAGTATACTGATTTTTGAACACTGAAGTGAACTTGTGAATGTTCTATTAGTTCAAAAGGTTTAAAACGACCATTAATTCCCCATGGATATTAAATTATGAATTATGTCAACTAGGTATCACCACATTTAAAATAAATCATTGCTTCACATTGAATAATTATCTGCTTGTATATATCGTAAAGGCTTGTTGTTGTTTTTCAAGGTGAAAATCTTATCCTCCTATGACATTGTGATTAAAGATCGTAACTGATATGTATTAAACTTTAGAAAAAACCCAAACGAATTTAATTTTCAGTCTTTTAGTCCTAAATATTGTAAAAAAACTTGTTCAGATACATTTTTGGTTTGCTTCTGTTGCCCAGTTTATTTAGCATTTATTGGATCAGTCTTCATTATTATCTACTAGTAAAACTAACAATCCAGATGATGTCATTTTATCGGATTTTTACATTTTGTAATTATTTGAAAGCTTACTTTAAGCTGCCAAAAATAAATGAGCCAATAATTATTTAGAACAAAACTACAGATCTGGTAAGCAGAGATGGATAGTAGCTAGCAGTGGAATCCAGGACGCGCGTTTCGTCCTATTTGGGACTCGTCAGCTGGATGTACCTGCATCTCAGAGTTGATGTTCACTCTGGGACTCTAACCCAGTACCCTCGCTTCAAACGCCATCGCGTTATCCACTCGGCCACTGAGTCCTGATAGCCACTTGCTTGTGCGATGGGGTGAAGTTTGAATTCACTTAGTATTGTTTGTTTGGATCTTCCCATCGATGTGTTTAGGACTGCAACCGGTCAGTCTCGAGTCCCAGAGTGAACATCAACTCTGAGATGCGGGTACATCCAGCTGACGAGTCCCAAATAGGATGAAACGCGCGTCCTGGATTCCATTGCTAGCCACTATCCATCTCTGCTTACCATGCTTGTGAATTAAGGTATATCGAGGCAATACGCACAGTATGCACATATGCCAATTAGAGACTGACCAGTTGCAGTCCTAAACACATCGATGGGAAGATCCAAACAAACAATACTAAGTGAATTAAAACTACAGATCGCTTGTCAAGCTAGTTTCCTGTTTATTATCCATGTATTCAATGTAAAATTGATAGGGTAAATTGGCCCATTTAGTACAAACTGGTCGTAGTGCCAGTATAAACCAATCAGTAATTTTTTGCCAAAGCTTGTCAGCCTTAAAGTCCTTCAAATGGCGGAGGCAGCAGCCATCAGAATGAAGAAACCTGAACTATGTGTACAAAAGAAATATCTCCAACCCTTGCTCCTCTTTTGGCCAACCACAAGGCCAATTATTCAATAGTAATCTTAGCTATTGGATGACTTAATTTGAATATGTACTTACGACCTTTCGTAGTCAAATGTGACTGTCTCTCTTATCTTTATTCACAAATCTTTGTATTATTATTATTATTGGTTAAACATCACTATTAATCTCGCCTATACATGATTCATTCGCTTCGCATTGTTCCCTCCTTATTACGTCTCACTAATTTTTCACACATTTAGTCTTCCACTTGATCGAATTGTAATTGCACTATCATATCTCTCTCACCCTGTCTGATCACGGATCATGAATTTTTACTTGACATATATACAGATGCAAGTTAACATTCTATATGAGTCATATCAACATTAACAATTTTATTCTATTTTGTTTGACAATCCTAAATTTACATGCTTTCACCGATGTACTTTGACTTTGACCTGACCATTTTTTCGGATTATTAATTTGGATATATAATTGTAAAACCTGAAGAGAGAATTTATCGAAAAGAATATTCTTCGTTCAAATATTAGTCTTTTAAAATAGTATCTATCTATACATACTTATGAAACTCTATATATATGATATGAATCATGCATACTTTTAAGCTGACATCAATACCCATCAGATAATCATAATATTCATTCATATTTCATGTTTCATTTAATTCCATAACTGACAGATTCATGTTTTTTTCAGTAAATGAAAATCAATATCACTTTACAGTAAGACAAAAAACAAAAAACAAATGCATTTTCACATTACGATATTTATGTATCTAATATGAGTGTAGAAGTAATTATTTGATAAGAAAATGTGAAGAAATTTATAGACTCCTACTGAGTCATTAAAATCTATGGTATGGTTTATTAATCATGATTGATATGATGTAGACAATATATTAGTAATATAATTTTATTTAAGGAATACATTAAAAAAGTTTTTATATAGTTGGAATCATGAGTCAATTGAAGCTAAACCATCCTGGAAAACCTGGAAGCACTGGACGGCACACTGCCGAGGAATCCCATTATAGGACGAAACGACCGTCCAGTGCTTCCAGGTTTTCGATGGTGGTCTAGCTTCAATTGACTCATGATTTCAACGTAATCATTTCTTTAATTATCATAAGACCATTCGGTTATAACTTTAAATGTAGGATAAAAGTGTATAATCTAGCATTCTAAGGTAAAATAATGAATAAGGAAGTACCGTATTAAACATTGGTCTAGTTACTATTAATAAACATTGTTTGACTTTTGGTTCTATAAAAAGAGAAAACTAATTAAATGATAGTTCATAAAAATGACCATATTGACATGTTTGATGTCATATTAGAATAGAAAATGTACTTTTTATATGATAAAATATTAGACTGTCAATAAAATCAAGATCAACTGATTGAATTCAACCAAAAAATGATAGTTATTTTTTTTAAAAAAGTGTAAATCTTGACTTTGTTGTTATTGTAGTTCCTGTTTATCGTTCTTCCATAATTTCAATTGATCTACAGTATAAAGACTAAATTCTAAGAGATTTATAAATTATGAAATATTATTGAATCCTTATTAGAAGCAGTTTTTCTGAAGATTTCAGTAAGTTTTTTTTTTCTATTGTTGAAATCAAGAGTCAATCGAGTTCCACAATAGGACAAAACGGCCGTCCAATGCTTTCAGGTTTTCCATCATAGTCTAGCTTCAATTAACTTATGATTTCAACTATAAAAATAACATCTTTTAAGTTTTCTTGTAAATGTCTATATCTTTATATTTTGATTAATCATTTATATGAATCTAAAAAAAGTTTTGAATTAACATTCATAATTGAACATAGAAAAAAAGAAGTTTACAAAATAGAATTTACCTAGTTATAAATCATTTTTAGACAAAATGTTGGTGGTATGAAAACATGTTGAATTCAATGAATTCTTTAATATTCACATTCGTTTTTTTTGTTGTTGTTTAAATCGGTTTCATAATGAATGAAATCAAATAACACCTATTGATTTCAATTGGTTGTGCACTTACATTTAGCACTTTATTTGTTAATAGTTTGATCATAGAAAAGAATGTTATGAAACACATATTCTAACCTTTTAAAATAGTACGGGGGATTATGAATCAAATATTGAAATACAATAAACCATATAACTGTGACTATAGGAAGTGATACTTTATGGTAATTATAGTATAAATATCGAAACAAGTCTATATATATATATATATACTGTATTAGGAAACGACGAAACTAAATGGTTATATACTGTTCTCAATAAATGTAATCATTAAAATAGTTTTAATCAATTGAATAAGATCACATGTAAGAAGGTTTAATGACTGGCAAATAAGGTATTTAATTAAACCTTCTGTCAAAATCAGAATCATGACGAAGCAGTCGATACTAAAAGGCATTACCAAGATACAGAAGGTACAGAAGGATGATTGAGTATACGTTTCTGGGCTTTAGTCGTTTGTATCAGTGATATGAAACCAAACGAATTCGCAAATTGATCTAATTTCATAAAAAATCCATCACAGTAATAGTCAGTACTTAACCAAGCAACTGGATTTTGTTACAGGACATATAATTATTAAATAATATCTTATAGTCTTTAAAAGAATAGACTAATGTTCATGGATTCAATTAGCAAGGAGAATAAGTATAAAGATAAAAAAATTAGCCGATATGAAATATTAGTTGGTTTGATTTGAATGTATTCTGTCAGAAGAAGATTGATAACAACCTCTCAAGTCATGATTTTGTTACTATCTGTTGATCAGCCAAGTCATTCTGAAAGCATATTGAAACAACGTCTGTGCAAATAATTAGAATGTATGTTATTGTTCAGTTATTCCTCACATGGTTATTCGCATTACGTGGTTTTAATTAGTGTAGAGACTGTTAGTGGTAAACGAGATATTATAAAAAACAATTTCTAGTTCACAAACTAAAATATGGATTGATAAGAAAGCTATGAGTTAAAACGACTTGGCTTGACTACATAAAGCATCTGTGATCATTTATTTATTGAAATATTATTTTTCTTTATTACTTTCATGTATGAAACACATTCTACAGCGGATACATTTTACAGTTTTAACCTTCATTACTGCTCTAAAGAGATCATTAAATATTTTAATGTACTATATTTATTTACAAAATTAAAAGGCTGAACTGAAACCGCATCGTAAAGAATATCATCCGAATTGAAAATAAGGTTGAGATCGTAATCAGATAACTTTCTGTATTTACAGAAGCGTCTTTGATTAATTTGCTAGGTAAAAATCTTTTTTAATTATACACATGACATGCATTATGTAAAACCCTTCTTCTTATTATCTGGATAGTCAAATATCGAGATCATTCATAAGGGATACGCATTTATCAATAAGAGACTGATCAATTGAAGTCCTAACCATCAGTGGGAAGATTCAAACAAGCATTACAAAAGTGGATGCATAACAATGTCTATTACTTTTTATTCTGTACAGCAACATATGAAATAACCCTGATCACTATCTTCATTATTGGCCAATAAACATAACAAGTATTATTGTATGTATTACCAGTAAAAGCGTAATTAAACCCTGGTGTCTATGTAGCTTATGACTAATTTTGAATTTTTTTAGATTTCATATATATTTAGATTTCCATATATCACTTTAAATAACATGGTCTTTAATGCAGTATCTTATGCAGGTAAATTAGGTTATTATTACTTATAAAACTGTAAACAGTTTCAAGATTGTTTACATACATACATATTTGTTTGCGAAGTAGTTGATCAACGAAGAAAGGAGTAAAAAAGCAACAAAGTAGGTACCTTTTATAAATATCTCTATCAGCTTGTTCATGCCAGGCGTGTTTGTTATCCATAGCATATCGCTTCAATATTCAATTACATGAGACAAAAAGATGAGAGGTCTTCATTCATTTTTATTCACAGCAAAGTGTACTTAATAACAGTACGTACTTTTTGGTTATTGAGTTATAAAATATACCATTTTTTAACTCAATAATGTAACAACAGACTTATTCATATCGTGTCATTAGACAAATGATAGTGGATGTGACTTTCCAAATTTTACAACAAAACCTGTTAGCCGCTACTTAGAAACATGATTGGTTTTGTGGTATGATCTAAATAAACTAATTTTATAATTTCCTTTTATTTCCCTTACGACTGTCAACAGTTAGTTAGAGAACTTCTCAATGAGGCCTGAATTCTTGAATAATGAATAAATAATTGATCTTTTAGGTTAGACGGATAACTAAACAAAGTAAGTTATGGCAACAACTGGTAATTTTTTCGGTGGACAATTGAACGACCCACTTTATGAAAATGGATTCACATATACTAACCACATTTGGTTAGGAAATGCGCCAACAATGCAATACTTTACTGAAAGTACATCAAACTTGTGCATTTTCAGGGCAAAATATCCTCACCAATGTATTATCTGTTCAAAACTAAGATATCAGATAACAGTGATAATTATTCACAGCCTTAAGTTCAAAACATTTATGGCATGCACTGTTTACTACAAATACAGATGATTTTTTGAAATTATCGAGTAATTATCTAGATGTTTTGGGATTGACAGTGAACCTTGCTGTCTTGAATCAGAGAATAGTATTTAATGAAACACAATATGAAACTAAGGGAAACAAAATTTTCTGTAGTACAAAATAGTCCGAAATGTATCTACATTATTAAAATAACATTTATAGTGTATACATTAAAACATTATTTTGCTGTTGGAATTAGAAACAATAGGAGCTAAGATCACTCATAAGGAACTGGATAAACAAGAATGTATTATGAATGAAGGTGGATTGTGGCTAGCAGTTGAATCTAGGATGAGCGTTTCTTCCTATTTGGGCCTCTTTTACTGGATGTATCTGCATCCTCGATTTGATGTTCATTCCGGGATTCGAGCCAAACACCGTTCGCTTCAAACAGTATCGTGTTATCCACTTGGGTACTGAGTTCCACTACTAGCCACAATCCACCTGTGCTTTTACTGCTTGTGACTTAACGCAATATCAAGACGACCAGTACCGGATGCACATATGCCAATGGATTAAATGTTTATAAGTGTAATAAGTAAAGTATGAAGATAACTAAACATATTATTTCTGTGATAGACAACTGACCATGTCGCATTTTATGACAAATAAATATTTGGGTCAGTTTTGATGAATTAATTAACAGTAATTAACCTAATACTTTTATGATCGTATGTTTATTCATACAAGTATTTTCTGGATACATGAATACTTCAATTACTTCTTTTAAGCAAACAAATTTTAATTTCACTTAATTGTAACACCTGAATATTTATAGTTTACAACGATCAAAAAAAAGAACAATAACTACGATTTCGGATGTCAAGCTTATTTATATACATACATACTTAGATTCGGTATTTTTATTCAACAAAGATGACTGTTGACAACAAACTGAATGTCAGACAAAA
Organism: Schistosoma rodhaini; assembly: GCA_944470415.2. Taxonomy (NCBI): domain Eukaryota; kingdom Metazoa; phylum Platyhelminthes; class Trematoda; order Strigeidida; family Schistosomatidae; genus Schistosoma; species Schistosoma rodhaini. The sequence continues at coordinate 15,436,985 of OX104039.1, read as the reverse complement.
TAGTCTTATACCGATTGTATATGAAGTTCATAAAAAGCTGTTTAACGTTTAGATAGCACGAAAAGAAATCAGTTTTTGTATTGAGTTGCTATTAAAAATAAACATATCTCGAATAGTTTAATTGAATATTATCTATCTATCTATCTATCTCTCTCTCTATATATATATAATGATTTGGATATTTTTTATAACTCAAATGATTAGTTTATTTTAGTAACCTAGTTTACTTGGGAAGTGTAGGAAGATGAAGAGTTTTCTTGTGGTGAAGTCTCTTAATTTATTCTTAATAGTAGCATTAAGGTATTTATTATGATGAGTAGTAGTTGACTTTAAAAGGGTATTTTAATTTGATTAGTATTTTTGTGTCATTCTGAAATTGTTTAATAGTAGATGTTAGTTATAAATGATTATCTAATTACTAGCAAGTCCTTAAAATGAGAAAACGTCTGTATTCAGTACAATGACGACGTTAGAATTGCCGAATGAACTATTATTCACTGCAGTTTATATAAGTTATACACAGTAGTCAAAAATCTATATTACACTGAGTCATCAATCATTTGTAATCATACTAAATTTTACGTTTAAAAAGTATTGATAAGGATTTGTGAACTACTTTTTGCTAGTTGACATAGAACGTTTCCATTGAAACCATCTGAAAAATAATCTCTTATGGAATAGTGTTAATACATATTTTTCACCGTTTTATGCACATATATACTTTGTGTAACAATTAATGGATTTCTAAGATATAATTTTAATTATACAGTCTATTCGCTCTTATGATAAATCATTGATTTTATGGTTCAAAGAGTGGAGTGTTACTTTTGACTATCATGTAATCAACGGATACTTAACTGAAATAATGTTCATGGAGTCCTTGGTACAATTATGCTGTCTTCAAACACATTCTATTCTACAGTTTTCTTTTAAAGATTATGAATAACTTAGTGATCATTCTCTAAAGAAGTTGTAAATTAACAATTATTGTATATTGAATTGAAGAAATGTGAGTTACATGTTAAATAATTTAAATGCAGATAAAATCTTAGTCCCTTTTTCATTTGTAAAAGTGACACCATTATATTTCATCGGACTAGTTTAGGTACCAAACTATATTTAAATTAAAACCAAGTTGTTTATTAAATTTAAACATTTATTTAATAGTAATGATTAGAAGATTTTGATACAAAACATAATTATCGGTGAAATTTCTTTTTGATGAATCGATATAAATGAAAAACAGTCAATATTATACTACTTAAATTGCTATAAGCAATCGAAATCTGTTAGTGTTATCCATAGAGGTAATATTGGTTATAAAAATCGAACTCAGTATTTGTATAATCATATCTCTTGATTGGAACATAAGTGTTTCCCAAAATTAATTCGTTATGTAATGTTTACATTGATTTTGTATCAGTTAAAAAGTCATAATAAAAACAATGCTGATTTATACAGATTAAAATTGTCGAATCATAGTACGAATGTAATAAATAAGATACAATGGCTAAATTATGTTTTTTATAATAGTGTATTCATATATGATCTATATTTGATTATAAAGTTGAACATTTTAGGCCTTCCTATACGGTATTACTTCAAAATAATTACATTTCAAAATAATTCATTTTACGTTGTGGGTTGACTTTGATTAGAAAACCATTGAAAACCATAGTGAACTAATTAGTTATTTTTATTCCAGTGTGGAACTCTTCAGAAGTTCTTAATTACAATTCTATCAAGTCGTGAATGAATAACTATTAAGATTTGAAAGTAACTTAATAAAACTTGTCAGTGAGGTGAGTTTCAATGGCTTACACTTTTAATTTCAGTTAATTCACTATATTACGTTTAATTCGTATATTGTTAACTACAAAACTTTTCTGATTCATTGAATGATTGGAATTCACCCGTTACAGCTTTAGAATAGAACTTTAAGAATCTCTCTCGAAGTAAGTCACTAAATAACGGATTTTAGTTAACCTGAATGGGCACTATAAGCTATTTTATCTTATCTGCGCAAATGTACATATGTCTCATTTTAAGATATGTGCTTAATTTTCTAATTTTGTGGAGATAAATTACAATGATATTTAGAACAAATCATACACTTGTAACCCTTATCATTGATTCTCATAATTTACTGGTCTACCTTCATCGATGTTAGGACAAAACGTTCTGTGTTGACTATGATGTACATCAGCTGCAAGTTACCAGTTTCGTGTTCTCATATGTATACTAGATTAGGAGTACTAGCTTATGATCATGTAAATTCCTAATAAATAGTTAACATCATTAAAACGCTAATTAGACAGGTAGACGACGCTTTCGGTTTTTAACCATTCCCACCCAGTTTTGAGTTTGAGCATCATGTTATGCCTAATTTTAAGGTTAAACTATAATCATAGACATCCAGTTTATATAAAACATAACTAACTTTTATAGAATAACACTTTTGTTAAACAACTAACCTGGAGTGGGAGCACATTCATTAGTATCAGCGATATGATTAGCTTCTAATCTACTAAATCTGTCAGGATTCCATGACCAGTAATCTTCTTCCAGACTCAGACTACTACCTTCATCTGATCCATTATCTTCACCTTTATTTTCACGTAATCTTCGTGGCAAGAAAGCGTCATCATCAATATATGGTACATCATAAGCACCTTCTGGGATACCCTCCTCTAAACTTCGTACGCTAATACTTTTGTCTACCTTAGATGGTGTTACAGAATCTGGATACAAATAATCGTCATTAACAGTTGGTTTTGGTTGCAGGCGTCGTTTGCGTCTAAATTCATTGCGTTCAAGGGTTACTGCTCTTTTTTTAACATCACTTGTATCTATATATGAGTATCTATTCTCATTAAATTTGGATTTACTATATCTGTCTAGTGTCTTAGTTCGTCTTGATCTATCATTCTTTTTTGATTGTTTCTCAACTGGTAGATACTTTGCAATTAATTCTGCATAACGTTGTTCAAATTCGGTTCTATGTTCACCTTCTGAGTTCAGGCTTATCTCATCAACATTATCACCTATCCTCCTAAGTGCCGTATTTTTGTTTATATCATTTAAAGGTTTGAATTCCAGCTGGTTGTTTAACGTTTCTGGAGTTGATTGATTTTCCTTATTTTCATTCCTTAAAGATTGATGTTCTTCAAAATATTCGGGTGAGATGTTTTCTACTTTATAATTACTGATACTGCGTTTATCATCATCATCATTGGAATAGTGCTCTGTTACATAACATTCCACTGTTGACCTTTTATGTATTTCAGCGTTACATAATTCATCACTTTGAATATCTACAGAGATATTCAACGGTTCTGGTCTGTCATCTGTTAAGTGTTCAACTGTCTGTAACTCATTGATAAGATTTTGTGTGGCGTACAATAATGGACCACTTTCCAGACCATTTTTTTCACATATGTCTTTATCAGATAATGACATTCGGTTGTTTATAGCATCGATTTCAGTATGTTTTTCGTCATTCATCGATGGAGAGTTAGTTTGCTGAATATATAATGAGTCACCATTTACGGACCACTGTAAGTGGTCTTCTTTTTCAACATTATCTTGATCTTCAGTAAACAGTTTGTTTTTGCCATCGTCATAATCATCTTTATTAAGGACATCTGTAATAAAATCAGTACTATAATTTCGTTCTTCTGTCGTATGATTCAATTCAGGGGAAAGTGTATTTATGAGATCACTGTTGTCTTTTTCTTTACGATGGGATTCATATTCTGAAGTTGTCTGTTCTTCTACTGCGGGAAATTCGACATCTTTTAAGTAGTCTGCAAATGAAGTATAAGCCCCAGTATGGGATTCAGATGGTACATTGTGTATTTCCTCTTCATTTTGATCTACTTGAGTGTGTGACTGTTTGCCACTTCTATTTTCTGGTTGGTCAACTGATGTAGATATATCGTATTCAAATTTTGTTTCGACTTTCTCAAGAGGTGTTTGAATATTGCCTTCAACACCACCTGTACTAATTCTATCGAGATTTCCACCTACTTCCTCGTTTATATCATGTACAACAAAGTCAAACGGTATATCGTTTTCATCGGTGGGAAGCTGTTCACCTCGTTCAGTTAGATTCATTACTTCTTCTGGTGTAGTTTGCTCAAATAAATTTTCTGCTCTTTCATTGTCCTCAGTCAAGTGTACGTCATCAAGATGTTGAGGCATAACTTGTTTTTCAGTTAAATGATCAAAAGACGCTTCCAATACTGTTTCACATTTATTCCTGTCTATTTCATCGATTTTTACACTTGATAAACTTGTCCCTTCCAGAGGGCTATGATCATCAATCATGTCTTTACTTTCTCTTATTCCGGAAAATTCTGACTTTGCAGTATTTATGTTACTTTCACCTTCTTGATCGTCTATAATATTGGAATGTGTCTCTGATTTATCATTAGGAGGGTGATTTTCTTCTATATATACTTCAGTGGAATCATTGAAGTCAATTATTAAAGCTGTAGGTTCAAACTCTTCTTCGGAGATATGTTCAAAGAATTTACTTGTATTAGGCTCTTGATCACAGTAATTGGTGGACTCTGAACATTCCAAATTAAGTTTTGTTTCTTCATCGTCATTCATCTGAAAATCTGTGTTGTTATTATGAGATTTTATCTTCTCGTTTATACATAACTCATTGGTATTTTGCAATTCTGTATCATTATTCTCATTTACATTTGGATGTATTTCTTTACATTCTAATTCCAAATTATAACCGGATCCACTTTGAGTTAGATTTCGTGTTTCAACTTCAGTTATTAGATCATTTTTATTATCTATAACATATTCATTTGATGATTCAGTTACGTTTCCATTATTATGTTGATTTGAGTTGTCTAGTTCATATTCAGTTGTCATTGGAAAAGGGACATTGTTATCCGAACAATCTACTGTATTTTGTTCTTCTTGATTTAATTCTTTATTTATCAAATCTTCCTCATCGTTATTATGTGTAGTATTAAATGAATCCGCCATTACGGGACAATATGATCTATATATCAAGGTTTATTAAAATATTGTCAAGTCAATGAATAGGATTTGGTTACACTATCGTTAATTTTGGCACAGTTAAGTTAATCCACTATCAGATAGATCAATTCCATAAATTCGTTTATATTATAAACATAATAATATTAATGTTATATAATTATTAGAGAGAATAAACTGAATTGACTAAGGACAATCATAATGTCAATAATATTATAAATATATAATTAGAAAATAGTATTAATAATCCATTACAAAAATACAGATTTCATTTTTTTTTAAATATGTAGTTTAATAACTTCCATTTTACTTGATTATGATTGGTTAAAAAGGTATATTATAAATAGATAAACAATGTAAATCATTCATTATTGTCCATCTTAATTATGTAATACCTATTACCGTACTAATAATATTGAACTAAAATAATATAAATTTATGAAAGTCATTACTTCATTTGTAATATATGAATATTATATGGGACAATTCTAGTGTTGTTATCATTATATTTTAAATGAGTAATCGATGAAAAATGTAAGAAAAAATTGTTCTAACCAATCAAGTTGTTACTATATATGTATATTCTAACCAATCATATTGATTCATTAAACTTATTCATAAGATCAAAAGGCGTTTTGTGGATAATATAGTAATTTCAGTGGTGGATGTGTCACTCCATTTCGTGGGTCGATTGAAGTTAGACATTAATATCGTTGGATGCCGGCTCAGTGGTCCAGAGGTTAAGCGCTCGCGAGAGAGACTGATCCTGGCCCTGGGTTCGAATCTCGCGAGACGGGGCTGTGGATGTACACTGCTGAAGAGTCCCACAATAGGATGAAACGGCCATCCAGTGCTTCCAGGTTTTTCATGGTGGTCTAGCTTCAATTGAATCATGATCTCAACTATTTAGACTATTCATAAGAGTAAAAAAACAGAAAATTTAGTGAAATTTTATGTAGCTTTCTTTTAAAAAAAAATAGCTTATTGAGCATTTTGAAGTAAATGATTACTGAATAGATTATGTATGTCTTATCTTATTATAATGATAATAATCTAGTGAACAGTATTATTGAGCTATTATGTCATTTATTCGACAATCGGCTTATGAAGCATAAATAACTTCTCATAAATGAATTTAATTCATTGATGAACAATCATCTAATTGAAAGCGTTAGTCAATTGAAGCTAGACTACCATCATCTAATTCTTATGAATACTGCTAATATCACCTAAGGTCGATTTTGAAATGATCCATAGGGCAATGGAAGCTATTTACTAAATGTTCAGTTTGTTAAAATAATACTATTTTCGTGAATAGATTAATGCTTTCTGTCAAATAAAACATTTGTTTAGTTCGAACATACTGTCATTTTTATCGTCTTTATGGTGATGGATTTTTTTTCATGTCATACAAGTATGAATGAAGAAAATTCAAAGAGGGCAGAGTATCAGTAACAAACAAAAATTTCTGTTCAGAACTATAAAATATAGGAAAGCAATTTATGGTGCATTTTCTGTGTCCTCATTTTCACTGTAACTGTTTTCATATGAAAATGGATTAGATACATTGAGAATATTCAAAGGAATGTAAACTGTTGTTAAAACAACAGAATTCTCTTGTTTTACATGAAGAAAAAACAAGAAATGTTTATATTATCAAAATTCAAAAAAATAAGTCAGGTACCTAATGGTCGAGTAATACAAACTTTCGAACACTGTTTGGATTTTTGACCCATTATTTTTAGGACATTACATGTAGTTGCAATGTTGAACTGTATGTTTTCGTAAAAAATATAGTGACAGAAAACTGTGTATATAAATTGTTGATGAATTGGAAACATTGTAGATTTGACAATGTCATTATGTTAAATGGATATGGTGATCTTCACTCTAAAACAATTCCCACACAAGACAAAAAGTATGAACGCGAATGATAAATACCCAATAATCGTCAAAATCTAGCTAAAAGAAGTAATTACGGCAATGAAGAATAGTTGCAGCCCAAAATAACTGTTTTGAAGTTGTTCCATTCTCTGAGATGGTTCAAATCATGCGTCATCTCCTAAAAGACGTAATCAAATATACATTGCTAAAGATGTTATATCAAATGGTTGTAAACTGAACGTTGAATTTTACGTTCTGTAACATGTTTATAACATGTTTTCCAAAGCATTTTAGATGTTTTAAAAACAAACTTTAAACGAATGTTCTGATATTATGCGTTAAATAATCGGTTTCTTTAATCGCGAACTTTATACTACATTTTACTGAGAATCGGTTAGGAGAATGTCGTCACAAATCAAATACATTCGTACACCGATTAAAATTTGGAGTTAACTTGTCCTCAGTACCATTTGTATACGGATATACAGGCTAAGAGCTTAAAAAGGTATACTTTTTTCGCTGAATATACAATCCACTGAAGTATATTTTAAAGACATCAGATAACTTTTATCTAAAGTATTATTAGTGTTTAAATGAACATTAAGTTTAAAACTAAACTTAGAATTATTAGTCTTTGATGTCTATTAATATCAGTCAGAATATTTCTAAATTAAGATGGGATAAACGATGAAAGAGAATAAACATTACTTTGTTCAACTGATTTCTTTCAGATAAACTCATTAGAAAAAGAAACAAATTTCTTTTATTTCCGTAGTAATTTTAGGTCATTAGTCAACTAGACAATTCTGAAATGCTTCTTCCTCTCATAAAGTTGATTTAAACTGTTATTAGATTGTTAAATGAAGATGATGAGTTAACTTAATACTGAAAGGGTTATCGTAAATTTTTTCATAAAAATATTCTTCAGAATCTGTAGAAATACATGAAAGTAATCTGAAAACAGAAGTGAAAAATGTCACAGTAGGTCATAATAAACTTAAAACTATTAGTCAACAGAAGCAATTGTTCATAATGATATTCAAGCAAAGCAATGTTGTAATGATCTGAGAAAACAGTTGTCCATACTTTTCGTATATACATAAATTGTTAGATGAAGCTAAATAAATGAATGAGATCAAAATAAAGTGAGATGTCTGTTTTAGAATGTTTAGTATCTAATATTACTCGCTTACATGATATATTCATGACTCTCATTTTATATCTTACTGTAGAAATAATGAGTTGCTAACAAATATACCACGTGCAACGACTTAAATCCACTGATCGTGCACCATTAGGTTTTTAAAGTCGAAAAGATCTACAAAATTCTTTTTCATTTGACATATTGGACTACGTTTAAACCATAAATTTCGTCTTTATATTTAAATAAAATATAAAAAAGAGTCTCTTAAGATAGGTTTCTAAACGTTCTTCATCAAGAGCTTTTTAACAGCAATTTAAGAATTCTACATATAATATTTTAAGCATTTTTTTTGTTATACTGGGATCACAAAATTATAATAATGTGCATAAAGATACTGGATAGTGAAATAAATAAATAACCTTATTTACAAGAGTTATGAGGCTTCATGGTGAAAGCTGAGTTCCTTCGGAAGTCACGAAGCTGATGAACCTTCTGACAACCAGAGCAATCATTTATCTGGGTACATGGAATGCTTGTACAATGTGGGAGACTGGAAGAGCCCTCCATATTGCTGCAGAAATGAAAAGATACAACCTGGAAGTGCTTTGAATATGTAAAACACATTGAACGCAGGTTGGACAACAACGGGGGAACTTCTATTATACTCCCGTTATCAAAACGAAAATACCTCATATACACAGGGAGTTGAATCGATGCTGCCCAAACAAGCACAAAATGAACTTGTAGGATGGGAATCTCATGGACCAAGGATCATCAAAGCCTCCTTCAAAACAAAGAGAGAGTGCATTACAATGAAAGTCATCCAACGCTATGCGCCGACCAACGACTACGATGAAGACGTTAAAGACAAATTATATGGTACGATGCAGTCAATCGTTGAGAAATGCCCAAAAAGGACTTGACCATTCTGGTGGGAATTTTAAATGCCAAGGTTGAAATAGACAACACTGTATATAAAGACATCATGGGATGACATGGACTAGAAGAAAGGAACGAAAATGGTGAGAGATTTGCAAACCTATGTGCCTTCAATAAACTGGTCATAGGCGGTAACACATCCCCACATAGACGCATTCACAAAACCACGTGGACGTCACCGGATTAAACTGCGCAGAACCAAATTGACCATATCTGTATCAACGAAAAGTTCAGGAGGACGATGGAGGATGTCAGAACCAGGAGAAGAGCTGATATAGCATCAGATCAACACTAGCTGGTCGTCAAGATGAAATTAAAACTTAACAAGCATTGAGACAATTAAATCATACAACAAAGAAGCTTTCTGAAAATTATAGTAAACCAGAACAACCAGTGAAAGCAAGGAAGGCAAGATGATCCCAGATATTGAAGAACTGCGAAACAGGTGGGTAGAACACTTCAAAAAATTTCTCTTGAATCGACTAGCCCCACTGAACACAACCAACAATGACGCACAAACGGACCTCCCAATCGATGTCGGCCCACCAAAAGTTGAAGAGATCAGCATGACCATCAGATAAATCAAGAGAGACAAAGCAGCAGAACCAGACAACATTCCAGCAAAATCACTGAGGGCAGGTGTAGCAGTAACTGCAAACATAATCCACATTCTCTTCAGTAAGATTTGGGATGAAGAACAAGTACCAACAGACTGGAAAGAAGGACGTCTAATCGAAATACCAAAGAAAAGGTGATCTCAGTAAGTGTGATAACTACATAGGCATCAGTCTTCTTTCAATAACAGGAAAGGTCTTCAATAGGATATTGTTAAACAAAACGAGAGACTCCGTAGACGCCAAACTTTAAAAGCAGAAGGCTGGATTTTGTAAAGATCGATCGTGTACAGACCAAATCTCAAATCTACGTATCCTTGTGGAACAATCAATTGAATGAAATTCATCACTCTGCATCAACTTCATTGACTACGAGAAATCACTCAGGATTTAAAGCAGGACCTTCGGTCTCACTCAGTGGTACATACGTTTAGCGTCCGCGCGCAAGGCTGGTTTCGGATCCTGAGTGTGAGATCATGGATGTACGCTTTTGAGGAGTCGTATACTGAAACGAAACGGTCATCCAGTGCTTGAAGGTTTTCAATAGTGGTATAACATCTATCGATTCATGATCCCAATAAAAAATCCTCAACAATCTCCACTATCCCATATTGACAAGCAGTTTTAAGCTAGTCATTTTTTATTGCTAATCACAATGGTTCTGATAACTCGTTAAGTGCTTTCCATTTACTTGTAGTTTGTGCACACGATATCAACAAATATAAGGTGAACATCGTCTAACATTGTTTGTCTAGATTTGGTGACATTCACACTTCGCACTATGTGAACCGTTATTTATTATGTGATAATTTTATGTACCTTCCACTTAACTAATAAGTTTACTATCATTTATTCACAAGCAGATGTCGTCAAGTTTGCTGATATTTTAGCTGAGATATATATATATATATATATATATATATATGCATAGTATAAGTTAGCTGTCTTTATTAAGATTATTAATATTAGTGAAGTTATACTTTAGGAAGTATATACAGAGTCATTCGATTTATTTCTTTTCATAACGCGTTTTCGTTACGCGAATTCATGTTATTGTTTAAAATATATGTTTATTCATCTGACAGAATAATTCACTTTATTTAAAATCACATTACGTCAACATAACGCCTAAAAGCGAATTCGTGAATTCAAGAAAGAACATCAGATTAAACTATTTGTCACAATCATTCATGTTTATTTATTAGAATAGAAGAGTTTCATGATAAACTGTTTTTGATATAAACTTATCTTGATTTAATTGTTTTATGTCCAATTTAAAGATTTACGATATCAAAATTTGAAAATAAAGTTTTATTGAAAATAATACTTTGTTTGTTTACTTTCTCCCAATTTGATAGTTTTATAATTTGTTAATCCTTATTTAGAAATCTATTAAACTATATGCGTGACTACATTAAAACAAGTCTGATTCTAAAAGTTGCAAAATATGTTCGATATATTTGTTCCACTTTTACTTATACACGCCTGTTACTCCCAATGGAGCGTAGGCCGGCGACCAACATTCTCCAACCCACTCTGTCCTGGACCTTCCTTTCTAGTTCTATCCAATTTTTGTTCATTTTACTCACGTCTGTCTCCATTTCTCGATGTAATGTGTTCTTTAGTCTTCCTCTTCTCCTTTGACCTTCAGGATTCCATATGAGGGCTTGTTTTGTGACACAAATGGGTGATTTCCTCAAGGTGTCCCCAATCCACTTCCAGTGGTTTTTCCTGATTTCTCCCTCCGCTGAAATCTGGTTTGTTCTTTCCCACAGTAGAATGTTGCTGACAGTGTCTGTCCAATGGATCGTAAGAATTTTGCGTAAACAACTGTTAATAAACACTTGTATCTTCTAGATGATGACTTTCGTAGTTCTCTAGGTTTCCGCCCCATACAGTACAACTGCCTTGACATTTGTATTAAGAATTCTGATCTTGGTGTTGGTTGACAATCGTTTTGAGTCCCAAATGTTCTTCAGTTGTGAACATGATGCTCTCGCCTTGCCGATTCACATCTTCATCAGATCCACCGTGTTCATCGATGATGTTGCACAGATATGTAAAGGTTTCCACATCCTCCAAAGCTTCTCCGTCAAGTGTGATTCGATTGGTGCATGCTGTGTTGTGTCAGAGAGTTTTGCTTTTCCCTTTGTTTATGTTGAGACCTACTGCTGCTGAGACTGCTGGTCGTCTTCTCCTGCATTTGCTGTTGTGTGTGTGATAGAAGAGCCAGATCATCTGTGATGTCTAAATCGTCTAGCTGCATCCTAGCTGCCCATTGTATCCCGTGCTTCCCTCCAGATGTTGACGTCTTCATGACCCAGTCGACCACCAGGGGAAAGAGAAAGTGTGAGAGTAAGCAACCTTGCATGACATTGGTCTTTACTTCAAACGAGTCAATGAATTGTCCTCCATGCACGATTTGGCAGTTTAATCCATCATAGGAATTCCGTATGATATTGACTACCTTCTCAGGCGAAGAAGCCTCCATAGTGCAGTCCTGTTCACACTACCTAGTGTTTTCTCGTAGTCAATGAAGTTGATGCGGAGTGATGAATTTCATTCAATTGATTGTTCCACAAGGATACGTAGATTTGAGATTTGGTCTGTACACGATCGATCTTTACAAAATCCAGCCTTCTGCTTTTAAAGTTTGGCGTCTACGGAGTCTCTCGTTTTGTTTAACAATATCCTATTGAAGACCTTTCCTGTTATTGAAAGAAGACTGATGCCTATGTAGTTATCACACTTACTGAGATCACCTTTTCTTTGGTATTTCGATTAGACGTCCTTCTTTCCAGTCTGTTGGTACTTGTTCTTCATCCCAAATCTTACTGAAGAGAATGTGGATTATGTTTGCAGTTACTGCTACACCTGCCCTCAGTGATTTTGCTGGAATGTTGTCTGGTTCTGCTGCTTTGTCTCTCTTGATTTATCTGATGGTCATGCTGATCTCTTCAACTTTTGGTGGGCCGACATCGATTGGGAGGTCCGTTTGTGCGTCATTGTTGGTTGTGTTCAGTGGGGCTAGTCGATTCAAGAGAAATTTTTTGAAGTGTTCTACCCACCTGTTTCGCAGTTCTTCAATATCTGGGATCATCTTGCCTTCCTTGCTTTCACTGGTTGTTCTGGTTTACTATAATTTTCAGAAAGCTTCTTTGTTGTATGATTTAATTGTCTCAATGCTTGTTAAGTTTTAATTTCATCTTGACGACCAGCTAGTGTTGATCTGATGCTATATCAGCTGGTGATTACCTTGCCTTCGATGCTTTTCACTGGTGGTTCTGGTTTACGATATTTTGCAGTGAGATTCTTTGTTTTTTTCGTACAGCTGTCTCATGTTTCCCTCTGTTGCAGCCTTTTCCGTTGTCATTGTTAAATCTTTTACAAATTTACGTTTGTCGGTTCTGATGCACCTCTTCACTTGCTTGTTTGCTTCTGTGTATTCGGCTTCTGCCTTTACTTTTTCTGCACTTATTAGGCTGGTATTGATTGCTACCTTCTTGTCCTTCGTTTCTTCAATCTTATCCAGTGTACTAAAAGTGATCCATTCCTTGCGATTGTGCTTATTTTGGCCCAGAACCTTCTAACATTTTGAAACGATTGCCTCCTTAATCCTTTTCCAGTTGTTCCCTTATAGCAGTTCCCTCTCCATTGAGTAGATCATGAAAGGACTCGAACCTGTTGCTGAGGGCTATCCATTGGGAGTAACAGGCGTAAGTAACTAAGTAAGTAAGTAAGAGTTGTTTGAGTTATTTTGTTAAATTAACAAAAATTGATTGAATCACATGTTCATTGAATGTGAACAGGCATATTTAATAAAATAAGATACAATAATCATTGGTAATGATTATTTTTATTAAGATACATGATAAATAACCAATATTAGTAAGAAAAGTACTCATACATTGCAGCTACAGTCAATAAAGTACATTTTCTAAAGTATTTTGATAAACAAAATTACTAATTAGTAATTCAGTAATTACTAATTACTAAATTTCAGATTTTTTATTTGCCTTATACTAGACAAAATCCATTACCTAAAGTAGCTACTCCATTACATTGTTTCTCGGAATTTCATGTAAGTACTGAGTTTCTACATAACTTAAGTTTGTGCTGACAACGTAGCTGTCTCTAACTCTGGTAAAGTGTATGTCACACTTCATAACCTATGTGCATTTAGTTGAATATTAGCTAAGATGATCAAAAACTACTTGCTTCTTTGAACTAAAAGTATTAAACTCTCATTCATTTCAATAAATAACATATGCCTTCAGTAAATTATAACCATTGCCATTGAACACTGGGTGTCCATAGTTTATAACAATTAATAAATTGAGTCTGCTTACATTGCAGTCTACCGTGAAGTATTGTAATGTTGGTGATTAGTTTCTTAACTATTGATTTTTAATATTAAATATATATCAATCTCATTATAAGTAAATGAAGCTTGATTTATTTGAGTTTATCAAGTGAAACATTGACAATCTCATTTATTTCAGAACAAAGTTTCATTGCTAAATCTGTTCACTTGAATCTATTCAAGATCTAAAACAACTGTAACCTGATTGCAATTAAATCATATGGAGTATCTACTTAAATGATGTGTCTTCAATAATGGGTAATTAAGTTATTGATATTATGATTGATATGTAGGAATCTAATTATTCACCAGGTTGTTAGAATTGGGTTGAAATATTATGAAAATGACATTATTTGGAAGTACAGTTTGGGGCTAAACAATTGTAGATAAAGTATGAAGTCATAGGGTATTATTAACTAGACGAGGAACTACATTTCTAATTTTGTCTTCCTTTTCTTGTAGAAATGTTGGTTTTACTGTTTGAACCAATAATGCGTTTATATTATTGGATAAAATGGAACTAAAGAATCCTAAAATTCATAGAAAACTTCAAAATGTTTATTGTATCTTAACTCAGTTCCGAGTCATTCGCTAAACAAATTCTTCAGAGTTTGAAGATAATCGTACTTATAGGTAGCTCTTTTTAATTCATTTCTCAATGAACGTAAGTTTAGCTAAAATGAATTTTTTTATTCACAATAAATATGGATTTCCTCAGTCCCTACTTAAATGAAGTTATCTCTACACAACATTATATCTGCACAAAAGCACCATTCTTCTAACGGAAGTGTCTAATAAACCCTTTCAATTGAAAACAGATTTGCCATTCTGGTCTCAAAATCTACCATTTATTCTCACTGTTAATGTATTTAGAAAGCTTGGATTGTTGGATTTTATCTGGAACTGTGAGGTGACTCATCTACAAGGAAGATAATGACTGACAATTGGAGTAAAAACAAACAGTTTTTGTAAATCATTGTCATATCAGATAATTTTATTTTTTCTTTGTTTATTAATTTGACAGCTGATTATATTTGACTATCATATGCCATGGTTCTATAGAATACCAATGTCCACTATAAAGCAATATAAAAGTTTACAAATTATCAGCTTCTTTCATTGGATTGTTTACTTAATTAAAACAGGTTAGATCATTTGTATTTTTCACGAAAAAAATTAATGATACTCTCAAGAGGATGTTATTGATAGTATTGTAAATAATGCGAATAACCGCTTAAAAGATACATCTAATGTCTAGAACTCACTGTTTAAGTCAAGAAAAAGATGGAATATATTTGTGGCTAATTATATCAACTCTTTTAAACTATTATATGTCAGAGTCGTTTAAATAGTCTTCCTCATTTTGTTTTCTGAAATTTTATTCTTTATGTAACTGCTTGTTTAAAAAAAATGGACAGTTACAATAATACTTGAGTTGAATATTCTTAGCTGACAGCGATATGTTGGTAATTTTTTTCTTTTCAGAGTATTGTTTAAGTTTCGACTCATTTAATTAGGAAAGTAATGAATATAAGTAGCCTAAATTTTAAAATTTCAAATCTTATTTCCTTGTTACACTTAAATAGTTTTAAACACTTGAAAAAGAAATTATATCCACAGCACATATTTTAAATTCTCCAAGACAACGAATGGATTGATGAACAAAATTCAATTTCCTGAAACGTGCTTAAACACAATGCAAGTATAATATTCAGGTAAAACAATTTTGTAATTAACCTATTTTCTCAGTATATGGTGGGAATAATCACTTGGCTTAAAATTATTATTGACTGAATTTTGAAAATTTCTATCTTTACATATAAGACAAGATGAAACTCTCTTTTTATTAACATAACCACAAGTAAGTTTTTGTTTGGTGTGTTGCATCAGTCCTAATTGAAGAATATGATTTGTTTTAACCATGAAAATACCACTGTTGAAATAAGTATATTACATCATCCCAGTAACAGATGAATGGTTGTGTATTTCTATTGAATGGATTATTAGCCACCTGAGGGCGAAAAAAATTCAAAAACAATTTACAGGATTCGAATTCTTTCGTTACGTTCGATAAAATGAATTTGGTAGAATTAATGAACAAGAATTTAGAATTAAAGAATGTAAACCATTTACTGTTCACTATTATTTAAACAGAAGGTAATAATTAATTTCTTGATAATTAATGTTTTATCATAATCACTTGAAAAGATGCAAAAGTTTTCGAATTAACAGAGTGTATAAAATTCAAAGGATGCTAATTTGCAATTGCAATTCAAAATAAACTATGATAAATTCTTTTAATGCTTTACCTCTAGAAAGATTACATCATCGTGTATGGTTACGCAATTCTAATTGTAAACTGCTTTCGAAACTTAAATGTTTGAATTTTAGTGATAATTAAATCCTATTGATTAAGTTACAGTGTAATAACTAGTCACAATGATGGCATCACATGTATTGTGCTTTGGGGAGTTATGATAATTTTATAGAATTGAGATCATGAGTCAATTAAAGCTAGAACACTATCGAAAACTTGGAAGCACTGGACGGTGGTTTCGTCCTATTATGAGACTCCTCATCAGTGCGCATCAACGATCCCGCACTTGCAAGATTTGAACCCAAGACTTACCAGACTCGCGTCAGAGCACTTAACCGATAGACCACTGAGCCGGTTTCCAACGGTGTTAATATCTAACTTCAACCAATCTACAAAATTGAGCATCTATTCACCAATGTCATCAGTGAGTTGATATCTCCCAACAGATCTGGTTGAACTCCACTGGTTACTGCTTCTTACCAGAACTCCAGGAAATACCTCATGGAGCCAGTCTATCGGTTAAGTGCTCTGACGCGAGTCTGGTAAGTCTTGGGTTCAAATCTTGCGAGTGCGGGATCGTTGATGCGCACTGATGAGGAGTCTCATAATGGGACGAAACAGGCGTCCAGTGCTTCCAGGTTTTCGGTGGTGGTCTAGCTTTAATTGATTCATGATCTCAACTATATAAAATTACTAAATTCTCCACCAAACCCTTTCTGATTTTTGATAACCAAAGGGAAACCCTAGACTAAGTGGAAATAAACTTCATGATGAGGCTAATAGTTATACATATACATTATTGCCGGTCATGCAATAAAGGTCACATCTTTCATCTCATTCGGGAGTCGATAACTTGATGCAGCTTTATCCGAGAGCCAGTGTTCACTAGGGAACTAGAACTTGGTATCTTTTGTCTCAAACTCCATCGCGTTATCCACTTAGACTGATCAAAGGTCAGTCAAAAATATCAACAACAGGATAGTCCAAATCATTTTTAGGTTTGTCTAAAACTTATTTGGGGTTTGCTAAATTAGTGGCTAATTGAACTCAAAAGGTAGATGGATAATACGATGGTGTTTGAAGCAAAAGATACTGAGTTCAAATTCCTGAAAGGGAACATCATCTCCGGGATGAAGATATACCCAACTGACGAGTCCCATATAATGCTAAACGCGCGTCCTAGATTCCAGTAACATCTACAATAAATCTATTTTATATCAACTTATATCATAATGACTGCGTAAAAGCAACCCTCAGCAGATGTTTCATCTGGAAATTTTTCTTATATTATTTTCACTGTCAACTAAATATTGATAACTTTTCTTTTAGACGTTAAAAGTGAGCCAGGCTTCAGTTGACTATTTATAATAGTCAGTCAGTCAGTCAGCTACAACGTAGGACCAGGCACATATATGCATCGGTCCAAGTTGCCATACCTCTTTAGCACAACAAGATGAACACCGGATTCATAGAAGCAATTAATTTAGTGATGGTAGTATATAAAGAAAGATTGTATAGAAGGATATAGTACAGGAAGGAAGAGAGATATGAAGCAATTTTAATCTCAAGGTTTAAGGGAAGATAAAGAGTGTATACACCTACGCCATTGTGATCGATTCTGAGCCAGGTCACCTAGAGTCTCCAACCATTTATTACGATAGTCACGCGGACCCCAACCAGGTAGTCTGCATCTGCCAACATGGCTCAGGCTAGAAGTTAATGACTTCAAACACTGATGCCATGTTTTGGTTTGGCCGCCCCTAACTCTCTTCCAACCGTCCCCAATACTAGTCATCATAGCGCGTCGTGGTAATCGGTGTTCAGGCATACGTAACACATGGCCCAACCATCTCAGTCGATGAAGATTTATCACCTCATCAACTGATTTACCATCGTTACCTAATACCCTGCGTCTAACCTCACTATTACTTACTCGGTGATCCCAGCAGATGCGAGCAATATTTCTAAGGCATCTGTGGTCAAATACTAGTAACCTACGAGTATCTTCTACTCTTAATGGCCATGTTTCGCAGCCGTAAAGTAGAACAGAGCGAACTGCTGCGCAGTATACTCGTCCCTTAATTGATAGACGGATATCTCGTCTTCGCCATAGGTGACGTAAGTTGGCAAAAGCCAAACGAGCTTTTTGAATACGTGCTGAGATTTCGTCAGACACCAACCCATTAGGGCTGATCAGACTTCCAAGATAAGTGAAGTTGTCAACGCGTTCGACTACTTCACTCCCTATTCTTAGTTCGAGTGTTGACGCAGACCAGTCCTGGAGTAACAATTTACATTTGGATGGGGAGAAACGCATCCCAAACATCCTGGCATTATTACTGAGTTCCAACAGAAGACTCTGCATTTTGTCAGCGTCTTCACCAAACAGGACTATGTCATCTGCGTATTCTAAGTCGCTTAGTGGTCCCCCTGGTAGGAGATCAATTCCTGTAAACTCAGTCGACGAGAGTGTCATTTGCAGCAATAGGTCTATAATGAAGTTAAACAAAAATGGGGATAGTGGACAGCCTTGACGGACACCACTTGAGGTTGTAAAATCATATGACAGTTCACCATAAGCTCTCACTCGACTGATAGTGTTCGAGTAAAGAGCCTTCACAAGGTTTATGTACTTCTCAGGTACACCTTTCAATGACAGACACTGCCACAGAACCTCTCGGTCTACAGAGTCAAATGCTGCTTTCAAGTCAAGAAAAACTATCATTGTCGGACGCCGATAAGCATGTCTGTGCTCTAAAACTTGACGAATGGTGAATATGTGGTCGATACAGCCACGACCAGGTCTGAAGCCAGCCTGATTTTCTCGTGTTTGCAGTTCACGAGTTTTAGTTAGGCGCCTGATAATTATTGAGGCTAGTATTTTAGATACTATGTTAGTCAGACTAATCCCTCTATGGTTATCGCAGGATGATTTTGACCCCTTTTTATATATTGGGACAATCAGTGATTGTGACCAGTCGGATGGGATTACATCCGTCTCCCAGATTTTAGCCAGAATATTAGTCAACCTAATCGCTAAAATTGGACCACCATATTTAAAGACCTCTGGAGCCAATCCATCAGGACCAGCTGCTCTTCCTCGTTTCAGATTACCTATAGCCTTTTGAACTTCAAGTAGGGTCGGGGGGCCTACTTCAATGTTCCATTCAGGTTTTTTAGCAATAGTGGGTAGTTGTGCAGTAGCTGAAGGCCAGCTAAACTGCTCCTTAAAGTGTTCCGCCCATCGTTCTAAACGTTTGGGCTGAGAGCAGATAAGGGTTCCATCTTTTTCCGAGATCGTCTCACTTACACTTGACTTCTTAATTCCAGTTTCTTTTATTAGTCTGAATAGTTGCCTGGTGTTGCCTACAGCCGCTGCCTTTTCCATCTCTTTTGCTTTCGTTGCCCACCACTGCTCACGATCGTTCCTTAGACTTTTAGTTAACCTAGATCTAATTTCTTTACGCTCTTCGTCATGTTCAGAGCCTGATGGTATGAGTTTACGCGAATCCATCAGTGAAATAGACCTAGAAGAAATCCACTGGTTTTTTGGAGCCCTATTGTTTAAATGACTAATAGATGTTACTGCTGTCTCCACAGCTGTTCGTATGCCTTTCCAAGCAGCATCTGTGTCAGTCTCGTTTACAGAACTGCCTAGATGTGAACTCAGTTGTCTCTGGAATTCACATTTGGCTTTCTCGTCCTCCAGTTCAATCCTAACGCGTCTTCTTAGTTTACTTTTCCTGCGTCCATTGAGGCGCAGACAAATGCGTGCTCGTATTAAAGCGTGATCAGAGTCTAAACAAGTATTCCAATACGAGCGACAATCTTCTATTGAGCCTCTCCAACGATGACTGATGACAATATGGTCTATTTGAGTCCATCGTTGGTTTGGTGCAGGTGGTCGCCATGTTAGACGATGTCTCTCCTTATGTTTAAAATTAGTGCTTGCTAGAAATAAACGATTGTCTGAGCATAGTTGCAACAGACGATCACCATTATCGGTTTGTTGAGCCGGAATACTAAAACACCCACCTAGATGTCTTTCTGTTTGATTTAAGCTGCCTACCTGGGCATTAAAGTCACCCGCTACGACTACTATGTCTGAGCGCTTAGCTTTCTGAAGAAGCTCAGAGAGCTTTCTGTAAAAGTCATCTTTCACCTCATCATGGCTGCAGTCAGTGGGAGCGTAGGCAGAAACGACGAAAAGGCAACGACGTGTGTCCCTATCCTTCCGAGTTCTTACGGAGCCATTTAGCCGGACAGCACACAGGCGACTGTCTACGGGGATCCATTCTAGTAGTGCCTGTTCTGCCCTTGTACTTAGTGCTATACCTACACCTGCAAGTCCACGAGAACTAGCCAACGGGTCGCCAGATACACGGAGGGTGTATTTCGTTGGCTGTCCATTTTGGCGAGGTGAGGTCAAGTGAATGACCACACTGGGATCCTGTATGCGTGTTTCGGAGACACAGCATACATCAATGGTACGCGACTCTAAGGTTTTAGCTAAGGAGGCCTGTTGACCGATTTGACTTAAAGTACGTACGTTGAAGGCTCCAATGTGTAGTTTGGAGCGAGGTTTTAGTAGACCTGGGACAGCGTTTCGCGCACTAGAATCGTTGGCCATGGTGACATTTGAGGAGGAAACCGAGAGAGGAAGTTTAGTGTTGAAAGTCATGGTAGTAGGAATTGAAGAAGGAGATTGATTATGAATACAGTGGTCTTGAGTGTTGTTAGAGGTATGAGGGCAGTTATCACTTCCCGGTTGCCCACACCGTGGAAGGATTCTTCTAGAGGTACCTGAAAAGGAAATTGGGTTAGAAGTGGTCTTAATGACCTGAGAGCGTGACCGCAGTGCCCAAGGGACAACTGCTTGAGGTCGGTCACACACGACCTTTTTGTGGGTAGTTTTTGTGTTAGCTCCGTTCTTCAAAAAAAACCTTACCGCCGGAGACGGATATCCGTGGGATAAGGCGAGGTGTGCATTTTTAGGGTCGACCTTTTCTAACCCCACCCCTCCTTGTGGGAAGGCAGCATCGCTGTCATGCTGGTTGTCTGAAGGAAACACCTTACTGCTTTCACACCTCTGTACAGTCAGCAGTACGACTTCGCCTTCGGACCTTGGGTTTGCTGCTTTTAGTCTCACCGCTCTTCAATCGACCTGTCTGGCATGGTAGGACCTCGAGGAACGATTGTTCCAGCCAGCATAGCTCGATTGCTTCATCACGATAGGCAAGCCCGACCACCACGTCAAGGTAGCAGCAACGGTCGGGACATTTATAATAGACTTGTAGGTAATTCATAATTTGATTGATTATTGAAAATATATTAAAAAAATGAAAATAATTGCGTATTTTTCAACAGAAATTATTCTAATAAGCTAATTTCGGTATGATGACATTAACGAACTCCTAATAAAAACCACAATAGAAGAAGTTCATAAGGTGTAGTTATGAAGTACGTTTAGTAAAGAAACATAAACTGTAATAAACTACAGCATATATACATACAAATGAATAGGAAAACTAAATTATTAATTCATCAGAAACAATATTGATGAATTAATTGTTCAATAAGGAAAATCTAAATCATTCAACTTTCAATGCTTACAAGTTAGACCTTTTCTTTAATTATATATATATATATATATATATATATATATATATATATAATATTTATGCTACCATTCACAGCAGTATGCTTCCAATTAGAGACTGGTGAATGTGATGAAGTGAGAGTAACACGAAGGAGAGGCACAGACAAGAAATGAAACGTTGTCTGAAAAGAATATGAAAAAGAAACGAGAATAGAAACACTGGTCATTGATCTAATATAAAAAAGTAGTTCATATGGAAAATGCGACGAAATCTTAATCAATCAATCTAACTTAAAAGCAAAAATGAATAATTTTATTAATAAGACGATAGGCTATTGAATGTAAAGCTAATGAAAGGCAATCATTCGGCTTCTCAACAAACACTACCAAATTAGATTTCCGATAGAAATACAATTTAAAAGTGATAAAATTTGATAATTGTGCTATTCACGTTTAACGCTACTGGTACTTGTATTTCTAGTTGCTTTACGAACTGTATATTTCACTTCATTTCAGATTTTCACATAAATTTAGCAAAAACCTTATCAGTGTGTGTTATCTGTTTTTACTAACGGAAGTGTAATATCTCTATACATTTATACATCTGATATTGATTGATTCTATAAATAATGTTTAACTTACTTATTGAGTACTATTGTCTGAAAATGAGTCTAAAAATATATCGAAATTATAATAAATAAAACAATTGATACAACCAATATATTCTCCCTTTAAAGCAAATCTTCCTGTGTTCTATATATAATTGAACTGTCTATATCATCATATAGACTCAAAGAAACTTTTTACATGAAAAAAACTAATAAAGATAAGTTTGACATTATGTTTTACTGAAGTTAGTTTGAAATCAATCTGCGTTTTATTGATTAACAATTCGTACTATAAATAGTTGAAATCATGAATCAATTGAAGCTAGACTACCATAGAAAACCTGGAAGTACTGGACGGCCGTTTCATCCTCCTCAGCATTGCGCATCCACGTACTTTAATAAATAATAATAAAGCCGGTTCACAACTGAATTATCAACCGTTTATTATAGAAAGTCAGTATACTAATGTCGTATTAATAAAATGTGTCATAAACAATTTAAATTAACTTAATTTACTGAAAAATACTATTGAGATCATTTTTTATACAAACTTGATTGTATCATTCTCTAGCACATTTTTTTTTCATTTTACTTTCTCTAGTTGTAGATAATTATCAATAATTCATCTTGGTACTGGAAATAACCTTATACAACACCGTTCATAAATCATCAAGCTATCCACTTAAGAAAAAAATTAAAAGTTCCCTGCTGATGCATTGAATTATCGTGATACATGTCATAGATGAACTACTTAACAATTACTGAACTGGTAAAATTAAAACAATCATATATCACATGTTTGTTCTCTTCATCTAATGTTGCTATTTATATCAAATTGATTATGCTTATAAAACTGGTGTGAATTCTGTAATTATTATTTTCAGAATATATTATTATTACTACTTATTTTCCTTAAAATGTTTTAAGATTAATTGTGTATCTAAGATAAATATCCAAAGCAAAAAATAATCAAATAACGACTTTCACTATAGTTGTAGTATTCAACTACGTATCACTGATCTAAAATGTAAACAAATTCAGTTCATTACTTGTAAGGATGAATAAAATATTAGACATTTAAAATTTATTATTATCTAGAGAGAAATAGGCTTAAAAAATCATGGTAATTTTATCAAAGACAAATGGAATATCATGAAATAAATATTACTTTTATTGTTATTTTGTGTTGTCACCATATAACACTAGTACCATAGTATGTGGATTGTTGAAGCAAGTCATTTCGTTAAGTAACTCAATTTAGTAAAAGAAATTATTTTTCAAAGTTGAAATCATGAGTCAATTGAAGCTAGACCACCATCGAAAACCTGGAAGCACTGGACGGCCGTTTCGTCCTATTACATGTCCTGGAGTTCTAGTGGGAAGCAGTGACCAGTGGAGTTCAACCACGTTTGTTGTGAGATATCAACTCACTGAAGACAATTAGTGAATGGTTGCTCAACTTCGTGGATCAGTTGAAGTTAGACATTAACACCGTTGGATGCCAGCTCAGTGGTCTATCGGTTAAGGGCTTCGGCTCGGAACTGGTAGGTCCTGGGTTCGAATCCCGCGAGAGTGGGTTCGTGGATGCGCACTGCTGAGAAATCCCATAATAGGACAAAACGGCCGTCCAGTGCTTCCAGGTTTTCGATGGTGGTCTAGCTTCAATTCACTCATGATTTCAACTTTGAAAAATACTGAAATCTCCACAAATCTCCTTCTAAAAGAAATTATTTACCAACATTTTGATCATTTTACAAAAGACCTTTGGATGTAAAAATTATTGAAAGATTAAATCTTTGTATAGATTTTTACGTGAATGATTATATTTTTATATTATCTGTGTTATATAACAAAATCTGAGGCCTAAACAACTGCATTCGCATATGAAGCATTGGAGAAAAACCTTTTAATTTATATTCCCTTCAAAGTAAATACTGCTACATAGGTTTTGAAAGACAGTCTTTAAATATCACAGAAAAAACCCATTCTGTTTGTCCTAACTTTGTATTGTTTTGTTTAGTCGGCCATTTATTCATAGTTAGGCGAAAGAAAAGCTCGTGTCTTGGGTTAAACCAACCTGCACCCATTATTTCACTTATGTACAGTATTTTATTTTAACCACTCAATGTGATCTCTTTCGAGAAAAATCTCCAAAAATCACCCTGCCTAGTTATCTAACGGACAACAAAAGTCAGACAAAAGCTTCATCTTAGAAAATACACTTGATTTTGGTCAGTCTGCTTTGACAACGTTGAAAAAGGAGAGAAAATTTTCTCCCTCTAAATTGTCTCAATTTTTTTAAATAAAGAGATCGATAAATGGAATGTCCATGGTTTTGAAACCATGGATACATTTTATGTCTGTTGGGGTTAAGATAATGACTAAATTCACATATTCTCAGTTACCTTAGCATAATTAATTGCCTATAATTCGAATAAATTTCATAAAATTATATAAATAAATAAGGTCAAACTTTAGTTAACTACTTTTCTAGTGATTTTAATTATGCCTCAATATTACCTTGATTTAAACAATGAAACTTTATATCACGACCGTAAAACTAGATGATTGTTCATTATAAAAACTTACGTTATTAGTTCAAAACCTTTAGTTTATTATAATAATTAGTATAACGTCCTGAATTCAATGGATTCAATGAAAAATGGTAAAGAAGGGAAGGAAAATAAGTTTTCGGAAATTCTTTACATGATAATAAATGTAGAACTAAGGTGCACTATTACTGACTAGTTTGATTCATTAAAGATAATACTTCATGATATATTTAGACAATCACTTATATTTTTATGAAACATTAATTATTGTATATAGAATATTTTATCTAATGAGCTGTCAGGTTGAACAATCTATCAATACTATTAGTTACTATGTGTCACAAACTTAAGCTATACATTTTATCGATCAACTAATTACTACTCTTAAACATTTATTAAGTAAGATTATTACTTGTCATAGCCATTCTAAAGCGTTAATAATAATAGTAAATAGTTGTCTACCAGGTGAAATGTTATGATTGAAAACTATTTATTTCAAATGGATTCCAAAATACCTATTGATGCAAAAGTATGCAACGATAGTTACTAGTTTCACATTGCATAAATGTGTTTTACATGTCATTTCATTTTGTCGTTTGTTTCTTAATTACATCTCATTACTTTTTAAGTTCGTCGATTAAGTACAAAATCTAAGTGGTAACTAATAACAATGATCTTTGTAAAATGATGAAAATGATATTTTCTTTGTAATAATTTCATAGGATTTGTAAAACAGGTCAAGTATTCAGGGAGCTAACCTGTTCTTTGTAAATCAATAATGAATGAAGAATGTTAGTAATTTCGGTAAACTATATTTTTGTTAGAACATTCTAACTTTGTAGCAGAAAATATATATCAGTAACATAGGAAGCAATCAAGTTGATGCTTTTCGAATGAGTTTAAAATTGTTTCTCCCTACAGTAGATCTGAATAACACATGACACCTTGAGATTATTTTGTACTTGACTGACCAATAGTTCTAGTACATCGTTCAAACAAATACATGTTTATAAGTATTTAAATATTGTTTATCTACCCTCCTATTTTATGACACATCTTTTTAATCATTAGTATCCGAAATAAGATTGGAAATTTTGATCTATATTATTTGTTTACGTTGGGTCTTATGAACATAAACAAAACTTTAGTTTTAAGAAGTAGATAAGTTTCATAGTTGATGAGTGGTGTTTTTCATTTAATACCAGTCATCGATGATGGCACAAATAATGTATATTCTACCTTCGTGGTGTAATATATGTAGATGTTTTTATGATAAATAATTATTGTTTTCTGATGAGAAGATTATCAAATACCTGATAATGTTTCTAACAGATCACATCGTTGAGGTGATTTCTATCTGGATGACGTCGTATTTGACATAGTCAGACGTAACATTTGAAACTTTTATTGAATTTGAAACAAACATGTATCGACTTCGTTATAGTATACCGAATCCTTCGTGATATCTGGCGCTTTATAGGCCAAAATCACGTGTACTATCATTAAAAAACGTAGATGATGAAAAATATCAATAAAAATTCATAAATATGGAATTTACTACATCCGTCCTGATAATGACATTTCATATTAACATTTATTGCATTTAAATAAGGGCTTTCATTATCCATAAGAATAAGTTATCTAGGTAGTACATTTAAACATATTCAGGTTTGGTAAGGAAACAGTTTAAATATAACAAACCTAATGTTTATATTAACATTTATCAAGATTTCAACAAATGGTTTCATGTTAACTTAGTGCTGTATATATAAATTCTAATTGTTCATCTAAACAAACTTGGAACAGATTGCCAGCTCAAGTAATGTAAGTGTTTAAAATTAATTCACTGGGATTATTATAAACATAATTTTACATGTAAAGAACATAATGAATAGAAAACCTATAAAAATAGATGGATATAGAATTTATTCAAATAAAGTTTTTGGAAATAAGTTCAAGAGTTTATCGTTAGTAAATCAGTAACTGCAACTATATACAATTAAGTAACACGCTCTAAAGTAAATTTACTAAGCTATCACTGATAAACAAACAAATTTTAATGAACATAACTGGTTTACATAATGATGGATAAAGCTAAACGGGACTGATAGAGGATTATATCAAATCATTCACAATCTGAGTATTTTATATTGCTCTAATAACCTATATTTCATAGTATTTTGCAATTATTGATTAATGTTATTTTATCTTGAAGCATTCAATGTGTTATATCCTGTGGAGGTTTATGAATGGTAACTTTGAGAACTATTTATGGACCAATATGATATGTATACTTCCTGTTCTATAATTGTCAAGTAACTATAGTATCCATATTTGTATCCCTCTTGTTATAAGCTTTATTTTGATCTATAGACTGTTATTATACAATTTACCATTCCTAAGTTATACCTAGTCCATTAATTATTGTTCCCACTATTGACAGCCACATTTAGCCAAATCTTGTACAAATGTTATTTTCTATTTTATGGTACGGTGTGGTCTGTCTCTTTGGTATATAAATGCAGTATTTTTGAGAATAATGATTCATATTGTAGAGGCTGTTATTGGTGTTCTGGACTTTACTGGCTGGGCTAGGCAAAGCAGAAAGCAGGGTTGATAAGTACTCAAGACTGCTCATACGGCTTTTGTGTATCATTGGGCGATCAATATATTCATTCCTCCCTAATTGGCGGGAATCAGCACGTTCATATATAAACAAGGCAATGATGTTTTCTATTTACACGCTTATGAATACTTTTAATTGATTGCTGTAATAAATATATGTTGATGTATCCTCAAAATCTCTTTCTTCGATATTTAACAACATTCGTTAAAATGCAAAGTTTTTATATTTGACTGTTGTCACTTATTTTTAAAATGTCTCACATAAATCTCTATGGACAGTATTTAAATCTGTTTTGCACATTATTACACTGAAGAAAGATCATCTATTTTGCATTGTGTACCATTATTATACAAAATCCTTCACTTATTTGTCTAATGTCTGTTATTTGAATTTGAGCATGTTACAAATTCACTCCATGATTATTTATTTCATTTGATTGTCATGAATATTAGTCTGGTTCACTGAAAAGTAAAAATAAGTTATGTTTTTTGAATAATAACTGAAACTTTCTTGGACCCATATGATTTAATGTGTAATACAGAAAGATAGATCTGTTTATTTCATCACCATCATATGATATATACATTTTACTGAATATTGAAAACAATAACTTATCCAGATCACTTTGTAAAATATTTTAGAGCCTAAGTATAAGCTATTAAGTATAAGAATGTTTATCTTGAAGGTTTGACTTTATCTAGTAGATAACGATTGTATATCCAGTTTATTGTGATGAAATTGTGGAGTGATCATGAAATCACCTTATCCCCATTTTTTTAGTGCTCAGAATACGTTTACACACTAAATTCCAAATGTTCAACCGTAAAACGTAGGTAGATAATTAATGGAGATTAAAGAAGAGTGACAATAATATTTTATTAACGATCTGTGTCTTTCAGCTGTGTTTTAAATTATGAAACTTTATTTCCAATGCTTGTCTGTTATAAGACATTTATCTGGAAACTAGAAATATAGGAATCATACCAATAATACTACAGATATGGTACGTTTTAGAATATAATTAAATTAGAAAGCTTGGGCCAGTGAAATGTTTACATTTTTAAGTATGGTTTTTGACCTTTTTAACTAAGTTCAATAGATTTTTGTTAGTTATACTGTGGTTATATAGTTCAGCTATTTTAATTTCCGATTAACTATTCAGAATAGTTTGATTCAATGATTTATATTTAGACATTTTGTTTAATTTTAGTTACCAAGACACTGTCTTGACTTCTATCATTCTGTTTCACATTATAGTAAAGTTTGACAATAAACCCTTATTGGATATATACCCGAATTTTCGGTTCTCTTATTTAACAATTTAGTGAACCGTATTTGTGGACGTATATCCATGTCCAACTTATTATCTCTAGAAAATGTAAATTTTTAAAAAATACATTCTCCAATCTACTTTGATTGAAAGTTTCTTCATATTCAGTAAAAACAAGATTTTATTCAGAAAATATCTCCTACATTCTTACAAATTATACTTTGTCTCACGTATTATAATAAGGTGAAATGATGAATTGATACACATCAGCGGTTTATTTTAATACAATGAAACACAGGAAATGTATATTCAAACATTTTACACATTACTTCTCAATATTATATTATGAACAAGTTTGATCACATGACTACTTGAAATCTACCGAGTTTTTTATTTTTCATCCGGATGATTAAATAGTCAGAAATGTGCAGAAAATTAAAATATTCCTTTCAGAAGTGGATTAAGCAAAGTTAATAAAGTACTGTTGTTTTCTTCTTTAAAAAGAATAAATACTGTTTGTTTCTACATTAAAAATTAAATGAGCATGCACATTTATGTTAAATGGTTCAAAATTATAACTAAGCAGATGTTTATGTGAAATAAGCTTAAGTTTATATGAAAATTTGGTATTAAAAAATAATAAAAAATGTACAGAACAAGTGTAAAGAGCTGATCTATGACAAATGTTTATCAAAGTCCTCAATAACTGCATTTGAATAAATAAAATTACTCAATATCACTGAAACTAAATTGAAGTCAAAATATTTCTAAGCGAAAAGGATGAAAAAGGTATGGTTACCGATTTCAGCAGTAAATAAAACTTACTTACTTATGCCTGTTACCCCACGTCGAGGAGCATAGGCTGACCACAAGTATTCTCCATCAAACCCTGTCATGAACAATCCTTTCCAGTTCTTTCTAGTTAACATTCATCCTTTTCATATCTGCTTCTATTTCCCGGCGTAATGTGTTCTTTGGCCTTCCTCTTTTCCGCCTTACTACAGCATTCCAAGTTAGGGATTGCCTTGTGATGCAGTTTGGTGATTTCCTCAATGTATGTCCTATATACCTCCAATGTCTTTTCCTAATTTCCTCTTCAGCTGAAAGCTGGTTTGTCCTCTCCCATAAAACGCTGTTGCTGATAGTATCCGGCCGGTGAATGTTGAGTATTTTGCGTAGACAACTGTTTGTAAATACTTGCATCTTCTTGACGGTGGACGTAGTAGTTCTCCACGATTCATCTTTGTACAGTAGGACTGTCTTAACGTTAGTATTGAAGATTCTCACTATGATATTAGTTGAGAGGTGTTTTGAGTTCCATATGTTCTTCAATTGTAGAAATACTGCGTTTGCTTTACCAATCCTTCCTTTTACATCTGCATCTGATCCTCCTTGTTTATCAATGATGAGTAACTAATACACTAAACTTTTTAAAATTAACATTCATCTATAAGTATATATAACGCAATACTAATGTTCACATAATTAATAGTCTGAAATCAGTATAAACTGACTATTATCAATTGTTATATATCATTATTCTAGTCAAATTTCAATATTACGCCCCTTTTCTTCTTTGTTTATGAAATTTATTCTAATGGAAATGTTTTCTTTATTTGTTTTGAATTTATAATTATTAAAAAAAAGTTTAAGTAACTCAAAATTTAAAAGTTAGTTGATTAAATATTGAATTTGGTACATGAAATTTTGTTATAATTAAAATTTTATTTTAAATTAGAGAAAAACAAAAGATTACATTCATTTCATAGAACATGTATAACATAATGAGAAGATTTCAATGAAATAATGTCAATGTACATTTAATCAAAATCTAACAGTCAATTACAAACTGGTTTTTGGACAAATGTTAGTTACATATATAGGAATAAGTGGTAAATCTTTGCTACAATATGAATGATAAAAGAATGACCCAAAAACCACAGAACACTATTAAACAGTTCGATGTATCAATAGATTGTTCTGTTCATGACTGAAACAGGAAATTAGAACTATTTCACTATGACATGAGTAGTCATGTATTGTTTGTAGTGAAAGTGATTCAGAATTGGATAACAATCAAACATAAATTTCATCATGTATATCTAGCTTTAAATTAATACTTACCCTTATAGCAATTTGCTAAAGCCAATGTTGCTGAAAGGTTTTCAAACTATGGTAATTCAGCACTGCATAGGTTCAATGACTAGACGGTTACAATCAATTGTAAAAACTGTAAAACCATTAAATCATCAATATAAGGAATAAGTACTATCAAACATTTTACAGATACAAGATTATTGGTTTTTATTTTTAAACCAATCTCTGAGACTTTCCTTTTCAGTACATATTTTAAGAGGAAGTAACGCATCGAAGAAAAACTACCAGCAAAAATGTCCAAAAAAACATTTTTTCAATGTGGTAACTGAAATCCTAATTTTTATAAATTTATAGGAAGTAATCTTAATGTAGGTGGAACATTATAATGTTAAGTAAAATAAATTCATGAGCAAAAATGCATAAAAGTTTTAACTAGTTTTTATCAGCAAAATCTGGTTATGTATGTCTAGTCAAAATAGTTAGTATGATGTTCTATAGCTCGAATTACATTGACAAACCATCAGTGAATTGTAACTAGCAGTGCCCATTCATTATACGAATTGTCCTTAGAAAAAAAAGGGATATATAATTCATTTGTTCCACGGGAATACAATAGTGGGTTGAAAAATGATTTAGGTATCTGTAATAAATAGTAATATGTAGGACAAGTTTTATAATTTATCACGTTTTGCATGAAACAGACTGTGATAGTTTCACTCAGACTAACTAATAAATCATAAACAATGGTGAAATGCATCATAGTGATAAAATATGCTGAGATTATTCATTGAGGTGAGAATTATAGCAACTCTCCTACAATCATTTTCGATTATGATTTAATTGTTTTAAGCCATTTTATTAAATTAGTCAACAGAAAACGTTATTCAAGCAGTAGAAATTCTCATATTTCTTTGTACTATGATGATCACTACCGTATCTGTATAAATGTGTACTCTTGATTACATGACAGCCTACGCACATATCTCTCTTGAGTTAAAATGTTAATCCCTTAAATATCTGTCGATGAGACATTCTCTTTCCATGTATACATGTACTCGAATTCTATTACTACCAGCCTTTGCCTTTGCCTTGCCTAGCCTTTACCTATTCGATTTGACTATAAATTCGCTTGTGCATTTGCTCGCATAAACACACATTCGCTTTTCTGCTTTAACTTCGCTCGATGTGCTTGTACCTTGGTGATCTGTGTAAATCCTCAAATACACTATGATTGGCGCTTCTTCTTGCCTTCTGATTTCAAACACCGTTGAGATTTATATAATAACAGTTATAAAGGTGATTGATTGACGAAACTAAGCCACTACATAATAAAAATAATGACTTTGTTTAGATGGAGGTTAATAATATACACTATTTCTTCATTATATCGTTTTTAAAATATCATGAAAGTTGCATATTGAGCTTTAGTCAGTTTAGAAAATTATTACTTTCAAGTTCCTTTTCTACATAATGTTTCATCAGCAGAGATTATTTTTTCAAACAACAGTTTTGAAATAACGATGTTAATGAAGCAGTAAGGTGAAAATTGAAATAAATAAGTCAAGAAAAATCTGATTTACTAAACGTTTGAAAATGATCATGAACTTGAGAAATAAAAACTATTTAGCTAATCAAACCCTATGACAAGTATTTCAGATATTTGGAGTCGAGATTGTGAGTTATATGTCTATGATCATAAGCAAATGATTAGGAGATTCTTCTTATACGGAACGGGATGTATGCTAGGCAGATGAACAGGATATATAATACGAAACATTTCGATGATAATTGTCCTCAAAACGAGACGAGAGAGAAGAGAGGTCTTGCAGGGAAGATAAGTTGCCAAAGTTTCCAACGGAATTGATTTATATTTAATTTTATTCACTTGTATAACGGTTACTCTGTGACTGTCAATTACCAAGTTTATTACACACAGTAATTACCACTTTATACAAAATTATAGTAAATTTATGAATACTTTGAAAACACTTTAAAATAAGTTACCTAATTCCACATTGAAAAAGTCGATACAACTGATAACACATCGGTAGTCAGTGAACGAAGTTCATTTCAGATTATTGTGCAAATCTAAAAACTGGTTCTTAGATAAATGTAGTATTTCAGGATCAACTATTTCCAGTATTATTCGTTTTTTGAAACAAAACAATCCATAAATTCACTTAGTATTGTTTGTCTAAATCTTCCCATTGATGTTTAGGACTGCAACTGGCCAGTCTCCAATTGGCATATGTGCACACTGTGCGTATTGTCTCGATAAAGCCACTATCCATCTTTGCTTACGAAACAGTCCATACTTTAACGTTGATCTAACAATTACTTTATAAATACGTTAGATAATGATGGAAAAGTGAACAATAAGTGGATAATGTGATCAAATTAGAGTCTGCATTGTGGGTTATTGTTTAGATCAACAGAAAACGAGTACCTTACTGCGCCTCAACTAGCTATGCCATTTAAAAAGTGTTCTTCAAGCAATATTTAGTACTATCATTTTTTTTTGTGATATACATAACATTTCCAATCGGAAGCTTATTATGCAAATTGTTTTGATTCAATATACTTGAAATGTAATTTAAGAATATATTCTACAGTAATTTTATACCGAGAAATTCATCTTTGTATTCAAGTATTGAAGCTTATTAGTTTATACACTAAAGCGCTGTCCTGATAGTCAATTCAGAGTAAAAGATCTGTGGCTAAGACTTCTGAAACCGGTTTATTTCAAATCCACGGGACATATGAAGTATATTTTTATAAAACAATATGTTGCGTTGTCAAACTTAATGGACATAAACTAAACTCTTTTCAGATAATTAAACTTCCTCACGAATGAGATTTTTCATTAGGTAAGTAAGCGGCAGTCAGCTCTCAATCTTAGTCTTGATAGATCAACAGTAGTGCAAGTTTTGTTTACTTTTGAGTCAAAGAGGTCAAACATCAACTGATGGTGATTAATTGTAGTTAATACACTTTAAAAACATTTACAATGTTACAATGTTTAAAGATTGTTGAGATCAACAACTTTCACTTTTAGTGGTTTACAATTATTGCACTGTTGACATTTTGACTGGCTTAGTTGGCACATATGGCTTATGTGTAGATTGCGTCGATACAGTCATAATATCACAAGTTTATTTAGAATGGAAGCTAGCAGTAGGCTAGCAGTAGAATCCAGGGTACACGTTTCATTCATCTAAGCCTGGTTCAAATTTAGTCTACATATTAACAGTTAGATAATCCAAATCCATTACGAATAAATTAAAATTCATACTCCCTGTACAAGTGAATCGTTATCAGAACTCAGAAGTTAAGTGGACAACATAAAGCGAAAGTTACTGGATTTGAACCACTGAGTAAACATTAGCTTTGGAATGCAAGAACATTCAGATGAGGAGTCTTGTGTAGAACAAAAGCGTGTCTTGGATACCACTGTTAGACACATTTTACATAATGTATATGAATTTTTTTCACATATGGTTGCCTAATTAAATTCCCTAATTTATTATTTTATTTAAAGCATTATGTTTAAAAAAGCGTTATTTCAACCAATAAACATCCTACATGTATTTGAAACGGTAACATTACTGTTCTATTATTGTGTTGTTTTTGGCGGAATTACGACTAAAAATATGAAGAAATGCAAGTTTGAAAAAACGATAATGACTAGTCTCATGAATAAAGCCGTCAAGTGAAAACAACTTTTATGAATCTTATAACGAAATTATAATCTAATAAAGTTAAAAAAATGCGGGTTATTGGATATTCATTCAATATACTAAATTTATAACCCCTAATTAAATGATAGTGGAAAAAAATGTTCAAATATATATGTGAATCAACTGAATAATCTTCATTTATGATCACGATTCATTGATATGTGAAATTTATTTAGTGTTAGAGAGATGAATTTTCATCGGATAAAATGGTTCATCGATGATAAGAATGGAAGTAGTTTCTACAGCTGTATAACTAACTGATAATTCATAAAATGTTTGTGAAGTTGTTGTCAGACTATAGATGGTAGAGTTAATCCTACACATGTAGATAACAGGAAATTGATACCAAAAAAATATTATCAGAAGAATGAGGATAGTTCCTTGTAGTTCAGTTAATAGAAGTTAAAACTTCATTTTGTTTTAGTTTACCATACATAAACGTATATTGCTAATCATTGTTATCCATTGTTTATATCAATACAGTTTGATTTACCCTATTTGATTAACAGAAAGTTACAAAAACACAAATTTCACTAAGGTAACTCTTTTTATAAGATGTAATTCAATATTCACAAACAAAAGTATCAAGCTTTATTGTTTTTCCCTTCTGTCAATCATTTCATAGGTAGACAAAAAAATAAATGAATATATTAGTCAGTAACTAACAATTAAATAAAAGCTTAATATTCATGGATAAGAACATAATGAATTCCAGGCTGAAAGGGAAGCAAAAACAAAACAAAAACTGGATGTAGAAAAATGTTAAATGATGATAGAAAAATAAACAGTTAAGCTATAACATAGATTACAAAAATTTCACAGAAAGATCTCCAAGTAGATATTTGTCCCACTATAACAAACGTATCAAAAAAGGAACGTGTGGTGTTAGAAACACTATAATCAATAACTTCATCTGAATTAATAAAATTAAAAGTTACCGAAACAAGTATGGATCGATAAAGAATGCTCAGTATATTTCCATTTAAAAAGTTGCAATAACTATAGTACATTTCCCTATTTAAAGCCTTAATAAAAATGTTTTATGGGTGACGACCTAACATAGTACATTGTGTTGATGAATACTACCGTAGAATGAAGTGTATTGCGAAATTAAATATAATTTAATGTGTTCTGAATAACTTGAACACTTTTTTTCGTCCATTTCAACTTGAATGAATAATATTTTTCAGAATTTAATAATTTACAGAATGACTGTAATTCAGAAAGTTAAGTATTTTATCCACAGTTACCTATGAAGTAAAATAACACAAAGAAAGAAGAAATGGTACAGATATTAAGATGAATGAAACATTGGTAAATAAATTAAAACCAGTGCAACCAACCTATACTCTATGTTGGGATCCCATAATGCTTGTGCCATTGGAGACTCCGTAATAAACACAGTGTCGAAGGTCAATCATTTAGTTTTACTGCACCTTCTGAGGTAAGTGAAAATAGTAACGATCTATTTAGCATTTACATGTAATTATAATATTTTAGTCTCTTAAAAATGTAAATTTCACTTAAATTTTTCAACACGCCCGTATTACAAATGCAAAAGAAGCACATTATATGCCGTTGCTGTTCTGCATCACAATATAGTGTTCGGATTGAAAAAGGGTAAGAAGTATGTTAGATGCGCTTTCCTGGACTTTACTTCTGCTTTTGATTCTATTTCAAGACACCTCTTACTTAACAAGCTGATCAGCGTCGACACTGACAGCTGGATAACCAATTGGCTATGTTCCTACCTTTCTGGAAGAGAACAGTACACTGTCTTTGAAAAAAAGTGTTCAACATCTCTACTGTCTACTGTAGGTGTGCCACAAGGAGCTGTTCTTTCACCTCTACTCTTCTCTTTCTTTTTGCATGATCTGCCATCTTCCACAGAAAACACTTTTGTAAAATATGCGGACGACCTCACCGTATGTATGCCAATTTCTACCTCCTTACATCCTATAGAAATGAATGAGTTTTTATCTCGTATTGAAAGGTGGTCTGTTGGTAATGGTCTCTTACTCAATCCATCTAAATGTCAAGCTGTTAACTTTAGCTTGAGACATGGACAGAACCTACACTCTATTTTGGGATCCCATAATGCTTGTGCCATTGGAGACTCCTTAATAAACACATTGTCGAAGGTCAAATATCTTGGTGTTACTTTTTCCTCTGATCTTTCTTGGTCTTCTCATGTTTTACTGTTATCGAAAAAAGTTTACCGTTTGACATACTACATAAAGAGGCTGCATGCCTTTGGGATTACTCGCCATTTACTCTCACAATTTGTAAATTCCTGCATATTACCTATTATTCTATATTGTTCTCCATTATTCTTTCCCGGGCTTCTGAGAAAAGACTTTGCTATTTTGCGTAGAGTGCTGAAGGCAGTTTGCAAGGTATGTGGTGAATCTTTTGAATTCGTTGTTAATATGCTTGTGGATAGACATCTTAAGTCTTGCAAACTCTTGGTAGGTGTTATCTTATCAGATACTAACCATCCGCTCCATTCATATCTTTCTCTTTGTATGTCTTCTGGTAGAACGAGACGTAAATACATTAAAATCCATGCACGCAAGCAAATCTATAAAAGTTCTATGATACCTTACTTAGCAAATTTACTTTGTGCTGAACAGGCTGTTAGAGTTGACCTAGTAAATAACCTGTCTTCTTAAGCATGTCTCATATTCGATAATTTGTATAAACTCAGATTTTCCTAAACCTTTTTTTAAAATTTTATTTCTGTTGTTTTTTTTGGTAAAAAACTTGTTGAAATAACTCGTGCTGAGAATCCTATATTGTACCAGATTATAATATTGAATAAAGCCATTAATAATAATAATAATAATAATTGAAAGTTACATTTCTTTCTTAAGTAATATGATCTACAGGTAATCAAGGAACACGTAAGTATCTATTCTGTAGTTTGCTAGTGAGGGTATAAAAATGATAGCGAGTTACTTACCGATAAAAGTCTGTCACAAAGCGATCACACATAAAATCATCTAGTTTTACTGCACCTTCTGAGGTAATTGAAAATAGTAACAATCAATTTAGCATTTACATTTAATTATAATATTTTAGTCTCTTAAAAATGTGAATTTCACTTAATTTTTTCAACACTCCCGTATTATTACTTCGTTCATATGATAAATGCTGCAGACTGAAATAAATTCATCTTCATCTACACACGTGAAACTTTTGTTGGATTAAAAAAAAAGACAGAAAATCAAGTTTAAAGAAACAAACAGTGCAAAGTAGTTATTCAAGATTGTAATGAAAACGTTACTTTTCGTACTTTATTAAATATGGAGATATTTTCGGTATTGATTCATATAAAGCAACGTACTTGTAATACCTGCGATATAACTGAAGAACAACCGGAACAAAAGTATTTGATTTTGATAAATTAAGGTTAGGCGAAGACAATCTCTCTAGGTTTAAGCATGTAATGTACGACAGAACAATACTTCTAGTTTTAGCTAGCAATGAAATAATTACTTGCATTTAATTCATCTGCTTTTTAAAGTTTTGGTTAACACACAAAATAAATTTTGGTTTTCTTCAAAACTCCATATTATAAGGGAAATAATTTATAAAAGCTTTATGTTAGAAATTTGAATATATTAATGGAATATTGAAATGAGGGCCTTAACAAAGTGAATAGATCAGATCATTAGCTGTCGTTGTTTTTCGCTTAGATCTAGTCTAATGACTTACAAAATATTCTTATTTATATGATATATTAGTAATTGTTACATCCATAGAATTTGTTTTTAGTTTTTGATTAAACAGAGTTAAAAAACCACTAAGATGGACTACTTTAGCTGATGTTAGTGTTGAAAAACATACTGTATCATTCACTGTATAAGATAGAGATTTCGTTAATAAGTAGGATTATAATCAGAAAAAGATTTCAGTATTTTCATAGTTGAAATCATGAGTCAATTGAAGCTAGACCATTATGGAAAATCTGGAAGCACTGGACGGTCAACTCGTCCCATTATGGGACTCCTCAGCAACGCGCATTCACGATCCCGCCTTGCGAGATTCAAACCTAGGACCAACCAGTCTCGCGCCAGAGCACTTAAATGATAGACCACTGAGTGGGCATCCAACGGCCGTCCGGTGCTTCCAGGTTTTCCATGGTGGTCTAGCTTCAATTGACTAATGATTTCAAGTATGTAAGTAGGAATAATTCATGGTGAAGAAAAAGTATAATACAAAGGTCTTTTTACTAATTTATTTCGTTAAAAACGTGTATGTTATTTAAATTAAGTATGAAATAAGTCAACATAATATGAAAAACAATCTGGTAGATCATCCATTTTCACATAAATAAGCAGATAAATAAATTTAGTATCGTCACGTTTATAATTTAAAAATAAACATTCTATGAAATATTGTCATGTCTATCACTAAGATTATAATTTAAAGATCTACGTCATTTACACTGAGCAATAATAACCATCTTGTAGATACGATCAACTAAGATTTATATGAAACTCATAAATTTGATAATATAAACTAAACGTATTAACAGAATAAATAAACAAAATCACATTTTGTCCACTTGGTAAACTTTTTGTTTCATGTTAACGAATAGAAAGCCTCATTGTACATAAATGTATGTTAACATTTCATTTTATGGTAATCTTTATTCACATAATTGCACATAATGATTATGTCAGAAATAAACGGAAATATGCAAGTACATTGCAAAAATAATCCAGAACATTTACTGTATTGTATGTGTAACAAAACATTGATAAAATATCTGACTCAATTAGGTCATACAACCTCTAGCGTTATTTTTATTTTTACTAACCTGATGTAGTTTAAAATAATTTATAATTTAGGTAACTGAGTGTTTTCAAGAAATATCTTAGATTATAATTCTTGTGAATTAGAACAATATCGAGGCAATGCACACAGCATGCACATATGCGAATAAGAAACTGACCAATTTCAGTCCTAAGCATCAATGGAAAGATTCAAGTAAACAATACTAAGTGAATTTAAACTTCACCCCATTGCACATGCAAGTGGCTATCAGGAATATGTAGCGATGGCGTTTGATGCAAATGCTACTGATTTTGAGACCCGGAGTGTACATCAACTCTGGAAGCCAGGTACATCCAGCTGGAAAGTCCTAAATAGGACGAAACGCGCGTCCTGGATTCCACTGCTAGCCACTATCCATCTCTGTTTACCATGCTTGTAAATTAAGGCTATATCGAGGCGATACGCACAGTATGCATATATGCCAATTAGAGACTGAACAGTTGCAGTTCTAACACATCAATGAGAAGATTTAAACAAACAACACTAAATGAATTTAAACTTCACCCCATCGCACAAGCAAGTGGCTATCAGGACTCAGTGGTCGAGTGGAAAACGCGATGGCGTTTCAAGCGAGGGTACTGGGTTCCAGTTTCAGAGTGAACATCAACTCTGAGATGCAGGTACATCAGACTGACGAGTCCCAAATAAGACGAAACGCGCGTCCTGGATTCCACTGCTATCCACTATTCATCTCTGCTTAAGATAAATAATGTTAATTACGTTTCGAGACAAAATCTGCTTTAAAATAAAGCGAGACCATATAACTTCATGTAGAATTTGGATGGTATGTAGTTCTCAGGAATTTTTATAATTTACTGCTTCACACTAGAACACCAGCAAAAACCTCATGGAGCCAGTCACTAGTGAGCATATGATCATTATCTGAAGGGGATTTCGTGGAGATTTAAATAATTTTATATAGTTGAAATCGTGAGTTAATTGAAGCTAGACCACCATGGAAAACTTGAAAGAACTGAACCGGTGGAGTTCAACCAGGTCTGTTTGGAGATATCAAGCCCCTGAAGACACTGATGAATGGTTGCTCAATCTCGTGGATTGTTTGAAGTTAGACATTGACACCGTTGAATACAAACTCAGTGGTCTAGAGGTTAAACGTTCACATGCAAGACTGATAGGTCCTGAGTTCGAATCTCGCGAGACGGGATCGTGGATGTGCACAGCCATTAAGGAGTCCCACAATAGGAAGAAACAGGCGTCCACTGCTGCCAGCTTTTCTATGATGATCTAGCTTTAGTTGATGCATCATTTTAACTACACATAATCTTTAATTGATTGGTAGATTAGAAGTGAATCAGTAAATCATTTAATAAAAGGAATCCAGATAACAAATCTAACTTGATGAATAGAATTGAATGTGAATAGAATGTTTAAAAATAAAACAATAACTCACTGGTTACTTTTGGCTTTATAATAAAGAGTAGAAAATCAGTAATAGTTTGAAAAAATTGCTGTGTAATCAAATGTAAAAGGTTATGGATAATATCCATTTTATGGAAATACTTTGGTGATGAATCGGGATGATAAATGAGCATTTCACCATACAAACTGTACATATAAATTGTTACGTGAACCAGACAGCACTTTTTTACTTTGATTAGTTATTAAGTGATTTTTGTTTAAATCAAACATTCATGAAGCGTTCAAAAATTCTCGAACGACTCTATCCTGTTGTAACTTATTAGTTAAGTATTTGAATATTCAGTTGTTGAGATACTGCGTGAGGAAACGGATAAATCGAATTCATTATGCTTGTTAAAAGTAAATACATACAAAGCAGGAATTGTAGAACACATCACAGATAAAGAACTGTGTACCGTGAAGAATTTTTGTTCAATGAAACCTATATATTGGATAATAAGTGTGAAAAATTAATTTGATTGAACATAAACAACCATGAGAGTTCAATAGCTTGTAATCGCTTTATGAACACTTGATGTTTTTCAGAGAGAAATATTCTTATAGTTCACCGAACTGTTTATACTGGGAATTCCCCAGGATTTCTTAATAAGTATATTTAGTGAACACTCACTTTTTATGATCTGCTATTAGAAATTTCATAACTGTATTACGTTTTATTCCACTTGAAATTAAAATCTACGAAATCCAAGTTAAGGTATATATCATGACTCCCTTTTTGTTAATTGTCAGGACAAGTGAAATTGTAATCACTGATGAATTACATTGCTATGGTTGGTGATAAACTAATATTTAGAAAGTTGTTAGTTTGCATTCTAATATAAATAACAATTCTGAATAAATTTGTTTTGAAGACACACCTTCTATACTCTAGATTCTTTGATTAGAAATCATTTATTAGTACTTTTGAGGACAACACTAATCCTTATTACCAACAGAAGTGAGTTTTGGATTTAGAAGTGTTTGGTCAATTTGTTCTTGTAGCTTTTCTAAATTGTTTTATTCTCATATCTTGTAATTTTTCATATGGCTTTCAGATTATCGTAGACTTCTTGATTTGAGTTTTTCATCAACTTTGTAGTACCACAATGTGAGTTTCCTTAGAAAATCCTCGGTTATTTGATTAGCTGTTATTTCGAAACAAATTATATTTGAGTTGTTTTCCTACTTATACGGTTCTTACTTCGTTTTTTTCTTCATTACTTGAAGCACTAGATTAATTGAGATTAGGTAATACCTAATATCAGCTATCACTTCACTACTTGTGAAGGGATCAACATTCTGATTAGATCAATACACTTGATAATATGAAAGTGATTATTGTTATAGAGAGAGAAAGAAAAATAGGAATAATTTAAACAAACAAACAAACTAATTAACTATTCAGAATTTTCTTAATTATAATGTGATTAACAGATTCCAAAATAGAAGAATATTTCAAACACCATTTTTTTGTACAGAAAATAATCTAAATGTAAAAGATAACTGAACGTTTTAATCGATAAATTTGGAAAATTTAGAAAAAAGTGGCCAGTATTAAAGTCTTTGAATTAATTTAACCTAATTTTCAAACATTAACTTAGTAACAATTCACCTAGTATTGTTTGTTTGAATCTTCCCATTGATGTTTAAGGATTGCAGCTGGTCAGTCTCTTATTGGCATATACGCATACTGTGAGAATTGACTCGATATAGACTTAATTCACAAGCATGTTAAACAGAGATGGATATTGGCTAGCAGTGGAATCCAGGACGCGCGTTTCGTTCTATTTGGGACTCGTCAGCTGGATGAACCTGCATCACAGAGTTGACGTTCACTCTGGGACTCAAACCCAGTACCTTTCGCTTGAAACGGCATCGCGTTATCCACTCAGCTACTGAGTCCATCTTTGTTTATAATGCTTGTGAACTAAGGCCATATCGAGGCAATGTGCACAGTATGTACATATGCGAATAAGAGACTGAGCAATCGCATTCCTAAAACATCAATGAGAAGATTTAAACAAACAACACTAAATGAATTTAAATTTCACCCCATCGCACAAGCAAGTGGCTATCAGGACTCAGTGGTCGAGTGGAAAACGCGATGGCGTTTCAAGCGAGGGTACTGGGTTCCAGTTTCAGAGTGAACATCAACTCTGAGATGCAGGTACATCAGACTGACGAGTTCCAAATAAGACGAAACGCGCGTCCTGGATTCCACTGCTATCCACTATCCATCTTTGCTTGCCATGATTGTCTTAGTAATATTTGAAATGGTGATTTGTTTTTGTAGCTATCAAGGGTGAATATGTTTATCGAAATGTGGTATAAATAAAAACTACTTAGTGCTTCATATAATGTATGCGGTTTCAATGATATACATTCATTGACCAAGTATCATCAATGCATTAAATTACTGTCGATAGTGTAATGGGGAGGATTCGAGTAGTCGAGCTAATGCATTTTAGTGGTTCCTATAAGTTGAAAACTATTGGTTATGTTGATTTAAATAAGCATATGATTCAATAAATCTCATTCATCTTAGTCAAAGTGATTTGGATAACTTTTGACAGTTTAGTGAAAAGTCTCAGTTGAAATAATGATCGTATGGACCTATGATTACCATTCATAGGCTAGATTAATATCGGTTACCGCAGTCAAGAGCTTTAAATTATTTTAAAACCTTTTACTCAATTACGAAAATTTCTAAATGAACGAAGTCATATGTTCATTAGGGCACAACTGTTCACTTTTTGGGTCTTACCACAAAAGCTGCTCATTACAATAGTGCCATAAAAAAACCTTCGAACCATGTCAGTTTATCAATATGCATCTATGTTCGTTTGAAATGCTTGTTGTTCTAAAGACTACAGAATTAATTATGAATTGACTTGCTAACTGAGACACTTCGGTTAGTGATGCATGTAATATCGGTTTATACTTTTGTTGGATAAATGAGGATTAAAGGAAAGCTAGATCATGAAACACTTATACACTTCAACCTTAAATGTTTGGTAGAGAATACCCTATTGTAAATCAAACCGTAGTTTAATCTCTCGTGTTCACTTTCCCTACAGATTAAAGCTTTATTTTATCACCTCTAAATAAATTACTACTAAAGCATTCTTAAGCATTCATATGGCTAAATAGAACTTCGGAATTATGAGTGATGTCAGTTCATAATGAAAACATCAACCCTAATTCCGAACCCTAACATCCAATCATAAATCCTAATTCCTTGCATCACTTTATAACTCCTTTTTAGCCCTAGTCAGTAGGTGATTGTGAATGTTTCATCGATTTCGCTAATAAATCTGATCTGTATGAATAAAAAAATACATCATAATCATTATCGTTAGAATGATACATAGATTTAAATTGATAGATAGGATTGAAACCTTATGCATTTTGGAAGAAATCTATGTATTATTCCTTAGAATAACATTACTTTTGTGAATAAGAACTTTTCATCCCACTAAAATATCCAAACTAATTATAATCCATACTATGCTAGGATACTTCAAGGGTATCTTTAATTAATTAAATGATTACTAATTTGATTTCCTAATACGCATTTTAGTAAGTTTGTGAAGTAATTCAATTTTTAAATAAAATTCATGTTGATGTGAAACTAAAACACATTTGAAAGTTAACTTAATTGAGTAAGATTTTATGCTTCAATGTTGTTTTGTAATGAATTCCTTTTTGAAATATCTTTCAAAAGTTCCAAAGCCCGTGGTTAGATTCATTACAATGGTATATCAGTGTTCTTCTATTAAAAAAGTGTAACATATATATCTGTTGTCAGCAATAAGGTAAAACAAACC
The DNA here is from genome assembly GCA_944470415.2 of Schistosoma rodhaini. NCBI lineage: Eukaryota > Metazoa > Platyhelminthes > Trematoda > Strigeidida > Schistosomatidae > Schistosoma > Schistosoma rodhaini. Next base: position 15,392,125 of record OX104039.1, on the reverse strand, counting down.
ATCTATCAGTACGTAATATCGTTAATTGACTAAAATTGAGTAGGTTAACCATTGGATTCTGGGTTAATGAATAAACGCTTAACACTCACCAAGTGATCTGAATCTCCTGGATTTGATCTACGGTGGTTTCAGAAATTGCATGGTTTTCGCTGATTGATTAACTAAGGTTGGTTCGTGATTGCAATCAAACTCAAAAATTGCCATAGACATAAATGATAGTTCTTGATTACTCGTAAGTTTAATATATGAATCACTTAATTAATCTTTATAACACAGTGTGCTCACTCAGACTATACATATGACTTCCGTCATTAAAGAAATGTTATTTGACCTCTGTTCTGTTATGCAGGCAGATATTTACATTACCATTATCCTAATGGACCTGCTTAGATATAAATGTGTAAATTAGTGCATGCACTTCAATGAGAGATAAAGCATTGCTGAGGAGTCCCACAATAGGACGAGTTGGCCGTCCAGTGCTTCCAGGTTTTCCATGGTGCTCTAGCTTCAATTGACTCATGATTTCATCTGTAAAAAATCACAAAAATCTCCACGAAACCCCCTTCTGATAATGATCATATGCTCACTGGTGACTGGTTGCATGAGCTAATTCCTGGAGTTCTAGTGAGATGTCGTGACAAGTGGAGCTAATCCATGTCAAGTAGAGAAAGGTATCTACCTCAGTACAATGGAAAACGGTCGCGCAATTTCGTGGATTGGTTGAAGTTAGACATTAACATCGTTGGATGACGGCTCAGTGGTCTATTTGTTAAGTGCTCTGGCGCGAGACCGGTAGGTCCCTGGTTCGAGTCTAGCGAGGCAGGATCGTGGATTCGCACTGCTGAATAGTCCCACAATAGGACGAGTTAGCCGTCCAGTGCTTCCAGGTTTTCCATGGTGCTCTAGCTTCAGTTGACTCATGATCTCATCTATAAAAAAAAGTTTTTATTTACCTGTATTCATGTTTATAACACTGTTCCATGATGAGTCGAACAATTTTCAAAGGAAGTGTTTTCATTAGTGATTCCTGTGTTTCTGCTAAATATTCTTTTTCATTTTAACAAAACTAAAAAAATCAGTTTCATGACTATAAATTATTATCAAATTTATTCTCTACCTTAATTATCTTTATGGATTATTTTTCTTAAAACCATAGTACAATTTAACATCTGAAAAATGTTTATGCTCATGTGAACTAATAATTGTTATCATTTTTTTTCTCAGTCTCAAAGTTTCAAAATCGATCTGACTTGGAAACAAAATACATTGATTTTATATGTTCAATTCATTTTTATTTGATGGGTTTTAATGAAGTAAATTTATTTTAATTAAATAGGTAAGTGTTAGCAAATTTCCAAATCGATAATAAGACACTTTAAGCAAATTGATTGTCTCTCGTGCATTAGTATACATTGATTTATAGTTCACCAGTTACTCAGTCTTTGTTTAGTATCGGAATACGTTGTTCATGTCATTGTTTATCTAAAGTCACTATAGCATAACTAAAGTTAACGAAGTTATGTGTGGCTTTAAAAGTTTTTTTTTCAGGTCACTGTTTGACTTCCACTTTATAATTACGTTTTATAAATCCTACTGTCAATTGTATGATGATAAATTTTAGGACGAGGTTTGTTATTGCATTCATTATTTCAAAAGACTGAATTGCGTACAGAACAAAACTATAAAAAATAATGGATTACACTTGACAGAAATTACAAACTATCTGTTCAATAAAAAAGAAGGAAATATCACAAGATACAACATATTGGAAACTACTGATTCTTCTGCTAGATTTTCAAGTTTACATTTATAGTTTCACCGTGGAGGAGAGTAGGCCGCCCACCACCATTCTCCATTCACTTCTGTCCTCGACAATTCTTTCCAGTTGTTTTCAGTTTGTATTTATCATTTTGATGTCTGCTTTCAATTATCGACGCACTGTGTTCTTTGGTCTACTTCTTTTCCTTTTCCCTTCAGCATTCCATGTTAGAGCTTGCCTCATGATTCAGTTTGCTGATTTCTGTAATGCATGTCCTATCCACTCCCAATATCTTTTCCTAATTTCCTCTTCAATTGAAAGCTGGTTTATTCTCTCCCACAGTATGTTGTTGCTGATGGTTTCTGATCAACGTACATTGAGTATGCTACGTAGACAACTGTTTGAAAAAACACGCACCATTTTGATGATAATTTTGGTAGTTCTCCACTTTGACGTTGGTTGACAGTTGTTTTAAGTTTCGTATCTTCTTCACATGTGACGAACTCTCCAACTATTCATTTACTAAAAAACATATCAATGATTCTCAGTTCGGCTTTCCTAAAAATCAATGTTGTGTGGCCTACTGCTTTGAATTCTTCAATCTAGTCTTTACTCAACTCAACCAAGGATATCTAGTCTTAGTGCTATATTTTGACGTTTCTAAAGCCATCGGCAAAATTGACCACCAGCTTCTTATAGACACACTTGCCAAATAAACTGCTGCTTGCTTGGTTTAATTCTTTCCTTAGCAACGACTACCAAATAGTCAAAATTAACTCCTCTTTGTTGGATGCTGTCCAGTCAAAATTGGTGTAATACAAAGTAGTGTCTTAGGCCCCCTACTCTTTTTAGTTTATATTAATGATATTTGCGATCGCTTTCGTAAGAGTAAATCTCTTCTATGTGCAAGTGACATTAAATTTGTGTATTTTTAATTCCCTCATTAAAAATGAACAAAAGGAAAATTTGCATCAGTATGGGGCTCAACAAGGTAGTGGTGTTCAAAATGTCAGTTAGATCTAAACACGGCTAAATGTGGAAGGATATGCTTTTTTATACATCACTCAAATTAGATCTTATCATAAATGGTTAGGTGTTATCTAAGTTACTTACAGCAGTTAACCTCGGACTCAGGTATGCCTAAACATTTTCATCCATAGAGACGGCCTCAAAATAGACCACTAAGTCCCAACGTCTTATGGGTTTCATAATCCGCAAACTCGATCACAAGCAGTCACACATTTCGATGCATTAACTTAATGTTGAGCATTCATATAATACTGCACATTTATTCTAAGTATTGTTCGCACAAAGGATAAATTGAAGTTGGAATCTGTTCAAAGACAATTTACCAATTGGATTCTTGGAACTGACTGTACTTTAAATTGTAAGTCCAGATGTAATAAACTTGGATTGAACCCCTTGTGGAAGAGACTCAAGCTGAATCTAATCTTTATCAAAATACTTAATATTACTGTCTTTGACACCCAATGAAGCAATCCACTTTGTAGAAACTTCTGGTAACAAAATTCATGACTCGTCATTAGTGAAACTATCACATTCTAAATCTTCTCCCTATATAAATCACTTTATCAGTAAATTTTTCAGACTCTTGAGTGATTTACCACAATGTCTGTGAAATAAAGTCACTCACATCCTTTGTTTGTTGCATCGATGCTTACTTCTCTTCTAAAAATACTTTAAATGTTCTTACACCCGTAAGTTTATCTTATTCCTCAAGTGAGATTATAGGAACTTTAAACGTTTATTCGCTCTTATCATTGAATTCACTAAGCAAACCTACCTAACTCCTGTTATTTTACTTTAACACCGACCCTGTTAACTTTAAATAATATGAATAATATCTTTCCCAAACGATAAATCATCAAATAACCTGAAGCGCGTATTATGGTAGACAAGACTGAACTTTTATTGACTTTGTTAATTCATGCTCCTTGTTCCCATTCTGTTTTCTCTAGTTATAGATTATTATAATCAATCCGTTATGGAGTAAATGATGACTTTAAATACATGTATCAACAGGATTTACACTCAAAAATTAAAATTTATCGCTTGATGACTTTCATTGCTGTAATATAAAGGAAACATTTACTGCCTAAACAAATTTTTAAACTAGAACACTTCAAACAATCTAGTATCACATATGTCCTCTATATTTAATCATGATCATGACTGTAAGCTGCTATAAATTCTGTAATTATTATTTTCAGAATATATTTATTATTATATGTAGGTTATATCTAAAGGTCAGAATAAGTCTTTTTCATGATTATTTGGTGAAATAAACTTGCAATGAGTTCGAAACTAATCTTATACGTGGCACGCTACATCCTCGTATTATGAATTAACTACATTTAACTGGCAAACATCCAATTTTCAGTTGAATAACATAAAGCCAAATAATGTCTACAGTAAAAGTGCTGAACAAATTACGATTGGCATTAAAAACACTCCAATCCCTTACACTCTTCATAATAATAACTGCGTATAGGAAACCATATCAATTTATGCTTAGTAAATTGAATTTTTGTAATATCAAACCACCTAGCTACTTCTATCATTAAGATAACAAACTTCAAAAGATGAAGACATCATTATCATGAAACCTTTATTTTTTTGGTAAACACAGTATCATAAAATACAAATGTATTTATTTCACGAAGGTATATGATTGTTTAAACTGTTTTCATTTTATTTATGTAGCCTCAAACAAGTAAATCATTGTGGGGACAAATATTTCTATGTATATTTAAGAATTTGTTGTCAAAGAAGAAATCCCTAAATAACTTTAAAATTCTATCTTATACATACGTACATTGCATACAAAGAGATGTTTAAAGCACATTCCTAAGTTCTCAGATGATGTAAGGAAACTTGAGAACAAGTCAGTGGTAGCATTACACTCGATAGAATCGGGTAATACAACTGATTTCAATGGTACAAGAATCCTTCAAAAAGCTTTCAATTCCTACAAGGAGAGACAAACAGCGGAAGCCCTATACATATGAGCTAATTCAAACAATATTAATAGGAGGGAAGGAATACAATTAGCTGTGCAATGGCAGCTAATTATTAATAAGGAAAGAAACTTGAACTCCTTTCCTTTTTATCTATTACATATTATCTGAGTGACAATTGCATTCAATGATCCTAGTTGTCTTATCGGAATTCGTTAAACAATTAATTGGAAGTTTTATATATACTTGAAATAATGAGTCAATTGAAGTTAGACAACCATGGAACACCTGGAAGCACTGCTTTAAGGCCGTTTCGTCTTATCGTAGGACTCCTCAGCAGTGCGCATCCACGATCCCGCCTCGCGAGATTCGGATCCAGGACCTACCAGTCTCGCTCCAGAGCACATAACCCATAGACCACTGAGCCGTCATCCAACGGTGTTAATGTCTAACTTCAACCAATCCACGAAGTTCAGCAACCATTTCACCAATGTCTTCAGTGAAATTGGAACATTAAGATAACACTTAAATTACATTCATTCTCTTCGAATTTCAACTTCCAGATTATCGAAAACAATTCGCAAAGTTTATATGAAAATCGAATGAAAACATATCTGAATACTTTTTATGTTTCTTAAACCACAGTTGTACTTGCCAATTTATCAATGAGCTTTGACAAATACTTCACAAAAATTTGTTTTCAAGTGGTTACAGATGTTCAATAATGCCCGTTGGAACTAAATAATATTGTTTATATACTTTTATAAGTTAAGGAAGGAATAAAATGTATGTTAGTAAAATGAAAACTTTAATGTAAAATAAAACTGACAACTTTTTGTATAAATTATCTCAAGATTATAAATTTTAAAAGATTATGTCGTTTACACGTAGGCGGTTGGCTATAAACTTCAGTAGAGATTCTTCCCGATAACCTAAAAAACACAAATTAAAAGCAATTCATATAATTTTTCTATATTTTAAATGCTTGACTTACCAAGGTCTCTAATATAACTACATTCTTAAAAACCAATAGCTTTACATTTGTTTTATGTTCTGTTAATTTTTCCGCGGTCCGACATCGGATTTTAAAAAAATACAAATACTGATAAAGTCTACAAGCGTTTGGTGAAGTATTTTTCTACCCAATATAATACGGAAATGGAATTGTATAACTATGCAGAATATCAGGTCTGAGGATTTTTTTAAATTAAATATTGGTATAGCACTAGTTTCACTTAAGAATATGTACACTTAATAAATTTATAGAAAAATGTAAGATGTTTCCTCAACTAATCATAAGTCAGTAAGCAAAATTACCATTTGCAAAGTAAGTAAGATAGATCAGCCTTGGTAGAATACATTCATTTCACTCTGTACTTCGTCAAATGCATACAAATTTTGACATACAATCAAATATTAGTTATTGATGTTACATAAAATATATCATAAACTAGAAGGGTATTGGACCATTCAACAATTTATTGATTATTTATAAATAGAATAGTACAGCTTAAGTGAATGATATCACCGAGAAAAAAATATTCTCAGATAAAACGTACTCATTTTGTATTAAATCAAATGAATGAATAAAAAATTCGCATAGAATCAAGAAACTGATAACTGCTTAGCAATTAGTAAGTATATTAATTAGGAAATAAAATATTAGGCAAAGAGTACAGACAAAATATTTATTCAGTAACATTCAAATAATAATTTTAAAGGTATCCGAATAAAGATCAAGGTACAAGGTATACAGTATAAGGTTGACTTTATCTCATTGTTACTGGGATGAGAGTGTATTGAATAAAAGCAAAAAAAGTGTTATACCATTGTGAAATTTTGAAAATTTCTTTCCACATAATTTTAAAAGTGTCGGAAACTGATCTTTATTATCTTAAAAATATATTTATTGTTTATTGAATGCTACATGATGTCTCTACAATAGAAGACGCGAATCTTCTAAATAAATAGTCATTCATTGAATGTTATCGAATGAATACTACCATTTGACAACTTATATATATATATATATATATATATATATATATATAGTTAATGTTTTGCAGATTATTCTAAATATAAGTTGCATATTAAACATTATATTTGAAATTTTTTTGAACTAAGATTCAAACAAATAATACTAAGTGAATTTAAGCTTCACCTCATTGCACAAGCAAGTGGCTATCAGGACTCAGTAGCTGAGTGGATAATGCGATGGCGTTTGAAGCTAAAGCTACCGGGTTCCAGTTTCAGAGAGAACATCAACTCTGAGAAGCAGGTACATCCAGCTGACGAGTCCCAAATAGGACGAAACTCGCGTCCTGGATTTCACTGCTAGCCACTATCCATCTTCGCTTATAATGTTCGTGAATTAAGTCTATATCGAGGTAATACGCACAGTATGCACATATGCCAATTAGAGACTGACCAGTTACAGTCCTAAACATCAATGGGAAGATTCAAACAAACAATACTGAGTGAATAGTAACATACGTTTTGCAACAATTCGCACTCATGAAAACCAATTTTTCTAAAAATATTTAATCATTTAATCATAATCAGATATACCGAATTTCAGTATTTTTGATAAAAGAAGTTATCATATCCACGATTTTTTTATTTAATGTCTCAATGAATGACTCTCAAATCAAAAATCGATCAAAACTTCCCAAAGTTACTAGTGTATGTTTTTGTTAAAATTGTAAAAACATTTTAATTTACATTGAGAAATCTAATCATTGTTTATTGTGACTCAATGCATCATAGTAGCAGATTCCCGCTTTTAATAATGCTCCAATTGCACTTGAGTTAGTATCCAGACGTGCATGTACATGCATTTTGTTCACATGCATACTAATAATAATAATCTGATAGGTATTTTATGAATAACATTCAAAATATACAGAACGAGTAAATTAGAAACTGGTAGCTTATTGTATACGATAACGAAAAAATGAATGATCCTCAGTTAAACAAATGCACATTTTAACACCTTCTATTTATCAAATGTCAAAATGGGAACCTTCTATTGAGCCTAGAATCATATTAGTTTAGTAGAGACTTGATAGAAATAACAGTTGATAAGACATATCAAATGGTAAAACCTTATTAAATAAGATAAATTCTTGACTAAAAACTAACTAAATGATAGAGAATAGTGAAGAAGACAATATTTGTTTTGTACTTGAAGCCAATTTTCAATGACAACACACAAAAGTGTTTAGTTTTATACTCTAACTGATAGCAAACATAACATATTTATTCATGATAAATCAGTAGATTCTTTAAACTTTGATACTGTTAATTTGATTAGCTTCTATGAGTTGAAGATATGCAATTTTCGAGTATCGTAGGACTGTATATTGATCGCTGAAATTCATTTACAGTTTCTACTGTGTAATCAATTAAAATGATTCCGAACATTAGTTTACTAGAGATTTGTGTCAGAAAACAGTTTGACGTTATTATATGTTCCTTCGTAATGTGAAACCTACTTGATAAAACTGGATTTTGGAAAGACAAATTCTTAACCCATTGTATAACAGGAAATTATTATTAACTGTTCGGTAATTAAACAACAGATGTTATGTCTCAATGCTTATTTAGTTAATCAATTTTATGCATCAGTTATCCATAAGAAAATTAAGTCTTCAGTTAATATCTCTAATTAGACTTTAATCTTATTAACTTCTTGCTAATGAAACATTACCTTACATAATTAATACTATGTATAACCTAATTAGTTGTTTATCAAAAGCTTTGGAAAATCGACAGTCATAGCTTGATATCAACTTGTATTCAGAAAGCATATTACCAGTAATTTTAGATCTAGTCTTAGGAGATTGATTGGAATTCTGAAATTGAAAGTATGGTTGTGAATTTTTTAGAAAACACCAGAAAACAGTGAAAATAATATCATACGTTTAGTTTTCTCAATTGTATAAACACTTTATTTTCATGCTAAATACCATAAATTGAATTCATTATAAGATAATAGTCACTTTTTAATCTAAATTGTTTAAAATGTCCTTGTGTCTAAATTGCATTAAGTCATTAAAATGTACTTATATGTTTACATTTAAATTAAAATGAACTTATTTTTAATAGTTGAGTTTATTAGTCGATTTAAGCTAGAATACCATTGAAAACCTGAAAGCACTGGACGGCTGTTTTGTCATAGTATGGAGTCTTTAGCAGTGCTCGTTCACGATCCTACACTCGGGATTCGAACCCAGGACCTTCGGTCTTGCGCGCGCATTCATCGTTGTTAATGTCTAACTTCAATCGATCAATGAATGAATGCGCAACCATTCATCCATTAGATATTTGTCTCTACCTGAAACGACCACGGCTGACGAGTCTTATACAAGGACAAAGCGGCCATCCAGTGCTTTGACTCATGAATTTAACTATTCAAAAATTTACTATAACCTTCATAAACCCCGTTCATACACCCGTTCGATACTTTTGTGGAATTTAATTAACACCTTTTAGATTCATCACTTTAAAATTCTATTCCGATTTTTTTTGAATAAAAAAATCCAGTTCATCAATAACAATCATAATCAATCAGTACAATTACTTTTTAGTGTAAAATGTTTCCGAATCTATTGAGCTTATTTAGTCCTAACGGCCAGCTGATGGGATAGACACAATGTACATAAAGCTATTCAGTGAACTTGAAAATCTCTAAAATTTTATCCATAACTGTAAAAAATATTTAAAACATCATTTAGGAAACTATTATTATTAAGGATTAGGGTAGCTACATACCATAGGTAAATGTGATGACAGAGGCTGATCGACTTATTCTATAAAATAAACGACCAGAAAATAAATAAATGATTTCAACTCTTAATTTTTCAATCGAGTGTTCTAGCCTACACGCAATTAACAGTGTTTTTCTAAGGTAGGTTCTAGGTTTAAAGAGTTTTAGGTATCTATATGCAGCATATCCATGTATTCAGTTGGATTAGTCAAAAATTTCATTTTATCTGGTGCAATGTTTCAAGTTACAGACTCCAATTATCTCGAATCTATCAGTGTAATCAGGCCATTAAGTGCTACTTTAAATGCACTTTTCCGCTTTGGGAGATTTAAAAAAAAATTGAAATCTCAGTAGTACAAATCTTTTCAACTTCGAAAAGCGTTTATTTGGTCATCTCTTTCTAGATGATAATAATCAATTTAAAAAGTATTATATTCAAGGTCAGCTATGATTTAACCACATGTGGCATTAAATGTTGGAATAATTTTCATCGTCAAGAAACTTTTCGTGTACTTTATAAGAATTCATAGATCAGTATAAATATCTAACCATGTAACTTGTATATAGATGAATAGTTAAAGGTAAATCTTATCACCTAATCACGTCAGCCATACTACAAAAACATTAAATTAATACATGTGGCTGATATTAAAATAAAAACTGTTTTCTTCATTGTCACTTAATGAAAAATACTTTAGGCATGCATCAATTATAACTGAACGAAGTTATGCATGATTCTTCAGGACATGAAGTGAGATATAATCCGTCATTTGAAATAAAATCAACATTTGTTATAAAATAAAGTTTTCTAACACAAAACCTATGCATGTTTTTACTATAAAATAAAGGGACTCATCACCTAGTGATTTGTATGTGTTCAATTTAGGTGTAACAAGCCTATTTATTCCTACTAATTATTCTGACAGAAACTTAATTTTATTGAATTTTCATTTTGTTTCTGTGTCATTAGCCTGAATGAATTTTCTAATCTTGAAATAAAGTCATTGTTAATTTAAACAGATTTCCGAAATAATAAACCCCACTGTGAAGATCTTTTTTATGATGAAACTAATTCAGAACAATAAAGTATTGTAAATTAGTCTACAACTCGTAGCATTATTTAAGAATTTTCGTCTAAATTAGAGCGAATAGTTTCACGGTATTTGAGCGCCGAGTTGATGTAAGACATCAATTAAGAATAATATATTTGTAAAATCTCAGCGAATGAAATTTATAGTAAATCCAACGTTTCGCCTAGCAATCTGATCCTCGAAAAAGCTTGGACCAGATTGCTAGGCGAAACGTTGGATTCACTACAAATTTCATTCGCTGAGATTTTACAAATATATTATTTCTAATTAATGTCTCATAGCATTATTGATCATTCTGTAACTTTGATTATTTAGAAAATGGATATTAATAATTTATAGTTCCGCTTTTTTGGACATCATAATGAGTTGTCAGAATTGTCATCTCTTCAGAATCATTAGTAATCTCAAACTAGTGGACGAAACTACTCTGTGTTACCTAAAAGCATAAACTACTGAGTAAAGATTTTGTATCTTTTTGAACTGGATAGTTTTACTTATGAAGAATTTTATGACAAATATAGATTTATCTGTCTCCATAAAGTAGTATTGAGCGTAGATGGAACCATTGAGTATAATAAGAAGAGAATATCATATTCAAAAGAGAAGAACACTCATAAAACTGAAATGAATTATCTGTCATTGTCTTTTATACATTTATAAAATGGTGTAAATTCTTAAGACTTTGCATAGCGTTAATATTTAGTTGATTAGTGGATACAGTTCATCTAAACTGTATTGATCTTTTTGATGTAGAGATTATTTATTAGCATCTAAAACTATTATATGAATTATGAAACAAATCCACACTTAACAAATATATTCTAGTGTTAACAAAAATGTGATACATTGCTGAATTTTTCAATCTCCCCCTAAGCCTTCTATATATAGATAATGGCTAAAACACATAGATTTAACTATTAGATTCTATGTTTAAACAACTACGTTGAAAGACGGTAAAAATAAATGAAAGTAAGCTGTACCTCGTTGTTATCCAGTGACTACTGACCATTGAACTTGACATAGGCTTTCTAATAACATTTTTATTAACTCCTGAATGATAAAATCCCAACTAAATAATTGAGATGATTCATACTTACAGTTTGACTCATTTTGTTTAAATCAAAGTATGATGGTGTTAACATGAAGTACTTGCATAAATCTTGACAAAAACCTAATAAGAACTATGAACATTATATATTCATAACAGGTTGTCGGTTATGAACTATCAGTAAAAACATAAACTAGAAGGTCTCATTTCCTTTGTTCTGAATCAAAAGATGATTTAATTTTAGTCCCACTAATTTCAAAACTTATATATGATTTTATATATATGATTTAACCATTTACCTTCATTGAATATTCAAATTTCCCAAAATTTCTTACTGATTAAAACACATTAAAGTTTTTTTGAATGAATTATCCAACAAGTGCTATTCAGACTTTAAAAAATCTTGGTTGCTCAAAACGAACCCAGAGACAGAATAAATGGAACTTGCGTCACAATAGCTATATCGAGACAATCGGCACAGAACGCCCATTTTCTAAACAAGACTGATCAAATTTCAGTCAAAAATGTCAACAGGCTAATTCAAACCATTTCAAATTCAGAAATATTTGCCATTATAACAGTTTGTTCTTTATACGAGATACAGTCTACATCTTCTCACCGTATGTAAAAAGCACCATCCTTAATGAGGCAGGTAAAAAAGAGAATATCTACCAATTTTCAGTAATCTTTTACACCTTATTCTTTACATTTTCTTCCCAGTGGATGAAAAGAAAGTACAAACCCAATATGATGTTAGATGACCAACTTTGAATTCCGTAAGACTTTCAAGCTCAAACATGAAATTGGATAGACTGAAGAAATAGTAAGTTTAGCTTCATACTAAAGAACGATAGTCAACTGATCAGTGATTTGCGCTTTTAATTCTCATTATCAAGAAATTAGATGATAATGATCATTCTAAACTCATATAAATGGTTTGTCATCGATAGGCTCCTACTATACTACTTCTTCAAATATAATGGATACATTAGAGTCCATTAAAGACGACGAAATGAAGAACCATGTTTCACGAAGTTTATACAGCCGAATAAATACCTGAACATTATACAAACCAACCTAAATCACGTTATCACGTTATCAATATTACAGTGGTAGACTCATCATGTGTAATTTTAACGGTCAGTAATTTCTACATGAAAATTAATACGAAGTCAGTGCTGATAAAATATCATGAAAAAATAATTCTTTTCCAGCTGACAAGGGTTTTAGATAAACTTACGAGCGCTAGCTGAATATTTTAAACATAGATCAGAAGGGGTTTTTGTGGATATTTCAGTATTTTCATAGTTAAAATCATGAGCCAATTGAAGCTAGACCAAAATGAAAAAACCTGAAAGCAATGAACGGCTTCCACGTTTTCCATGGTGATCGAGCTTCAATTGACTCATGATTTAAACTATTTTAAACATAGTTGACCATTTGTCAAGCTGTTTGTTTACATTACGCTTCTACCATTATTGTTATATATGTTAAACTGTAATTAAAATATACGTTAATTCACAGTAATCCGGTACAAATTCATTTTTAAGAAAGGTGGCGCAATTCCCAGTTATATTTCAATGATAAATACTGGTAAAAGTTTTATAACCATAAGTTTCTACAGAATCGAGCGCAGCCTGAAACCTGAGACGATAAACAATCTGCGAATTTTATCAAATAGCAGTAAAACGTTAATTTAATTTTATCGAGAGAAGCCACACAGAATACACATATACCAACCAGGACTGATCAAACTTCGGTCAAAATATAAACAATAGAACATTTCAAACCATTACAAACATAATTGCGTCAATCTGTTCATTTCAGTAGTAATTAATCCTGCATTAATTTATGGTCGAATAAGTGACCATTGTATGGTGTTCTAAATTGAACATTTTAAGATCACTGAAAAGTGTAATCACTAAAATATTAATGCGATTTCACTCATCCACATCAATCTATTTCATTTTACTTCGCGTTGAATATCATTAAATACAAAAAGAGCATATCAGAACTTATCTTTTTACTTAAAACACAGTTGTGTTACCTTAAATTTCTAGATTTTATATAGGGAATAATTACAAATTGGAGGAAAATGTAAGCTGCATACATGCATACACGATTCCAGTTTTTCCATGGTCGTTTAGCTTCAATTAACCAATGAATTCAACTATAAAATTACTAACATCTTCATAAAACTTGCTTCTGATTAATTTTTATCGACAGTTTTTTTCATGCTGTCAGAAGAACCACAAACATTGATTATTTAAACAAACTAGATTTGATTTATTGTTTTCTCAATTTTAAATCTTTCATATCCAAAATAATAATTAAAGTAAACAGATATGTCGAATGATTTTTGGACAGTAGCTGTGAAATTGTAATCATATTTTGTAAGAAAATAGATTAGCTAATTTGTGATGTAATTAACTACAGATTACCTGAACTAATTGTCTAAACATAAATTCTATAATTGGAAAGAAAGAAGTTGTATGTGAATAATAGTAATATTTTAGTGAAGAACACACAAGTGGGGATGATCTAATGTATTTCAACACCTAGGTACAGAACATCTTGTATAATCTGAGAACTATAAAGTAAACACCAAATTTGCAAAATGTCAATCAATTGTCTCAAATTTGACCGTCCCTTTATTTCCACAGCAATCATTTTTTCTTCCCTCTGATCTTCTTAACCTTCTCCCCTCCAGGTACTTCACTTTCGATTGATGGTAGATACTACTACATATATCTGTAGACATCAATAGCACACACCACACTATGATAGATCCAATCCAAAGGGAAAATGGAAGTTTTTTAATCTATCGAATCAGTTTTAATAATAGTAAGTTTCATAAATTAACTACATTCTTAGTGATAACTGAAATTATCATCAGACTAGTTATGAGAGAATTTATAAATCAAATAGATTGTAAACTACGTCGAATTTTCTAATGGTTTTTAGTGAATGATGCATGGGAAGAACAAAGTCAATTATTATATAATTCTAAATATCATGATTGACTTCGGACAGAATCTTAAACGTTTCTATCAGAATCAACATCAGTGCTACCTTGAGATAGTTTATCTTATATTCTCTTTGGCTTCCTTTGCATTATTTGAAATTGTATTAATTCGATTCATCTTTTTTTCTAAAGTAGTGACCTAAACTAAGTCACGAATTGTCAGAAATTTAATCTTCTATTCATTGAGATTTTACAATATTTATCATTTCTATTACTTCATTTGATATGTTTTGGCAATTCTTACAATTATGTTGTTCATTTAAGGAACAGAGTTCAATGTTTTTGTATCCACTCTTTTAAAGATACATTAAAGTTTGTTTAAGGTTGCTTTCTATCTTAGATTTCTTTGTTCTAAGGAATATTTGTTCAGCTGAACAATAGAAGTAAATAATATATGTTAAAGCATGCCAAGTTCATCGATTAGTGATCTATGTCAAATAATTAAGCCTCTTTTCCTAGGACAGAAAGCGGTTTTTTTTCTCTAAATTCATCAAGAAGGTTTCTGTACGTAAAAAGAAATGTCAGAGATCACAAAATCACATTTTTTTAATGCTAATGGGTTTGTAGAGGTTGTTGGATTTTAAAGGTTACGTTAAACTATTCTTAGTTGGGTAACAACTGACAAACCAGGAAACATTAAACAGACACATTTTGATTATTTGGTACTACTCAGAGGTACGCATCCACTCCTTCCTCGGTGATCAAATATCTGTCATATTAAAACTGTATGGCTAAACCAACGAAGTGACGAAAATATAATTTAAAAAAACGTCTACTTTTATAACACAGCATTGGGATAAATATGTGTTTACTGGTGCATAACTGAAACAAATTACTTTGTGCAACCGTGATTTAGTCAAAGTTTTCAAAAATCTCTGTAGCCAGGAATGTTGTTTGCAAGTGTTTATACCGTTCTGCTGTTGATGTTAAACATTTTGACCGATTATTCTTTAATTTTCCTTGCGCTCCTGATTATTTTGTTTCAGTGGACGCCAAGCAGAATGAGACACGCATAATGGACGCAACTACTAATCACTATCAGATTTGAACAGACAACAAGATCAATTATTCTTCATCATTGAGATATCATTTATTTGCCAACATTTTATGGATGTTTGCTATACTGAAAGTAATATAAATGTGAGAAATCTCTTCTTCTCTTCTTAGCCTAGATATTTCATTCTCACAACAGGAACATTTCAGGTAAGCAGAAGCACAGAATGTAATTTGAGATCTTATTGTTTAACTTCAAGTACAGAAATAGAATGGGAATCAACCTTATATATTCTAAAATGCTAGAGATATTATATACTAAGAATTCTATAATTGGAAAGAAAGACGTTGTATGTGAATAATAGTAATATTTTAGTGAAGGAGAACACACAAGTGGGGATAGTTATTATTTTGGATATGAAAGATTTAAAATATTTAAGATTTAGAAAACATTAAATCAAATCTAGTTTGTTTAAATAATCAATGTTTGTTGTTCTTCTGACAGCATGAATTCTTTAATCTTGAAAAATTCAATTCTATGAAATGGATCAAATATAGAATCAAATATGCAGCAGCAATTATTCGGTAATAAAAATTTCAAACGACATAGTAACTGATAGATATAAGAGATTAATTTGTTTTTGTATGTCGATCTATTGATTTCAGGTTAATTTAATAACCTGTGTCTAATACTTAAGTTATATTATCTGTATCTTTGTATGTAATTTCAATATCTACAGGTAGCATTTCGTTTCATTCAATAGTCTAACATGTTAATTTATGAAAAAACTAAAAATGTTACCTTTAAAAATAAAAATAATAATAAGCGAATGGAAACAAATGGAACTGTAATTTAACATTCAAGGCAATAATGTTTCACAGAATTTTTAACTTGTCTTGAACTAATATTTGATGTACATGTTTACAGGTTGTTTTCAAAGTTATTGCTCGAAATTCAAGCAAAAATCTGGTAGCTTTTTGGTTTAATTGCCTTTGGCAAACATTTTTAGAAGAAGGAGAAGAAGAAGAATATGAAGAAGAACAAGAAAAGAAATTACAGTAAAATCAATCAATTATTACTTCTGTAGAATATGTATAAGATGTATTGTTATGTACTTACCAAAATACACCATATATTTTATTGCGAGTATTTTGTAGATCACTAGATTAGGAGTGATAATTTATTTTCTACCTGTATACTGATATAGATTTCCATACTACCATTCAATAGCTATCAAGTGGTTGTTGATTTTTACTAGTTACTTAATTAATGTATTTCTTTGCCTACAATGCTGACCAGTTGCAGTCCTAAACATCACTGGGAAGATTCAAACAAATAATACTAATTGAATTCAATGTACATTTTGTTTGAAAATGAAAACCAACTTTAATTGAAAATTTTTCACATAAACATTTCAACTGTTTATTGTGTGATGGATTCTGACAGTCATAAAACTACATATTACTATAAAAATTATTAGCATATTATCATTAGTTATGGTTATGAAGAGGTACTGAAAGGAAGCTCGAATTATGTTATATCCCGAAGAGAATTATGAATGACAACTATTGAGAACTATTTATGAACTAATATGATATGTATATTTCCTATTTTATAGTTGTTAGTAACTAAACTATTCATATTCATGTCACTCTATTCATCAGCTTTATTTTGACTTATGAACTGTTGTCATATGATTCACCATTCTTGAATTATGCCGCGTCTATCATTTACTAACGCTCTTATTCACAGCCACATTTGGCGAAATCTTGTACAAATGTTGTTTTCCTATTTTATGGTACGATGTGGTCTGTTTGTTTGGTATATGAACTCAGTATGTTTGAAATAAAGGATTCATATTGAAAAGGCTGTTATTGGTGTTCTGGACTGAACTGTCTGGGCTAGGCAGAAAGCAGGACCGATACATACTCTAGACTGTTCATACGGGTTTCGTGTGTGATTGGTCCGACCGATAATTCACTGTGTTCTAACTGGCGGCATCGTCACGTCATATATTAACTGGGCGGGAAGGCAGGCAGGCTACAAGTTATAACAAGTTAGTTTATATATTTTACGGAAACTTAGTGCAAAGTTTATTTCTACATTTGTACAAAGCTTAAATTTTGACACATTACTAACTAATTTATCATTCATTGATGAAAAATAGTTCTTTGAACCATATATATATTGCCCAAGACAGAGTTGGATGGAGAATTTTGGTGAGCGACCTATGCTCTTCCATGAGGAGTAACAGGCGTAAGTAAGTAACAATACGTAGATTACCCTGTTCTACGGCAGAATATATTTAGCTGTGCTGTTATTCAGAGTTATAAATTATGATATTGTCTCTCAATCTTAACTATATTATCACACGTCCTGAAAATCTGGTTAACTGAAAAGTATCTATAATTACTCATTTGGCCTTTTGACTGAAAAGTGAAGATATTTTTGATTAACTTACCTTGTAAAAAATATCATTGTCGCTGAATCGGCAGACAGTATGATATTTGAAACAAAAGTATGTTGCAAAGAAACAGAAAAGTCAACAGAACAACTAGAACAATTCGTCAGTGCAACATAAGAGTACACCATATAATCAACGTCATTTTGCACTCTAAAGTAGCCATAAGGCGAAAAGATTTTCGCTTACGTGATATGAGAAATCAAACTTCTGCATTACAATCTGAATTATATTCAATTCACCTTATTACTTTGTAACATTTTAGACATTTATCCTTTTCTGACTGCTTCATTTGCTTACTATAAGATTAATGAAATATATGTTAAGATTTGTCATAAAAAGAGAATGTCTTTGTTTCTATTTTTAGTCGTACAAATTAATGTTGCTTGACGTTTGTTATATAACTAACTAAGATATTCGTTCAGTTTTCATTTCAGAATTCAATTTTTTACATAAACATCAAGATAAACACAAATATATATACATTTACATTTATTGTTTACTGTCATGGGTGACATGTTGGTCAGGAATTAATCAATATCTTGATACATTTACACTGCATGATCCAGAATGATTTACATCATCTAACTTATGAAAAGATCAAAAACAACAGTTCATTTAGGATTAATATATAATTTAGCTATTAGATTACAGCTAATAGTTAGCCGAATCGTTTGATAAATATCCACTTACAAGAAGCCTGTTTTGAGATAGAGCATTTACACTTGTTTTTTTATAATCATTATTTATTATAACTATATTATTTAAGTGTGAGTAAATATCTTTATTTACCAAATTACCAAATGACAGTTCAATAATACGAATAGAAAAAATTGTAACAGCCAGATTAAATAGCTACAAATGGGTCTCTGCAATATAGCTCAAGTTATTTAACTACCAATATTTCGTTATATCGTGTCAATAATTGTATGCAGTACCATTTTTAGGAATCAATTACAGTTTTGCAAGGGATTGATTCACCGAATTATAACGTAAGTTACTGTTCTATGGGATTGAATATTCGTAACCTAGAAATTGAATGTCAACCTAGTCATAATCTTGGAATTTTTTACAAACTATATCCCAATTATTTGCTGTTAGTTGATTTATTTATCAACGAAGTGCATTAAGCGATATTTATACTGAATAACATAATGGTAAAAAAATTAAGACCACTTCTGCTTTTGACACTTTTAGCGAAAACGGTTCAAATTCATTAATGTCAAAAACAAAATCGTTTTTATTTTGTTAATCGACATTTAAACTTTTAAAATCATTAAATGAAATGAATTTATAGCTAAACTAATGTTTAAATACAGTACAAAATGACTAATACTTAGAGGTAATGCTCAACTTTAAGAGAATAAACAGTCGGTTTATCAAAAATAAATCCGTTCTTTTGAAGAAGTGAAAATCAGTCATTCTCATTTACCGAAGTAAAACGACAAGCTCAATTTATACTCAGTCGATAGTAGTATGAGAATTGTCGAAATAGTTAACTTTTTAATATTAAATTCGATGTAATGAACAATTCTGTGTTATGTATAATTGATACCCACTATACAGAGATAAATGTCTGGTTGGCAACAAATTGTATTCATATAACGATAAAAAAGTTTTGTCAAAAATTCACTTTATTTATAGGATGAAACAAATATGTTCAGAAATAATAGGGAAGCCAACAGTCACTACGTGCTTTTTGACAATGCCATAGGTAACTGCAAACATTTATAATAATTATTCATCAATGAGCAATAATTATAGTAATAAATTAGGGAAAAAAGAAGGTTAGATGTAGTTTCTAACAAATTCAAAGAAAATAGGCATATCTTCATGCTTTAAACATTTGTTGGCAATTTTAATAATTCATGATATCAGTTAACTATCATTTCGCTGGTTACTTATTGAATAACTTAAGTTTTTTGTATCCAACTATCAGAAAGTTGAATAGAACATGGTTGTAAATAAAAGGACTAATAAGAGTGAATCTCATCCTAATCACTATCTTTTGCGAGTTACTGAAATTGATTTAAAAACTTTTTGTATCCAACATACTTCATAGGATTAAGGCTTTTTTTAATAGGAATGAAAATTTACTACTTTACTAGCCAAAAAGAGTAAACAAATTGAAATTTGGATTTCCATACAACTATATAATGTTATACAAAATAAACCGATATAAACTTCTAATCTCGAATAAGACTATTAAGTTTAACTTATTAGATCTTTAAAAGAAAATCACATTAAGCGGTAACCTATACCTGCGTAGTGATGTAATGTATATATGCGTCCGTATGATCAAGTTGAATCATATATTATTTTTTATAATTGAAACAAACTTTGATTTCATGATTCAACATATAATTATTTCAATTTTATGATAGGTGATACAGTATGGAATAGTTTTTAGGGTAAAACAAAGATATCACAATGAAGATTATTTTCACCGCGAATATATCTCTTAAGCGACTTTAAACAAAATGAATTTTAACTGCATAAAGATGATCACTATGTTCAGGTTTATAATCTTTCTTTTCACGACTAATTCCTTGACTTTCTTCACGTTGTTAGAATACTTTACATAATAGTTACTAATCTAATGTTGTTTTATAAGAACTTTTGTCTAAATTAGAGCAAATAGTTTCACAGTATTTGGGCGTCGAGTTGATGTAAGACATTAAATAGAAAGAATATATTTGTAAAAGACAGTGAATGAATTTGAAGTAAATTCAACGTTTCACCTGGCAATCTAGTCCAAGCTTTTTCAAGGAAATTATATTTCTTTGATTTACTTCAAATTCATACGCTGAGATTTTACAAATATATTCTTCTCATTTAATGTCTAATGTTGATTTATTTTCATAATCTTGAACCAATGTCAGGAGACAATGTCTGAATTTACTAGGTTTCGTATTTCCACCTGATTTCCAGCCTCATTTTTTTTATTTTTAGCGTTTTTTAAAGTGTCAGATAGTAGTTTGAAAAACCTCAATGTGATCGATTACAATTTTTAGAACCAGACCACTTCAACTTTATCTGGTTCTTAAATCAGCATATTTCAGTGTCCAAAAGTATTTCATTTATTAGATCCAACGAAAATATGGATTAGCCAAAAAAGAATAAACACTAAAAGTTTTATTCTCTTTATCATTTTTTGTTTTAATTTTATTCTATTTAATGCATTTTGAAAAAAATACTAATGGTTATGCATAAAACTCCTGTACATATACCCGACTAACGATGCTTATCAGTAATATTAAATTGTAATTTTTTTAATTAAAATGATTACGTTATTTCTCAGCTCTGTAGATGTAGTAAGTGTTAGGTAGGTAGCATATGTATCTTAGATGTTAAATAAACGGGTTTAACCGCATAGAAGTTATGTAGCAAAGTCAAGTCTACTATTATTTTTCCTTGATTATTATATTTTTTTGGAAAACAGATGTTATTTTGATTGATATAGTTCTATGGAAAACAAACGACTAAAACGCTATCAAAGTAAATCTCCTGAACTCAACAAATTTATTGAAGTACTCATAAAGGAGTAGTTGTTGAAACGGAACAGTTTGAAAAAATAAACTTTCATTTGTCAAGAATTCATGCTTTTTGAGTCCAGGACAAAAACTGTTATGTTGAAATCAAAATGTCGAAATACCGATTTTCATAGTTGAAATCATGAGTCAACTGAAGCTGAACCACCAGGGAAAATCTGGAAGCACTGGACGGCCGTTTCGTACTCAACTTTCGTGAATTGGTTGAAGTTAGACGTTAACACCATCGGATGTCGGCTCAGTGGTCTATCGGTTAAGTGTTCTGGCGCAAGACTGATAGGTTCTGGGTTCGAATCTCTCGAGGCGAGATCGTGGATGCGCACTGCTGAGGATTCCCACAATAGAACGAAACAGTCGTCCACTGCTTCCAGTTTTTTCTTGGCGGTCTAGCTTCAATTGACTCATGATTTCAACTATGAAAATACTGAAATCTCTACAAAAAACCCCTTCTGAAAATACCAATTAATAGTATCATTTGAAAAATGTGTCAAATAAGTTATTTATGTAGTAATCGCTTAAATAAAAATTCCGACTGATTAAATGTTTATATTTTGCCGTTTCAGTAGACATTCGATGAGTATTCTGTCTGTTGGTTTTAGTTCACGATTTGAAAAAAGTTACAAAAATCAATTAGTCTATTAGTTCTTATGTGGCTGGTTAAAGAACAAAATTTTTTTTCATAAAATACGCGACATTTCAACTATTCCTCACTGTTTATTCATTCAATTTGTAAGTATTCAGATATCTATCATTTTTTAGCAGAGGTTATCTGCTATTTATCTTCATTCAGAAATATTTTTGGTTGGTTTCACCTGAATGATATAAAATAAATGATTTACATATTTTAAGTTTACTGTTTTTTTTGAAAGACAAAGCGAATGAATAATATAATAACAACCATTTGAATTTTCCAGCAAGCAGCTTCACAAGGGATCCTAAAACTCATAATAACTCATCAGCAGAGATAAGTTATTCGCATAATAATTCAGATGTAACGAATTTAGAATAGGACACCATATAAATTACGAGATCTCAATTATTCAGAAAATGTCAGTGTTTGTAGCAAGAAAAAATAATTGATTGGGCATCTATGTACTGAACAAAAATTTTTCGTACTCAGTTCTTTACGGATTAGAAATGACTGATATCACGGGATGTAAGAAGATTTATTCACCAATATTGATCAATATGATTTGCTTGAAAACAAGGTGAATATGAGATATTTACGATTACTTACTTACTTACTTACGCCTGTT
The DNA here is from genome assembly GCA_944470415.2 of Schistosoma rodhaini. NCBI lineage: Eukaryota > Metazoa > Platyhelminthes > Trematoda > Strigeidida > Schistosomatidae > Schistosoma > Schistosoma rodhaini. The sequence continues at coordinate 15,369,194 of OX104039.1, read as the reverse complement.
ACTCCCAATGGAGCATAGGCCGCCGACCAGCTTTCTCCAACCCACTCTGTCCTGGGCTTCTCGGCTCTCTGAGCTAAGATCATGTGTAGTATCTGTTCTTTGCAGTGTAATTTCTGCAACGGTCTCTAAACTGAAACCAATGAAATTACCTGTATTCAGATATTTACGATGGTGAACATTTATTTAATCAAAGAGCAAAAATTTATCACGGTTATTCTAACTTTGGCTCTATAGGGATTTTGAATGGTTACCATAAAATAACTTCAAAATAATGCTAATTTCACTTGTGGATAATTTATATGAATACTAAATGAAATTATGTAACAATACTAGACAACATTTATCCAGTCAGAATATGGAAAACAAGAAAAAAAAAGCATGGATTATCATAATGTCACTAGGTAATTTACTTACATTGAAAATTATAGTAATTTTTTCATGGTGATGAATTAACATATGCTTTCATTATGTTCAGTAAACCATGAAACTCCAATACAATTGGATTGAGAAAAAATTAGAAAACGTAAAATGATAGGAACTAAAAGTAGAAAGCAGAATACCTTATCAAAGTCATTAAATCTGAGTAACGTTACAGAATTATAATAATATTATTATGTCCCAATAAGAATTATGAATGATAACTTTTCAATTGCTATAACTTGTGACCGAGATGGATGCCCTGTTAATATACAGTGTGACAATACCGCCAATTAGACAGCAGTGAATTATCGATCGAACTTCAATAAAAAAAGTGTAAAAGGGCGTATACTGAGGTTTATTGAAGCCTTACTTACTTACTTACTTACGCCTGTTACCCCATGTGGAGGAGCATAGGCCGCTCACCAGCATTCTTCATCCAACTCTGTCCTGAGCCTTCCATTCCAGTTCTTTCCAGTTGCTATTCATCCTTTTCATATCGACTTCTATTTCCCGACGTAGTGTGTTCTTTGGCCTTCCTCTTTTCCGCTTCACTTCCGGATTCCAAGTTAGGGATTGAGTCGTGATGCACATTGGTGATTTCCTTAATGTATGTCCTGTCCACTTCCAACGTCTTTTCCTAATTTCCTCTTCAGCTGGAAGCTGGTTTGTCCTCTCCCATAAAACGCTGTTGCTGATAGTATCCGGCCAGTGGATGTTGAGTATTTTGCGTAGACAACTGTTTATAAATACTTGTACCTTCCTGATGATGGCCGTAGTAGTTCACTACGTTTCAGCTCCATACAGTAGGACTGTCTTGACGTTCGTGTTAAAGATTCTGACCTTGAAATTAGTTGAGAGTTGTTTTGAGTTCCATATGTTCTTCAATTGTATAAATGCTGCCCTTGCTTTGCCAATCCTAGCCTTTGCATCTGCATCCGATCCTCCTTGTTTATCAACGATGCTCCCCAGGTACTTGAATGTTTCCACCTCTTCCAGAGTTTCGCCGTCAAGTGCGATTGGGTTGGTGTTCTCCGTGTTGCATTTGAGAATCTTGCTTTTTCCTTTGTGAATGTGGAGACCTATCGATGCGGAGGCTGCTGCTACATTTGCTGTCTTCATCTGCATTTGGTCGTATGTATGAGAGAGAAGAGCTAGGTCATCTGCGAAGTCCGAATCATCTAATTGATTCTGAGCTGTCCACTGTATTCCGTATTTCCCTTCAGATGTCGAATTCTTCATAATCCAGTCAATCACTAGAAAGAAGAGAAATGGGGAGAGTAGACAGCCTTGTCTGACTCCGGTCATTACTAGAAATGCATCTGTCAGCTGTCCTCCATGCACCACTTTGCACTGTAGGCCATCGTATGAGTTTTGGATAATGTTGACAATCTTTTCAGGAACTCCATAGTGTCGAAGAAGTTTCCATAATGTTCTCCTGTCCACACTGTCAAACGCCTTTCCATAGTCAATGAAGTTGACGTATAGTGATGAGTTCCACTCAACTGATTGTTCAACGATGATCCGTAGTGTCGCAATCTGGTCTGTGCACGACCGATCCTTACGGATTCCAGCCTGATGATCCCTTAGTTCGGCGTCTACTGCGTCTTTCATCCGATTCTGTAGTTCTCACATAGGCTCAGATCTCCTTTCTTTGGTATCTTGATGAGATATCCTTCTTTCCAGTCCATTGGCACTTGTTCCTCTTCCCAAATCTTTTTGTATAGAAGGTGAAGCATGTTTGCAGTTATTTCAATGTCTGACTTCAGTGCTTCTGCTGGTATATTGTCAGGTCCTGCCGCCTTCCCACTTTTGATTTGTCTGATGGCCATCATGACTTCTTCGATCGTTGGTGGAGTGACATCTATTGGAAGGTCTGTGTGGGCTGCTTCGATGTTCGGTGGATTCAATGGGGCTGGTCTATTCAGCAGTTCCTCGAAGTATTCTGCCCATCTTTTCCTCTGTTCTTGAATCTCAGTGATTGTCTTTCCTTCTTTGTCCTTGACTGGTCTCTGGTTTGCTATATCTCCCTGCCAATTTCTTCGTTGTATCATATAGTTGTTTCATATTCCCTTCTCTTGCAGCTTTTTCCGCCGCCGTTGCTAGTTCTCCCATGTATTTCTGTTTGTCGGCTTTAATGCTTTTCTTCACTTCCCTGTTTGCTTCTGCGTAGTCTGCTTGTGCTTTGACTTTCTCTGCTCGTGTTCGGCTGTTGTTAATTGCTAGTTTCTTGTCCTTCCTTTCTTGAATCTTGTCCAGGGTTCCCAGAGAGATCCATTCCTTGTGATGATGCTTCTTAGGACCAAGAACCTCCTGACACGTTGAAGTTAGTGCTTCTTTTATCCCTTTCCAGTTGTCCTCCAAAGTAGTTTCTTGTTCTTTCAGTAGATCCTGTAGAGCTTGGAACCTATTGTTGAGAATTATATTGAATTCATGGAGCTTGTCAGCATCTCGAAGGAAGGCTGCATTAAACCTTTGTAGTGTTGTTTGTATAGTTGTCTAGTCTTTCTTAAGCTTCAGTCTCATCTTGGCCACAACCAGGTGGTGATCTGAAGCTATGTCAGCTCCTCTCCGGGTTCTCACATCTTCCATTGATCTTCGGAATTTTTTGTTGATACAGATGTGATCTATCTGGTTCTCTGTGGTGTGGTCCGGTGAGATCCATGTAGCTGTGTGTATGCGTTTGTGTGGGAATATTGTGCCGCCTATAACCAATTTGTTGAAAGCACATAGGTTTGCAAGTCTCTCCCCATTTTCATTTCTTTCTCTTAGTCCATGTCGTCCAATTACATCTTCATATCCTGTGTTGTCCACTCCAACTTTAGCATTTAGACCTCCCATCAGGATGGTGAGGTCCTTTCGTGAGCACTTTGCTACAATTGATTGCAGCCTTTCATAGAACTGATCTTTATCATCGTCGTTGCTATCATTGGTGGGTGCATAACATTGGATAACGTTCATTGTGATCCCTTGCTTCTTTGTTCTGAATGATGCTTTGATTATCCTGGGTCCATGAGATTCCCATCCCACAAGTGCATTTCTTGCTTCTTTGGACAGCAATCCAGCAACTCCCTGAGTGTGTGGAGCATTTTCCCCTTCGTGACCAGAGTACAGCAGCATCTCTCCTGTACCTAGACTTTGTTGTCCAGTTTGTGTCCAATGGGTTTCGCTGATTCCGAGTACTGCCAAGTTGTATCTCCTCATTTCCATTGCTATTTGGCTGGTCTTTCCTGTCTCCCACATTGTCCGGACGTTCCATGTACCTACAAAGAGTGTTGCTCTGGTTGTTAGAAGGTGCATCGCTCTCGTGACTTCCGAAGAATTTCGGCTTTCATCATGAGACGTCATAATTATTCCTTCAACTCCCAGGGCAGAGTTTAAATGGTTTGAATTATTTTTTCTGGTTAGCGTTTTTTTAGCGAGTTAGCTTTTCTACGGCATGGGGTCGCTAACCCCATGCCCAACCCTCCTCCTTTACCCGGGCTTGGGACCGGCAGTAACTCTAGAAGAGCTACAGGTGGAGTTTATTGAAGCTTTAGCCATACGAAAATTCAAAACCCCTTTGTGTATTCAAAAACAGTTTGTCCTCTCCTTAAACCTACTTTGGTAATAAATGCTTATTATCCAGAGTGATTAGGTGTCTTTCATAGAATACTTTATCATCCTATCACTAAAATCTGACGTCATATCTTGGACACCTAACATGAATCTAAGAGCGATACTCTGACGAAATAACACCATGTAATTAAAAATGGTTTTCCTGATTCAATATAATGACAGAAATCTTTCGCATACTTATATAAGAACTTTCGTCTAAATTATTGCCAATAGTTTCACAGTATTTGGGAGCCGAGTTGATGTAAGACATTAAATACGAATAATAAGTTTGCAAAATCTCAGCGAATGAATCCAACGTTATGTCTGGCAATCTGGTCCAAGCTTTTTCGAGGACCGGATTGCCAGGCAAAATGTTGGATTTACTTCAAATTCATTCGCTAATATTTTTCAAATTTGTTATTCTTATTTAATGTCATTTTGCATACTTATTGTAAAATAATCTATTTTAAAAACCCATTTCGTTTTAAGCTTTAGAGTATGATATAAATGTAGATTTGCTTAACATATTTCTGAAAATTCCCATAGGTCATCATTTCTCTTTTTTGAAAAGTCGTTGAAGTAAAATCTGTAAAGACATTATTTTCTGGGAACATCTAAGTATAACCAATGGGCATGAGTACAGCAATGTGCTTTATCATTACTGAGTTCATTGTGGCAAAGCATGCTGCCTATGTATTAAATTGACGAATTTCACAGTCACTGAGTATAACATTATTGATAACGGTGTACAGAATTGTGAACATTTGATCTCAACAACACTTCTCGTTGATCACTAATTTTTTTATGTCGACAGTTAACAAACCATAGACAGACCACTTTTAATTTTTCTATAACATCCGATAGTAAGACGTATTACATAGGGTTCAGTGAAAGTTTTTAAGCTAACTACAGACTGAAATAATCACCAAATAAATGGTAATGACTAAATTGTAAATCAAAGCGAGATTTGTTCAATACTATAGTGTGATGGTAGAAAGCGTGAGAACTTGGAGTCTCATATTTCTATGATAACCATAAATTCAAAATATCAGTTAAATAGAAAGTTCAACTGTCAGTCAAAAAGAGTGTAAGTTTATCACATGTAAGAATAAAGAAATACAAACAAACTGAATGTAATGCATGCTCTGACATGTTAGTTATAAGTTTTACATTGTAGAAATTATAAACGTAACAAAACACTAGTTTGAGTAACACGATGTAAAACAAAAAGATGTAAACGAAAGTGATTGTAAGTTCACAGAAAAAATAGGTATTCTATAATTGCACACTTTACTTTGAAGTTTCCTTTTTAACACGAAGTATGTATATTGGACCTTAAACTACTATTTTGGATTGATATGCAATATAATTTATAAGATGCATTAAAGTTTATCATCCATCGTCAAGAAGGGACAAGTTGTTTACACAAAATACTTAACATTCACTGACCGGATACTGTCAGCAACAGCGTTTTGTGGGAGAGAACAAACCAGCTTCCAGCTGAAGAGGAAATTAGGAAAAGACGTTGGAAGTGGATAGTACATACATTAAGGAAAACACAAAACTGCATTACAAGGAAAGCCCTAACTTGGAATGCTGAAGTGAAGCGGAAAAGAGGAAGGCCAAAGAACACATTACTGCCGGGAAATGGAAGCAGATATGAAAAGAATGAATAACAGCCGGAAAGAACTGGAAAGGATTGCCCAGGACAGAGTTGGATGAAGAATGCTGGTGAGCGGCCTACGCTCCTCCACGAGGGGTGACAGGCGTAATTAATTAAGTGAGTATTAAAGTTTATCAGTAAACCTTACTAAAATATTTCACACACTCTATATGTATTTCCATAAATCTGTAAATTATTTACAGAGATGATAAACTACCCGTTAATTAGATACAATATCAGTTCTGGGTTCGAATCCCGAGAGGCGGGATCATGAATGCGCACTACTGGGGAGTCCCACAATAGGACGAAACGGCCGTCCAGTGCTTCCAGGATTTCCATAATGTTCTAGCTTCAATTGACTCATGATCTCAACTAGTAGAATCTCATAGAATTCAAAATGATTAAACTGATATTGTATTTAATTAACGAGTCGCTAATCATCTCCGTAAATAATCTAAACTGACATTCCTTTCGTTTTTATAATGAAAGCAACAAGCATAATGAGTTGTAAAATTTAAAACAAAATTGCGATGATTTTGTAAATTACACGACAATAAGTATTATGAAAGATGTATATTGTATGCATTCTTGTGTTTGAGAATTATAAAGCTATTGATAAACTAATATCTGATAGAGTTGTGTAAATTTTGATTAAACTAATATTGCAGTAAACGAAGACTTGTTAGGGATAACCAAGCTGTTGATGCGTACGAAATTTCACAGTGTCTTCATAAAATATGGAAACTATACATTGAACACATTATTTGCACATCTTCCTTAAGTTTTTTTTTACACGCTTCAATATTCTTCCAACTCTCTTGTTATAAAAATTACTATCTGTTTACATTTCTGTTCTTTTTAATGCGATCTTCTTGATCTTCTGCTACCAAGCATTAAACTTCTGACTGGTGTTACATTCTACTCATTTATATAGACATGAGTAGTATACATCACAATATTATACATGATTTTATGATATTCACATTCTAATAATACTGTTTCTATTTATCAAGACAACTAATAGCTTTATACTAACTAGATATTTCTCAAGACGATACTTCAAAACCTTTAACCAAAGAAATTTTCAACTAAAACAGTTTAAAAAGACCCACTTTATACAATATAAATTTACTTCATAAAAGGGTTAGAAAACTACATTTTACATGCTTATTTTATCTCATACCTACTACAGAATTAGTTAACAGAAATACTGTTGTTATTTTCACTTAATCTGATTAATTAAAATCGATTAGGCAAGTTGACTGTATGTCTTAAACAAAACGTTTTTAATATAGCAAGAACTTAAAATTGAAGATCTTTCCATAACATTGTTTTTTTTCATTAAGCGTATTTCAGGAATCAGTTTTAGATTTCTTCCTTTCCTTTGATCTAAGCCGTGAGACTCGTGATTAAGTGTTCTGAAGGATTATGTGTAGCCCCTGTTTCAATACATGATCTTTGTTCCCTTTGACGTTCAAGTTCATCCCAGAATGTTTTCAGGGACTTGAAATCAAAATTAAACAAGAAAAAATATACACGTAATCACTGTCAGATAAAATAAATGGATAATATTGTCATAATTAGTGGAATGCACAATATTAATCAGGTAAAACAGTTGTTTAGCATAGGCATCATTTAGATCTAGTTACCATTAGCTGATGATTACTTTGTAAGCTGTTCAGCCATTACTGGATTTGAGTAATAGAATATATTTTTTCACTTACACAGTACTTCTGTATTGTGAATCTCATTTGTAATTTTAAATATTTGAGTTTCACTTATATTGAAGGATTGCAATACAGATTGTAATACAGGACGTTACGTAGTTTATAAAACAAATAGATGTTAATCACCTTCCTAAAAATAGTGGGTTTAGTCACGAATGACATGTAATACTTATCTGAAAATACAGCTTGTATCTACTGATTTTGCTCAATCCATTATTTCATTTTTCTTCAGTTGGCCTGTATTATTTTATATCTTATCATAGGACAAATTAGTTTGATACATTCCATTAGATAATACACTGAGAATCACTACACAAATAAACTATCATAAATAGAGTCTTGAGGTCGGAATGAAGTTCAACCCACATGTATTTGGTCAACTAAATAACAGTTTTATTTTATTTAAACACATATATATTGGTACAAAAAGGAACCAGATACATATGTGCCACACAAAATAATGAAAGTAGGAAGAAAAGGGATGAAAAGATAAGGCGGACTGAAATGTACTACCAGAAGACTCTTTCAGTTAAGAAAGTTAGAACCATTCTTTATGTAGAAAGTAAAAGAAGGTTGCAGCAGGATCGCCACTAGCTTCTATTCTGAGCCATATCTGATAACGTCTCTAGCCACTGTGTTGCACCATCTCTAGGACCCCAGCCAGGGAGTCGTGAAGGACCAACAGAAGCTAGCCCTTCTGCAGCTTTCTTTCATGCCGCGACACCATGTCATACACTGTATTCCTCTCCGCTTTCTCCAACCAGTCCCAGAGTCGGCAAATAATGCATGACGTGGAAGCCTCTGGGATGACATTCGTAAAACATGTCCAAGCCACCGAAGTCGGTGTTTCAAGATGGTGACACCAATTGAATTATCGTCTCTGCGCCCGAACACATGATGCCGAACCTCTGCATTACTAACATGGTGTTGCCACTGGATGTAAGCAATCCTTCGGAGACAATGATGATCGAACACAGAGACGTCTAACATCCTCAACTCGGAGAGGCCAGGTTTCACAAGCATAGAGCAAAACTGCTCTCACCGACGCGTTGTAGATCCGACCTTTTACAGCCAGACTAACATCACGAAGGCGCCAAAGATGGCCCAGACTGGCATAAGCCGCTCTGGCTTTCATTATACGGGCATCAATCTCATCACTCACGCCACCACCAGCACTTATATAGCTACCTAGATACACGAACTTCTCAACTACTTCCATCTGCTCACCATCCAGGGTGAGTACAGGATGACAATCCTGCCAGTCTTGTAGGAGTACTTTGCACTTGGAGGGTGCAAAGCACATGCCGTACCTGCGGACACTGATTGACAACTGATTAAGTGCAGATTGCATGCCTTGTGCATTATCGCACAGTAAGACAATATCATCCGCATACTCGAGGTCGAGAAGTCGTTCTCCAGGCAACATATCCACACCGCCATTACTTACATCCATCAGAGCTGTTTCCAGGATGTCGTCGATGGCAAAGTTGAAGAGGGATGGTGAGATCGGGCAACCCTGCCTAACCCCACTGCTCGAATGGAACAAGGGAGAAAGGTGGTTGTATGCCCTCACTCTGCCTGAGGTGTTCGTATACAGGGCCTTTAAGATGTTAATGAACTTCTCAGGCACACCCTTCTTCAATAGACAATCCCAGAGAACAGTCCTGTCCAACGAATCGAAGGCAGCCCTGATCTCAAGAAACACTACGATTGTTGGCCTGCGATAAGTATGACGGTGTTCTAACATTTGGCGGAGGGTGAAGATGTGATCAATGCATCCTCGACCAGAACGAAAACCAGCCTGCTCCTCGCGAGTCAATCGTTCTCGGGTTTTAAACAACCTACGAAGAATGACAGAAGCCAATAGTTTGGACGCAATCGGAAGTATACTTATCCCCCGATAGTTGTTACAGGAACAACGTGAACCCTTTTTAAAAATAGGAACGACTATTGACTCATTCCATGATGTTTGAACACTTTTTTCCTCCCAAACCTTTGCAAACAACGCAGTCAGTTCCTTAGCTAGAAAGTCACCACCATCTTTAAAAAGAGCCGGAGGTAAGTCATCTGGTCCCTGTGATTTGTAGCGCTTCAAGAGTTGGAGTTCCTTGCGTACTTCCGCCTCGTTTGGTGGATCAGTCGTGTCCACCAACCTGGTTAAAGCGCCGGACATTCGCTTTTCGTCCTCTCACTTTCGTAAACAGCACCCCCGCCACGAGAAGGCAGTGAGTAGGACTTCCCTGACAGAGGCTATATATTCGCGAGACCATGTGAGAGCATTTCGAGAGGGAGAGTGGATTCTCCCCACTCTCGGCCATACCAGGGTATTTGGGGGCCTAAATAACAGTAGAAAAGAATTATTGATGGAATCAACATTTGTCTAACGTATTTTAGGTATTGTAAGTAGTCTTTTCAATTTCAGAATTTACATCATAGACTGATCTTGACAACGACTAAAAACCATGAAACACTGAAGAGCAGTTTCATTACAGTATCGGACTCCCAAGGAGCTTACACACACAAACTTACCTCAGAATAAATTCAAGACCTTCAAGGCTTTCTGATTTCAATGGCTGTCTAACAAAAAATCATTTGTCAAACTTAAGTTTACTGATTATAAATATATTGCAGTTTTTATTTTCAGTAAGTTGAAAGCTTTTGTCAACGAATTTTGAAGAAGTAAAATAGGACATAGAACACTGTATATTGAAACTATCATATGATAAAATGTCATTATTATTATTAGTGGCTTTATTTAATATCATCTTTTCGATGAAATATAGAATACTCATCACAAAGTATTTCAACAAGTTTTCTTTTCCTATTCCTTGATTGATCGTTACGATAAATATTGAGTAGTCGCCAGTTAGATGTTAGCAGTTCAGGAATCGACAGCTGAATAGTGTATATTCCTATCGATGCATATTCCCAACAACCATGATCTCTCTGATTGGGTTATTATGTAACTTGTACAGAGAAATGTCGTAAACGTTTCACAAACGAATCTTAAGAGATTATGAGACTAATAGGCATAATGATGTGTTAAAACAAACAAGAAAACAGATAACTTGTCGAAACATTCAAATGGAAGGAAAAGTTTAATAAATTTTCACTGTACAATAAACTAATGTATTGCTAGAAAGCAAATGATTTATTTTTTTAAATTTCTTACACCTAAATAATACTTTATCATATCTGAAAAAACATTTCTCGTTTATAAATAGAGTCAAACTTTGTTGACATTTTGATTTGTTCATTAAATAATTTCATATTGTACGATATGTCGTACGTCTGAATTAGTTGACATCGGTAACACATATGTATTCTAAAAAGACTTTCAATCATAGATATTTTTTCGGGTAGAAAGTACATTACTGCGTCGAGTTGAACGATCGTTATGTAAAAAAATGCTGCCGATAAATTTCTTGTAAACATAACACATTACTTGCAGTCAAAGTTGTTATTAAAACTATCGATTTTTAGTCAGATACCTGAAAATATTTCTAGTTATATCTGATAATTTTTAACTCATACTAATATCAGAAGGGGGTTTTGTTGAGATTTTAGTAATTTCATATAGTTGATATCATGATTCAATTGAAGCTAGACCACCATGGAAAAACTGGAAGCACTGGACGACTGTTTCAACCTATTGTGGAACTCCCCAGCAGTTCGCATCCACGATCCTGTCTCGCGAAATCCAAAACAAGGACCTGTCAGTCTCGCGCTTGAACGCTTTAACTCTAGACCAATGAGCCGGCATCCAACGCTGTTAATGTCTAACTTTCACCAATCCACGTAATTGAGCAACCATTCATCAATGTCTTCAGTGAGTTGATATCTCACAACAAACCTGGTTGAACTCCACTGGTCACTGCTTCTCACTAGAACTCCAGGAAATATCTCATGGAGCCAGTTACTAGTAAGCATATGATAGGTCCTGTATACGAATTTCTCCAGACAGGATCGTGCATGAGCACTGCTGAAAAGTCCCACAATAGGACGAAAAAGCCATCCAGTGCTTCCAGATTTTTCATGGTTGTCTAGCTTCAATTGACTCATGATCTCATACCAGTATGTTGAATAACAATATATATCTTATAAGATATTATATACTTTAAATTTGATCATTTCATGCTGCTCAAAAATGAAATAATCAATAGTAATAAACGTGTTTCGTAGTTTAATTGTAGTTACCATAGCAAATAGTCTTTTTTTAAATATTAGAATAATTCAAATGATATTGTTCACTATAAAAAATATCAGTCATAAAATTACTTACTTCATTCTCCTTATTTTTAACACCTTTATTTACATATTTTCTGAATTTTTTTGACTGATCACTCTTTGCATATATTTGTCTTTCTTCTTTTTGTTTACTCAAATAATCAAGCATTTGTTGCAGTGATGGATCATTTTTGTATATTTCTTCCTTGGTAACTTTGCAGTTATTGATGAGAGTATTTCTAAATTTTAAAAAAAACAATAAGAATTAAATAAATATGCTTTTCTTCTCGGCCACTTTTACTTTTGTTGGCAATAATACTTTATACAGAGGTGAAGTCCAACTAAGTCCAACTCAGTGGTTTTGAGGTTGAGCGCTCGCGTGTGAGATTATTGATGCGCTTTCCTGAGTAGTCCCACACTTCAACGAAACATCAGTCTAGTGCTTCCAGGATTTCTATGTTGCTCTAGCTTAGATAGACACATGACTTCAATTATTAAATTCCATCTGTTCGATTAGATACAGACCATAATGTCAAGTAACTGGACGATAAGGTAAATAACGACAAACATTTGATGATGGAAGACGATGAGTGGAAAAAACGACTTCGTATAGGTCTTTTTCCATCGCTCAACAAAATGGAAAACACTTAATCGATGTTCGCCGAAAAACTAATGAACGCAAATGTTGTATTTCTTAAGTAGGAATAAAATTAACTTATGTATTTTGTCTGGACAATCATCATTTAGTTAAGCTTATGCTTTCAATTAAACGATATCACAGACGTGCATATAAACACAAGGATTTGTTATCGATGAGATGAAGTTACATAATGTCAAATCGTTAATTTTTCTAGGTCGGATACAATACTTCAGCAGCATATATCACTCTAGTTACCATTATTTTCTTATATCAGGACAAGTAAAATGTTAATCTCTACATAGAAGTTTGGTAATTATACAGACCCGAAGGACCGTTTTGGTTAAAAGTAGAGATGAGGGAGTGTCAATTATAAACATCAAAACCGATCCACCATCTAGAGGAGAAAATTCGACGTAGGTTACAAACAAGAACGTTTCCATTTGAACAAGGTGAGACTTACTCATTTTGCATAAGAACTATATAACTAATAACATTTTCCCTCATTTTAATTAGAACAAGACATAACAACAAATAATTATGTTTTCAGTAAGACCCTCCTACATAGTCTTTCATCTGATATACACTAACATTCATATGCATGTACCCAAAATACTAAACTAATTAAGAGGATATCAAGTCATTTGTAACAAGATAATAATACCACTAATAATAAGAAATGTAAATTGATATTCTGATAACAGGTGTCCTCAATGCCGTACTAACTGTAGTATAGGTCGTAGTGCTAAAGCTCACAGCTAGATATATTTATCTACGCAATTACCTCCTCTGTAACTTTTAAACATACTGAAGTGAACGAGAACACGACTGGGGACAATCGAATGTATTTTGGCATAACATTACAGAATATCTGATTAAAATATGAGAAACATATAGTGAAGAGTTAATTTGCAAAGTAACAATCAATTGTCTCAATTTAATTGTTTCTTCTTCAAATATCCGTCCATAGTCTCCGATTATAATTGTTCATACAATTTCGTACCATTTGCTTGCCGTTCCCGTTCTCTCCCTATCGATCTTCTACTGAAATACATTCAACGCCCGACCATCGTAATATACTAGTTATGTGGATATCAGTAACCCATACCACAATACTACTGGAACAGAGTCACCATATTTAGTCATTATATTTGCAATAATTTTACACGGACTTTAATAACTTAGTTTCATTTTCTTAGAAAAGTTTTTTTTTCTTTTTCGATTAGACAGACGACATAAGTAAGGGACACATTTGGTCAGGAACATCATGCTTGAAATAAACGGAATTTCAATTTTCAAAAGGAAGAATAATTCGGACAATCAGATGTTTTTTCCAAGTAGACAAAATTCTGTTCGTCAAAATAAGTAACAAATAATTCTATGTCACTGAATCTGTCTGCCGAACAATTTCGACCTTCTTAAATCAATTAACAATAAATAATTCTTTTCCAAAAAACCCCAGTTATTTAGTTGTTACAATGTACGCCTATTTCATTTGGATTCAAATAAAAGATTTTGGAAATATTTAGAAAATGTTTAACAGTCAGTTAGTAACGTAAGATGTCACAATGTACTTCAGCACGACTTGCTCCATTACGTTAGTAAAGTGTGATGGAATTAACAAGATGAATACCAAGATAGTAGTAACAGTAGTATCGGTGGTTTTGGACTCAACCTCAGTTAAACAGATCTCAGTTATGTACTAAAGACAATTAGGCTATTTGTTGAGAATTCGGTGTATAAATTTTATAACAGTTTTAAGAAAACAATACGAACTGATAAATACATACCACATTTTAACTTTGAGTTCACAATAAATTTAATAGGTTATGACAACTATTATATGATATCGTAGTGTCAGCTATCAATGATCTAGATTGTGCGTAAAGTCATAAACTAATTATCTAGTGTATAAAAGGTCATACTTTAGTAAGTACATAGAGGGTAAAATAATGAATACAATAGACAATGTAATGTAAAGCATATGTATCTGTTAAAAATGGTGAACAGAGGAAGTATTTAGAAATCAAACAATTAATAAAGTATTTTGATACTTTTCAGTATTATAAGCAAATATGAATAGTGGCTAGCAGTGGAATCTAGAACGTGCATTTCGTCCTATTTGGTACTCATCAGCTGGATGTACCTGCACCTCAGAGCTGAAGTTCACTCTGGGACTCGAGCCCAGTACCGTTCAATTCAAACGCCATCACATTATCCACTTAGCTACTGGGTCCTGATAGCCACTTGCTTGTGCAATGAGGTCAAGTTTAACTCCACTTAGTATTGTTTGTTTGAATCTTCCCATTGGTGTTTAGGATTGTAATTGATCAGTCTTTTTTTAGTACTGATTACACAATTACTTTAGTTATCATCTTTCAGTATATCAAAACACGTAGTACAAAATAAAGCTCTGTCATTCAGACCCGATCATACTTTCTAAAAGTATTTCTCAATCATTGTTACAAAATCGTCAAAACCGATTGATCTGTTCAATCTTTGATGTTCAGATTCACTCAAATATTGATTTAAGATTGATGTTAACCGCGCTTCTTAGATTTAACTGATAGTCTTAAGTCACACGACATTAACAAACGTCACTCTTGTGAAAATAGACTAAACTTGAAAACATCACTGTAAATTGTATCCAATCTTATTAAGAAATACACGAGGACTAATAAATGGTCTTTAAACGGCTGACGTTTTACACCATAAATGTTTTTCTTACTTATTCATGTTGAATTTTTTAAAGCTTCTATGGATGGTTTTATTTCAAATCATGAACACAAATAATTAGTAGAGTAAAATGACACAAAGGTAATTCATGGATTACACTTAAATACAGAACTAAGTCAAAATGTCTAACAGAACTTAAAGCATTATTTAAATAGGAAAAGAAAAATTAAAACCATATTTAAGTAGTATATTGATTATACTCATCATATTTTACTACTGTAAGTAAACAATTGAACAAAAGATTTAAGAGTTTGTGAACAAAATTTTCTAAAGAAATAACATAGGTGGATAGTCATTTATTTAACTGAGATGAAAAACACATAAGATCTTAAAAGGAGTTCGTAACATTTCGTGGATTTTAGTTCACTGTCTTCAATTGCGTCACACGCCCAAGACCAAAATTCAGTTATCTTATATGATATTTTGGTACAGAACCTTAAAAACGCTTCAAAGTGTATAACACAGTTTAAACTATTTTAAATGATGTAGAGGCTTGAAATAATGTAAATCGTAATTCAAACTAGTCGGAATGAAATCAAATTTAGTTTAAAAAGAATTCAAGACGTCAATCGGTCCAACGTTATCACCCTGGAAACTAACAAAAATGTAATATTTATATATTTAAGCAAAACAAAAAAACCTTATTACTCAAATTCAAATGTTATATAGAAACATATCTACTCTTATCATAGATTCACCTGTTTCAAAAAATCAATGTTGAATGAAATAACCCTCAGTAATCTAATAGCACCTTAAAGATATGGTTTCAAAGTCAATTTTATTTAATTAATTCATGCTGTTATGTAAATTACATGATACTATAATATATGGGCTAGTTTTTATAAAGATTTGTCTTCAACGTTTGAAAACGCCCGACCTTTTACAATAGATTCTGAATAATGCGAGTAAGCATTGGCTAAAGTATATCACCATGTATGTCCACCACTGTACTGACTTACATATGTCACTAAACGTTTTAGAAACTGATCTTATAGAAATTTTATCAGAAGGAGGTTTTGTGAAGATTTTAGTGATTATATAGTTGAAATCATGAGTCGATTGAAGCTAGACCAACATGGAAAACCCGGAAACACAGGACGACCGTTTCAACCTATTGTGGAACTCCTCAGCATTTCGCATCTACCATCCCATCCCGTAAGATTAGAAACCAGGACATATCAGTTTCGCGCACGAGCGCTTAAACTCTAGACCACTGAGCCGGCATCCAACGGTGTCAATGTCCAACTTCAACCAATTCACGAAATTGAGCGACGCAGTTACTATCTCACAAAAGATTTGATTGAAATCTACTAGTCACTGCTTCACACTAGAACTCTAGGAAATACGTCTTAGAGCCAGTCACAAGTGAGCATATGTTTACCGGTAAGTTTTTGATGGAGTTTTGTTCTCTGAGCTGGATTGTTTGGTCGTGGAGCTTTCAACGTCCTTATGTACGACATCATCAGCACAAACTTCGGGGAGACCGGTAAGTCCTAGGCTCAAATCTCGCGAGACGGGATCGTGAATGCGAACTGCTAAGGAGTCCTGAATAGGGACGAAACGGCCGTCCAGTGCTTCTATGTTTTTCATGGTTGTGTAAGTTCATGATTTCAACTATAAAATTATAAAAATTTTGCTTTAAATTTTATTCAATAGATTTATCAATAGTGTATTAGACTAATTGGTTCTCCTTATTCATTAAATATATTGAAATCTTCGATAAGGATTAATTATGAATATTTCTTTCTTAATCCATAATCAATCTCGAATGTTTTTTTTAAACGTCATGAAAAACTCATATTTATCGCTCAAAAATATCGCTTAACATATGAGATTGTTAATCTAAAATCAATCTAACCATTAAGTATCCATCAGTCAGTTATCAGGTAATACTTGATGGATGTATAATGAATAGATTTGATGATAATTAAGGTTGATAATACAAACACAAAGTTATTATTACCTAACTGATTATCAATCTGAAGATTCTTTTAATTAAAAAAGGAGTTATAATTATCTAACTGGTTTTAAAAATAGTTTCTTTTTTCACTTTATACAAGAATCCAACTGAAACATGATTAAGATTCAGTTAATTATTATCAACTGTACCATCTGAATCTCACGATTTATTTTTATTACAGAAACGAATTATCTGTTTAGTCAGTAGAACTTCCTTCTACTTCACACTTAGAAATTTAGATTTGGCGCCAATATAATTTTTTTTCAAATAAAACTCCTAATATCGGATGCAGATGTAAAGGCGAGGATTGGCAAAGGAAGGACAGCATTTCTACAATTGAAGAACAAATGGAACTCAAAACAACTCTCAACTAATTTCAAAGTCAGAATCTTCAATACGAACGCCAAGACAGTTCTACTGTACGGAGCTGAAACGTGGAGAACTACTACGACCATCATCAGAAAGGTACAAGTATTTGTGAGCAGTTGTCTACGCAAAATACTCAACATCCACTGGCCGGATACTATCAGCAACAGCATTTTATGGGAGAGGACAAACCAGCTTCCAGCTGAAGAGGAAATTAGGAAAAGACGTTGTAAGTGGATCGGACATATATTAAGGAAATCATCAATCTACATTACAAGGCAATCCTTAACTTGGAATCCGGAAGGTAAGCGGAAAAGAGGAAGGCCAAAGAACACATTACTGCCGGGAAATCGAAGCAAATATGAAAAGGATGAATAACAGCTGGAAAGAACGGGAAAGGATTGCCCAGGACAAAGTTGGATGGAGAATGCTGGTGAGCGGCCTATGCTCCTCGACGAGGGGTAACGGGCGTAAGTAATACCTTATTCATTTTTGACTGTCTACCTCATTCATGATATTGTGACTTGAGAGAGAATTATTGGACAACAAAGTTTTTTATAATAAGTGTTGCACAAATGAGAAAATCTTTTCTACGGATTCATTTTTCTACATTTTTAAACATGAAATTTAACTCTAGATTAACTCTAGTTTTTTCACTGTTATTGTTTTCAACAATTTTCCTTTGTGAATTAAAATTCTTCCAGTGAACAATTTATGCCTAATTCTTCCAATTATTATCTCTTTTTGTAATTGAATAGTTCACGTTTAGTGTGATCAAAATAATATAACTGCCTTTATTTTTCAGGAGAATTGTCAAAATCACGAGTTATCAGCTACCCTCAGATAGGATCATAGGAAATTGTAAAAACCACTTTTTGGATTAGACATTTAGGTCTTAGACTGAATTGCGGTTCGTTAAGTGAATCTTCCTCTGTAGATTGACTCTTCAAGCGGTATTGTTGCTGACTTATATACCATGACTATTTAAAAAAAGATACTTATAAATAATATTTCTCTCCTTACACATAATTTCACGAGCTTAGTCTATCATATTTCTATCTGCTATATTACACAAATCTTTCTTTAATGTAGGTATAATAATACTATAATTTGAATTAAAAAGACACCCGAATATTTTGGTACGGCCGAGTGTAGAAAGAGTCAGCTCTCCCTCTCGAAATGCTCTCATATCGCCTTGTGCATACAAGCACTACCAGAGAAGTCCCATTCACTGCCTTCTCGCGGCATTACTGTTGTTTACAAAACTGAGAGGACAAAACGTAAATATCATGTGCTCTAACCGGGTTAATAGATACGTAGGATCCAATTAAGGGAGTTGAAAAACCACAATTCCAAACCGATGGTTCACATGACGTTCAGGATCCTGAAGGGACAAATGGCGTACGAACCTGTTGTTGGTCACCGGTTGCCATGGAAATGCATACCCTTACGTTGCTAAGTTAAACGACAACATATGAATATAAATACTTGACTGTTTTAGATTTGATCGATTTATTTATAACTTTAATACCGTTTTTGTTTTCTTTTTTTTTGTTTTTGAAAACTACAATTTTTCACACACAAAATTAACATAAATCGTCGAGTTCATTTAGACAAACTACTATAATATCAAAATTATTTATTGAAATAAACAATATAAGAAGTTCCCATTAAGAATAACGATGACAATTAAAATGATGATAATAATAATAATAATAGTAATGACGATAATGCGATATTCTATATAATCATTACAGCTTGTTACAGTTAAAAGTGTATACGTATACATGTAAAGGATATAAGAATAATTCACCTATCATAAGATTAAATGAATATTTATTGTTTACCTTAACGTATACTTTCAATTTATAACACTAAAAACTACAAATGAAATCCTTTCCCATCAATGAAATGAAACAGGAACTATTGAGTATGCTTATTAACTCCCACTCATTATATATAATTATAATAAAATATTATTAAGTGTAAAACTTAATCTTCTCAAAAACCATTCTGTGTTTAGATTATATATTTTACTAATCAAATCCTAAATAATGGGATAACTGATGTTATTGTCATACAGAATGAATCTGTTACAATATATCTTTAGAGTGAAGAAACTTTATCGATTGGTTTATAGTTGTTATTGTCCGCGTGACTATCGTAACCGATGGTTGGAGACTCTGGGTGACATGACTCAGAATTGATCACAATGACGTAGGTGTATACACTCTTTATCTTCCCTTAAACATTGAAATTAAAACTGCTTTATATCTGTCTTTTTTCCTGTACTATATCCTTATATACAGCCTACAACTAAATTAACTACTTCTATGAATTCGGTGTTCATCTTGATGTGCTAATGAGGTATGGCAACTTGGACCGATGCATATGTGTGCCTGGTCTTAAGTTTTAGCTGACTAACTGACTGAGTTGTTATTTAGATATGACACAACAAAATTTTGCCAACATCTTATATATTAATATACATTTACAGTTCCATTAAACCAAAAAAGAACAGATAATCTAGTAAATGTCTTTATAATTCTTGATTATTTCTATAATCCTATGATCATACTTTGACTGATAGAGTCAAACTTTGATATTGAGTTTGAAAGAATTATCAGAAAAAAATTCACATAGTATCACTTGTTTGAATCTTCCCATTGATGTTTAGGACTGCAATTGGACCTTCGGTTTTGCTCTTAACCTCTAGACCACTGAGTTGGAATCAAATGGTATTAATGTCTAACTTCAATCGATCCATGATTGATCATCCATTGTCTGAGTTAGATAACTGTCTCACACCCGACACGGATTGGATTCCACTGGTCACAACTTTTCATTAGAACTCCACGAAATCTATTTTGAAGCTAGTCACTAGTGAGCACATGATTATTATCAAAATGCGGCTTTGTGGAGATTGTACTAGAGGTTAAGTGTCCGCGCGAGAGACCGAAGGTCTTGAGTTCAAGTCCCGCGTGCGAGGTTGTTAATGCGCACTGCTAAGGAGTTCCATACTGGGACGAAATGGCCTTCCAGTGATTACAGATTTACAATAGTGGTCAAACTTAGATCGACCCGTGAATTTGCTTGTGGAAATATTACAATCTACACAAATCCCCGAACTGATATCATTCTTAAACTCATTTTTGTTTGATAGTAAAATCTGACAGATCTTCATTATTCTTTAGGAAAATTGGATATTGATGGTTTGAAAGCTGAATCCATCTACATATCAACTAACACTTCACAATCAGCTCTCTTTATTTTATTTGTTAACATTAAACACATAGTAGCCTAATGGTGGATGCCCCATACACTTACATTCTTTTATCGTTACCTTTATCATATAGTAAAAATAGGTAGAAAATGATATATAAGGACTCAAGATCTCATATTAAAGGTGATATCTAATAAAACTGTTTAGTGATCAATGAGTTACTGGTTTCACGAATTATCATATTGCGCAATCATTTCGTAATTACCTGAGATGGTTAGATATTAGTTCAGAGTCTTCTATTTTTAAGAATAGAGGTTTATTACAGGTAGTGAATATTTCCAGCTTATTTTACCCTATATACCTGTACTTTTTTAAAAAAATTCGGATAGAGGATCTCCATCAATAATGTTCTGACAAAGATCGGTTATCCGAGAAGTATTTTAAAAAGTGCATGTATGCGGAAAAAATAACTTGGGAATAGTTTAAAGTCTATTTATTTCAGTAAGATGAGATAATACACATGAAATAATGATAGAACTAATGTAACGTTTGAATATTTAGTATAACACTAGCCGACGTCAGCTGAAGAACACTGTAAACTAAAGAGGACTTTACAGTTCTATCATCATATATGATGTTTATGAAATTAATCATATCAAATTTAGGCGGATACTCATTAATAGATTAGAATATGGATGGAATCAATTTGAAACAGTGGACCTACCTAATTCCAACTAATTGAACCAAATTATTGTTTTCAATACTAAGCATGAATATTCTGTCCAGTATCATCAGTATTTACTACCAAGTTATATTGAATGAAGAGAAAAGTTCTCTTAAATCCACCTTGATATCTAGTGGCTTTTCAGTCAACATTAGTCAAGTAAACCGATGTCACATATTAGAACCCCATTTCTAAAGGAAAGTGGTTGACAAAACTCAGTTGTTTTTATTTATAAAAAAAAATTAAAATAATCGAGAATTTTTCAACTTACTCTCCATTGTTTACCATTTTTCTTGCTGCAGCTATAGTTTTTACACTTCTATGCTTGCCAATTCGAGTTAATAACTCTAATAAAACTTTTGTTTTCTGTTCTTTATCATTTATTATTGCATCTCTTTTCTCTTCTAATTCACGTTGTTTATTAATTTTCAATTGATTAAGGCGTTCCCTTAACTCAACTATGGACATTTCATTTAATAGACCATGTCCAGGTGTATTGGTTAAATCAATCTAAAACATAAATTATTAAATATTCAATTTTTTTTGATTTTACGAAACTGATAATTAATGAGACTGGGACCAATTCTATTTTGTAAACAGTAAATTAATTTTTCATAATCTGAATTTTGATTGATAACATCAGTTTAAATGTTTACCGAAGTTTGGGTGAACGATTTTAAAATACATAACAGTATTGAAATTTTTAAAAATACAACGTCAATATCTGTATGAACGGAAAAAATCTCCAAAATGATCGATTTTAAGATTGCCTAAACACTTAATTAGATGATCTCGGAAGATGTCATGATTTCATTTCTATAGCTATTAAACGAAGGAACCATCAACTCAATGGTCCAAAGGTATTTTGTTCGACTTGATACTTGAAGTCCCTGAGTTCTATCCAATGTAAAGGCTTAAAATGATCCCCAGAATTCCCTAAACAGATTACAATAGCTCTGCTTCAGTTTTGATAGTTGTCTAACGTATCTTGGTCCGAGATGTAAAGTACAATCTAGTTGTCAAAAAGTTTTAAACTACTGTTTCAAAATATTTGAGTGGTTTTTGTCACATATTGATAGTAACTGAACAACTATTAAAAACCAGAGTGAATTGGACACTGATTCGTTCTAGTATGAGGCTTTCCAAATGAGCACACTCAGAATCCCACTTCACTTGTGCTTAGAACCTTCAGACCTTCAATGACTGTCTTTGATGGAGACCACCGAATCTAAACCCATTGTTTCATATTTCCAACTTTGACCTATTCTTCGAATGCTGTTTATACGTAACTGCCTTACTTCTGATAAGGTCAAGTGAAACCAATGACGACTTCCGAAACTTTTTTTACGCAGATATTATACTGACTGACTTTAGCATCCAAAGAATTTTAAAGCACTCATTATTATTTTGAGCCAAGTTGAAATTCATTCCAGGTCACAATACGGTGTCCACTACCAACTCAACAATTAACAAGCTTCAATTTCGTCAGACGATTTATACACATAACAAATAATTTTAATTTGAAACTATTTTACCCTGTTTTGCTTTTTGTTTTCATTTACTGACAAAATGGAAATATCTGTTCATTTTATTTTGCTTTTAGTTAGTTTAAACATGGGTAAATGTATAGATCTAACAAATTTCAGGTTGCTTTGCAGTATTTATTATCTTCACGTTTACTCAATATTACATTGGT